>SMMW01000555.1:2945000-3545000 GCA_004794655.1 Marisa cornuarietis
CTTCTGACCCATCATTTTTACCACGTGGGATCCAGTTCCACGCTCTTCCATGCCAACCACTGGAGTGTTGCTGGCTTTCGCTCAAAATATTGCTCTGCAGCAACAACAAAGAAATTGAAGAGGTTTCCGACAAGGTCAATCACGTGACTTCAGAACAATCCGTGGCTTGACCCCGATTGGGGAGACTAGCCAAACAAGCGGGTAAATGGAGATGTGTGCACATATATAAAAACATTTACTCACAAAAAAACTAGGTTAAATGTAATGTGAATGAACGACCTCAGAAGACTGTTCTAATGAAAACAGACATTTCTTCACCGTCCTTATCCTGGTGATAGCGCGGGCCGTCACGTGACCACGTGTGATCGCGTGGAAAACGGAAGAGTGAGGTCTGTACGCATCTTCAGTAGTGACAGCTAATCCCACTCTTCTCTACCTTCAGTCACCCTACATTCCATGGCCTTCCTACCAAGCACATCTATCACTCGAAAAAGAGTTCCTATCTATTCGGAATGTATGCCAGATGGCTGCTCTTCCCTGGGCGCTCTTTTTTTTACGGCAACTAAAACTATACTTCTTGGTCTGGTCCCTCGCTGGGCTTTTGTTGGCAGAATGTTTAGTTTGATGAAGGAGAGACCATCCCCTTGTCTTCTTGCTTCCTTGGGGGTTTTATTTGCACAGACAAGGTTCTCCGTCCATTCGCAAAAACTACTCTTCTGAGTATGCTAAGTGAATCAAGCTATCAAGAGGCTACATATCCCTACCCCACAGTTTCTTTTTTCAGTTAGATAATGGTAGCAGTATCGAACAGTCTTCCGGAGGACAAGATTCTAACCGGGATAGGACGTGCGGTCAGTTTAGCGATCTCATAATCACCAGAGGCCCGGCCTGACCTCACAGACCCTTTCTTCAGTGTCATGTTCTAGTCTAGCTTTAAAGCTTCAAATATCCTCTTCCAATCTAGCCTGCTATGTTTGAATTTTTTGTTCTTACCTAGCTTGCTAGCTTTTAGTTTTCCAGTCTTGTGCAGCCTGCAAACAGTCTCATCGCCGGTCGTATTTGATGCCAGTCTCCTGTCCTTGCCTTGCCTGCTAGTAGCCACACTCCCACACTTGCCTTGCTTAATTAATCTTTCTTTCTTGCATAGCCTTCTAGCTGTTAGTCGTCACCTCTTGCCTCGTATGCCAAATACTAGTCTGGTATATTTTCTAGCCCTTATACCGCTAGCCTCTTCTTCTTGCCCCGTCTGCCATATGCTAGCCTCGTGCTCTTGTCTGGCCTGTTAAGAAAGCTCGCTGGGTGGATGCAAGGTGAGCGGGGCCCTGTCACGTGACTCTCCTGTCCCTCACCACCGTCAGGGCGAGTGACTGCTTTTGTTAATTCGTTTGGTGATGCCACTCTTGTCTCTGTACGCATTCTCTTTGCACCTGAATCCATACACTCGTCTGTTCTTGGGGGTGGGTGGTCTTTACATGCTGACTGTACTAGTCTACAAAATCATGCTGGCACGTGGTTTAAAATATCCAAAAACTTTTCGGTCAGTTGCAGTTGATCTATTCTCAGTTGATTACTTGCACTTTTTGGAAAATACGCAGGAGCAATGCCTTTAAATAGATTGAAACAAAAACTGGTTGCGGAAACACGACAATTGAACCGAAAGAAACGTTTTAAAGAAAAAAATTGAAAGAAATAAAGAAAATAAAGAACAATGAAAGAAAAACGGACGGAAGACCGTGAATCGGATACACTGGCGAAAAATAGGGAAAAGAAATTTCTTACTAAACAATGTAAATAATTTTACGAAAAGCAGTCTTACAAAAACATCTTGTAATTGCATTTGACAAAAATCTGATACAAAATTTCAGTTAATACTAAAATCAATTTAGCACAACCTTTCCTTTGAAAAGATTTTCCTTTAACCAGATATTGTCCTGGTAGCAGATCAATACCTCACGAAAAACTCACTCACCCATATAAAAAGTTACTTCCGGATTTAATATTCTATTCATTTTCTTCCTAACGTTTTACGAGAGGCTATGCCAAGCGTCAGAGGAAGTCAGGCCAATAAAGGAATTTTTTTAGAAGCTCGAAGTTTTAAGCTAATGACGATCCCAAAATATAATGTATAGAATTAGGAAAGTGCTGCACTGCAGCTTTACTTGGCAGGCATCCAGAGAACAGGGTATATCGTTTTCCTTCTGAAAAATTAATAACTGTTATTTTCTCAAAAAGCAACATTAAGCAGAAAGAAAATAAATCATTCCATTGTCGATCATTTAAAGTCTTCGTTTTTATTTACTGGTAAATGGATTAGAACAATAAAGCACACTCACCATATATATATATATATACAAATCAACACATTATTGTAAAGGTTCGAATACGTGATCATTGTTAACAAACGTACATCTCTCTCTCTCTCCTTGCCCCATTCCTTTCTCTCTATTAAATACTAAGCAGTCAAAAACAAAATTAATCCAGTAACACATTAATGAACATACAGCGACTACAGTAATATTCAGTGAATTTTTAATTATTTTGTTTTTAGAAATGACATGGGAATGGACTAAATTGGTACTTATGAGGCGGTCCGGTGGCGCAAGGGTTAGCGCCTGTCACCAATACAGTGAAGGTTGGCTGTCCCGGGTTCAGTTCTCGTCTCGGACACGCTGTTCTTTCTCTGCATGTGGCATCTGTTTACAGGGCTAGCTGCCTTGCCGTGATATAGCCTTAGTTGCTTGTTCGGCGTAAAACACCAATTAAAAAAAAAGGTACTTATGGTGTCACAGAGCGTTGACCAATCAACTAGCCGGTATTTCTGACATCTTTGTGAACAAAGCAGTTTTTCTAGTATTTGTAATTGAGTGAAACGCACTTACTTGAAAAGAATTTTGTACTCTGACTATAATTAACATCAGGTGTAAGTCACTTCGAAGGCGGATGCAATAGGTGTTGAAAACTGGCAGATTTATCGCTTCACACTTTTATGAATAGGTTGCATGCACCCACGCATAACTGGCCACCTTTAGGAGCATCTGTCATACAAGTTTTCTCTCTAAATTGATCAGGCGGTTAGGTGGCGCAGCGGTTAGCGCCTGTCACCAATACAGGGAGGATAGAATGTCCCTGGTTCAGATCTCGTCTCGTGTACGATGTTCTTTCTCTGCGGGTAGCATTTGTTTACATGGCTGTTGCTTTGCCGAGATATAGCCATAGTTGCTGCCCCCACGTAGAACACCAGTTTCACTTCCCCCACTAGTTATTGTGTTGAAGTATGTCGTTGTATTATGATGCACATTGTCGTTTTGCCGCCCTGCCGGTTTTTCTCTCCGTCTTTACCCCAAAACGCATCTTTTACTCTCATATTGTTGTTTATGGAAGGGAAAGGAGCTTCCCCCTAAAGGCGACTTCGCACTGCGGGTAGATGGGGATGTGGGGAAATATGGGGGAGTGGAGGAGGAAGGGGCGAGGAGGGGAAGGGGTTAGAGGAGGAGTGGGAAGAGGTTTGCTACTCTGAGACCCGCAGGTGTTGTCGAACTCTCCTCGGAAACCCGTTTTGATTTATACCTCTCTCTCTTTCTCACTACCGCTTTCTCAACCTCCCTTCGCTAGTTCCAGGTACAAAGCCAAAGAACAAAAGCTTTGTTTATAACCTGCCTCATTATCCACCCTTTTCGCTGCCAGCGAGCGGTTGGCGTGCATCGTGATGAGGGTGCAGCATATCGACATAGCATCTCTCTCTCTCCCCCTCTTGTCTGTTACTCTGTGATACACTCTCTGTCAGTTTTTAAAACTCCCCCCACCCCCACCCACACACTTTTGTCTATTAGTTTGTACACGACTCTCTTTTATTTCCAGCCTTTCTCTTTCTTCCCATCTTCCGCTCTCTCTCTCTCTGATTCTTTCTAACCTTTTTAACCTTAACTCTAACCCTAACCTAAACCTAGTTGAAACCTAAACCAAGAAACTAAGTCTCTCTCTCTCTCTCACACACACACACACACCATTCACCGAGTGTGCACACACTCAATCTGTTTGTCTAGTCACCGGAGCTCTTCGACATGTGTATCCTAGCGGCAAGGACTATAATCAGTGAGCAAACAGGTATGTCAGAATCGAGGTTGGAACGCACTTCCTATAATCTTCACTGTCTTGGTGATAACTGCTATACTGCTGACATCTTTTTTCCCTACCCTCCCTCGAGACCGCCCACAGGGGAGACAACGGCTTGACAATTAGAGTACTTCCACAGGGCTCTCTGCTCGTAATTAGACCACGTCACTTGAATGGGATTCACCTCCGCACAATTAACCCAGGTCTCCGCACCCTGGCACTAATTGAAGAGTCATGTTAATGCCTCCCTTCTTCTGCTTGCACTGGGAAATAATACTGTTAAGCTTGGTCATTCTGTGTGCTTCCGAGAGGATTGGCAAAGTGATATTTTATCCATCATTTTTATCATCTTTGCGATGCAAATGACTGCGTGTCACTGGAACACTTGAGTTCGTTGAGGCACGGATCGGCGACTTCTAATCTGCTACGCTGAGTTTACCTGCAGCACGACCACTCACCTGGGAAATAACGGTGGGCAGGTTCTCGTCTCTAGAGTCTGTTCTTTGTGATTGCAAAACGAGTCAGTGCGTGTCTGTGTGTGTGAGTGTTTGTGTTGGGAAGGGTGGGTGGGAGGATGGGTGGAATACGGGTGGATACGAGAGAGATTGAGAAAGAAAGGAACGACAAAAAGGGGATGAAGAAAGACCTATCTAGCAGTATATAGCATCAAAGTTAAAGGCTGTGTTGAAAGGAAGAAAGTAAGAACAAAATGAAAAAAGAAGAAGAAATCAAAGAAAGATACCCCTTGAAGCAACAAGTCCCAAAAGGTTGGGAAAACTCAGGCCAAAAAAAAGCCAGAAAAAAAAGAATGACCAGCTTTACTGTGCAGGTCTAGAACAGCCTTAGACAACTGATCGCTGCTAAAATTAGTTTGCGTGTGAGGTGCAGAGAAAAGGATCGGTGTTTTCCCTCGCTTCCCTTGTTGGCTTTAGCCAGTTTTTATCACACGGACCGTGTCCGGCCTTGGTAATGGGCATGAAGGAAAGACAGAGGAGCGGAAGGAAAACCTGTCAACATCCAAAGAGAAGCTCTGACGTCACTGCACTTTGATCCCACCGAGTATCCGACAGGAAAAAGCGGAAACCCTTTCTTGCGCTGGAAGCCCTGACAACAAGGCACAGACCATGATTTGTGTATGGAGCTTGTGGCTTCTTGCCTTTCACATCCCGCATTTTAGTTTTTATTATGTGAAAAGTTTTCTTCAGGTTTCCCTGGAGCTCATAACAAATTATACAGCTTTTTTTTCTCGTTTAGGGGCAAAAGGTGCAATAAAATCCAAAATATGATTCAAGATGTCTTATGAGCTTATTTAATATTTTCAGGTTGTGTGTGTGTGTGTGTGTGTGTGTGTGTGTGTACGCCGTTTTCATGGTTTGACAGATCTGTTGTCTTCTCGCTGACGCCTCGACTGCGGGCAACTTCGCAAAGCTGATCGCTATTTGGCCCCACACCATTTTTGTCTCAGTAAAAAGAATTAATGTTTGTTAAAGCTGCGGTGTTCTTTCATCTTACTAGTCCGACAGGTCTCTCGCTTTTAAACTGTTTCAAAAAAGATTTCATCCGTTTATCTTCTGTCTGACTTCTGTCCAGGCTGGCGTCGTTGCGTCTTCTGCAAGCGTACAATGCCTTGTCAAGGATTCCTTTAAAGGTCTAATGGGATGAACTATTTTACATAGGATTAGCTTTGAGTTCTCGGGCTAAAAAAGTTCCCGAAATTTGAGTAAATAGCACCCATTAACTAACCCACTCACAAAGAGTTAGTGTATGTGAAGTCTCATTGAGCTAATTAACGTATATCTGTTTGTAACCCATTGGTTAAAAACCTAAGCTCATCCAAGTTCATTTCTGACCTTTTTGAAACTCTTTATGATTTTTGTACGTCTGAGTCTCGAGAACTCCAGAAAGTAGCTTTGGGGAATTTTGTGCGGTTTTGTGTTTACAATTTTTCTTAATTATTACCATATTTTCTTCTCCCCTTCCCTGACAATAGAGTACTATGATTACTAAATTTACTAATTCCTATTTTTCCTGAAGATTTCCCAAAGTATTTGTTCCGAAGGCTTACTGATTTGTATCCAATATGTGTTTTATATTTCATGCGTAGTGTCATCTAGCATGTGGAAATAGCAAAGAGTGTTGACAAGAAGATGATCAATGCCCGTGAACTTCCAGGAGGACTGAAAGCACAGAGGGCTTCATGGATTGAGTTTCGCCTACATTACCTACTTCTCATCCCCCATCCTCGTCTCACACACACACACACACGCACACCCACATCCCATCATCAAACATCGCGTGACACAGAAACTTACTAAGCACCCGTCAATGTCTTCTCACTGCTGAAGGAACCATTGGTTGAGAGCCTCGTTGGCGTGGGAGTCGCAACGAAACGTCTGGAAACTAATTTCTACGTCCAATTACCAGAAGTCCTTGTCGTCCTCGATCCATGATCTTCTAGAGCATAGTTATCGACTGAACTGCTTCAGCTTGGCGTTAGCCCTAAAACAAAATATCACAGTGGTTTGAAGTGTCAAGGACGCTTAGCCTTGGCTTCCCCTAACAAGACGAAGCCCACAGAGATACAAGAAGAAAGAAAACAAGAAAATAAATGACCACGTGAAAGTGGCAACTTGTTACCAAAGACGATCCCTGCAAAAAAACACACCCACCCGTACATTATTTCATACGCACACGAACACTGAAACACACACACACACACACACACACACACACACACACACACACACACACAGACCGTACCTATTCGCATAATTTTATTGAAGCTGTGACTGTAGTCATCAATCAACGTTAGCAGTTTTAAAAGCGCCAAGAATTTCACACAGATAATAAAAGTATCACTTCACCTTGTTCTTAACAAGACAAATAAAGACACACGTTTGACAAAGTTTAACCAAAAATTTTACACGACGAAAACTTTCGCAAGTATTTTTCCATGTTTGTGTGGTCAACTACGGCCTTTAAGCTGGCGGTAATTTTAAGCTTCGTTTCATGTTTGACTCGAGTGAGCCGTTAGCTCAACAAGAAGCAAACAAGCGCATGTCAAGCGGAAAAAAACGATTTAACCATTATCCTGCAGGAGTGTGTAGGAGTCGCGGCACTTTGCTCGTTGATGTTCGCCTCTGTGGGTAAACAAAGCTGTAGGTGTTGTCTGCTCTTGCCACCACAACGTCTCATTGACTTTGCAAATAGTCTCCCTTGGCTGTGGCACAGATCCGCCGGGTTTCACGCAGCAGACGCGAGAGAGGAAAATGACGTTCCGAGTACTAACCTGATGCCTTCTGAATATTGATGATGACAGAGGGGTCCAGGCACTAGCCTAATACCTCTTAAATATTGATGATTCTACAGACCTCGCCCTGCCACCCTTCTTAGCTGTTTTGTTAATATGGACTGTGTGATGCTTTTATAGTTGCTATGTCATCATGAACTTCTGACATTGCTAGTTGATATGTTAACCGGTAATATACAGCGCGTGAGTATTTTTCACCCATCCATTCATCCATTTTGCATGTAGATACCTATACAGTACATATTTTTTGCATGCATGTGTGTGTGAAAAAAAAAGAGTGTGTGCCTGCGCGCCCGCGTCCGTCTTCTTTCTCCTTCATCTTAGTGTTTTCTTCATCCATGAACGTTACTTCAAAGTGTTTGCAATCTCAGTTTTATATGAATTCCAAACTTATTAATTATGTGCACTGATTAGTTTTATCTTTCTCTCCTAAATCTGTGTTCGATTTTCTACCTGAACTTTTAAGGCTTTCTTTACCATTTTCTCTTACTAAAAATTCATTTTTATATCTCAAAGCAGCTGTCAAGTGCTGACAGGTTACAATCCATTTGTTTGCAGCTGCATCCGAGTTAAAGAAATTACCTCAAACAGTTTAGTATGAAGGATAGGTTTTTACATTTTTCTGCAGAAAAGAGTTTTGTTCATTACAATATTGCCTCCATTAGGCACGCCAACATTAGACTAATTTAAAAAGATTGTATTTTTCTATAGACGTAAATAGCAAGGAAATTCATTAAGCGTCTCTATTTGTTTTGTAACACAGGTTGCTGGGTTCTAGTGAAAAAAGTCTTTTAGAGTACTGGTGCTTCCAAGTAGGAGAGATAATTGTAATTCGAATACGTCTGTTTTTGAAGGTTCAGAAGGTTTTTAAAGGTTGCCAGCAAGGGTTGTTTAATGAAATTCGTTTTTGTAAAGATGCCATGGAAACGTGTCTCCAGGGAGTGTCACAGTACAGCAGTGGAAATATTCAATTTGAAATGGTTGTAAACGTTTCTGCTTAAAATGTTTTAGTTGAAGATTTCTGTTTTTCGTTTTTTAGAAAAGATTGTTAACTCTTCCTAATGCGCTACTATTCTCAATGGAAAGTGTAAATAAGTCATCTGTGTATATTTATGTAAAGTTATATTTATGTAAAATGAAAATTTCTGAAACTTTTTATTTATTTTGGAAAGTTGTGAAATATAGAAACAGTTTAATGGATACAATTCTAATAGAACTTAACACCACAAGAGGTATGACATGCATTTTTAAAAAATTAATAAATAAACAATAGTTACTGAGCTACGAAGAAAGGAGTTTATACCGTTGAAGCCGCGACCTTTTCTATTTCTCTCTGTTTATTCCATACCCTGTCTTCCTCATCTAAATATATCCTTCTGTTTTTTCTTTCTTCTTACGAAGGACTATGTTTACAGAAGGGGATGTGAAATTACAGAAAGAAGTTTAAAAATGTCATGTCATGCATAAATGTACTACTTGGGTTGATTGATTAAATCAAAAGAAATATTTCTTTTCGTGCATTCACAAAGTGTTGTAAAGGCTTTCTCTCTCGAACAAATAAAGAAATAAGTAAATAAATAAAAGAAAAACAGACTTAGACAAAAGTTCTAAATAGGAAATGCAGGATAACTTACTCTTCCCAGTAGAACAACTCAAAACAAAACAAAAAAAAAAACATAAAAAAGAAATTAATTGAATTGGTTCGGGATGCAACGAGACGAGACAAAGTATTGATCGTTCACTAGGTCCCTCGTCTAGTCGACTGTCAGCGGGGCTGGTATCCCAGCATCTCCTCGTTCCTGACATGTATTAAACACGAGCTATGTGTTCGGCATGCTTCATCACGGCGGTCATCGAAAATCCTCCCCTTTCTGACTACCCTCCCAGCAACGGGTACTGGCATAGCATCCTAGACTTGACCTTGGTGCATGAGTTCAGGAGGAGAATGCATACCAGTTGGAAATCTTTTTATTAAAAAAAATCTATTTCTGGACGTATTTCCGCCTACGTCCGCATCTTCTCTCGAGCATATAGGGCGCCCATGTCTCCGACATTAATTACGATCCCCGTTTCCCGTTTTAACCCGCACAGACATGCTTTTAAGTCTGTCTGTGGCTTGTGAATATAATTTTCCCCCTCCCCTCCCAGTTCGTTCTTTACGAAATTTGCACTGCAAGATTAAACCGATCGAAAGGATGAAAAGATTTGGTCGTATTTGAAGAAGCAAGATTCTTGCAAAAGGAATTTTTAAAATAGTCCACACAGACATGTTGCCCCTCTTTCTCTTATTAACTAGCAAGGACGAGACGTAAAGAAATCCAAAAAAACAAACAAAACTTACACACACACACACACACACACACACACACACACACACACACACACAGTGTCTTTCATACGAAACTGCACTAAACTGCAACCTATTTTCTAGAGGCACCACTTGGTAGTGAGAGGCTCTGGGTTCACATCTTTCCACCTCAAGGTGAACCAACCAACCAACCAACCAACCAACCAACCAACCAACCAACCAACCAACCAACCAACCAACCAACCAACCAACCAACCAACCAACCAACCAACCAACCAATGCCTTTCAATCTCAGGTCCAGCTCGCCTCACCCCTTTGCAAACATTCACTCTGAAGAAATCGGGACAAAATAGTCTCAGTCCTAATAAGTTTCACCAGACTTAGAGCTCTGTTTCAACGTCAGCTTGAGAGGAAGAGTATTTCGGATTTAGCACCAGAGCTGTTCAGGAGCTGATAGTTCTAGATCACCTGCCTCCACACTGAAAATCTCGTGTCTCTCACAGCCAACGAGACAAGTGGAGGGGGGACGGGGAGGCGGGTAAAGGAGAATGGCATTGTCTTAAACTGCAAGACAAGAACAGGGAAAAGTGGAGCCTCACAAGTCTTGCTGAGCCCATTCGCACCTCGTGGAACTCAAACTAATACGTTTCCTTTTACATTTTGCAAGTTCAGGACGAAGCCATCGAACGTTTCTGTCAAGATCCACGTTTATCTATCCTCCCGAGATCATACACACAAACCAGATCTTGACAAAGAGACTTCCTAGCAAGACAGTAAGAGATTGGACAGATACACGCAGGAAAACAAACATATATATATATATACGTTCGCGTGCACTCACAAAAGCACTTTCTTTACGTGCAGGACACACAGATTGATATAAAACACTGTTGAAAAAGTCCGACTGACTGGCTTTTTCTTTTAGACATCGACATTTGGCACTAGGGGTTCTCTGCGTAGAAGGAACTACAGAAGGCCAGAAGCATAAGGTCCTCGGCCAACGTGATCCAGTATCCAAACTAGGAGGAGAACCAGCTGGGACTAATTGGGGTATGTTCCAATTTACAGGCGGAGTCAGTGAGTTTGGCGGGTTCTTGGTGTGTTCAGGAGTAGAGAAGAGAGGAGGAGACTAACAAAGCCATGGAAGCGGGGAAACACGCAGACAGACAGGCAAACAAACAAGAACGGAACAGATACCCTGACGTCTATGACTGCTATGGCTAACGAGATGCAAGACGGGGCGAGTCTGTGAGCCTTTTACAGGCACTAGAATAATACAAGTAAACCACGCACAAGGTTGTAGTCAGGGCAGAGCGAAAAAATATACAGAAAAATAAAAGTAGATTCTCTCTCTCTCTGTATATATATACTGTCAATACGCCACCTGTACAAACAGCAAATGACCGAAAAAATGTTTTTTTCCTCTCAGTTTCCCATATGTTGTGAATATTACGTACAGTGGACTGCAAATGGCGGGAAAAATTGTCTACGCGGTTGTCGACTCCACTTGAGTTCACCTGAACGCGTCAGTTAGAAATCGTGTGTGGCCTGCTGTCAGGAAACTTGTTTTTCTTGCAGTGAAGTGGCTGTCTTGTTGTTTACTTGATTAACAACGTGTCTAGCCAAGCACACACACACACACACACACACACACACACACACACACACACACACACACACGCACGCACGCACGCACGCACGCACGCACGCACGCACGCACGCACGCACACACACAAAGAGCAATCAGATAAAAGCGAGAAAAATATAAGTAGACTTTAAAATAAATTCAAGGGGGCCAGTAGTCAGATCTCCATTCTGTCAATGTGCCTCATAGTACTGATTGGAGCTTAAGTCACATTGTGACTTTACTAGACACGGGCCTAATTTTAACTGATTCAGCAAAAAGTTAAAAATATCACCTTGAACTTATTTGTACAGTCTCCTCAACTACACTCCCCTTCTTTCAGTAGGGTTGTACCCTCGGTTCAAGCATCTAATTTTTATAACTCAGCTTTTCTTGCAGTGACATCTTAATACCACAAAACCATTTAACAACAACAACAACAACAACAACAACAACAAATAAATAGCATTGTCGCAAATAAATCCATAATAAATCCTTCAGGAGGTAACACACCATTCAAGGAATTCCCTTTCTCCTTGCAATGTACTACAATAGTTTCTAGACTTTACTCAAGAGCATTTGTTTATTTGTTTGTGTTTAACGCCGTGACAACAACTAGGGCTATATCACGGTGATTCGACAAGAGCAAACGACTTTGTATCATTCGCAAAAAAAAAAAAAAGCTGAAGCAATTAAGCACCACCTCTAGATAGGAAAGGCCTCGTTATCACCCCACCCAGCATTGATAACGCGCTGTAGGTTGAGCAGTGTGTACCTGGTAGTGCAGTGGCCAAAACACTCGCTTGTCCCCGATGCAGTGAGATTCAGATCTCGTCTCGGCACACTCTGTATGTGTCACCTGTTCTCAGGGCAGGCCATCAGAGAAGGTGGGGGGAATCTTCGGATACTCTGGTTTTCTCCATTACCTTCCCTTTTTACAGTGCAAAATCACCCCTAGTTGGAAGCACTTTCCTGCCAAACCAACTAACCGCGGTGAAGGTGGAATGCGCCCTCCCTCGTGCCCTTTATTAAATTTGTGCCCAGACTTTTGCTTCGTGGGAAACGACAGTAAAGCAAACTTGCACCAGCAGCCCTTTCTATCATATTTCTTAAGTGCCTAACTTGAACAACTTCATTCGATAAACGAATTTTTAAATAAAGACAAAAGGATAAGGAAACAAAACAATTCAACTTAAGGACCGTTCTTTAAAGAGCAAAATGCCGAATCGTCAAACTTTCACAGTCCACAAAAGCCCTTTTTGTTGGCCAATATACTGACAAGATATTGAAAAACAAATTGCAACTTTTAGCTCAGCATGGTAACTTAAGTTCCAATATCCTTAACGTTTCCCCCCAAATTTGCTTAACGACATTTGTTCGATTAAGAAGGGGCTTACATGTTCACAGACTACACACGCTGGGAACACACACATGCACATTAACATTGCACACACACACACATACACACAAACACACAGACACACTGTAAACATACTCACACCGAACACACACTGCACACTAATGCACGCACGCACACACAAAATCCCACGTGTTTGCAAAATTTTTATTTTACATCAGCATAGACATAATAAACAATCTGATCTTCTGTACTCTTTCTGCATAGAAATATCTTGTTACATTTTTCTAAAATAAAAATTCATTAGAGCTGCTTGTCTTTCGTCAGTAAACCTTACTTGCGACAAGTTTTTATCTTTCAGTCGGAGCAAGGTATGAAATGCAAGACTTCATGCAAACGCTGACAGCTTTATGGTACACACTTTCAAATCAAACAACGTCGCTTGTCAAGTAACTTCCAAAAATGAATCACTAAACAAATTACTTGTAATTGCTTTCGAGCTACTCGCCGTGGATACATTTCCGATTCGAAAGAAAATCAAAGTACAAACCTGTACAAGTCCCGAGTATTGCCGATCCTGCTTTACAGATGTCAAACATGCACTCTACTGGCCGATAGGGAGAGAAGAGTTCAAGAACAAGTGCCTGAGGAATGTGCTGTGGACCTCGTACGATGATCATAAGACCAAGGACTTACAAAGTACGGTTGGCACACTCGTAGGACCCCGGCAACCCCTACTTGCAACAGTCAAGCGGCGTACGCTGGTCTGGTTTGGTCATGTGACCCGGCACGACACCTTGACAAAGATTGTCTTTCAAGGTACTTGGGAGGGTGGACTGCGCCGTGGTGGCCAGAGGAAGGACTGACTTCAAACATCAATGAGTGGATGGGACTGGTTGTTCTGTGCAATACCGGCTCACTGTGGCCCAAATCAGGAATATGACGGGCCTTGTTACCTGCCGCCTTTGTCCATATCCTCCCCAAAACGACCGTTTCAGTCAAGGGACTGACTGACCGAATGAATAAATGAATGAATGAAAAAAATCATGCAGTTACTTGAGGGAGGGCGGAGTGAAAGAGTTTTTTTAAACAAAGGAGGTCTAAAAATTCCCTCATCTAGCTTGCATTAAAAGCAGAATAGTATTCGAGTAGGTTTTCCACGGGAGACTGGAAATGTTTTGATTTATTCATAATGAGGCAGTGTACCATTTAATCCATCTTTTCATGCTCCAGTCTAAGGTTTGTAAGCCACTTCCTCAAAAAATATAGCAGACGACTAAAAGGTAAATAATTATTTTTTTCTATTTCTCACAAAATGTGGCGAGTAAGCATAAATCACATATACAGCCTACAAGCATCTTGACCTGTACGCGGTCATGTCAGTTGGCCTATGCATCGAGAAAGTACAGAAACGGGAAATAAAGAGGAAATAACTTATACTTTCGTCTGTCTAATCAAAAGAAAAACGTGCTGCACAGTAGTAAACCTTTAATGCCAGCTTCAAGCTACAAAGAAAAAGAGAGATTTCAAGGCGGGGAGAGATTTAACACGAACTCCTAAAATGCCGCAAGCACGTCTACTGCGCTCTTCAATAACTCCTCAGCTGATCCATAGATTCTCTCATTGAAACCACTTCATTAGGGTTTTGAAAAGACGCTTGCAAAAGGAAATATTGCTGACTAAAGCAGATGATTATCGATCTAGAAATCGTTGTTGGTATTATCAAAACTGTGTTTACGGTGCAGCGGACAACTTCATGGGTATCAAGCACTGATTTTCTTTAAGAAGGCCAGAGAATACGAAAAAGACTTGTTTACTGAGTCAGTGTGGAGAATTTCTTTGGAAATAAAAGACAGTTGGAGCAGTGATCCGAACTTTCGGCACTAGAGTCTATCTGTCGGTCTAGCCACTGCGCCTTCAACGCCCGCGGAGGGAGGGACTTGAGGTCTGACTTCTGTATCCAGCTGTACTTAACGACTCAAAACGATAGGGAAGATGATAGGATGATCACTGCTGCTGGATAAGGTGCCCCACAATCACACCAGCGTTTGCATCGATCGAATCGGTCACGTGGTAGGGTCAAGCGCTTTACGGGCGACCTCGAAACGACCTCTCTTACCGCCCTTGGGACATCTTTAGCCTTGTGTCATACCATGAGGCAGGGCACAGGTCGTGACATAAAAGGCAAGGCCTGGTCACGATGTTTGACGCCACGGAGTTTATAGTAAAACCCAAAAGAAAGCGTCTCGTGCAGACTAAAGACCATTTTTTTAAAAGGTGCAATGAAGATAAACAGTAATAATAATAATAGCTTTGTAGTGTGAATACCACCACGTGCCCTGACTCCGAGCTTCGCATCGCCAGGCTAAGTATAAGGAATACAAATATAGAAGTTGATGGGGAAAGTATATAACAATTTGTACCGCTTTGTATAACTTTAATTGCAAAACTGAATCCATCTTAATCAAGGCAAGTTTCATCGTTGACAAATGATGTGCAACACTGGAGGAATGTTTATCTGCACGTACGGGCATCTTTCTGGTCTAGAGCCACATTTTGCAGAGCAAGTCAGTTGGGAGAAGGAGGGAGTAGCTAATCATCGATTACATCACGGGATTCTGGGCACTGGCTTTTATTCCGAGAGAAAGGGCCAGCAGCCCTGTTGGTTCTCCTGCGTGCGTCTCAGCTGTAGTGAGGCATCCTCACGCAGGGCCCCTCGTGTCATGGTACTGCAGTCAATACTGCACAGCCCCGCAATACCCCTTCACATCCCGGGTCGAACCCAATCAGAGAAAGTATAATTCTGGCCCAATTCAATTTCCAGGTTGTGCTAGGGTGCTTTTCAAACCCGCGAGATTGAACGCTTGCAAAAACCGTACCGTTTTCCCTTTATGCGATTATCTTTTCTTGTTGGCTCCATGGCGGGGCTACAGGACAAGAAGGGGGTAATGTTGCAGTTTTCCTCGGCTGCTTTTTTTCGTGCAAACACGTCCCGTTGCCCAACGAGCCTAAAAGACTGTATTTAGCCTCTCGAACCAATAAAATATGATCTGGCCTTCTCCAGAAGAAATTTCAGAGCATGTCAATTCCAGGCACGGGCCATTGTCAAACTTGGAAAACCGCGGCTCTGGAGAATTTTGCGATGTAGTTTTCTCCCAATCCAGCGAACAGTGTCCTACCTTCGTGCTTATTAAACTGTCGTGAGCTGTCATAATTGCTCTGTAATTTGCTGACCCCGACCAGCGCTCAGCAGAACGACCTTCACTCTCAAAAATCGTTTTTAATCGATTGCGCAGCAGCCCAGTGAAGTCACATCCTGCAACGTAAGCCTCGTGCATTGGATTTTCTTGCGCCGCCGTGTGCATTGAAATACATTTTCACATTTTTTTCTATGTTCCTTTCACGGAGCTTTATTGGTTAGTCTTGGGATGCTTTCATGTTTCATTTTATTCGTTCGTCGTTTCTTTCTTTAATGTTCTTTCTTTCCTTTATTCTTTCTGTCTCTTTCTTTCACCGTGGATAATACTACGGAATACCAACTGGTTTTATAAATACAATTTTGGAAAATTTGAAACCTATGTGGATTTATTATTTGGGTCTTTGTACTTTTTTGACACAACATTCTCACAATGTTCTTTATGTAAAGTTTAAGAATGATTTATTCTCCCAGGTAGTTTGCTCCAAGCTGTAATAAATATCCCCAGTCTGTTCAGAGTACCCAACATTTTGTGTAAGTGTAGAGTTATTGTAGACATTTTTTTAAATAATTCTTTTACTGACTATAGCTAGTTTTGGAGTGTCTGCACTTTGCAATGGTTGGCCTGAATTATATATACGAGAAAACGTTGATGCTTTTAAAAGGTGACCTAAGGATCGTAAAAGCTCGGTTAAAGAGGATAAAAGTTGAAACTATGTTTGGAAGCCGAAATTATCAAGTGTTTGACTTGAGTGGCGTAGTTCTGTAGGCGTCGCTACACCTGGAGTTATCGCAGACCTGAATGGAAAAGCTAATATCTTGCAAAATCGTCAGGAGCAAGCGAGCTAACTCTTCCCATTCTGTGTTACTTCCCCTAGTAAGCTGTTGCTTTACATTGCTGAAACAGCTAAGGTGTAAGGTTGGAGGGGTAAAGTGATCGTTTTATGATCGGTTTTAGGTTAAGAAGAAGAGAATCTGATTTGATTTCCAGCTTCTTCTGGGTGGATGAAATTTTATGTGATGATATATAATTTTGTTTGATGATTTATCATCGCTTGGTAGCGTGATGTTTGATGTCTTATTGCTGGATAGCGCAGCTTCACTTGATTTTGTAAATGTATCCGAGTAATTTAAATGAACGAAAACAAAATTTCCGAAGTAAATGCATTGGGAAGAATTCTTTTCGTCTCATGATAACTTTAATGAACAAATAATGCACTTGCAAAGTGCGACCGATTCAGTACGCATGCAAATTATGGCTTCTTTAAAACTGGATATTTGTGTGTTTGTCTCTAAGGAGGTGTAAACTGAGCAGATCTCCTTCAAAAAATACGGTTATAAAAAAATCACAATGTAAAGAGTGTAAAAAGTGTAATATCGTATAACGGGCATGCGATACCTGCACTGGGATCAGCTGTTAGCATCAAGAAGGGGTAATAGCAATGCCCTAGAAGCTGCACCAGCCTATTAAAAGTGACGACGAAGAAATTCAAACACACACCAAAATAATTTCAGGAACATGAAGCAAAAAGCTCCAGCAAGAAAACTGATAAGGGAGCAAAAAACTCGCACAGAGTGAACTGCGCTAACACCGTCTGGCGAATGTTCCTTTAAAGTGCTCTCTCTTTTTTTTTCTTGGTTGTGCAAGTCCCTCGAGTGCAGACATTGAGATGTAAACGTACCCGCGATGACTGGTGACGCTGAAAGCAGAGGTAAGTGCGTGCTCGCCGCACGCCACCGTTCTTTTTCTTCTTTTTCTGCGGTAATGGGAGACGACTCTTTTTCAAGGGAAGCTACTCCGAAGCCGGCACGCGTCTGGCAGATGGGCAAAGCAAATGTTTGATGGTTTCCTCTCCTCAGACAAGACTTTGGTTGAAGAGTGGTTTGGATGGACTAATTCTAGACAGAAACGTAATGTATGGAAAGTGTGTCCGTGTGTGTGTGAATGTGTGTTTGCGCGTGTGCGCGTGCATCGTGTGTGTATTTATGCTAGCTTATCCATTCACTTGGTAAATGAGCTACTCATTAAGGAACACAGTCGACGTCACAAACACTAAACCAAGTAAATAAACACTAAGCTACGTAAATAAAAATTCGTACAAAACTGACAACAACTACTAAAATTTACATGGGCAGTTTGCATAAATTAAACACAATTATAAACACGTGAATTATTTTTTAATTTGTTCCCTGGCCTTTAGTGGTCCCAAACAAACAAAAGCTAGAACTGAACGAATGTAACGCTGCTAAATCAGGTTTCCGACTGTAAGGAGGTTTTATTTCCTGTAATTTTTGTAAGGATTGGGGGCGACGTGCTCGTTTGATCTCTTATCGCCGCCTCGAAATTTTTACGGCAAAGGCGCAGCTATTTTAACGAGCTGCCTATCAGCGAACTCTGCGCCGTCTCTTTAAATCCATCCCGTTCATTTACAGTGAGTTCTGAAACAGCGAAAAACAATTGTTCCCAAGCTGAATCTTGATCTGTTCCAATCCAGTCTCGTTTTCTCTTTCCCAATCGTTTGGAACGAGCCGGTTGTCAGATAACAAATCCTAAGAGAAGTCCGGAATGTGAGAGGGATGGTGGAGAGAAAGAGAGAGATGGGGGAGGGAGAGAGTGGAAACTGTGAAATTGACTGATTTTTAACCGTGATTTTTACTTGACAGATTTGGAGGGCCTGGAGGGCTTTCAGCTTGCTCCAAACTTGTATGCGAGGACGACTGACTTTTGAAGTGGCGGCAGGTCATAAACAGGAGGGAGAAAAGGATAAATACTGCGCTAAAATGGAGCAAGACATCAAACGAAAGCCTTAAGAGATTTCGAGGATTTCCAGTCAGGAAGGAACGTTCAATGTAAGCTTTCTGTCGTCTGGTAAACAGGTGCACTGATCTGAAACGGATTGATAGACTTTAACTGGCCCTGTTGAAAATCGACTAGTTGCCATAATGAAACTTGTAAGGTGACACTGTCTCAGTATCAGGTTGCCCTGCCATTGTATTTTGGTATTTTTCATAGACTGTCAACCTTGAATGTTCTTTGTTTTCCTGTGCTGCATTAGTTCTTTGACTTCAAAACTTATGAAGTAAGCGTCAATCTGTTTATTCACCATCCTGGTCTATTTGAAACTACGAGTGGAAAGATGGCTGCGTGGTGGCTTCAACAGGCAGGGTCTATCAAGCAGTGTTAGATCAGTGAAATAAAAAGAAGCCATGATGTCAAACTAGAAAGTTCAAGATTTTTGAGAAAAAGTGGTTTACGTTCTTGAGTATTACTAAAACTATCAAAAATGCAAACATGCAAGCAATAAAAGGTGCTAATTACAAGATGCCGTCAAGTGGACAAGTCAACGAAACAACCACGAACTAGTCCCTGGTCACTTAAAAGGGTGTTAAAGGTCTTTTGGTCGAGATGACGGTCCAAAACTAAGAGCCTTCTTTTTATCTTTTGTTAAAATGAATTAGTGCATCAAGGAAGGCTATCGAGGAGACGATTTCAACTTTTCTTCTACGTCAGCAATCAAACTAATCGAAAAATAAATAAAATAAAACATCCAGGTCGTATATTTCCTTGTAGTCGATTCCTGTTGTGATTATTAAAAAATATGTGTTTTTATTTAGATTTTTAATTCATAAGCCAAAAATGGAAATGAAAAGAAACTCTGCAATGTGTAATTATTCATTCCCGCTGTCATGCCATACTGGCAAAATAAAAAATATTTTAAATAGTTAATTTATTATATGCTGTCGATTAATATATGTGTTGATTTCTGATTAAATTGCGTGCTCCTACTGTACACTTCTGGATCTCTCCTTAACGGTCACTAACATAAGCATCTCCTCTATACGTGCATTTATGCATCCATAATTATAAATAATATATATATATATCATTGTTTTCATAATATCACATTTTCTATAGCCCGCCAGATGCTGAAGTGCTGGTGAAAATGCATGACAATTGCTTCTTGTCAAAAAATACAGAAAGCAAATTACTTCGAACAAAGAATCATTCCCCTCTCACCACCATACCTTTCTGTTTTACCTATGATCGTTAACTCCGCCTTCCCATAAAGAAGAAGAGCACACGAGAAAGCTGTACTTTAATGCATCTTAGAGCCGGTGGTGTGAACTCCTTCTTCGTCATTCTCCTCAACTCCTTCTTCACCCAGAAACAGTAATCGTCTTGCACGAGGCAGGTGCTCAGACATAGCTGGCGTTCCTTGAAGGAGATAAGCCCCCGGCCAGTCTCAGCCCCGTGTTGCACCTGAGGCGTTGCTGGCAGCAGCAGCAGCCTTCAGTCAACAGACGGCTCCGCGCTATTAAAGGCGCACAAATGCCTGGTCAATGTTCTCAGTTTTAACAGCCTTGCCTCCTGAAGTGTGACGTCATCCCACCGAACTTGTCGGCAAACAGATTGTGGGGGGGTTATTTTACCCCTCCCCCCCTTGAAAAGCTCGTCACAGATACCCTGTGCAGGAATGAAGTGTTTTGTCTGGCCGGCGTCTGTACTTTGCGACACGGAGGAGGGGTTGTTAGGACGGTAGACCTCTAGGACTGTAGGATAGATGGAATTTTAGATTGTTGGAGGTTGAAGAAGGAAGGCACTTGGGGTGGGGGGAGAGAGTTTTCATTGTGGTAGGTGTCTTATTCTTGCCAGATACAGCGAGGGTTGCGAAAGTGACTAGAAATTAAGAATTGTGTGTTGCGGAAGAAGGAAGAAGCTGAATGAAAGCGAAGACAAGGGAATCTTATGTGGCGGAAAAGCTGACTGCCATGAGGAATACCCCCCGCCCTCACACACACACTTACACACTCACACACACGCACACGCGCGCACACACACGCTTACGCAACTAGAAACCTTCACGGAAGCACCTGCTCACCGAAAATATCCAGGAAGAGTTAATTAACAGGAGTGAACACATGTGTGAATACACGAAAGTGAACACAAGAGATGCTGGAGGATTACGATGACTGATCGTCCTCTTTCCCCCACCCCACCCCATCCCCAGCGCGATGAGCCATCACGCCCGCGCTCAGGACCTTCCAATGGGCAAAACTAAGGAGATATTCCCCTCCCCCCTCTAACACACACACACACACACACACATTCACACAAATCTTCCTATCTGCTCTCTTCGGAAGATGCACCAGACCGACAGCCGATATCCCCAAAAGCAACGCGTATCTGTGACAGCGCCTTGGAGATGTAATCAAGGTCACTGCGTGCCCTGGCTCAGGATGGGCATTTGGGACAAGAAGAGTTTGTAGATTGTTTAAAACTGTACGTCTGGCGGATTACAAGACTACTGAAATGGAAGGCCCGTCGACTGGCGAGGGGTGGGAAGGTGTATATCGATCAGGATAGGCAAGTGGGGGAATGTGTGATGTGGACGAGGGTCCTTTTTTGATAAGCGTGCCTTATCGTCTAGCCTTTTGACAGCATGACTTTGAGCGTTGGCGAGAAAAGCCGAAATAGTGGCGTAGGCCCGGAACCGAGTTATTTCCCCAGATGGAGAGACCGAAAAGCGCTGAGAGAGAAACTTTAAAGCAGACGAAACTTAATATTACAAAGTTCAGATAGAAAAAGAAGAAAAATAATGGTTGTGGAGACTGATAGATAGTCTCGCTAGCGCGCATACACACACACACACACAAAGAAAAAGAATGTGAGAAAAAAAAGCGCCTTGGCACTGAACAATCACCTCAGAGCTAGTGAGAAAGAGAGAACTTAAATCAATACGGAACAGAAAGACACACAGCTCAGTTAGATGACCAGCTAAACGCTTCTAGTCCAGCAAGAATCCACCTCAACCCCACGCACAGCTCCTTTGACATCTGCTATTTTTTTATACCGACCGGTTAAACGCCTCTCCCCTTGCCGTCTGTTCTCTCGTTGTTACGTAGTGAGTCGTTGAAACACGTACAAAATCGGAAAAGACCTCACTAATCGACCCCTGAGTCGTTTTTAACAAACCCTGCTCACCTCGTTCGCGTCGAGCGATTTGCGCGGCCATCTTGTCCTTCCCTGTCTTCCTTGCCTGCCTACTCCACCCCTACGCTGCCTGTGTTGCTGGCACGCCAAATATTTTGAAAACAGACGCTTTGGAGTTAATCGACCTAGCCTAGTGCACCCTACAAATACTGCCGTTGGCCTTTTCTTCACCGACTTTTTAATGTTCTCAGCGACCTTTTTATTTAAATTTTCTGAGCTTCTCGTGAACGATCTGATGTTTTGATTTCCCTCTGTTTTTGTAAATGGTAATGAAATCCGCTAAAAACTGCAAAACAAACTGTTCAGTCAAACGACCTCTGCGCTTCCTTCTACTTTTTCTTCAAAGAATTCTTAAAGATGAAAAATCAGGTAGATTGTTTCAGATATTTAATCCTTTTGCAGATGTTTTCTTTTTGTCAACGCGCCAAAACGACGACGATGACGATGATGATGAAAGGAGGAGTGAACAGAAATTTTTTTTCACGATCACAACATTTCTACCTGTGCTTTTCATAATTCTAGACTGTCGTCTCAATGAGATCAGCCTGGCTTATTATTATTTATTTTTCTCTGTTACGTTGGCAGATTCCAATACTCCTAACTCTTAACTGAAAAAATTGTTTACTCGAGACCTCCTTAGTTATTCAGTAGCTTGAACTTCGTCTTAAATGTGAGTTTCTCATGATACTGCCTAGCCGTGTGTTTCAATCTGAAAAGCGGGTCATGCTAAAATCTTAAAAATGAAAGGAAATTAAACCTGAAACCTGACCGAACTCCTAGAAAGTTTCACCTTTTGACGTCAAGCGCTGTCAACATTTCTTAGAGAATGGTATTTCCCTAGTTTTATGATTAAGAAAGTCTCGCATTTCACAACTGCTTATTTTATTCCTGACATTACACAGACCATCTCTTTTGCAATCGAAGATGCCTTGAATTGTGGTCTGAGGAATCATGTTGCAGTTAGTGGAATCGACAGGATACTGTAAATATAAAAAAAAATATCTTCATCGTTATCATAAGTGGTCACGGCATAGAAAAATCATAAACACAACAAGAAGAGGCATTCAACGTGGTAGTGAGCACTGATTCTGTACAAAACAGGAGCTGGTGAAAAAAAACAGCATGTCAAATGTGTGGCCAGTGAAATCCGAGCTTCCCTGGCAAAACGAAGCGGTTCCGTTAGTTCTTCTCCGAAAGTTCTCGACGACCTCTTTCTGATCCTCTTGGCGGACTCGAGGGCCAATAACATTGGCGGTTCCAAGCCGCCTTTGTTGCCTCTTGCCGATGAATCAATCGCCAGCGCCAGATTCTTAACACCGGTGTAGCGACTGCGCTGTCAGGACTGAACAGGGTCAAGTCACACAGAGACGCTGGCGATGGCCACTTGACGTTTTGCTCAGACCTTCTGGAGAAGGTTTTCTGTCGGCAAAACCCGGATACACGATGGCTTCCGCTAACTTTCCTGCATAAAGAGTTCTAGCGCCAGCACTAGTCTTCTCTCTCTCTCTGCCCCTCTCTTTCTCTCTGTTTCTATGTCCGTTCGTCTCTCTCTCTCTCTTCCCTCATCCATTATTCATGCTTCCTTCTGCGAGACAGTGTTCGTGTTTAAGAGAAGTACAAACTTGAGCAGGTAATGATGTTAGTGTGCTTGTATAGTAATGGGGACGGATTACGCGCTTTATATGTCTGTCTTCTCGGCGAAGTCAGCTGACAAATGTAAGGTATCGATGTTATTTTTGTACAACTGATCTGCAAGTCTGTCTGCTTGCTTGGATGGCTGGATGCTCACCTCGTTGTCTTTCTGCTTGCTGCTGATTGCCCATACGATAATGGCGGACGACCTCGTTTGCCGGAGAGGGTTTCCTTCCAGCATCTGGCCGTGTTCTTCCCGATTAGCTGTGTATTGTACGAGGATGTGTGTGCTTGATGGCACACATGGGCTTACAGAGTAGGATCCACTCAATACTGACCAGTTGGGTACTCTTCAAATTACGAGGATTCACAAACATCCTAGCCTTCCTCTGAGAAAGTTCCGGTAGAATTCTTTTCAGATCATTCCAAATGCATCTTTATCTTTAAACTCTTACACCCTTTGCAGTATGTTTGCAAAGAAAAAAATATCCCACCAGAGAGAAAAGTACAGAGATATGATACAAAACTGTGTTTGCTTGAATGCTGGAATGCTAATTTGTTAGGCTGCTTTCTAGCTTCTAGTGTATCGGGCCCTTCCTGTACTTATAGGTACTGCGTTTCTCTGTCACCGGAAGTAATACAGGTGGAACCGGGTCGCCAGGTGGTGCTACCAGTCAGCCCGCCATGTTAATGCACATAACAAGCTCACTGGACTTGAGAGAAGGCTCAGACTCCTCCGCTCACCTTAACGATGTATTTTCCAGCATCTGCGGAGCCACGTTAACCTCCCAATAAAATACAGCCGGCATCGAGGAACAAGTGGAAATACCCGGATGAGCTGGGTGCCGGGGATGGCGCGGTGCATACGCTGTGGCAAACAGCACGCAGACACTTTGATGGCTCAGGGTATTAATTTGTACTGAGTGCAAAGTTCCTTGATGCACTACTCTCGCTCTCGCCATTACAAGACCTTTCGAGAACCACAGATTATGTATTTGTATCGAGCTAAATGGAAAAAATGTTCATGTTCGTTTTAATCAGCGTCTGCCTTTGCCTGCACCTGCATAAGGTTTTTTATTATTATTATTTCTCGCGGAAAACTTATCTGACATTGAAGCAAACTGCCTTCCCCCATCCCTTCGCTCACGCATCTGACGTAGGCTGTGAATTCTGTTTTATTAAATGTTTATTCTCCTACTCGCGAAGTGACCAGAAGATAAATTGTAAAAATAGATACAAATGATAAACGAGAAAGAGAGGGGGGAAGAGAACGAGAGGGAAAATGAGAAAAATTGTATAAAACACGTGATCGTTGAACGCAAACTGAAAATCTTGCAGGCAACAGCACGTTAGCGAGGATCAAATTAAAGTACAAGCCAGCACGGAAACGATAAAAAGAAGAGGAGCGATAGAACTAATCACCTACATGTGTACAAGCAATCCTAAGGGCGGTAGGCCAGTTAAACTGTATTCACGCTCGTGCAAGTAGGCAATTGGAAAACAGTAAAAATAAAAAAATAAAAGGGTTTGAAGGGAGAGAGAGGGAGAGAGCCTGTTTTACTTCAGCGTTCGGATCATGGGTGTCAGTCCAGGGTACTGCTGCAGGTATTAGCAGATGTGTAAATACCGTATTTCTTGCAATAACAGCAGCCTCCCACCAATGTCAGTAAGTGCTGCTTATTCACCCCGATGCTCCTTGGCCGTCGTCAAGCGACATTCTGTGACTGAGTGGCAGCACCAGTCACTTCCTGCAGATGCCCGCCTCTCCGCCGCAAGATTCTGTGACAGGGGCGGTAATTTGTTCTGCGCACGATTGTGTGGTGCGGGTGCTTGGTCTCTGGGCTGGAAATTAATACAAGGCACTCGGCAAAGTGACTAACACTGTCTAATATCTCACCCGCTGTGTACACTGCCATCGCGCGCACACTTGATTACATTCATTTATTTTTATTTTTCACAATGTTCTTCTTTCAGTCCGGCTAAACAGAGATCGATAAAGATATCGTTTCAGTTGAATATGTTTACCGTGTGTGTGTGTGTGTGTGTGTGTGTGTGTGTGTGTGTGTGTTCCTGTATTAGGTCCCTTAGCATGATCTGAGGGTCTATACTTTTTATGTGTTGATGTAAAACGTCTGCATTTAAATCTTCTCCCTCTGGGTATTAACAGAGAACAATATGCACAGGATCTAGAACTATTGTTTCTGTCGAAGACATTATTGGTTTACCTTCGAACACTGCACGTGCAGAGAATGAAGACTATTGTCGTGGCTTTTTCTGCGATCCTGCACTTGAAGGTCAAGCATCGGCTTGACAATGATCAGTGCTCAGCCTGCTTGTACCCCAGAAAAGATCATCTGTTGCCAAGCGAGGCGTTCAAAAACTAAACAACTGGTTAGTGTCGATCGGAAAAAATTCACATGATTGTGACAGAAATGGACAGATGCAGTGCTGATCACTAAGCTACTCAAAACTCATTTGTCGAGGATTACAGTCAATGGTTGTTGGGATGTTACAGAAGAAAACTATAATTAAAGTACTGCAACCACTAAAGTGTAAAGAAGTTCACTTTATAATATTCTGCTGAATATACAGCTTTTGATGTCTGTATTTACACTGTCAATGAGCACAGTAACAGAATGGATTAGGGACTTAGAAAGCCTTCATGATCTGACTGTCGAACATTAAGTGCAACTGTCCATAACGAGAATTATAAAAGATGTTTGCATAGAAGTACTCGGCATTTATTTCTGTTTCTGTTTATTGTGTGTTGTCTTTTTAGAAAGGGGGCTGAGGGGTAGAGGAGATTTGAGGCAATCGTTTGCATGTCTCTTGTCTCTATCCACTTTTCCTGTTTCTCTCTCCTCTCTTTCTTTCTCTTTTTTACTCCCTCACACACACACACACACACACACAAACAAACACACACACAAACACACACACACACACACACACACACACACACACACACACACACACAAGCGATTATCTCAGTTAATGTCAGACTGGGCTGTTCAAACTTTCTGCCCCTCGGCCGGTTATTAACGATCAACGTAAGACTTTCTGCCTCAGGAGCATGTTCCTGGGGCCAACAGGGCTAGGACAGATCTGGGAGGGGCGAAGTGGGGAGAGCCGAGGCCTTACAAGACTGGTGTCCCCAGAGGATAAAGAACGCAAGTCCATAAACTCTTTGTTGAGTGGTTTAATCGTCCTAGAGCTTTCTTTTTTTGCTGGGTCTGCTCTACTTCACACCGTTCTGATATGCTTGATTTATCGCATACAACTGTGGGACTATTGGCGGAGTATGTGGGTCAGCGTCCTCTTAATGTCTTCTCATGATCTGTGCTTTTTTTTTGCGTCGTTTACCTCTTTTGTTTTGGAATGTTCTTCTATGCCTGCGGCAGGCCGTTTCACCCGATGGCCCACTTCGTCCACTAACGGCCGATGCAGCAGGTTCTTTGTCTAAATCCTATTAGTTTTACCGCTTTGTCAGAATTTATTGTCTGCATTTCATTTTTTCTAATTTACGGGTCATGAGCTTTTTCTCTTCATTTTTCGCAGATTAGATTTTGAATTTGTGCTTATAAATGACATCAACTGAAGACGGGACAGAACTCACGATGATCTGTCTGTTCTGTTCCTCGGCTTCTATGACTTTCATGACTCCCTTTCTTACAAAAAGAAAAAAAAAAACACTCAGGAAAGCACGTTTCCACGTCTTGTCTAAAGATGTATCGCGATCTTTTCACACAGTCCAGCTAGACAGCAAAGCAGACTGATGATCAGCCCTTTTCTCACAAATTTACATGCTGAGTTGTCTGATCCACACTCCTTTCCTTCTTCTACACCAGCCTTCTCAACCTTCCACACAAGTCCTCTCAACCTTCCACACCAGTCCTCTCAACCTTCCACACTAGCCTTCTCAAACTTCCACACAAGTCCTCTCAACCTTCCACACTAGCCTTCTCAAACTTCTCAACCTTCTCAAGCGATGCAGTTACCGCCTGCTTAGCCATGCTGTTGTTTGTAAGGTCTCCTACATCATGTTGCTGTGTTTCAGGTCTGTTAAATCATAGTGCTGTCTTTAATGTCTGCTGAATCCTGTTGCTATCTTTAACGTCTGCTAAATCGTACTGTTATTTTTTAACGTCTGCTAAATCATATCGATGTCTCTAACCGATGCTGAATCACACCCTTTTTAACGTAAGCTGAATCATGTTTTTCTACCACTCCTTCTTTTGCTCTTTCTTCATCTTCATGATGTAAATCAAAATCAACCCTCGTCTTTCTCTCGTTTCTTTTGCTATCATGAACTTGAGGACCATGATGACGATGGAGTAGTGGAGTGGTAATGGTGGTAATGTGACGGTGGTTGTGATGGTGGTTTGAGAGGAAGAAGAAGTACGACGAGCCTTGTTTGAAGCGTAATCTAGGCCCATAATAAATGAGGTCTGCTTGTCACGTGCAGACTAGACCCGATTACTCCCTACCAGTCTGCTAGTACGGACAGGCCGGCCCAGTAAAGGTCACAAGGTTACAGAAAAAGGGAAGCGATGACAATTGCGCTACAGCGGAAAATAAGTGCACAGGTTCAAGCTGCTCTGGTTCCCAGAACTACTCTGCACTTGATGAATTCTGTACTCGATGAGCTCTGTCTGCCCTACGCTTAAAGTATTTCATGTGTCCTGTACTCGACTTTGCTCGGTGTGTTCTATGCTACAATTATGTGTTCTGCAAGACGGGCTCGACATGGTGTATCGTGACAAGTTTGCATGAATCCCCTTCAAAAATGTGTGTGTGTGTGTGTGTGTGTGTGTGTGTGTGTGTGTGTGTGTGTGTGTGTGTGTTATGACTCGTCAACGAAAATTTTTCCAATGTTCAATTTTAAAAAGGAAAGAAAAAAAATAAAAAAGATATGAAACCCTTCTTTGTCATTAAGAAGACACCCTGCTTTTTTCAAAAGTCACTCAGTCGTCTGTACGCTTGTTAAATGCTACTCCTCGCTAACTCCCTTCCCAATCTAACCCCCCTAGGGCACAAATAAGCTCAATTGTAAGAAAACCATGCAGATAAAGCACTGTGGGTGTTTGAATCTAACCGCTGTTCATTTACAACTTGAGGAAAAAACACGAGCTCAGCGGGACTTCCTGGTGCGGCTGATTTCAATGTCAAGAAAATCGATTTCCCGGAGGATCCACCGCAGGGTAAGTGGCAAAG
This sequence comes from Marisa cornuarietis, assembly GCA_004794655.1. NCBI lineage: Eukaryota > Metazoa > Mollusca > Gastropoda > Architaenioglossa > Ampullariidae > Marisa > Marisa cornuarietis. Next base: position 2,973,747 of record SMMW01000555.1, read on the forward strand.
AACTGCTGTGGATGGGGTGGTGCCGCTGCGACGTCTTTCCGTTGTGCTCTGCGTGATGAAGATCGTGTTCTGCAGGGGGCAATGTTCTGAGGGCGACAAGAATGTTCTGATGGCGATAAAAATTTTCTGAGGGCGACAAGAATGTTCTGAGGGTGACAAGAATGTTCTGAGGGCGACAAGAATGTTCTGAGGGTGACAAGAATGTACTGACGGCGACAAGAATGTTCTGAGGGCGACAAAAATGTTCTGAGGGCGACAAAAATGTACTGACGGCGACAAGAATGTTCTGAGAGCGACAAGAATTTCTGAGAGCGACAAGAATGTTCTGAGGAGACAGTGTTCTCGAGAAACAGTGTTCACAGTTTTGTGGTAGAAACAGTGCTCTGGCGGCAATAAAATTCTAAAATACAACGTTCTCGCGAAGACGCATACACACTGATGGACAATATTTCGAGAGAGACAACAATTTGACAGTTCTAAAACAAACTGCAGTACTTGAGATACAATGTTTTCATGAAACGGTGTTAACAGTGTTCTGTCAGACAAGAAAAGTGTTCTGATACCTAGAACATGCTGAGGCAGAGTTCAGGAGCCAGTTGCACAACACATTTCTAAGTTTAAACACTTTTAGGCCTTAACTCTATTTAGATAATTAGTTTAAAGTGCACACCACAATTCTAGACTTTTTAAAACTAAAACTGCTTTAAGTAAGATAAAGTTGTTTAAGTCTGACTTTCCGTCCTGTCAGTACAATTTTTTTTATGTTTTTCTGCAATGCATCAGAATGGCTAAGAAGAGGTTTTGCTTCTTTAGAACAGTTTTAAGTTTTAGAAACGTGTTGTGCAACTGGCCCCTGAAGGGTACAGTATTCACAAGAATGTGGTCTGTGTGAAAAAGTCTTCTAACAAAAAAGCGTTCTGGCAGCAGCAGTATTCTGACCCCAGTTAGTATTTCCAGAACTGTGGACTTTGAAACGCAACTCATGCTCAACAGAAAGAGTGCACGTCCTTGTCAGCAAGAAACTTTCTTTTCACACAGTGCTAGCGTAGGCAGGCCCAACAGAACATCTTAAAACTGATTGTTAAAATATGTCTGACATGAAGTTTTGTATTACTGGGCCCTAATTGACCTAAAATACCTCATGGTGCACTCTCCACTGTCATGACGATCAAGACTTTTTCCACAAACGGTTAGATCACTCTACAGTCCCAAAGAACACAAATCGAGGTTGACAGGAAATGTGAGAAAGTGAAGAATGCTTGTGGGAGGTAAAGAGAGGCAGAAGGTAATGGGAGGGGGACACAGAGAGGCTCCTATACGTTTCACATAAACATTTGACGACCTGTCAAACTCTTGCAACCCATTTCCAGCAACCGTCCTTAGAGACTTCGATCAAAAGTTGACGATCAGCCCAGGGGGAGATCAGCCTGTAAATGAGTTTAGCACATAATGCTGTGAGCCGCAACCGAGACCCCTTCGTAGGCGGAAATTTTATCTCTCGCCGTACAAAAAACTCACCATGTGTTAATTCTCTTCCGCTACAGTCTGACTTTATTAAATTACAGTGTACGTTTGGAAGATGGGTGGGTGGGCGAGTGGATGAGCGCAGAACAAAGCTCATGCATGGAGATGTTCGAGGAAATGGTTGGGAGAGGGGTAGTTGGAGAAGTGGTTCGGACGAAGGACTAGGGTTAGTGGGGAACAACCGTCGAAGTGCTTTTCTGACATAAAACTAGGAACTAGGATTAGTGTGGAACAACCATCAAAACTCTTTTTAATTTAGAATTAGGGTTAGTGTAAACCAACAATCAAAGCGCTTATTTAAAACTTTCCACTAAGTAATTCCACAGCGTAATTCCGAAAGACAAATAAAGTTTTCCATGGATGTCTGCAAGTTTCATTATAGTTCGTCGCTGACTGAAGCACAGTCCTCGTGAGGACTTTACTCAATGAGGCCTTGAAGAACAACTTCAACTGGTGAGAGTATGACCATGTTTGTCATGACACAGGACAAGAGGTGAGTCACCATGTGACTGAGAGTTTGATAAAATTAAAAGGTTAGGCTCAGATCACACTACAGAGAAAATGTCCGAGAAAACGCAGAAGCAAAACACACAGAAGATGCCACAACAGTTTGCAGAAGAAAAAAGAAGACATGCGAATGTTTATTAAGATTAACAAACAGATGTTGATCCAATTAAATCTTTAGAAAATACAGCCAATAGCCCTGAGAAGTTTTTAAAAGTTATTAGGAGATGCAGAACAAAGCAACTTACAAAGTGGCAGATTAGTGACACGCAGATAGATACAAAAACACGTACACACGGACGCATACACACGCAGGCACACATGCACGTACAAACATTCAACTATGTATCATCCTTTACAAAAAAAAAACTCAAGAAATTGACGAAAATCCGTTACACAAGTTGTCCATTTGTTCATCCCAATTTATTGTGAACTCACAAAAACGGGTTTTCGGGGGAAGAACGCAAATGTCGTTTTCAAGCGGTACCCTCGGGCTGATTGGGATTTACAAGGCAGACTAAATGACTATGGCCAAATCATCAATAACAGACAAGTCAAACAAGGATCAATGCTATGGAATAGACAACACGATGGATGGCATGCTGTAGGTCGTACACAGGCCTTGAGCCACGAGTTGCTGACAAACTGTAGAAGTGTGTGGTCCATAGCTCTCCTGCTGCAGCCAGAGACTTTTTACAAATATTTTGTTCTGGGAAGAAGAGGGGTTAAGTTCAACTTGCTTACTTTAAATTTTTCTGCCAGGCTTTTTCGATTACTACAAATACCTTGTTCGTGAATAAAGTGTAACGAAAGACAACCAGGCTGCAGTGTTGAATACATTTTTGACTTAGAAATGGAAAGATGAGAGGTTTGTTGGTGTTAGGAAGGAACAACTTTGTTAGAAATGGAAAGACTGCAGTTTTGTTGTTGTTAAGAAGGAACAATTTTGACAATAAAGAAGCTTAATTAGTCATTCTACGGGATGTCAAGTTTTCATACTTTGTTTTATTCTAATTCTCTTAATGTCTCGTCCACCTACGTTTAACCTGTACTGAAATAGGCTAATCTTTATTTCACTAATCTTAAATCTGCCTTAAAATAAAGAAAGAAAGACACAAACTAACACAGAGGAACAAATGTACACACAAACATAAATAAACAAGGGAAAACAAGCAAATGAATAAACAAAGAAAAACGAATAAACAAATAAACCAGCAAACAAAAAAGAAAGATGAAATTTATTCACAGAAACAGATGCCTTCCCCTGCCCTCCCTAATTTGCATTTTATCTCGAAGCTGTTAATCGGTCATCGCTCTTTCTCAACAGAGGAAATATGCAGGTTGCTGTCGCTGCATGGCAATAGCGCTGCAGCTCCACGGCAGCATCATTGTGAATTAGGAAGTAGAGCGCTGCCTGGTGTCGAATATTATTCACTAGACACTTCCTATTAGATAAACAGTGACACCTGTCTCGACAAACTCTCCCTCTCCCCTCTAGTCACCATTTGGATGCAAAAATCTGCAGCAGGTATTTATGTACCAAGAGCAATGAAGTCACTTGATGAATGGGAATCAACAAATTCATCAGGAGACGAATGAAGCATATAAACTGACAAAAAAGACAGATTTTGAAAAAAAGGGCATCTTAATTAATGCGACGGCTTAATGCAACTGTTAAAATATAAATGAAGTATAATGTGGTTGTCATAGTAACACATGCATTGGTCGCGCAGCTAAATGCCTGTTTTTATATTATCAGCTAGTTCAATGGGTTAGATAACTCTCGCAGTTACTGAGGAACGTGGCCGCAAATGAAAGAGAACAATGGGCCCAAACTGCAGCTTTTTTGTGGTTTGCCTACAGAAATTGCAGACGATAATTACTCTGGAACGACCAGATGCTCCTAGTCCTTCTCTGATGGTGACTGCGCTCTGTAACCGTCGCCATAGAAGGCTGTCAGGGTTTGAGAGGAGGTCCTCATTGTTCATCAGGGTGCCGTTTCGAACCCACCCGACCGCTGCTTCTTTGCTTTCTTCCTTCAACACCCTTTTGCACAGGATGGTTTTGCCTCGCTTTGCAAGTGACGGATGATGGCCCCTAAAAGCGAAGCCCACTGCCGGCAGTACAAGAAAAGATCGAGGAACCAACAACATGCCAACTGAGGCATGCTGGCATAGCGTGCTTCATCCCTGTTTTTATTTATTCATTTTTTGACAAGCTCATGTAGCGATGAAAAGGAATTTATGCCTGGTGTGTTTCCTTATAAGTATTGTCAGAAGATATAGCTAAAGGAGCTCGCGCTGGTGACAGGACTCCAAAGAATTTGCAGCAAGAAAACATTATAAGAAGACTGTTTCTCTGTAAGGAATGTGCCCCTCCCGGACCCCCCCCCCCGTTTCTCATTCCCCTCTTCCTCCCCTCTTCCTCCCCTCTCTTGCTTTCTCTACAGCTTGTTGACGTTCTGCTGCTCTGCTCGCTGCTGATGCCACTGTAACCCTTTCCCGCCTTATTGCCTCTTCATGTTTCCTTTACACCACTGCTTCTTTCTCGCCATCTCACTCACACTTGCTTACCTCTACTTGAGTTTTTATTTACTTTTATTTAGGTATTTGTGCGTGTGATGCCAGCTGTGTTTATAATGAAAGTATGAACATTTGATTTCGTACTTTACTTCCTAAGATTTTGTTTAAGTCTTCACATAATTTATAATTCTTCAGACTTCATACTTCTTCTCTTCCGTTAATGAACATACACTTGTTTGTATGAGTGTGCGGGTAATTATCTTCAAATGTGTGCATGTTTTATATATATATATATATGTGTTGGTTGGGGAGAGGCAATAACCTTTTGCCGATGCTAACATCATGAATTAGCGTACACAGTTTCCCAAAAACGCACGGATCCACACACACACACACACACACACAGAGATTACACACACACACACACACACACACATCTGCACTGTACCATACGCACACACGCATCTGTGCATTAATTCAAGCGCGCACACTTGAAGGCATTACCGCAAAGTGTGTATACATCTGTGTTTACATAACGTCTGTCTGTCTGTCTGTCTGTCTGTCTGTCTGTCTGTCTGTCTGTCTGTCTGTCTGTCTGTCTGTCTGTCTTCTTTTTCTGTCATTCGATTATTGTTCCCCTGATACTTATGCGTGAAGTTGACATTTTACCACACGCGCTCTCAATCACTGCCTCCTTCTTTCGCCACCTCTACCCCTCAGATCGCCTAGAGAGTTCATTCTGCCATTAAATAGTTGTCTCCCTTTCACGTCTCCCCTCTTTTATGCCAAAGATATTTCAGACGCAAAATCAGCAGCAGATGCTCCAAAGTAAATCATGAAGCTTGGCTGCCTCAAGCCCATAAAAGTCTGTTTTGAGCATGTTGCCATAGCTTCGTCTCTAGTTTCTGGAAACACATTTGCTCTTCCAGATTGGCTGTAATTAACCCTCCATGTCCCATTATTTCCAGTACGACTTTAGGCAAGATTCAATGTTTTTTTCCCGTTTCACTCCCTCTTTATAAACCCTCATTTCAGCCATGACTTCATAACGTATCTTGAACAGAAGGAAAACCTTGACCTTGCATCAAAATGATAAAAAGGCTGAAGACGAATTTATTTCCAACATCATGTCCTGAAGTGTGACCAACAGAAAGAAAACACGAGCAAGATGGCGTTATTGCGCGTGCGTAAACATGGTTAAACACTGAAGGAGACGGTTATCTCAGCCATCACGCCTTAACAAATAATTATATTTTGTTAAATTGAATTGGAAGGTACTTGAAAGAAAACATCAGACAGAAACGATAAAGCGCATGCGCAGAACTGGCAAAAGAAAGGGAGCGTACCACCCGTACCATTATTATCTCCTGCCTGTAATATATGGCGCTTGACAGCGGACTAGTTACCGGCTATACTGAGCTGTTTACCTCTCTTTTACGTGTTTTCTTGTCGTTAACAGAACTGGTTTTTTGTGAACACTCGTTAGCGGAGCGTGCGGGTGGTGTGTGAGGGTGGGAAGGAAGCTGTGTAAAATGGGGAACAACATGTCTGTCAGCCAAGTGACGATCCCTGTGTCACCGGCGACAACGTGGAGACTGAAAACATTAGAGACAAGAAATAAAGATTGATGGAGAGAAAGAGGGATGAGAGAACGAGTGGACGAGGGAACAGGATAGGTCATGTTCAAGGACAGGGGGAACGCTTCCTGCTGACAATTTTTGCTTTCGTGATCTTCATTCACTGTCAAACCATAGAAGAAGTCTTAAGCTATTGGATGTGAGATAAATGGCGGTCAGGCCGTACCCGACCTGGGTCAAAAGACAAAAAAAGAAATAAATTAAAAAAAATTTTGAATATACAACGAACTGAAAAAGTAAGACTTTGTCATTAGTTGTTTGTTAATGTGTGTGTGTGTGTGTGTGTGTGTGTGTGTGTGTGTGTGTGTGTGTGTGTGTTGACGTGTTGACTGCTGGCCAAAATCTAAATAATCGTCAGAAACAAAACACAATGAAACCAATTCTGACATGTTTCTTAAGAGAGCTATGAACAGTGCTTGCCCAGAAACAACACAGAACAGATGAAAGATGTCGAGTATTACGACTTTTGTCAGTGAACTAGTGACGAACCCACTGTCCCATCTGTATTGTCTCAAGAGAGTGAAGAGGCCAAGGAAAAGGCCGATAAATTGCGGCTCAAATGACTCCCGAAATACACCAGAAATCTGATCTGGCCCTGTCAACAAGAAGTCAGCCATCAAAAATTCAGGCCATACGGAACTTGCATGGTCCGTGGGCCAAGTTCTATGGCCGGCCTGAGACAGCAGCAGCCTGTGAGTGAAGCTCGTCAGATGTTATTGGCTTCTCACGGTGACCTGTTCTTGGTCGAAACCCGTCTCTGCACCAAAAACAGTTGACGAATGAATAGCGGAAGGGACAGCAGAGCTGGCGTGCCCTCTGCCCAGTCACCTGAGAAATGGAAGAACTAGCAACTCGTTTGTTGCGATTTTTGACAGCAGTCAGGAGATGCTCACTTCCGCTAACTGGTGGTCGTTGACTGAGATGATCACGTCTGATCAACTTTAAATATATCGAGAAATATTGTTTATCTTCTCCTTAAACTTCAACTTTGACTATATAGTTGAAGTCGAATATTCAAGGCTTGTCGTCAACGATACACTACCTGACAGTTCTCTGACAATAATTAGGCCAAGAGTCTACACTTTTTTACTGTTGTGTGTGTGTGTGTGTGTGTGTTTGGGGGGGGGGGTTTATCTTTTCTTAACTCCTTCCTTTATTCTTTCCCGTTCAATTTTTTTTAATATTTTGGACGATTTTGTTGTCGCTTGGTTGAGCGGTTTTGTGAACAGCTCTCAGAAAAGCATCTGTTTTTGAAAGATCAGCCTTAAAATTCACCAACAATTGATTTTTATGGTATGGGGAAATGATAGATGATCGCAGTGTTCGCCCTTCTTCCTCAAATCCTTTAAGCCTCTTACAGGATGCGTGTACCGCTCCCGCTGGAAGAGCCGAAGGAACAATCACTTCCTATTTGTTTCTTTTTATTATGCGATCAACAACAGTAAATCAAACAACAAAATGAAGACAAACCAGTAAACTTTAATGGAAAAGCTCGGGGAGATGTCTTTGCACACAGTCACCTGTCGTGCCAACCCTTGATAATGAATCTCTTCTCAATTTTCATTTGTCAAGCCTAGCTTTCTATTCGGCTCTTTGTAAGATGGTGTATTGCGTTGTCGCCCCCAATTCGCTCCTTATTAAGTGTTGTGATGTTCCCTTATTTTCCTTCTTGTTTTGTGCCTGTTAAAAATTTTCATTTCTTCTGGGGAAGACATTTATTTCCGAAGAAGTCGACATGAGATGTCTTGTTGACTTTACGGCCTGGATTTGTTTTCCTCTATCTCTTTCTTTCTTACTATCATGCGATCTTTGATATGTGTGTGTGTGCGTGTGTGTGTGTGTGTGTGTGTGTGTGTGTGTGTGTGTGTGTTGTGTGAGAGAGTGAGAGTGAGTTTTCTTTCCTGAATTTTCCTCTGCTATTTCCTGCATGCCGTCTAATGTATGACTTATCTCGCAAACGATAGACATGTTATCCAAATGATGGCGTTGACGGTTGATAACCCACCTACTCTCCCCCAACTCAATTACCTCCAAATGTGCACAGATACGCTTCTTCAATGACAGGTTTTTCTTTATCCCGTTCTAGAACGGCTGCGCAATAATCTAATACAGCCACCATACAGCAAATGAATCGTCCAAGCTGCTCATTTGTTTTCTTTCTTCCTCTGTGCGATGTCACTTAATCTAAGCATTAGATATGAAATGATTCTCTTTCGGTTTGCGCTAGGGGTTAAGACGAGGCCATTTATGTTTTCTATTAATATTATTCTTGAAATATTGGGCGACAAGGACGATTTGCGTGAACCGACATCCTTAAACTCAATATAGAGAGGGCTAGCTCTGGCTATAGAAATCTCCCTTATCTTCGCGACTAGCATCGCACGCTGATGCTTGTACAATTGCAGAGTCCTGGGGCCAGTTACACAACACGTTTCTAAACCTTAAAACTGTTCTAAAGAAGCAAAATCTCTTCTTAGCCATTTTGATGCATTGCAGAAAAACATACAAAAAAATTGTAGTGACAGGATGGAAAGTCAGACGTAAACAACTTTCTGTTACTTAAAGCAGTTTTAGTTTTAAAAATTCTAAAATTGTGGTGTGCACTTTAAACTAATTATCTAAATAGAGTTAAGGCCTAAAAGTGTTTCATATTAGAAATGTGTTGTGCAACTGGCCCCTGGGCTTTTTTTTTTTTTTGTCCGCTGACCTGCGCCATCAGAGACCGGACAGGCCTGCTTGCGTGAACTCTGATGTTTAGTCATAACGAGAGGATCGTAGAAATAAAGAAAAAGGGGATGCCATGGTAACCAAAAGAAAAAAAGATGGTTGATATCGGTCTGCGTAGGAAGTGGGAATATTTTTTATGCGTGACTCGTCAAAGGACTGCTGCACACAGGAGCGTGGACGTCTCTCGACTTCGCTGGTGGAAGGTTGGGGAAAATAGTATTAGGGGAGGTTAGTCTCGAAGTTAGCTCCGTTTTAGCGCAGACACTGATATTTAGCTTTGCTTGGTGGAACAGCACATGGCCTCATGGGACAGACACTTCTTTATAGGACACAACGCATTGCGTGCTGGAACACATAGTGAATGGTCTGATGGGAAATGGCGCGTGGCTTGATGAGACAGTTTATATTCCTCTTCGACAGGTTACTACATCCCCTAGTAGATCTCTTTCCCTTGACTCCTCAATTCTTTCACTCGTTTTGTATAAAGCAGGCATCAAGTGCATGTCTGTAACTCTGAACACGCACCAGCAGTAGTGTTCACTACCTTGATCATGACAGTTAATACAAGTTATTTCACGATACAAGATATTTCTTAATCTGAATGACCTTTCCAGGTAGGGTAAATATCGTTCATATAAAATATGAAAATGTCATGCTTAATCTATCTTCCTTGTCTTTTTTCTCCTCTTAGTTGCTTTTCTAATTTGTTTTTTTATTTTTTTATTTTTTTCTCTTTCTTTTTCTTTCTTTCTTTCTTTCTTTGTGCAGTCCCGCGACGCAACGGTTAGCGCCTGTCACCAATACAGTAAGGATTGGCTGTTCTGGGTTCAGATCTCGTCTCGGGCACGATGTTCTTTCTCTGCATAAACCACTTGTTTACAAGCCTAGCTGCTTTGTGATCTGGCTTAGTTGCTGGCTCGGCCTAAAAAAAATGCTCACCCCCACCCAACTCCCTCTTTCTTTCGGTCTACCGTACCTGCTAGCTAGCAGATCTCAGTTCAGTACAACTAAAGAATTAATTTTGATTTATTCCAGCGTCTTGTGCACCCCACGTGTGAAGCGAGCGTAGAATTAGATTTATGGGCGAGTCTGTCCACCATATGAGCGCAGAGGTTGCAGGTGTCTGCCAAGGAGACGTTACTCGCGTTACAACTCGAAAGAACCTCTGGTATGTAAACATGAGCTCGAGACGCAGCACGCAGAGGTGGGTTATGGCGCCTGCCTGGAATCAAAAGTAAACATGTCCCCCCCCCCCCATCAGTGTGTCCCTTCAAGTCTATGTTTCTGTTTTTCCTTCCGACGATAACCCGGCCCGAACCGTCTTTCTCCGGGTTGCGCAGGCGATGGACTCGCCGTACTCGCCGCGGGCGAGGAAACCCAGCTGCTGTCCGAAGTCTGCTGGCTGGAGGCGCTGCTTTCTTACGAGGTGAAGGTGGGGAGAGGAGAGATTATCCAGTCGAGGCTACACCCGCCAGGGCACGCGTCAGACGTGTAGGCTTCCAATCTTATTTTACTTTTTTTTTTTTGAGAGGTCAAAGGTTACTGAGTGAACAGCCGGGTGATGGGCGTGTTTATGTTTGCCTTGCACTGCCCAAAGAAGAAAAACACAGCAAGGGTCTGGCTATCGGCAAATTCTCTGATTTCTGCGCATTTTTGTGGGGTTAGGAACAAGGTGGAAACATAACAGAGAGAAAAAAAAAGACTTTCTGTGTCAAGAGAACATCCCATAGCCTGCATAGGCTCCGGAGCTCCCGGGTATTAGAAATCTTATTATCTTGTCACAAATTTGCTCTCTCTTTCTTTGTACTTTTACCAAAAGGGTGTGGAGTAATGACTTAAATAAAGCTACAAAAATTGTCCTTCTCAGAAGCGTTCAGAATTAAAAAAGTGTTCTTATTAAGGGCAGGCGTTTCTACAGTTGCCGCTGGGCAAAGGAAAAAAAAAAAACGTTTCGCTGTGTTCGTCCTCTTTAGACTTTAATGAAAATGATTTAAGAACGGGGTGAATCCTAACCAACAAAAATAGAGTGTAGTGAAACTCTCTTGGGGTAAAATGGTTATAATGACATTTAAGTTGAATGCTTTTAAAGCGACAATTCTCATGGATGAGCAAAACTGTAAGGCACTTTAAAAGCAGGAGAGCGAAACTGTAAGACTCTTTACAAGTAGAAGAACAGGAAGAGTGAATAAGTGGTTTGTGTGTATGTGCGTCTGTTTGTTCTATGTATGTGTGTGTGTCGAGATATTTTTATCTATCTCAGACACGATGGTCAAACAAGTCTGACTGGCCTGGATGGCTGGCTAGATCGTTGTTGACAGAGACCCGCTTCTTGTCGAGGCAGGCAGTCGACGACGGCAAGAACAAGCATTTGGCGCCATCGTCCATCGACGACTGGCAGAGGCTGCGGAGAAGGAAGCCGTCGCCACCTGCTGTAAGTCTGTGAGGAGCGTAACCCGAGTCTCAGCAGCATGTGCCATCATCACGTGACTAATTGCTGCTCTCAGGTTCTGGCGACAAAGCTTTGAGATTTACGTCATGCATTGGCCATTTTTTCTACGTTGTTTCCAGGAATTATACATCATGTTCTTTCTATTTTTTTCTAGTGTTCGTGTGCTTGTTTACGCATTCGCTCTCTTTCTGTCTTGATTCGTTCGTTCATTTTTTTAATCTCCGTGTGTAGTTTTTTTTATTCGTTGGTTTGTTGATTATTTTTTATTATGTTTGTTCGTTTTGTCACTTTGGGTTTTTTGTGTGTCTTTTTTATTTTTGTTTCCAATTCATTGTTGAGTAGGCTTCATTTTTGTATTCGTTATTTTGTGGGCTTGTTTGATCTTTTTTTGCCATTTCTTCTCTTGTTTCTTTGTTTGTTCTTTTTTTGTTTTGTTTGTTCGTACGATCTATTGTTTGTTTGTTTGTTTTTTGTTAGTCTGTCAGTTCATTTGTTTTCTTTCTTTCTATTTTTCCTTATTTCTTCCTATCCTTTCTTTCCCTTGTGCTGATTCGGATTCTATTTTCACTGAATTTGTCTAGAATTCAGGTGTTAGGTTTTAATAAGTCACAGCATGGACAGTCCATTCTCAATATCCATAATGCCCAAAGAAACATAACATTCAAAACATCCGCATTCCAATTTGACTTTGACTTAAAAAGGAATAGCCTCATCTAGCATCTCGTCCATTTGATCCGTTTCCAGGATACGCTGTTAATTCAACAGTAGTCTCCCTTCTGAGGTCTGAAACCTCTTTGAGGACCCCATGACCTACTAATGGGATTTCCAGAGCAAACGTTCTTTGACAGGAGTGGCTCGGTGCTCCATCTCTGAGATCATTGCGCCTCTCAGAAGATAGTTTTCCTTCCATGTTTTCTCCCATACCTGTTTGGTTTGCACACACCTTTTTCCTCCAGCTGTTTGGTTTCCACGTACCTTTTCCACAAGTCCTCTGCCTTCCACTAGCCTTTTTACCCACAAGTCGTCTGATTTTAACTTAGCCTTTTCTGCAAAACCACGAGAACACAAGCTGCACAGTGCCAGAATGAAACAGACAAACAAAGCCACTATAACTTCAATTCATTGCCATCATAACTACGATCAACAGCAGCAGCGTCACTACCACCGCCATTTACAGCATCGTCAGCATCACTCCAAGTTCCACCCCAATCACCTTTTTCTTATCTTCTCCTTCAATTGTGTAGATTAAAGCGCACGGAGCAGCCTTCCTCTCAAACAGCCACCAATTTCACAACAAGAAAGACGGTGTTTACAGTGAAATTAGTGAAGGCACAAGGCAAGAAATAAATAGTTGGACTATGAAAGGTGTTGGCTGATTATGGGTGAAAGTTCATTAAACATGCATAAATACTCGCTAAACAAACAAGACTACTCATTCATTTGCTGTTCTGAAGTACAAATTGTTGATCTACTGTCTTTGATCGACGACGACGACACGACGACGACGACGACGATGATGATGATGATTAAAAGTTAAAATAGGTGGTGGAAAAGGGGGAGTTTGTATGGTTGAGGGCATGGATCAAATTTGGTCAAACCAAGCGAGAAATCCAAGTTAATTCAGTCGTCTCTCAATATCGTTGAGACAAATGTCTGAACATCATCTATTTATAGTTCCATTACGGAAGAAATGGTAGAAAATGTCACGTGACGCGTACAGAAAAAATGGTGAGCGTGCAGAAGTCGTCGTCGTTAGTTTGATGCATTTTCTAACGATAGGGTAAACTTTCGTGCAAGATACCTTTTCCCCAAATCTGTGTGGTTACACTCTTTCGTTCTCGAGAAACACATCTACAAACATCAAAATGAATACAACACGCGTGTCAGGGTTGTACATTGACTTTATAACCTTTAAGTTGTGAATACCTCAGCAAATGGAACCGCTGGGAATACAGCATTAATTAAGAGTATCGTGAGGTAGCGTTTTTGACCTCATTCACTAAGATTTGATTAATTATTAAAAGATTGCACCATGCTTGTTCATTAATGCAGCAGCGACCATAGTACGTGAATGACTGTTATTAACGTGTCTCTCCACTTGAGAGACTGTTAATAACGTCCTTTTACGTGAGAGAATCTTACCTATATGTCACTGAGTACTGACATGTCACGCTGCTTCAAAAACTGACATGCCAATTGACTTGAGAAAATGTTATTGGCATGTCGCTTTACTTGAGAAACCGTTGCTGGCATACCACTTTACGTGGGAAAATTTTATTGGCATGTCACTTTACTTGAGACTTCGATCCACTGAGGTCGTTGTTCAGTGTGCAGCATCTTAGGTCTTTATGCTGCGAGCAGCCGCAAGATTATGCTAATAACTTCTCACGCCACATTTTTTTATTATTATTATTTCTACAGTGAATATATGGCTTCCTTCACGAGAAAGATCGCCTGCTTTTGCTACTCTGCCTAGCGCCATCATGACTGCACTCCTCCTCCCCCCCCCCCCACATCGTCATTATAAAGAAAAATAAATGAAACAAATGAAGGCAGAAAGAACGGAAGAAAGGGAAGAGTGGCTGGACAAGCATCCCCACTACAGTAATAAATTTTTAAGACGGTCTCCGTTTGCGGCGCCGCCATAATGGATGGGGTGAAGTACATAATGGCGGTGAGCGCTACCACCAGAATGGCTAACACCAGGTTAGAGGCAGTTTCCACAGGCGTCAGCACAGCTCGCACTACAACAGGTGACAATGTGCACGTGTAGTCTTTGTTAACTCTGAGACTGACAGCAGCCACAATTAGCGACCAGATAACAGCGCATGAAAAACGTCTCTCTCCCTCTTTCCCTCTCTCTCTCACCATTCATATACACATTCACGCATTAATATACACGTGCGCGCGCACCCACACACACAAACACACATACACGCATTCATATACACATTCACGCAATAATATACACGTGCGCGCGCGCACACACACAATGTTCATCATGCCATACACAAACATGCATGTACATGTGAACGCACATAAATTTGTTTCTTAATCTCTGAAAGTGATGTTCTGAATGAAAATCGTTTAGTCACTTCTTATTCACGTCTGAAGAGTGTAGAGTAAGCGACTGAGGATGGGCCACACGACTTACATCTTGAGAAAAAGTGTGAATAGGAAGAAAACAGATGCGCCGGAAGTAAAGATAGGGACGATCACCTGACATTCTTGGCCCAACACATCGTCACGAACAGCTGGGATCTTTTTTTCATAAAAATAAACAATGTCACTTCGCCGTCCGTCCCTGTGAGATCTCTTACCTGTTGATCCGAGATAACCGCGGGGTGGCAGCCTGAAGAGATAGACAAAGAGGGGAAAAAAAACGGAAAGCGTACGACCGCAGGTATCTTCACAAAGGAAAGAACGATGGGAGGATGCCAGAAGCAACCTGTGTGGGCCGTGTGCACGTGCGTGCGTGGAAATATGCGTGCGCGCGTGTCAGTCTGTCTGTTAAAGAAAAAAGGTAGTCTCCTAACCTTTCGGTTGTTGGGGTTGAGGTGCTTGAAACCGCTCTTTTTCCCCGGGGGACAGATTTCTTGTGAGCGGCGGATCTCATTTCTTCTTTCTCGCTGCATTATTTTCCCAACCTCTCTGTCGAGAGATGTATCCACTTCACAGCTGTGACAAATGGGAAAATAGGCTGCGAGGCATGGGTATCGAACCGGCTAGTGCAATAGGTCTGTGATACATTCCCGGAAGTAGACATTTGTGATATGATAAGGCTACGTGTACACTCCTAGATGTCATAGATGGATACTAGTATGTACATCTGTGATGTTTTTATTGCGTATGATAATGATACTACTCTCGGGATGTCCTACTCAGTTCTGAGTTGCCTGTTGGAGCGTCACAAGCGATATGTTCTCTGTCGAGGGTTAACGAAGGTGAGGCGGTGAGGAGATGGGCACCGCCCTCACGAAAGCTTTCACTCCTCACTCCCCTAAGACTCTAAAATCATGGGATTTCCTTTTAATTCCCCTCTTTTGTCACTCGCATTGTTTTGAACTCTTTATACAAATCGATCGCTCAATCCTCAATCACTCCTAACTGCATCTAACGATGACAATGGAAAAAAAATCATTGCCGCCATTTTTCTACAGACGAGAAATCCTCTCATTTTAAATTAAAAACTTTTTTTGTCGATGCAGTTATTATCGAAACAGTTCATTTTGCTCGAGCACTCATTGTTTCGTAAGATAGTCTGTTTTAAGTCTTGAGGGAACTGCAAGACAACGATCTTTTTTTTAAATGTTAAGCTAGTGTTTCTGCGATGGTGATTTGTGTTTTTATCATGACGATGTTTTAACATCACTGCCCACTTGCAGATGATGGCCAGCGGCTGGTTCTGTAGATTACGTTTCTCAAGAGAAATGATGAGCTGCTATCAAATCACAAAAATAATATTAGGTCGGAGAGTAAGATTATAGGTTCAGGAACCATTCTCTGTCGGTCACTAGTTCAGCATGAGACAGACGAATGCGAGCCAAACAACAACAAAAAAACCCAAAATCAACATTGCCGGGGATTTTATATTTTTCTACGCACTCTACGTCAAGAGATTGAGTTCTCCATTTTCACCAGCGCTTGCCGGAAAGTACACAAAGGTCAAGAAACGAAAAAAAAAGGTTAAAACACTTTTATTCAAAATTGCAGATACAACCTTTCACGCAGGTATTTTCTTCTTCTCTTTCAGCCAGTCAATTGCTGTTTGAAGTTTCTCTAAAGGTCCATACCAGAAACAAGTTCCTTTTTAACACTGCATGTTAGTTTTAACCGCAAAAAAATGTTTTTACAATTGTTCTCGACCACACAGCCTGTGTTTTGAAAAAACTGCATTTAGACAAATTAAATGAAAAGGAATGATGCTCTATGTACTTCTTACTACGGAAAAGCATTATCAAGCAGAGCAGAAAAGTTTTTCAGTGTGCAGTGCATGAAGTCCAGATAGGAACCGAATGTGAGCGGAAAGCCAGAACCAAGGAAAATCTACAGAAATATAAAAAAGATGAAAATCGATTGCTTTGCCTTCAGCAGAACACATTAAACAAATAAGAAAAAGACGAAAAAATTCGCCATGGCGTCTTTCTGCAAAAAAGTTAACAAATCAAAAATGGAACAAATTAATAAAAAGAAAAAAATGAGCTTTCGATCCTTCGTGGGATGTTTGGTGCACGAACGTGATTGAAGACGGGCCAGGCATGGAAAAGAAATGATTAGAAACAGGAGTTCTCCTCTGAGAGTCACGACGTGTTTCGTATTGAGGGAAAACCACACACGTTCTGCGGCCTCATCCTCATCCCCATCCATCCGAAACCTTTCCTCCTACATACTCCTCCCACCGCCTCTGCAGGGTGTGAACAGTGAAATAAAAACTTCGAGCCACTAGCTAGGGATGAAGCGATACAAGGATGTTAACTGCACTGAAAAGATTGCTCGAAACTTTGGACAGGGAGATACATTAACAGGTATCTAAAATAACTCAGAGCTTGGGGAAGGTTTTCACTAGTATGAATCGTGTAAAGCAGGACGTGCAGCGGTTCTTACTCGAGTAAACTTAGTCCAGAAAGTATTGGATCTCGAAAAGGTTATGATTGTAGGAATGCTTATTGACTTATGCTGACTAATGATATTGCTGTTTCATGGTAGACATTTTCGTCGATAACAAGAGGAGGTGACTGATTATATTGTTGTTGCTGATAGCACTAATTTCACACAAACTCTTCATTTACAACTTTTCTCCACTCCCAGTCCACGCGAATTTAAAGTTGTCTGGCGATAACCCAAAAAATTTTCTTAGCAACAAGTATTGTTGATTCGAAACTAGTTTTCGTTTTATTGTTTTTACACAGCTTCGCTTAGCTTCATCTGATTCTACAAAACATCTAACCAAAAACAATGGACTAAGTAAAGAAGGAAAAAAAAAAGAAAGAGACTGCATTAGATACCTCTTCGCACTATGATTTCTAAAGAAGAAACAGTTGGAAGTAACCATGAGAGCAGGATGGCCTTTCCAGCAGACTCCGTTCTGCGTTGAGTCTTACATCCGGGCATCAGGTAAAACGCGATGGAGTCCCGAAAGCAGCTGGATACAGTGTCACGACCTCTTGGAATGATAAGTAGCAGTCATATCAGCACGCCAAGGCTGTAAAGCATTCGCCATCGAAAAGGGGAAAAAGCCCGGATGTGCAGGCCGCTACACATACCACATCTTCTGTGCTTGTCTCGTTCTCTTCCTGTTTCATATCTCCGTCGGATTTGGCCTTCCTTGGTCCGTCTGACGTGGGTAGGGACTTGAAATGCACGAAGACTGACGGCTTGATATCACATGCAGTATAGACAAGGTAGACTGATCTCCCTTTAGCTATGGATAAGGTGTGCATCATGAGAGAAAGAGAGATTCAATATGGCGAGCTGTGTCTGCATCGCCACGTCCAACATGCAAAGTTTTTTTTCTTTTTAAGTATACTTTGTCTTTCATTTGAGGTGTTTTTCCCCTGACACAGGTTGCGCCAACTTGATAAGAAGAAGCATAACAATGTTCGGAAGCAACAGAATTACATTTCTTTGTGACTGCTTTGGCATGTGTATGAGTCTTGAAAAATCTTGTATAGAACAAGACACCGCAGACACGAGATTTTCTCACTAATAAAATGTCGACGCGATCTTAAACAAGGAAGGCGTCAGACGCAACAGAACCGAGCCAACAGAATTTTCGTTTAGAATCAGTTGCATCCATGGGATTTTATGTATTTTAGGGCCGTGGTCTTCCCTCAGATCATTATTCTTCGTTAGTTCACGCCTTTCTGTACTTTCCAGTCTACCGCACCAGAGAGCCTGCGACCCTGAACTGTGTCTAGCTTGACGTACCGAAAGGTCAAAGGCTGAATGTCAGAGGCAAACCAGTGCCGACGAGTCTAAATGGAGAACATTCCGCAGGTGTTTGGAATCAGCACACAGACAAGCCCGGCTGTTGAGTTTTCACTGCCGCTGCAGGAAGGTTTTTTTCCCCCCCCCCCTGTCTTTAATAACCCACGTCGCAGACAAAATATAGAAAAAAAAGAATATAAAATGTTTTTAGAGAGAGCCCAGAAACCTGGCGTTGAGCAGAATAAGGGGGTGAGAGGGAGCTAAGAGAGGAAGCGAGTAAGGTGGAGGGAGCAGATGAAGTCCAAGTGTGTGCACTTTATCTGCTCCTGTTGTTGTTGTTGGGGTAGAGGTGGTGGTGGAGAAAAACTCGCTTTGATTCTGCTCTCTTCTGTCCTTGCTCTAGGAATTATTCGTCTTCCTGACAAAAGACCTGAAAGGAGATGAGCGAGCGAGAGAACTACAAAGCGTCCGCAGTCGTGCTGCGGTAATACAATGAGTACGGACCCAAGCTCTGGACCAGACACGTGCATGTCTCTTTGGATGTCACACTTGTTTGTTTACAGGGCTTGTCGTTCGGGAATATACCCCAAGTACTTCAGTTTCCTGTAATATTTCACCCCTCCTCTTCTAACGTAAAGGAAAATTACAAGGTTGAAGTCCTTTCTCTTTTACAACAGCAACAACACCAGCAGCAACAACAACAACAAATTTGCTGGCTGTTCATTCGACTCTAATGAGTTCTCTGAAGCCGACACTCTTGCATTAATGCTGTTGCTGGGTTTGTAGAGAGATCCGAGCTTTAAGTCGGTCACTTGACCCTTTCGCGGATTTGTCTGATTAGCCGAAGATGACGAGGCACTGCATGCACTCCGACACTGTACTCCGACTGTGGTCTTGTCCATAAGTGGATTCCAAAATACTCAAATTTTTAAAAGTACACTAGTGTAGACCTGAATCATCCTCATCATCATCATCATCATCATCATCATCATCATCATCATCATCATCATCATCATCATCATCATCATCATCATCATCATCATCATCATCATAAGCAGCAGCAGCATTGAGCCCACCGATCACTGTGTACATGAAGAAATACTTTGGATATACCAGCCAACGCCCGCCAACTTTCTTAGTTATCTGCTCTTTTCTGAGATGCAGCGTATTAGACAGACGCTAGTCCACTTTTTGGGGTTGTCTTCATTTGTTCTTCATTTTTCTCTTCTTCTCTCTCCTTGTACTACTCCTGTAGAATCCTCTATTAAATCATCCCTGACTGTCTTGAGATGCGGCTGTACTTCTTTAGCTCGCATCTTGTCAATTTAGACATACCTTTATTGGACGCAATTTTCCTAATCATCAATAATAAAGAGCAAGGAAAAATATATAATAATATTTATATTAATGAGGAAAAAATATAATGAATGATAGAGGATCATTTTGGGCCAGCCCACTTCTTAATCACCTTTGTTATAATTGAGCATCAAATGTTCAGCATTTTTCTCATTTACTAACACAATATACCAATGTCCATTCAATTTATATTGTCAGCCATCCAGACAGCTAGTCAGTTGGTCAGCTTCCCGCCATTTCAGATCAACACAGAAAACCAAGCAGCCAGACAGGAAAGCCAAGCAGTGAGTGAAAACAGGCAAGTGGACCTTTGAAAGTATTTCACCTGAATGCAACGGTAACTTTGAAACAACAAAACAGACAACAAAAAAAAGGTAAAAATAAACAAACAAATGACGAAGGTGTTTGTGTTAACATGTTTCCTTCTTGCAGCACATTCTCTCACCTCTTCCACACAGAGTTTGTGGAGGCTGATGCAAGTACCTGAAGCTCTGGCTCTCAACGACAAAGACACACGAAATCCCCCCTTTCCCTCCTTCCCCCACTTCTTCCCCTTGCCCCTCCTCTTCTCCGGCCTTCCCTCCTCCCCAGCAGCGCACATATTACGATCGACGGTTGGCGGTGGAGTCATTTGCAGCCAGCGTTTCCAGGTAAACACACGGTAACTGACAAATCAGTCAATAGCAGGCATTCGGACACCGTGCACACTTCAAAGAACTGCTAAGCCAGGTAATCATTGTAAGCTTGGTATCCTCGGAGCGAGTCAAGCTTTTTTCCTCTCAGCTTCTGATGAGATTTTTAGGGGCTTTGCCACAGAGAGAGAAACAAAGAGAGACAGAGACAGATGCATAATATGCATGCAAGAGGTTTTTTTATAAAAAAAGAGGGAAAGAGTTCACACAAAAAAATCTTCCCTGACGAAATCCCCATCTTTGTGGTGAAGTGACTCGTAATACCATGTAATGCACTCTCCAACGATAACTCCAGCAATGGGCCTAGGGCGTAAGTGTGTAAAGAATATTCAGGATCTTTTAAAGGCGTTTGTTCAGCTTAGAAGAAGCAGGAGGAGAAGAAGTCGTTTTATCATCATACAATCTGAGGCCATCCTACAGCCAGGAAAGTTTACTATACACGATATTCTCAAACACAGCAAGAAAGCAGGGAAAATATCAGACTGACACATCAGCATCCATAGCAGACTGGCACGCATAACAACAGACTGGCATATCAGTATGCATAACAACGGACGGTTATGCATTCAGGCAAACAAGCAGCCAAACAGCTTTTCATTAGTAACACAGACGTCAAGATTGTACATGTTTACATTGTAAATGCTTTAGCCAATGGAAGGGCTAGGATCATATGCTAATCAGGTCTTGTACCTGTGTACAAATGTAACCTCATGATTGTCTCTTTCTGTGAATGGTGATGTTTGTAGGAGTGTTCTAACCTCTAGAACCGAAGGGAAAGGTTCATTCAGATTTTGGAAAATAAGATCTGGCACTGAGCTTTTACCCAGTCTTTAAAAAAAGTGTTGCACCCGACTAGACCTTTAAGCCTTTTTCCTGCTTACTATCCGAAAGTGTTGCAAGATAGTTATTATGTGGGGTAAATCACAAGAATTTCTAACCGTGCAGCTGTGCAGCTATGTTCGGAATGTTCTGGAAGGCGCCAGTTATTTGTTTCCTTCTATTACGGCCATTATGGTCTCTTCTATTACAACTTCTCTTTACATAGAACGAGAACCAGAACATGAAGCCACGAGTGTAGGTGGACACGCGTACGTGGTCAAGGCTAGAGCCAATCGGGTGGCTTACTTAAGCTTAATGACGTTTCCAGGCTTTTATCTTGAGAAATGAATGATGCTATTCGCTCGGAGCTAAGCAAAATAGTATTTTCTTTTTACTAATCTTAGCACAATCTTCTTCACAAGAAAAAGAAGAGAAGGGGTTGGCGCTTTACGCGAGTCAGTAACTAAGGCTATATCACGTTGGCTCTGTAATCAGGTTCCATATGCAGAGAAAGAACAGCATGCCCGAGACGAGATCTGAACCCAAGATAGCCACTTCTCACTGTATTGGTGACAGGCGCTAACCGTTGCACCACCGGCCACAAAGAAAGAGAAGAAGAATAGATGATGATGATGATTTTATTGAACTTGTCAAGCTTTTCTCTCTTTCTCTCTCTCTCACCCGCGTGTATTCTGGAGGTTTCCGTTCCATTTCCATACACAATGTCTAAATTTACCGGAGAGAAATTCCAACACAAAATAAAAGAAGACGACGCATCTTTAAAAAAAAAACCAAAAAAAAACAACAGAAGAACGTGCTATGTCTCGGTCTGCACACCCTCAATCTTGGCAACTGTACAACGTGGCAGGGCCACTCAGTAACGCCAACAGTTCTCTGGAACCTTCTTTTGTCTCCCCGCACGAGGAGGCTGCTCTTATCTGCATCTGTTATCGTCATCAAGGCATGCTTTAATATAACCTACCTCTCTCTCTCTCTCTCGCCAGCTTGCCAATGCACTCGTGCCTTTCACTCTAACACCTGGTTTTGGCTCTCATCACCCCGCACACCACGCCTGTCTGAAGCTTCAGGATGCTTTACTCCCCCTCCCCCTACATTCACCCCCACCCATCCTTTACTCCTGGTGAAGGGGTAAGGGCATACGTTTCCCTTGTCAGATCTTTTGCTCTCTTCTGCCTTCCATGTTTTCGTTCGCTCGACATTCTTACTAAAGAGATTCACATCTTTGATCTCATTGGTGTTACTATCATGTTTGGACATTATATAATATGTGAACTAGCCTCAGGCTCTTGCTCTGATGGTGTTTTATAAATCGATGGCTTGGGTAGGGGAACAGCCTACAAAAGAATGTTTAGTTGGGAAATTTCTCTATTAAAGCAGCTCATTTATTCATTTCTTCTTTCGTTTGATCTCTTTCTTGAATAATCTTAGAGCTGTTTGTGAACACTCTACAAAAGATCGACATACTGAATTCAAACATTTCGCTTCTGAAGTAAGAAACTTCATTTATCCAACAAGTCGTCGGACCTATTTAACGTGTTCGTCCACTTTTTCTCCCTCCACGAAAAGAACAAGAAGATCGTGAATTTTGACCTTCTGTTCTGTACTGGCCATAGCAGAAGTGACTCAAAGATTCCTCCCGTGGGAAGCTGGCCAGTTCGCCCGTTATCTCTGGTCGTAAAGGGCAACGGAGGTCATGAATCGGCCAATGACCTCCGTGACCCCACTGCTGCTTTCTCGCCAGAAACTGTTCATGGCTTTGGTACATCGTAAAATCCTGTAACCTTTATTCTTTTGCGCCTTGAAAGAACAAACAAATGACCGACACCCATGAGGGAGTGAGTGAATAAATGAATGACAGTTGGGATAGACAATGACTAAGCATTCTTCTTCTTTATTCTTTGAAGGAGACGTCACGTGTTTGCGTATAACAAACAAACAAACAAACAAATTATTAAATTCTTTAGTATCCAGTTCTTTCACGTATATCGCGGTTTTCATGTACGGAAAGAGGAAAACAGAGGAGGGGAGGTGAACAAGAGAGGTCAAGGATAGACGATGTGTAATCGGAAATGAATAGAGAGGAGGAAATGGATAGACGGAGGGATGAGTATAGATAACATGTGTTCCTGTTAACTCACATAAACGTATGATACGTAAATTAATCACTACATGAGTGGTCTCGCACTGCGAGGTTGGCGTTTTTCGAGCAAGGTCAGACTACAACAGCACCCAAGCAGCAGGGGAGCTACAGGGCGCTGTCTGCATTTGAACCTCATTACTGCACCGGGCAGACCGAGCGCTCTTTTCATTTTCATACACAACGAGAATCGTATACGATCGTCCTTATCCCAAACCGCTCGCCAGAGGGCGCCGCCCAGCCTCGTTCAGTAAAATGCACCCAAGGGAAACTACTCCCGTCACGCGCGACCTTGCAGGCATGCGCACAAGGGGAGTTCCGTGCTCGCATTCCTAAAGAAACGGCTTGCACCTGTCTGAATTTGCTTGCTTTCAAAGTCTTAATGTCTGTCTGCCTTTGTTTTACTCGTTTCATTCCGCCCATTTCATGGCTACTCAAAGAGTATTGTTATCATCATCGTCGTCGTCGTTCCTGTTGCCGTCATAGTAGTCATAGATGGAGATGATCTCTTTATTTTCATTCATTTTCTTCGTGATGGTGGAGTTGTTTTTATGCTATCAATACATGCATCGTCACTGCCATTCTTTCTGGTTCCATCTTCAGACGAAGCCACTTTTGGTAAAATTGAATTTTTATGTCCCGCGGTTGACTTTAAATAAGCCGGCAGCCAATGTATCCCAGAGTCCTTGATTTTAACCACATTATTTAATTACAAGACGTGGAAGGAGGATTAAACTAGACCTAACTGACGACCCATTATTTTGGAGATTGTAGTGACCAAAAACTGATTGTTGGAAAAAAACAAATGCGCCTCGGAAAAGTGTTCTGAATTATGATAAAGTCTCGCGCGAACTCGAGCTAAATCCTCGGCTACCATTACATCGTGCTACAGACTGAGTTCTCTCCCGCAGACTCGCTCCATCCTATTGGCAATTTACACCTGTCGCGCTTAGTAAGCCACCATGGAAACCAAATAAAATAACTTCAGTCAATACACAACCCAGTGTAACATGACCGACTCTCTGTAGCTCAACCAATGGCGCACACACGCTCTCACATATGCACCTGAGATTGTAAAATGCATTTCCGTGTGTTGGCGCCCAACAGCAAAGCCTGACACTTGAGCCAAGTGCTGTGGAAGACAATAAGCCATTTCTTCCCATAATTCAATGATCGTGTTAACTCGCTGGACACAAAAGCTACATGAGAGGAAAGTTTCCAGACGACTGCCGTCTTTTCTGGGTCCTTCAATTTCTGTGAAGAGATGGAAATGTGCTGAAGTAATAAATGTCAGAACTAGAATGGGATGACTTCATAAACCTCAGCGCGGAGGAAAAGATTTGTTTAAGCGCAGGCTGTAAGTGGTATCCATATAGTAGTAGTGGTGTAGATGGAGAAGTCCAGCACACTAGGGGTCAATTCTGTTGCCACTGAGCTTACTGCTTTCTGCATCGCGAGACTGCCCCCCGACTGTACATCCCTGCACTTTGTGGCCTTAGCCAGCAAGAAAGTGCTCGGATATGGAGGATATGAGGTTTATATTAGTATGATTCGTGTATCCAATCAATTAGTTTGGGTTGGATTAAGATTATGGAATTCCGTAATGACTGGTTTTGTGACATCTCTGTCGACATCCCGTTACATAAAGATCGTGGCTGGTCATTGGGAGTGGTTAGCTGATGTCGCAAGCGGAAAGGCCTGAGTGAGTGAGTGAGTGAGTGAGTGAGTGAGTGAGTGAGTGAGTGAGTGAGTGAGTGAGTGAGTGAGTGAGTGAGTCTTCCATACTATGTCAAGCGAATGAAGGTTGATAGGATAATCATTCATTCTGCTTCCTTATTTTTTTTTCCTTTCCATGTTATATTTCCTCTTCTTTCTTTCCTTCCATCTTGTTTTTCTGTTTTCCTTTTCATCCTTTTTTTATTCAATAACTTTTGTTTTCGTGTTTTTTGGAAGACACTGGAAAGGGAATGTACGCAATGCTTTTCATGTCACCATTGTGGGGTTCTAAGGGAAAAGGACGCGCTGGTGTAAAACTTTCTGGAATCAGTGAAAGCTGTAAAGAATGAAAGAAAAGAAACACAAACATGAACCATTCTTGCTGTTAAAAACAACTGGTGAGGTGTGTGGCTCCTGCAGATGTTCACACGTCACTGCCAACAGAAAGACAATTACTTTAGTCACCGTCCTATGCGTTGTGCTACAAAGTCAGATGAATTGCACACGGCACAGTATGTTGACACAGGCAAGATTGCACGTGCCGGTGTGTGCATGCGCACTTCTAAGCATGCGTGTGTGATGCTGCCGTGAGTGAATACTTGTATGATTGTGATGGTCGCATCTCACCAAGAGAGAGAGAGAGGGGGGAGTAAAATAGACGAAGATATAAAGATGTTATGGTGTAGAAGAATAATGGTCCAATAGCCGGTAGTGCTTTTCTCAGTTCCAACATAATCTACAATTCCTGGCCTCGGCTTACATATACCTTTCCCGACTTTCCCTGGACTGCTGAACAAGAAAATGCCGCAGCGGCCTTCGCAACGATCACCTGACAACATCCCCCTCTCGCGAGGTGTTTGCGTATCAGTCTGATGGTAAAGACAACAATGTGCCAACTACACAAGAACCGGGGGAGAGTGCTTCCATCATCCCCGAAGGCCACTTCTCGACGGTCTCAAGACAAACACGAATCTTGCAGGATCGGTTTCCCGCGTTGGGCTGGAGTATTATTTCAGCTGCTCCAGATCTCTGTGTCTCTGATCATACATCAATTCTACGGGGATTTCGTCGAGAGAGAGAGAGAAGCGGCCCTTAGTCACCTGCGTGCGCATCCAACAGACCACACGCGATGCCTGGCATTTCGCTGCGAAACTGATTGGGGGAAAAAAAATAAAATAAACGGAAAACGAAATGTTTACAGTAGCCTGCTTACCGGTAAATTGAGCCTTGTATCTCGAAAGAAGGGATTTTATCAGAGTAATGTTATTATTTGTATTATCATAGAAAGAGTCTCGTGGGAGAATTGAGAAACCGGTATTTACTCACAAAAGATATTAGTGAACAATTTAGTAGAGTATTTCAGCCTACGGTAATTGGTCTCCAAGAAAAATGATTTTTGTAATATGAAGCTCTCCAGTCTTGCATTGGGTAAGAGTCAGAGACCTCACGACTGTCGCAAGATGACCTGATGACTCTTTCTGTGAATTTACAACAACTTTGAGCTCGTTCATGCTGTGCTCCCCAATTCTCTGTGAACGCTGCTTTTTAAAAAAATGTGATCTTTAAAGTAAAAGGATATCTTTTCAACTAAAACCCGATATTTTCACGTCTGCGTCATCTGAAACAAGCCAGATAAATTATTCAAGCCCTACGACACATACTTACTTTATTGAAGAAAGGAACTCCTGATGAAGTCAACCATGAATTTTTTTTTGCAACTGAAAATGCGAGCTACTGAACTGGTTAATTCATGCCAGGGAGGGAATTCGAGGTTTCCTCTACTATGAAAAATTAATCTGTGTTTGCTGTCCTACCTAAGGGTGTGATTTTAACGAATTATGTGTCCTTGTAACAGTCACCTCGAGAGCGCAAAGCCACAGTGGGGTCATGTCAAAGCCAGCTAACAGGTCACACATCGTAGACCTAGTGCCACCTTCCAACAGGTCCATCGATCATACAGCTTTTAGGCAACGTTTCCCACTTCTCCTCCCCTCCTTAAGCGTCTCTCTTGTGTGCGATGCAGTTAACAAACGTGGCAAGGGGACAAGAACATAAATGATCGATGGGATTTCCCGCAATAATTTTTAGATTCCAAGCCGATTCCCATTTGATTTAATGAAAGCGCTGGAAAAGTGAGTTAGTGCTTTAAAGTTCTCAACATGTCGGTGCACCTAGCGACGTCTCTTTTGTGTCTTGGGAAAGAAGAATAAAAAGAAAACTTGTCGTGAGCCGTGAGGGCCATCAGTCTGCCTATGTGTGTGTGTGTGTGTGTGTGTGTGTGTGTGTGTGTGTGTGAGCGCGCGCGCGTGTGCGTGTGCGTCTGTATGTGTGTGTGTATGCCCGCGCGCGGTCGGGTATGTTTTTTTCTTTACCGTGTATGCAAACACACATAGATACATAGATCACACACACACACACACACACACACACACACACACACACACACACACACACACAGAAAGAGAGTGAATAAAAAAAATAGAAATACGATCTTCGGAATTTTCATCCGTCTTTAAACTGCACATCATTTAGTTTTTTAAAGATGATTTATTGAGTACAAAGCGTCTAGGCGAGGTAATATTGAGAATACTTGACATATAAACTGTGACAGACACCATACAAAGCACACGATTTTCTTTGAGAAAGAAGTCTTGATGTTGTGACTCAGACTGATTACGCGTGCTTCTGCATGTATACAGAAACAGTATCTTGTAGGATCTCCACGTCCATTTTCCAAAGTTTTTTTCGCTTTCGTTTTGTTTTGTTTTGTTTTGTTTTGTGTCGTCTTTTTTCTTCTTTCGATGGCTTGCACACAATGCTAGCATACAATGCAGTTTCAGACCAGGAAGAGTGCGCATTTACTGGTCTGATCACACAGAACAGGCTAGCTGATGGTTCGGTCTCAAACTTCAATCTGCGGTGAACTGGCATGAATTGCACAACCTTCTATCGATCAGGTTGTCTGCCTGCAGGCCAGAGTGAGACACAGAAGGTCTCAGATCAATCGTTCATTACAAGAGGCTACGTTGTAATCAAAAGCTTACATGAAGTCTATTTCTGAAAGACAAGAGACCCATTTACGGTTCGTCCTCTCTGGCAGGGCTGCACAAATTTGAAGCATACAGACTCATGTTGTGCCCGGTCGCTATTGTTTCCATCAATTTCCTCCCTTTTAACATAGTTTTCTTCTTTTGTTTATCTTCTTTTTGTTTATTCACTAGGTTTTTACACACAGGCACATTCACAATTCAGATGTTTTTCATCGTTTGACTGTTTAGTGATAGGTTTAGGTTAATATTAGTATGATTCAAGTATTCAATGAATTAGTTTGGCTTGGATTAAAAATATTTGCTTCGGGTTCTGTGCTGTGCGTGTTCTGTGATTACGGATTGATTCTTGTGTTCTGCCTCTGTACTCTTACTTCATGAAGGATTTCCAAAACGTTTTGAAGTAATGGTATTTATAAAAAATATATACATATAACAGGATTTACAATATAATTTTATTTACAATAGACTTATCAACGGCCTACTCATGTTTTGAATATTCATTTTCAATAGATTATAATCTTGTTTATAATATAATCTTAATTTACAGTAATTGTTCTTTTCTCCTTAGTATCTATTTCTGTCGATCATTTACAATAGTCAGAGTTACATTATATTTATTTAAAATATAATATTATTTACTATCTACTCTTATTTACAGCAAGTGTTCTTTCACCTTCAGGATCTATCTCTGTCGATTGCAAAGGAAACTTTTCCTAACCCTTGATCCAGCATAAACATCATCATATATCAAGAAATCCGTATTTTAACATTGTCTTCAGATTCTTTACATACACTTAAACGTCTTTCTGACAAACCGATGCAAAATGTATATTAAACGAGTGGATACTCTTGGCGAAAATTATCTATTATTCGTTTGAACTCATAAACAAGGTGTTTACCTTGCCCCTTTCGTTAATATTTATTTAACTTTTTGGACTTGGGTGATGATTTTACTCACGTGGCAATCCACGTGAGTGTCGAAATGAAGGCGTGGGGCGGAAGTATTTCTCAACGCTTGGCTGCTTGCTATTTAGTGGCAGGGAGTGTTTAGTTTCGTGTGAATCGTGTCTGATGTTTTCATTTCCCAAACAACAGCGCGACAATGGCAGTTAAAAATGCCTGCGATGAGACTGCAGAAGTGGCTGCACAGCTAGTGTAATGAGGTGATGACGAAGCACGTGCGCAATGTTTTTGTGATTGTGTGAGTGTCACAATGGTATCGTGGAATCCTTCGTGTTTACGGGTGCTGTGAGTGGTTTGTGTGAGTGTGAGTGCCCGCGCGCGTTTCTGTGTGGTGTGCTTGCGTATGTGTGCATGTCTTTTTTTTGTATGTCGTCGCATGGGCGTTTGCAAAAGTGAGTGAGTGAGTGAGTGAGTGAGTGAGTGAGTGAGTGAGTGAGTGAGTGAGCGAGCGAGCGAGCGAGTGAGTGAGTGAGTGAGTGAGTGAGTGAGTGAGTGAGTGAGTGAGTGAGTGAAACGCCCATGATCTGATCACCAGCTTCTCTTCATCAATCACAGATCTCTATAAAATAATGAAATGGTGATGGCAGCAAAATACAAATGAGTGAAGTTTTGAGAGACTTACCTTATTAATTTTTAATATCCCTGACCTTTATTCCACACATGTTCACCATTTCATCTGAACTGCCACAAATCTATTAGGTATGACTACATTACTCCACTAATCTTAACTAAATAAACAAGAAAATAAGAAAGAAATAAAGAAATAAAAAGCAGCGGCTTTGCGTGTTGTCTAGGAAAGTATTCCACAAACTACTCGACCTAATAAGTGTGTTCTTTCGCTTTCTAGCAAGCAGTTCAAGAATATATTAATCGCAGTCCCATTTAGCCACGACAGTATGCACCAAGACGTATGTGGGTGTTGGTGTAGAGCATCACACAATATGTCCGCTGTAATAAAAGCTTCACGAAATATGTAGATTAAAACAAAATTCATCTTCATCTCTCCACTAATTCACACCATAAAGTGCGAAAGGCGTTGTTGAGCAAAACAATCCAACATACATTATTTGCATTACTGAGTGCGCTATCGTCTAACAAAAATTAGCGGTGCTCGCTTTTGTTCGGCTTTCCAATGACAAAAGTAAATCTCGTAAAATAACAAAGAATCATTGTGTAACGACTACAGTAAACAGAAATGAAATCACTGCTTCGAGTGATGAGTTGCTTTCTGTCACAAACATGTGCTTAAGCTCTACTTGCAAACCTCAGCAACGCTGCATCCTTTCTCATTTATCTAAGTTTTGTTGCTGGATAAGGAGATGAAATATGATAGATAATATATAACAAAAAATAAGATTCGGGATGAATAGTTGATGATAGACAATAGATGTTTATTGTGGTTCTTCCTGAATTTGTTTTCCAGAAACCCTAGTGATTCTCTGTGTGTTCTGTCTAGTCTCCAGCAACTGATCTCGTGGAGAACAAAAGGGTCTTCAACAGAATGCTCTGTTCGCCTGGAACATTAATATCTCAGTCAGGAACAACGGTCATGCAACCATTTATTATGCCGAAGACGTGTAGAAACAAGGGCACTTGTGCCCAGAGAATATTGAGACGCGATTCGTGTCCCAGAGCACAGAAGTCCTGTTGTTTTTTAGCAGCGGGACTTCATTGGGCGATGGACCACGCGTAGGCGGCAATAAAACGATTAAAGCAAGGACAGGCTGTTATCAAACGTCCAGCCATGTGATCTCCCGAGGTCCAAAGAAGGTTTCACTGTCAATCCTACGAGTACTCTTATATTCAGATTTCTTCTTAATCCGTCTGGAACAGATTTAGAAGCAACGGTGTCCGGAAATAGACACTGGAAGGATGCTGAGACGAGGAAAATATTTCAGAAAGGTTTTAGAGAATGCCGAGAATGAAAAACAAAAGACTATG
Organism: Marisa cornuarietis; assembly: GCA_004794655.1. Taxonomy (NCBI): domain Eukaryota; kingdom Metazoa; phylum Mollusca; class Gastropoda; order Architaenioglossa; family Ampullariidae; genus Marisa; species Marisa cornuarietis. The sequence continues at coordinate 3,004,732 of SMMW01000555.1, forward strand.
TAGATTAAATAATACCAGAACGCATTTCTTAAAGGATCAGAGTACCAAGAGGAGCTAAACGCTGACAAGCGGCAGCAGCAGCGAGTCCACATGATCTCCCGATGCCGAGGTTTGGCTTACACAGACTAGGGGAGATCACTCGCGATAACCAGGCCGACAAACCCGGATGATGCTGACTCAGACAGGAGGCCCTGCCTTCACGCTGCACCTAAACCGTAGTTCAAACGTAGAAGAAATGGGAGTAGACAGGTGCAAGGAGGTATCTCTCCCACTTACACTATTTTATTTTTTGTAACGCGCGATCAAAATAATATGGGCGGTGGTAAATGTGCAGCAACATGGCTGCGGTCCACGTGCCTCTTTCCACAAACGCCACGTTGCGGAAATGGCTTCAATATTTTATGTCAAATACATCATGCTAGCGTCACATAAAAACATCGCCCGCCTCCCCTTCCTGCTCCCTCCAGAGGTCGTAGCCACGATAGGGAGATAAAGCTGCCCAGGAAGTAGTTGTGCACAGCAAGGTATAAGACATTCCGTCCCCCTAAACTGCAAGGAGACAAAGACTCAGGAAGTCAGAAGGTGAAGGATAGGAGCAAGTCTAGTGCTTAATCTACAGCTGCCCCTTAAGGGTGTCCTTTGAGGGCTGTATTATAGGGCTTGGAGGTAAGGCAACCTCAGGGGCAGCTAGATAATTCCAGCCTTTAGATTTGGCCCCAGGAGGAAGGAAACCATTGGCATCGTATGGTTCTGGGTTTTTGCTATCTTTACGTGCGTGGCGGCCACTGGAATGTTCAGCATGCCTGATTGGCTCTTATCTGCGCTTCCCTCCAGCACTCTGTCGAGTTTATTTTCGTTGTGCATTTTTTCTCCCTCCCTCCTCTTTCTCCTGGGCCACTACATGCTTTGATGACATCGCCTGGGCCTCCCACAGACCCACGTCCACTCCTCCCAGAACTTCCGATGTTTGCAAGGGAAATGTATGTCGAGGGTAAAACCTGTAGAGAAGTCCGAAATGCAGTGTGACGGAGAATTTGATCTTGTTACGTGCTACGTGCTACGTCGGGTAAACCTGAGCTTGATACGTCGCGTCGCTCCACCCTGCAGTACAGCTACACAAATGCCGTGAAGTGCAATATTGTTGATCTAAGAGACATAAACAAGTTTGTAAATCAAAAAGGAAACTCACTGACATCGTCCTAATACGCTTCGTACCTCACTACTAAAAAACTCAAGTTCTTGTGTGACTAAATACACTGGTACATGTTTGGTAAGATCCAGACACAAGATACATATAAAAGATACAGTATTTTAGAAATACTAATAATAATTTTAAAAGTTCATAGATATCGCCATATTCCAGCCTTATAAGTAAGCGTATGGAGCCGTACAAACAACGATGATGGAGAAATTGGAGAAATCAACCAAGACGACAGGAAAGAAAGGGAGATAAAGCGTGGAACAGAGAAAAAAGTGAGGTACTATCTATCTATTCTAAGAAATCGAAATAAATGCGTAAACTATGGAAAAGAAATCCTGTCAACAAGAAAACGGACCATAGTTGTCTGTAGAGCCTGGCTACACACTTCACTGTCAAAGATTTAGAATTATGATCTGCAATTGTTTGTCATCGGAGAAGTCATTAGAAATAACAGATTAAGAATCCCCAGGGTAGACCTCTGTAGATCAAACAAGCAGTAGACGATTTTTATTGCCTCTAGTATCAAGAAGTTTAGCCATATTGAGCAAGGTTCATCTCGCTGTCGACTGCACAAATAAGAAACTGAACTGAGATGAAAATGGCCTCGTCGGAGAAAGGACTGTTAGTCAACGGATCAGCCGAAGCCGTAGAAGTGAAACTAAAGGTCACGATCAAGAAACAGTCTCGCACATCACTAGGGTCACAACAGGTCAAACGACGAACTCCAAAATTAACTCAGGAAAATGACACAATTCACCGGGGAGTTAATCCTCTCGTCAGTAGGGCAAAGGGACATCACTCTCCTCTGCATTTAAAAGGCATGAGTGCGACAGGTCCAACAGATCCAACAGACACACGAAGCAAAATTTGTGAACGTGTAGCAGGCAAGTATAAACTTTGACATAGTTGACATACGTGATAAATGTGATTCTTAATATGTCACACCTTTCCCTTCCTACAAGAATAGTTTTCTTCTCAATAACATGGGAGACAAATTTTCCTAAACCTCAGATTATAGCTAAATACACACCAAAAAAATTCACGCAGTTGTTTCTTAGAATAACACTCTTTCATTTTGTTTCTAAATTATTTTTGCTAATAAGCTTCTTACTGGCATATTTACATTTTTCATAGTTTCAACAAAAAACACTTCGTAATATAAAAACTGCATTCAACTTTCTGCGTGCAAGACAGTTATGTCTTAAAATTTAATCTACAATATAGTTTTTTCGTTGAGGCCGTAGCTATTTAAAATAGTTTATGTATTAAATTGAAATAATAATTTTGCGGGAACAAAACATTAAATCCGGACAGAACAATGAAGGTTTTTTTCAGTGTTATAAAGTTTCGATTTTCTCTCGGTGTAAAGACTTTTATCGTCTCTGGAACCCACGATGTAATGTGCCGCCATCTTTTGATGTTTAGTTTTCGTGTCAACGTAATTTCTTGAACATAAAGCTTCCAAATCCACAGAGACAGATTCAGAGTCATTTTTTTTTTCGTTAAGCAAAACAAACCAAAACTTGTTTCTAGGTTTCATGTTAATCCTTTATGGTGTGTACTTTATGAAACAATGCATTAGTCAGACAAGAGCAGAAGCAACTGATGATGGCGAACAGTCATGTTGGGTAAATGTCAAAATTTTTGCATTTTTAAAAAGTCAAAGACACACAAAAAGTGAACGAGGTGAGAGCGCCTGCAAGTCCTCTGAGGTGCATTACCGGCATGCAAAGAGTCTCTTTTTTTTAAGAGACTTTGGAATTATCTCACCTCAAAAGTAAAAGAAGTAAGAAGCGAACAGCTGTCTCGGGAGAACTGCATCATTAAACATTCAAATCATGCGTAGATTTTTGGAGGCCGCGTAAAAATTACCCACGAGCTTGCTCATTTTTATGCTTGCATTTTCAGCTTTCTTTTTGAAACCAGGCAATTTTTTAGACAGCCTTTTCACTTCTTGGTTTTTGCTCCTTCCTTTTTAAACAGCCCCTTTTAAAGGAATAATGATTGGTGGACACTCCGCCGTCAAAAGTTATTTTCACATACAGACGAAGTTCCAGCCTCTAAAATGTGGAACTGTCTCCTACGAGATGTTTCGCAGTTGGATCATTAAGTTCGTCTTACAGCGCATAATCAGGAAGGTGTGTTTACGAGTCTACAAGGATGTAACACTTTATTTTTTAATCATTGAGCTTAGCTCAGTTAAAATATGTTTTAACAAATTTGAGTGAAGAAAGCCCACCCACGCCTTTCGTGCAATAAGGGAGGTCAAATCCGAGACTTCAGAAGTGTCCACGGTTATGCTTTGCTAACTTATAGGCCAGGCTGTCTTACTGGTTATATCCTTGACAACATGAGCAAATGTAAATACGTTTTTGATACGTCTTCTTGTGAGATTATCCTCTGTTAGTATGTTTGAAGATTGTATTGTGAACGTAGCTAGGTGGAGGACTTATTCAACCGGACTTAAACAACTGATGTCTTGCATGGAGCTATTTGAAAATTAAAATTGCGCTCTAGTAGGCCTTTAACCAACATGACGTATCCAAAAGTGAGCAAGCGACGAACGGGTCTCTTCTCTAATGCATGTATTAAACACATCCTGACACCTAGTACGCATTTGCTTTTCACTGGAGCATCCGAAGTACTTTAAGGTTAAATCTTTTTAACATGTGCCAAGGGATGGCGGTCTGAGTCTTGCTCGGCTAGAGTCGGCGAAAGGAAACCGCTGGGATCTTTCTAGACACGGTGAAGCCCGAACAGTCATATACTTTATAGGCACTACACTATCAGACATTTACCTTAACCTCAAGTCAACAGCAACATTAAAATAATCTTTAACAGACTCTTTATGAAGAGGAGAATACAAGTGTTAAATCACCACATTCATATTACACCAAAGACGCTTAAGTAATGCTCTTAGCAAGTATATATTAATATCATAAATTTTTAAACAATCAAATCCATGTCGTTGCCTGCTCGAAAGGAATTCAATGAAACAGTGTATATAATGTCCAAGTATACAACCTATAGCTTTATTATTTTACCCTTTAAATAATAATATAATAATAATCATCATCATCATCCTCACCATCATCATACAATGAATTTATACAGCGTCATATCCCAGTCCTATGAGAAAGCTCATCGCGCTTTACATTTAAAAGACACAGAGAGACATACACGGACACATGCAACAAAACATAGAATGCCATCTGAGATAAAAGATATATCGTCAGAAGCTGCTTACAGGGTGAACAATTTATTTGAAAAACTGTAATCCAGGCTGCAAATGCTCCTTTCCACACCACAGGTCCAGTCATAGAAGGGATTGAACAGGTAGAAGTCTCTCTTCTAATTTTTTCCTGCTCGTTGGGTTCCGAGCAGAATGCCTATTTGGAAATTTTAGTTCACATGGAAGATAAGAAGTGCAAATCCAGTGATATAATAGTTTCAAGACGTTCAGCTGTTCGTCATCCTTCACGAGTCACAAAACTAAACGCTTTAGTTTCAGTGAAAAAAATTTGTCGAAACACGGCGATAATCTTCAGCAGAAAATGATATGATGGGATAGATGTCTACTGCGTGTATGCAAGAGAACCACATCAATTCAATAAATACAGAGTTGGCTACATGACACGCCTAATTTGAACTGTCCAAACCCGCAACGGTGTGAGGCTTAAACCAGTATATAAACCCTTGCTTTCCTCAAGGAAGTGTAATGAAGTCCTCCAGGCTTCATAAATTAAGGTCAGGTAACTAAATTTTTCCTGGCGATAAACCAGAATGTTTGCGAAAATGTGGCCAGGAGAACAGGCAGGTTCGGTGAAATGAAAGGAAAATGATAGGAGGGGAGTAAAAAAAAAAATCTGAGGATCCATCGATTCGTGCTTTTTCTTTCTCTCTACGTATACTTTTATTCTTTATTTCTCTCCCGCTCATTTTCTATCTCTCACACACTGTCGTCCCTCTCTGTCACACTGTCGTCTCGTAGAGAGAAAGAGATAGTGTTGTGGATTTTACGATTTACAGTCTAACATTATTTCTGCTGTTTTCTTGCACATGACTACAGAATTAAACAACAATTAAACGCTGTGGAAACATCCAAGATGTCGGTTTGCTCCAGAAAACCTGACTTGTGTCTAAAACGTTGATCGCATCTTTGCGACAGAAATGGAATCTTTTGTAAGAAACGTCCACTTTGCCAACGAGGAATCAAAACTTCGGGCGAAGGAAAAACATACCAAGTAAGTGGCATCCCCTCCCTCCCATCTACTTCCTATTACCGGCCGCATCCACAGCACAAAAGAGCGAAAAGGAAATTCGCCTTATCATACAATTTTCTCTGGACCACGCTTTCCTGCATTTTAGTCTCAGTCGATCTCGTTGGCTCCATGGCTGTCTCACGGAGCTCACTCCCTGAAGTGACGGCCGTTACCAACAGTTCGCTGAGGCGGACGAGGGGGCCTGATGGAGGAGGAATGGGTGATGGAGTTGGTTATAGCGTGGGTGGAATAAAGATGGAGTAAACGGCTGTTGTCTGTCGTCGAGGGTATTGCAGGTCCTAAGAATGCGGCTTCGTCTGACCTAACGTTCTTGAGATGTTGAAGCTTCTTGTTTTATCCCATGCCTGTGGTTTTATCACCTCACTGCTTCAGCTTTTGATCCTCTTCTTGCTACTTCCTCTCTTCTTCCAGTTTGATCATCTTCGTCTTATGCTTGCTGTGTTTGCTTGTCCTGTTGTTCTTGTTTGTTGTTTTATTATTCTTGTTCTTTACTGATGCTTCCCTTATTAAGTTCTGACACTGGCGTGGTCTCAGTGATAACAGGACTTTAATTAACGTATTCTTTTCTAAAAGAAACAAATTATTTAAAATGATTTACGTATATTTCTTAGAAAAAAGATATAATGCTTATATATTATAATTATAATTAAGTTTTATTTCTTATTTGGATTGACCTTTAATCTCCAAACTGCTTACATTTTAATAAAACATAACAATGACTTTTTTAAATTAAGCACCGATAGATTGACCTTAATTTCAACCAGTAGCTTCAATGAAGAGCTCAGTCAATCTAACAGCTTCGAGAGCATATGCTAATGACCTAATGACCCAGTTAGAGAGTCTGTTTTTGTGGCATCACAAGAAACGAGGTACACCTTTATAATTTTAGTTCATATTTTGAGAATTAATATCTCATACACAGTTAGCCCCTTCTAATCGATTGAAAATAATTTTGCTCTCAGGTAAGGCTTTAAGGGAAATGTTATGCCTAAGTGTGTGACACTGAGTGTAGCTACACTTACTTTAGTGGTAACAAAACACTTTCGCTACGTCACGAACGTAGAGACGAAATGGAAGCCTTTACTCTGGACAGAACTGAGTCCCGGCCTTCTCGTCTTCAACAGTCTCCCATGGCAGCTGTGTCTTGCTAATGGATAACCAGCTGTACGCGGGCAGAAGTAATTGTAGCGTCAATACGTGAGAACCTGGACTGTCCTCGCAATCCTGATGAGGGGTGGGCTTGGTGTGTCGTGGGAAATTTGCAATCAATGCTTCACCTTATACCCTAGTAGAAAGTTGAGAAAGAAAGAAACGAAGAAAGAGCAGTGGATAAGAGGGAATGAGAAATAGAGAGAGTGGAGAAGACACGAAAGCGGGAGAAAGAGAGAGATGCTGCAAAAGGAAACACTTCAAATGGATTGAGTTACCGAGCGACACTTTCAAGTGCATCTGCCCAAATGGCCTGCCAGTCCTGCCCGCCAGCTTAAGGCTTTGCTAAGGATGTGAGAGTCTGGGAGTCCGTCACCACGAGGACAGCGATAGCGAGCAAGTCGACATCGCCATCAGGGGGGCAGACGCAGCAAAGACCCTGCACTAAAGCTGGCAGCACACTGCGACGACGACAACAACAGCAAATATAGCACAACTCTCAAACGGTGTTCAGTAAGCACAGCAAATGCTTAATCCCACCTCACACGACAGAAAATAAAGCTCGACTCGCACAGCAGAAGTTGCAACCCGTCTAAAACTGCAGAGCTCCTCTCACAGCAGAAGCTAAAGCCTGGCTTTCACAAAATAGTGTAAAGCCTACCTCACAGCAGCAGACAAAGAACCTAAAGCCTTCTTATCAAAGTCCACCTCACATAAAAGAAGCTACTTCCCGCCTCTCATATCAATAGCTGGTGCCCGCCTATTATAGAAGAAGCTATCTCTCCTAACCATGCAAACACTAAAGTCTGCCTTAGACACCAGAACCTAAAGCCCGGCTCACACGATAGAAAACAAGCTAACAACACGCACAGTGAAAGTTCACGGTCTGGTTGGATCACGAGCTGCTTCTCTCAGTCCTGCATACAGTAGTGACGTAGAATGTCAGACGACGAACACGTTACAGTAACGTAGACTGACTTTATTGAAAAAGATGCACAAATTGCAGATGCAACACACGTAAGGCTAGACCAACAATGAATGGATACAGCAGAGTGGAACATTGTAGACTAGAACACTGTAGAGTGGAACATTGTAGACTAGAACACTGTAGAGTGGAACATTGTAGACTAGAACACTGTAGAGTGGAACATTGTAGACTAGAACACTGTAGAGTGGAACATTGTAGACTGGAACACTGTAGAGTAGAACATTGTAGACTAGAACACTGTAGAGTGGAACATTGTAGACTAGAACACTGCAGAGCCAGAGGGGAAGATTGCAGACTAGAACACTGTAGAGGGGAACATCGTAAACTAAAACACGGTAGAGGGGAACATTGTAAGATACAAGACTGTAGTGTGAGCATACACTGTAGAGGGGAACATTGTAAACTAAAACACTGTAGAGGGGAACATTGTAAGATACAAGACTGTAGTGTAGGATGCTCAACATGAACATTGTAGACTAGAGCACTATAAACTGGAACATTCTCACCTGCAACATTGTAGAGTGGAATACTGTAGACGCAAAATGCAGAGAATTGCGCACATCGTCTCTAAAGTATGGTTTTGTATGGAATGCACTTGTGTCTTTGGGAGGTCGGAATGTTTGGGGAGGGGGGAATATGCCGGCACGGGGGAATGCAAAAGTACACCTTAAGTACACTGTGCCAGAAGATGTCTCAGTTTGAGTGATGTGGGTGCCTGTGTTTCACTGCAGAATTTCCCTGTGTTCGTTTGATAGCTGTGCTTTAATAAATAAAAAAATAAAAACTTTTTTGCCATTTTTGTGATCACTTACACCTTTCGTCACTTTTTCATCATGCCTATATTTTTTGTCGCTTACTGTTTTATTTTTGTTTTACAGCTTCTGTATCTGTCATTCAATCAACCTCCAGATTCTCGAAGAACCGTGACAGTTAAATGTTTGTGTCATTATGGCACTTTGCCCTATGGTATTTGATAGCTACGTATAAGTGTAGGTAGGTGATACATAACCCAGAGTAGTCGAAGTAACGCAGGTAGCGATTTCATCATTTCCCTTTCGCAAAAATAATTTCCAGAACTATCTGACATCGGATTCTGTGTGCCCAAATATTTATAACTGTCCCTAACGAGAGCTTTGCTCGGCTGGCCACCAAGGGTCCAGTGACAGACCAGACTGCACTCCATTCCTCGCAGTGTCCTCAGCAAAACGAAACGTTGGAAACTTCGACTCAGGTCGTCGCTGCGTCCTCGGTGGTGGCAAGTAGCCAGGACTTTCTGCGTCATACGTCGACTGCGCAGACGGCGCGGAATGCTGGTGTTGTAAGCTTTGGAGCCAAGTGCTGTTATTAGTACATTTTTTTGTAACTGTTTACTATTCCGGAGCAAGTGAGACTGCCATGGAATAAGTTATATTTATCCACCCGTGGAAAAAGCTCCAAGAAACCATTTCTCAGAACCTTCGTCTTACATAGCATGGCTTAGAGATTTGCACTAGGTTTGCGTACAGACACATTTGCGTTGAGGATTTCATCCTCTGCTTGAAATAAATGGACTGGAATGTGTGTTCGTTGGGGGTGATCAAACGACGGCTGCTTGCTTCGACAGCTGAATGTTAGGAAACCTCCGCAATGCCGATTCACAGAATTAAAACTTAGGCTTAGACCTTAACACGCTCTATGCCTCCCAAAACATCGGTAATATACTAATATATATATATATATATGTCCGAAAGTAGTCCTGAAGGTTTCTGGGTGAGATGGTTTTGACAGAGCTAAGGTGTAAGTCATTAGGTAGGCTCTCTATGACCTTCAAGAGCCTGTAGGGCACCGTGTCACTAGGTCTTGAACCTTGCTGCATCTTAGCATCTGAATCTTGACGATTTCACTGAGGTAGGGATGGAAGGAGGAGGGCTGGAGGCAAAGTAGTGATTCAGTGCAAAATTTGCGATTTCAGCTGTCTGCGTCTTTAAACCTCTTCTGGCAAACTAAGAAAGGGGCGCCCGACATAAAAGAAGATAGATGAGGAAGTCATAATGGCTTCCATACACGGCTGTGTACTCGTTGGCCGCATCTCCTCGTGTTGTTTCTTGATCAGATCTTCACAAATACAATCCTTCCTGACGTCAGGAGCCCCATGCAAGGACGATAAATAACGGAATGAGGGATTACATGCTTCCGGAAAACAGAAACTGGCTCAGATTCATCCGCAGGCAGCTTCGCTGAATGCTGTGACCACCGATTTAACACTGTCAGCATCCGCACGTGCCTACTTTTTACAAGCGGATCGATCAAAAACAAGTTAAGTTCTATTTTTCTCCGTCGTGATATTGTCTTTGTTTCTTAGTTTCTTTCTCTGTGCCTTTCTCCCTGTACACGTCTTGCTCGGATGACCTCTGACTTCGCATGACATGCAGATGACCTTTGACCTGTCATTATGTGATCGATTCCCACGCGTGGGCAAGCAACTCGGAGGGGAAGTAAAACCCAGACTGCACCTGGACATGAAGGCCAGGCCCAGCACAACACCCTGAAGTCATCTTAAACTCACCGACGGCCTTCTGGCAACCACTCCACAAGGACCACCTCGAGCTCTATCTTCCCAGCTCCTGAGCTGACGACTTTTAAATCCTTTCAAGTCCTGTCTCAACAGCCACTTCTTTCCGAACTACCTTTTGCAAACTCTTCCGCTCATCCCTTCTTCCCTCGTGCACTTCATGTTCCCCAAAGTCGTTTTCACTGTTTTGTCGTATAGTCAAAAGTCGGTTCCTCCTGAGTATATATATATATACCATTGAGTTGCCCTCCACACCAAAATATGCTCTTGACATTATTATTATTATTATTACGCAGACCTTAAACGATAGAACTGTGCCCAATTACCAATTACCCGGCCCTCAACCTTCTTGCAGCATCTCAGCAGGGCCAAAGAGAGATCTAGGATGAAGACAGCTATCCATCCATGAACGCCCATGAACATCTATGAACAAGTATGATGTAAGAAAAGTAAATATGGGCTAGAGATTACTGTCACGTGATGACATGCAAACCTTCTAGGGAAATGTCTTTGCCATCTTGCTACTATCCTTCACTTTCCCAGAGGGGTTTGTAGCTGACACTGTCTCGCCGTCGTCTTCGAACGCGCGTGTCTGCGCGAGATGCCGGTCAGGAAGCTGTAAGCTCCGTTGCCCGAGGGAAGTCGACGCGGCCTACAATGGATCCGTCTCGGCAAACATCGGCAAACAACGGTAAACCGGCCTTCCGCTGACAGTCGATTGCGAGGCGCAAGAACATTAAGTAATTTAAATTACTCTGTTCCGCATCACATCGCTTTACTCAGGTTTGCCTACTCGTCAGCGTGGATGGATGGTGCAAGCTAGGTTGAGGGTTGGCGTACTTGTCAGCCGGGCGTGATGTCCGAGATCAGCCTGTTAAGAGAAAGATCGGACTCTGGCATTTTTTGTGAGCATCGTTTGTTTGTTTGTTTTGTTTTGTTTTTGTTTTGATTTTTTTAAGCGGTGGTTCTCATCTCCTCTCCTTGCTGTGTAGTAAAATGCCTTTTTATTTTGTTTCCTAACCTTTTGTTTACACTCGCTTCAGTGTCCAATGGCAGGAACACGAGAGGAGGCATTTTCAGGACCCACCCCCTTCCAAGAAATGCATCTTTTACAGAGATGCGTCTTCTAATTCCTTCAACCTCCCCTCGCCGTTCAGATGTCCGATACGCGTGTTACCCGGCAACGGGAGGAGAAGGCTACAGGCGCCAGACATGCCATAACCAGCAACAGCCTGGAGATGAATTATGTAGCGAATCATGTCTTAAGGCGTGATTCGGTCTCCTGCTAGCCGAATGCCGACTCTCTCCACAACATGTGCAAAGGAGCCCAACCCCTCCCTCACTCCCCAGCCCCATCAGTACCACCTCTACCTCCAGTCGCCGAGCGTAATCGTGATCACATGCTTAATTTAGAGCGCCTCCTGTCGTATTAATGATGACAAGTGCTGTCCCTGGGCTGCAGGGCTGGCAGCCTGCTGACGCTGTGTAGGAAATGCGATGACCGGCGCTGAAATATCTCCTGAGTAGCACATGGTGCCGCCTACACTACTCACTACTGGAGTCTGGTAGTGTGTCTCCTGTCAGAGCAAGTCACAGGCTGGTGTCTTTGAGATGGTCAGATCGACAGACACACCAACGACCGCGGTGATGAACAAATATTAACAAACAAATTGACTGATATTGAGAGGGGCAAGCCACGTTCTTTCCTGGTTTTTCGGCCATGCCTTTTCTTTCTTTTTTCTTTCATTTTGTTCTTTTTTCTATTTTGACAGATTTTGACAACACTGTGGCACTTCGAATCGTGTCTTAGAAACAACGACAGATTTCACGGGATTTTTCAGTTGATTAAAATTATCGTCTTCTGTTATTTAGACCTGTTCAACCAGCAATTTCAAACATTGTCAATGTAGGTCAAAATCATAGAACTGAAGGAAAGCAGGTGATAGGAGAAAAACAGAAAGAAGGTTATCAATGGTGCTAAAGCACTCGTGTGGCTGGAAAAATGATTATAAATGGCACTACATCACTCGTGTGGATAGAAACACGGTTATAAATGGCGCTAAATCACTGGTGTGGGAGGAAAGGACTGAATACACTCGATGCAGTATGTTAAAACTATTTGAAATGAGTGGGTTGGTGGAAACCGAATCGTGATGACTGGCTTCCCAAACTGTCATTATGCAGAGAAGCAGATGTGCTGTGAAATAAGTCAACACTTGTCTCACTTCTGCGATATACGCTAACGCATTAGAAATTGCGGGTATGAGACAAATTAATAAAATCATTAAAGTCATATTGTGTTGACTTTCTTTTTCTTTTTATTTCTAACGCTGCAGATTTACATGACCGCCATGTTAAATGCTCTAAACGGAGTTGTACTCGTCTGTTGACTGACAAATATTCAGAACACGAAGGTTAAAACACCGTAGATCGAGAGAAAAAAATATGCGCACGCAAGTACATGTAACCACGTGCACACATATTAAGACACCTAAACACACATGTCACGCGCATTGCCAGATTCATATCACTGAATAAATGCCTTAAAAATATATAAAAAATACTTTTACAGAAGACTAAATGATCAGCCAGCCGATTCAATAAGACAAAAAACAAACAAATAAAACAAAACAACAAACAAACGGTTCAGTCAGTGTCAGGGGAGTGTTTACCGCATAATAGGACAATGAAAGGACTGACAGTAAACTTTGACCTCGATACCAGGTTGAAAGTAAAGAAAAACATTTAGTGCGCAGTTGCACACACACACACACACACACACACACTCACAGAGTGACTAATAGGCCCGCTGCCATAAAAATATACATTCGCACACGGACATACAGGCTCACATAAGCACCTTGCGATACAATATACATAAACACACACACACACACACACACACACACACACACACACATAGCCACACTACCTCACAGAAAGTTATTAACAAAAGGCACATCTTATCCTCATTAGGTTCTAATTTTGTAGCTTGTGTTTTTAAGAAACTACAGATGCCTCTTTTCCGATAAAAGTTATCACTGTGTCCAGTTGTTTCCGATCACCCCAGATGTCGGTCATTGATAGAGAACATAGATAAGCTAGGGATTAGATCAACCATGTCCGAGCCCGGTTTGAACGTCTCGCAGTTGACCCAGTGGCAACCTTACTCTGAAGAGGGCTGGGTAAGCTAAGCCAGTGATGAGGAGGAGGAGATGATCATCACTCTTACGAAACCTGACTCCGAGAAGTGAGACCTCTAACACCCGATTCTCATATGACCTATGACCATAATGAATATCTTTGCCTTTTGTCACTGTGTGCAGTTGTTCTCCATCATCCAGAATGCCGCTTGATCACTGATGGTTTTCGACTGTTCTTGATCACTACAGATGCTTGCTTATCATTGATTGTGTCCGATGTATTTTTGATCACTACAGATGCGTGCTTATCATTGATTGTGTCCGATGTATTTTTGATCACTACAGATGCGTGCTTATCATTGATTGTGTCCGATGTATTTTTGATCACTACAGATGCTTGCTTATCATTGATTGTGTCTGACTGTTTTCGATCATTTTCGGCCTCTGATGGCCAGTCGCAAGGCGACGCTCGCTCTGTGATCCCTGACCCTCCCCTCCTGTGGGAGCGGACGAATGAAGTGATCGGTTCCCCTGCAAGCTAGAGATCCTATGCTGCAGGATACCAAGAAGACCAAACTCTTGAATGTTTAGCTGTCCCAGGAGGAGACTCCGTGTGTATATATCAGGAACCCGTGTCAGATGGCAAATACTGTAGAGCCTAGACAACAGGACCAGGCCTTAAACAGATACCCCTGTCAGTGCTGGCAACACGCAGCGAGACCTTCATTTGCACAATTCTATCGTAACACAAGGACCTCCTTTTCAAATGGGTCTCCTCCTATTAAGTTTCGGAGTTGTCCCTAAGAGTATCAATACACAAAAATCAAACACTGCCGTCGCACTGCAATATTTTTTTTAGCGTTTCCTTCATTCAGGACACATGTCTCTCTGATTATATCTTCTCTCGGGTCAAACAACAAACTACAAAGAATTTTCTCTGAGCATCAATCACATGGCCCATATCGTATGCCCACCCCCGACCACCCACAGTAAAACTAGAAAACTAGAAGTATTGATACCAAATGTATAGCGTGTTATTTATCATATTTATCTTGTCTTTAATTACAAAACAGCATCCATTTAAGAACATATGTTGCTGTAGAAGCAAGTAACAGTATTTTCTGCATACAAAACTTGCAAAAGATATTTCACAAATACCTCATCCTCCCGCCACCACCCCCAAAATGTATTTAACCGCATGCTTATGTCTAAAATTACACAAAGTGCTACGGAGAAAACACTCCTACGAATGGCCAAACCGTGACGGGAGATTAGGAATGTCTGGGAAAGTCCTTAGGGCTTGACATTAGTAACGTCTGGGAACGTCTTTAGGGCCTGTGGAGGTATGGACGAGGCACGTCAAGGGAGGAATCTATGGCTGCGCCGGTCGATGACGTCGGTCTAGCTGAGGTGAGGTGGGTGGTTGGAGACGTGGTAGGGTACACAGGGAATCGCGAGTCTACATAGATAAATGGTCCGGCCTCTACCCCCCCAGACTCTTCGCCGAAACCCGAAGGGCTGACTTGTGATTTGCGAGTCATCCAAGGTTTTAGGCAGTCGGGGGCCGATTTGTGCGAGATCACCTCGGGCAGTCAGATGCGTGGGTAGTGTGCACAGAGAGAGAGAGTGTGTGTGTGTGTGTGTGTGTGTGTGTGTGTGTGTGTGTGTGTGTGTATGTGTGTGTGTGTGTAAGTATTCCAGTATGGTGGTGGTGGTGGTGGTGGTGGTGATTGCTGTCATCCAGAAAGTGATTTCAGTCAAATCAAAACAGATTCACGAATTTCGCACAAGTCACAGTTTGTCACAGTCCAAGATGAACACCATAGATGGCAAAAAGATGAAGCAAAATGCTGAATAAATTTGTTTGTAGATCCGATTGGTTGTCAACGTAATCGTTACCCCGGTAAGCAACTCCAAGGTAGAAACTTCAGCTGTCGATGTGCACAAAATGAAGACACTGAACGAGATTAAAATAGTGTGGTCAGAGATAAATAAAGCCCTCAGTCAACGTGCTGAATGCCTGAGAAGGCAACTAACCGTTACTAGCAGTGTCATATCTGTGTGCCATATGCTACAGTCTCTTCCCCTCACTTTACTCACACACGCACACACACACACACACACACACAAACACACACACACTCACACAAACACACACGCACGTACACACACAAAAACACGTACACACACAAAAACACGTACACACAAACACACACACGTACACACTCACAAACACACACACACACAACAACAGCGTATTGCTAAAGAATATCAAACTGCATCAGCTTTCGCAAGACAGCTGTGTTTCTAATTACTATCCACTGCAAGGCACCTGTGCTGCTAATCATTATCCACTACAAGAGAGCTGCCGGGCTGGCGACGGTCCGCTGGGTTGCTAGGACAGTGAGCTGCGCGATGTTGAAATACTGCCATCATCAATAGATCCTGGCGGCAGTGCACACTGCCAGAGTGTGGAACAGTGGCGTACACCTGCTGCACGTGGAGAGAATACTTCATCTTCCTTCCCACTCCTCTCTCTTTATTTCTCTATTTCTTTTTTTCCATTCCCTGGCTTTCCCTTCTCTCCCGCCCTGTCCGCTCCCACCCCCCGACACTTCCAGTCGGTTTTCACTCACTCACCTGTAGACGAGTCTATCGTACACTCACATGTAAACGCATCTATCGTACACTCACTGTAGACGCGTCTGTCATATATTCACCTGTAGAAGCATCTATGGTACACTCACATGTAGACACGTTTATCGTACACTCACCTGTAAACGCATATTTCATACACTCACCTGTAGACTCATCTATCATACACTCGCCTGTAGACGCATCTATCATACACTCACCTGTAGACGCATCTATCATACACTCACCTGTAGACTCATCTATCATACACTCGCCTGTAGACGCATCTATCATACACTCACCTGTAGACGCATCTATCATACACTCACCTGTAGACTCATCTATCATACACTCGCCTGTAGACGCATCTATCATACACTCACCTGTAGACGCATCTATCATACACTCACCTGTAGACTCATCTATCATACACTCACCTGTAGACGCATCTATCATACACTCACCTGTAGACGCATCTATCACACACTCACCTGTAGACTCATCTATCATACACTCACCTGTAGACGCATCTTACATACACTCACCTGTAGACGCATCTATCGTACGCTAATTTCCACTTCAAAAACAGAAGTGCGTGTGCACGTGCAGATGTCGAACGTCACGTGCCCAGGAGGACAATGCCGATCACGTGGCATCCAAGCGCGTGTCGCCTGATCACTGGGGTGCACAGCGCAGCATCGCAAAGCGCGTTCTGGTGCATCCGACATCTACGGGTCAGTGGGAATTAGGCTCAGCTTCCTGCATCGAACCACCTTCAGCACGCAATGCTGCTACAACTGTTGCTACCACACGGAGAACGCTGGTGACACACGGCCCACACCACGAGTGGGCCCTCACCGCCCACCGACAAGTAGACAACGCACGTGTGGGCTGTCCTTGCCCATTCTGTATATCTAACACAAAGTGTATCGAAGAATAGCGACAACTGAGAGATTTGCACATCACACACAGACGTGTCAAATAATATTCTCTGTAAAAAAAAAATATCCATTGCATAAAACATAGACAAAATAATAATAGTCGCTACCAGTCCGAGGACGACTGTTTACTGGGTACTAGACGTACTACTTGTCACGCAGACCATTCAAAAGTAGTTACAAGAAGTACTTTTGAAACAGGTATGTTTTCGAGTTTGAGTTGAAGGGTAAGATAGAGGATTAGTGACTAACATTGTAGGAAACAATTCCAGATCTTAGGTTCATGGTAGGAAGTTGAACGGAATCCGGGTGATTCACGCTTGAAGCGGTGTAGAGACAGAAGACGACTGTCAATGGAAGAACGAATGGAACCAGGTGAATGTAATGAGAGAGAAGACTGGAAATGTGGTTAGGAGCTGCGCCAGGGATAAGATTAATTAAGGCAGAGACAAGCAAACTTGTATTTCAAGCGGCCACAAACAAGCACCCAGTGCAGCCTCGTCATAGGAGAAGTGTCAGATTGGCGGTGGCGTGTTTTGAAAATAAATTTTCCATCAAAATATTGACATTTTCTGAAAAGGAGAGAGAGAGAGAGAGTGGCAGCCAGTTAAGACTGTTTTGTAATAGTCTAATCTAGACCGTATAGAGGATGTATAATATATCATAAAGTATTATATGTTTAGGTATGTGTACGTATAAAACACACAGAAAAATACTCAAAAGAGACAAATGATCAGTCTCCACGAACGCAAAATTTAATTCTTTGTATTCAGGTGATTAAGGTAAGGTTAATGTACAATCCCCCTTCCCACCTTCTCAGTAATAACAATTATCAACCTGAACTGTAGTGCACTTTGAAAGGAATATCATCACAACACAACACTGCCTTCTGGGGGAAAGAAAACATTCGTCATTCTTGTGTTGAAAAACTACACCCAACACCCGACATTGCACTCCTAAGGATGAATATCTGTCGAGCTTCAAAAGAAATCAGCTTCAATATATATTTCAGACCTGACAGAAAACTGGCTCCTTGTCAAACGAACCGGAAGTTTCCATCAAAGCCACACTCCTTCTTAAACTCAATAACATTTTAAACAAGTTGTAAATGTTTCATGGAACAGATACGTCAGTCACGTATATAAAAAAAAATTCATTCAGCGAAAACATAAAAATAGAATTCGATTGGTTAATTATTATTAAAAGATCGGTTCTTTTTCTCTTAGTGCAGCGATATCATTCGTAGTATTCATACTCCATCAAAACAACATGTTTTTGCTACTCCATTCACCTCACACCCACACCCATGGTATTGTTCATCCATCTCTTTGTTTGGCATCAGTGGACCATCGACCATCTCCCACGACTGGTTGACGAGTACTTGTGTCGGGTACTACGAGGAACTGCTCCCAGACATGTTTCTGTTTGATCAGGGGGCAAATGTTCCAGGCCTGTTAAACACTCATTCGATTATGACCCTCGTGTAGCGGTCTGTGGGTACCACCATCTGAGAATGAATGAGTCATTCAGCTTTCACGATCCCCCCCCCCGTCCATCATGGCCGTGCACTCATGTGGACATTCGAAGACTGTTGCCTCGTCCTTTCACTGCAGTCGTGTGGACATTCCTCAGACTCACCTGTGTTACTGCGTCACGACTTTTTTTTAACCATCCTTCTTCATTGCTTGGTCTGCTGACCTCCTACTCTTCCTGCCTAATTATTCCTCGTTTAATTTTGCCCTCAGATTTCCGATAAACTCTAATAAACAGGGAAACAATTACGAGAGCCGGTTGCGATATCGAAAAGAAAAAAAACTTGAGCAGAAAATAAATTTCCTGTATGTTAAGTTTCGTGTCTCATTGTTTAATACACTCGTACACTGTCGTGTTACTGCACACAAAGCAATACACTGTATACACTGTATGTACTACGCCAGTCTGACATATAGCTTTTAATTCTTTCTATTTTTTTTTCTTTATCTCCCTCCTGTTTCTTTGTCTTTAATTTGCTGCGATCCAACGGCACTTTTTTAAAAGTTAAAATCAGTTTCAACGTGTTTGACTGTTTCAACGATCTTTGTTAACTGAATCGTTATCTTTCTATCTTTCTCATAATTGTTAAATGGAAATTTAATTTACCGCTTAAGAAGTCGTCTGTGTATAACAATGTATCTGTCGAGCTGTTATTATTCTATTTTTGTGGTCTGACATACATCAGGTTTGACAGCACAAATTGCCACAGAAATTAAAGGTCACGAACAGATTACTTCACGGTGTCCACAAATAACATTATCCATAAGCAAGTTACCCGATGATGAAATAATAAATAAATGAACGATCCTAATATAGGGGGGGGAATTTGATTTGTCAGCCCATAATGATTGTATCAAAACATGTCAATCATATGATTGGTCAGCGAGATGTCAGAAGCAAGGAAAGGTTTATTTCGCCCCTGTTTTAAAAGAAAAGCATTAAAGCGAGCTGACTTTTGGAACAGACCTCCATCAGCTGAAAGCCCAACCGAAATATCACACATGTAGACCGTTAAAAACAGCACAAACAGTGAATCATACTCGTACACACAATACTTCCTGTAATTTCAAGAGTCTAGTTTCTACAGGAAGCACAAATAATATATTAAGGAAATAGCAATTGAGACAATGAAGCTGTTAACGAACCACTCCTCTCAACGCCTAAACACACACACACACACACACACACAGATAGAGAGACAGATAGAGAGAGAGAGGGTCAAGCGCTCACCAGTGCCGAGGTGTTTAATAATCAAATCTTCTCGAATGCTTTAAGCCTTGGTGTGTGAAAAACGTGAAAACCACACCGACATCCGATGTAGGTAGAGGTAGAGTTTTGTAGCCTATATGCCGTGGATGTAAATGGTCCATCGTGTCTAGAGTACCACATAGGGAAGGTGGAATCCACCCGTCTTTTTCTCCCATGATAAATCAAGTTTCCTTTTCCTGAACCCAGTGGGGTTGGGGAGGCGGGATTCTCCAGTCACAGACTTTGAGCCATCCGCCGTCTGTTCGTCAGTGGAGCGTTTCATCCACTAAGCCACGCTCCCTCGTCCACGACATCTGATAGAACGGCATCAATAGAGATTTTCCCAGCTTTGTTATCCCTAGAGAACTTCCTAGCTCTCTCTTTCTTTTTTATCTTTATCTCTCCTCTTCTGTTTCTTTGTCTTTTTTTCTGGGCGATCTTTCTCTCTGGCTCTTTTTTTCTCTTTTCGCTCTTCTTACCACTCCCTACCTCTATCCTTGCCTCGCCATGTCTCATCCTCTCTTCACTTTTCTCTCTCACACACACATACACACTCTCTCTCACACACACACACACACACACACACACACACACACACACACACACAATTCACCTCGCCGTCGCTTACCTATTACTAGGGACTTCTTGAATGTCAAACATTTCTCTGTTTCTCTACTCGGTTGTTGTGTCTCTCTTGGTAACAATACCTCATTGTAGTTTGGGAAGAAACTGGATGAACCTGTGAGACGGGAAGATATTTATTTCGATTTTATTCTGACTTTCGCCACGTCAAGTCAGCCTACAGAAAGTGGCGAGTGCACAGTTAAACACAGACGGTCTTGCAGTAACCCACACTTGGGAAGGAGGAGGGGTTGGGAGGATGATCAAAACTTTTCTTCCTCAGTCGAAACGTCGGTCGCTCAAAACTGTACCTGTGCTCCGATCAAAAGTCTTAGGCGCAGGAAGCCAGGGTCGTGGACAAACTGAGTCGACACATTACACAAAGCAACACCGAGAGTTTGAAAGCTTCGCACTGGCATAAATGAAGTAATTTTTTCCTTCTGAAGGCTTCTACCACACTGCACCCGGGGTGTTCAACGCATACTTCTGACCCCTTCTGTATCAACACGCAGTGATCAAAGTTGCAGGCCATGACCAGCTTATTACAGGGTAATGCCTGTAATGTCGCTGTAATGTCACAAGAGTGCGCTTGTAATTGAGCTGTAATATTACAGTGTTGTGTCTGTAATGTCGCTGTAATGTTACAGTGTTGTGTCTGTGATGTCGCTGTAATGTTACAGTGTTGTGTCTGTGATGTCGCTGTAATGTTACAGTGTTGTGTCTGTGATGTCGCTGTAATGTTACAGTGTTGTGTCTGTAATGTCGCTTTTATGTTACAGTGTTGTGTCTGTGATGTCGCTGTAATGTTACAGTGTTGTGTCTGTGATGTCGCTGTAATGTTACAGTGTTGTGTCTGTGATGTCGCTGTAATGTTACAGTGTTGTGTCTGTAATGTCGCTGTAATGTTACAGTGTTGTGTCTGTGATGTCGCTGTAATGTTACAGTGTTGTGTCTGTGATGTCGCTGTAATGTTACAGTGTTGTGTCTGTGATGTCGCTGTAATGTTACAGGGTTGTGTATGTAATAGAGTTGTAAATTACAGGGTTGTGTCTGTAATGGGGCTGTAATGTTATAGGGCTGTGCCTGTAATGGATCCGTACTGTTACAGGGTAGTGTCTATAATGAAGCCGTAATGTTACAAGGTTGTGTCTGTAGTGGATCCGTAATCAGTGGCGTAGTGAGATGCTCGGCTTTTTTTGGGGGGTGGGTGGGGGGGGGCAGCTCCATACTGACAATGAATGACATTCATATTCTTGCCTTCCCAGCATCTTTTATGGGGGGCGGCTGCCCCCTTGCCTCCCCCATCGGTTCCTACGCCACTGCGGAATGTTACAAGGTTGTGTCTGCAATGGAGTTGTAATGGTACAGCGTTGTGCCTGTAATGGAACTGTTATGCTACAGCGTTGTGTTTGTACTGGAGTTGTAATGTTACAGTGTTGTGGTTGTAATAGAGCTGAAATGTTACAGGGTTGTGTCTGTAATGGAGTTGTAATGTTACTGGCTGTGCCTGTAATGGAGTTGACGATGGTGATC
This sequence comes from Marisa cornuarietis, assembly GCA_004794655.1. Lineage (NCBI taxonomy): Eukaryota > Metazoa > Mollusca > Gastropoda > Architaenioglossa > Ampullariidae > Marisa > Marisa cornuarietis. Next base: position 3,026,554 of record SMMW01000555.1, read on the forward strand.
CTGATGATGGTGGTGATGCGGGACGTCATCCTGTGAAATCCCTCTCTTGCTGTGCTGCGAGTTCTTTGTACACGACAGGTATTTGTGTAGATGACATCTCTTGATTTGAGTGGCTTTTTGTGAATACACCTACGGCTTTATAAGCTTAGACGCCATTAGCTGACATCACAGCTCAGAGAATCGCTCACAAGGTGAGCGGCGTCCAGCCATTGGTGTCTGGCTTGTTCTACTTTTAACCCGATGTTGCAATGGAGGAATGGATCCCGGCAGGGGAGGGGGAAGGTTTACGACGATGAGATTTCCAACTTTACGAAAAAATGCCTCTCTTCTTACCAGTGGAGACAAACTGCAGGTATCGTAAGGGACCACTATTTTTCATGTCACGTGGCTGACACCAGTTCCGGTTTAATTCGCAAAAAAGTTGTTCGGAAAATGAACTCCTTTTCCTACATCGCCGTGTGCTCTCTCGCTCTCCCTCCCTGTATTTCTGTCGCTGTCTCCTGCTCTTTCTCTCACGCTTCCTCTCTTTCTTTTTATCTCTGTCTCGCTTGAAAAAAATGGGAAATTTTAGATTTACCAATAAAAATATTTCGCCAACTCTGTGTTCTTGACATGTACTCAGTCGGCAAGGGACATCTCGTCAGTGTATTTCCTATGTATTGACTGAAATGTGAATTAAAACTCCTTTTTGTTTTAAAGACAACGTCCAACAAACGACCCGGATGCCTACAGAAGTCCAGGGAAAAGAACTTCTGTTGATTCAACTGTAGATTCTCCCTCAAGCAATCGAATACAAGGAAAAAAAATCAACCAAAAACCCCCGAACAGACATAATTATGTAATACATTTCCCCGATGACCTTTCCTACGCGTGGTTTCTAAATCTAAACAACTTTTTTTCCCTTTAAATTCAGCAACGATTTCCGCAGCCTTAACAACCCAAATCAATTAAATTAAGCGTCCTTGGTGCGTGCTTGGAAACTGATTATTTCCATTTTCTCAGGGGCAGTAGAAAGCACGGGCGTATCTAACGAACTTTTTCTTTTTTATAAAAAAAAAATGAATCATAACATCAGAAGCCTCTTCCCTTATGGATATGTTTATGTGTTTGAAGTTCCTTTGATGATAACAGGCCAGATTTCGAGATTGATCAGCGATCACATTTGACGTGAACCTTTTCACCCTCGACCCTTGTCTAAGCGAGCTCTTTATCGCCATATTTCCTTCTCTTCAGGCTTCTGTGGATCGTGGCGAGAGGAGTCTTAAAATATTATTTCCAGCGTTGGGCTGGTGTTAATGTGCAAACTGTGAATCTGTTTATCGGGGCTACCCCGTGAAACATGGTATGTGCTGTACACGACACGCAACTCGTGCATAAAGAACAAATAATATATTATGTATGGTGTAAGCTATAGAACGATGATGATGATGATGATGATGATGATGATGATGATGATGATGATGATGATGATGATGATGATGATGATGATGATGATGATGATGATGATGATGATGATGATGATGATGATGATGATGATTTATATTGCGCAGGTATCCATTCAAAAGAATGCTCATTGCGCAGCAAAAAAAACAGAAGAGAAGAAAAAAAAACAATGTAAGCAGATAGCGCTTTACATGTCATCGTACAGACATTTATCCTTTAGAAATCAACAATGATCGAGGAAAAATACCATTAGCGACTCTCTAGAAAGAAAGAAAACTGAGAAACATATGAAGGAATCCCAGGTTTCATGTCTACAATCAATACTCTATCTTTCTATAATGTTGTTGGCCTCAAATGTCCATATAACAAAGTGCATTGCTGTTCGTCTGTTGCAAAAAGGTGGTGACAGTTGTCGCAATGTTTTGTGAAGTGTTATTAACTGTTTGTCAGGGAAGCTGACATGTCCCGCCACCTGTGCGCAGGTAATAGCGATTCACCTTCAGAGACCAACAGCTTGACGATAGGGGGGGGGGATGCTCGCGCCAAACGCCGGTCCTCTTGTCCTCAGTCACGTTCCTTAAATTGTAATTTTTCATGTGCGGTGGAATGCATGATGCTGTGCGTGCACACACACACACACACACACACACACACACACACGATTGTCTGCTTGTCTTGTTATCAGTTAATATTTTAAAGTCAAATTAACTCGTGTAAAGTGCATTCACTGGGACCCTGGTCATCCAAATGCTTGCTGCGCTTTGCATGATGCTGAACGCTCGTCATCACTATAGGCGGGGGGTGGGGGGAGAGGGAGGACGTATGGTGGTGGTACTCTCTCCTGTCTCCATACTTCACAGTATGTCCATGTTCCTCTCCCACCACCAGCCTCCTGTGCAGTTGTCACGCCTGGTATATGCTGATAATTTGTCGCGATATGGCATTTGTAGCAACTGTTGACATGTCGCCAGCTTCCGGTGGACTGTGCCAGATTGTTCTAAACGCATTACAAAGTAAATACTATAGTTTTTTCTGACGTGGTATCGGTTCGTTTGATCAGCACAACGGACATGGCTGTCAAACCAAGAGGTAACTAAAGCACCGAGAGAGAGAGAGAGAGGGGGTGGAAAGAGAGATGAATGATAAGTGCCGGGGGAGGCGGTGGGTGGGTTGTAGGCGTGTGTTGTTTCGGGTGATGGTGATGCTGTGAGAAGGATCAAAGACAAGTTAAATGCCCATGCATATCATGCTACTAACGCGTCACGCTGTCACTGCAGTGTCTCCGCGCGTCACATGTTACATTACGAGGTTGGCTTTGTGCGCCGTGGTGTGTGACGACACTTTGCGTCACGGCAATGCTCGTAGGCCACGTTACGTCATGGGGCTGGGTGCGTGTGGCGCTTGTAGTGCCACGCTTGCATGTCACACTACGTCACGGCTCTAGTACGTCACAATAGGTCGTGACATTTGTGTGTCATGCTACGTCACGGCTCTAGTATGTCACACTGTGTCGTGGCGCTCGTGTGTCCCGCTACGTCACGGCTCTAGTATGTCACACTATGTCTGGGCGCTCATGTGTCACGCTACCTCACGGCGCTGGAATTTCGTGTTTACCTTACACACTGCAGCCCGAGAGACATGGGACATCAATGGATCCCATTCATCCTTGGCAAGTCTGGGAAGTGAGTTAGAGGTGGTAGGGGGGAGGTGGAGGCATTGGTTCAAGAATGCTGAGTTTGCACATCTTGTTTGCTCTCCCACCCCATTCTTTCCCCTTCCACCCCAGCCCCTTTAACTCCTCGGTCGTCTGGTTCCGCAAGCGGCGGCATATTGCGCTGCACGCGCGCCATCTTGTAGATTGTTCCGGTGATTAGAGTGATTGACAAAATATCAACTGAGCCACTTAAGGTAATCAGTTTCATGACCGCCATTATGATCGCCATGCCACCGGGGAGTACGAGACGCGTGCTAGCCAGGCTAAGGACCGTGCGCAAAGCGGGCTAAGTACGGTGTGCACAACCGTCTCTCCTCCCAGCCGATGTCGATTCCTATAATTTTGTGACCCTCTTCCTGCTATTTTCCTCATTTTTTAAAAAAAGTATTTGTCCCCGACCATGGTTCTGTTCCCACTATCCTTCCCAAAAATAGCCCTTTGCGTTTCACTTGAACCTTATTCATCGGTATACTCTGCACGAGTCCTTCCCCGGACACACGGAGGAAAGAAAGACACGAAAACAAAAGCTCTGTGGATCAAGTTAAGAGGCCAAGGACATTTTAGGAGGGAACTTCAGGGATCATAATTCCATCAGAGTTATCGATCCTGGCCACTTTGTCATCAAAAGGTTCCGGCTGCTCTGCCTCTCGCGTCAGGAGAGCTTGCAGCGCCAGAAACCATGCGCCTACAGACGTCATAACGGGCAGGCACGCGACAAGCATCATGGGAAGGGTTCGCAGCCGACGGATCGACGATCTATGGTGTGTGTGTGTGTGTGTGTGTGTGTGTGTGTCTGTGAAAAGGAGATATATATATATATATATATTAAGTTTTTATGTGCCATGTGTGCGACTTTTTAATCCCGAGTACATCTCTGTTGAATGAGGCGTAATGAAGAAGACAGATCCCAATGGCGCCGATATGATGGGTGAGATCGTGACGTCTTGGACTGAGATTGTGATACTTTTAACTAACATCGTGATTTCTTTCAGTTTTTTTTTTTTTTTTTTTTTACTGAGACCCTGACTGAGATCTAGTGGCTGAAATCCTGTTGGTTCCGAGACCCTGATGGCTCTGATTGAGTCACTGACATTTTCATAAATATGAGGATCTTCTCAAGACCATCAGAGGAAAACGCGTTGAGTAATTTACAGGTCATTCTTGGGTGCGGAGAACTCTCTTGTCTACGTCTCACATAAACTCTCATGTGTATGTGTCACATAAACTCTCATCTCTATATGTCTCAAATAAACTCTCATGACTGTCTCGTAAATTCTCATGTCTACGTCTCACATAAACTCTCATGTCTATATGTTTCACATAAACTTTCAGGGAAACATGTGAGCTTATGTGAGACCTGTACAAATGAGAGTTTATGTGAAACATATAGACATGAGAGCTAAAATGGCCTCATCCCCCTCCTGTCCCTTTTGTCTTGTCTCTTTCTCGCTCTTTTTTCTCTCTCTCTCTCTCGTTGACGCTCTCACACTCTCTCTCAATTACATACATAAACAAACAAGCAGACACTCACACACCTCCGCGCATGCCCCATTCGGAAATTATGCTCTCGTGCTTTCATCTAATCCCGGTATTGATTTCATCTTTTAGTTTTACATCCCACGACCAGAGATCAACACAGGGCGCTGGTGCAACCTTAGTACTTCCGTTCATGAGACGGTAATGGTGGTGCAGCTTTATATTCACAGGTTCCTGTTTCGATATCGACTAACGACGCCAGGTACTAATGTAAGCTGGTATTGAAGTAAATTGGCAAAGAAAAAAAAAAGGTCTGGGGGACAGTCTGAACATCTAATTGAGAGAAGATGTAGACTCGTGTGGCATTTCCAGCCGTCATTACGGAGCTCATGCCCTGTGCATATCGACTTGCCCAATGCAATGTCGAGTCTGTCTCCTCTCCTATTCCTGTTGTTAATGACACTACTCAGGAACGAGAAGTCTTATTTACCGCATTACCGCTCGATGTCTAGTGCCTTTTCCGTGTAATTTTGTCAATTAGGTCATGGTGGCTATGATTGTGGTCTTTCCTTTGATGCTCCTGCTGCTGTAGCAGTTGTTAAAGAGATGAATATGCCGGCGTTTCTTTTGTTTCTTAAATGAAAGAAAGTCGATTTTGCTACTATGATATTTTGTATTGAAGTTCCTAATCACATATCCAGACTACTACTTACATGACCCAAAAAAATCAGATTTGTTTGTCATCCTTTTTCACCTCTCCAACCGCATTTGTGGTGGGTCCGAGTTGGCAGAGAAGTCAAAGCCAGCCACTACATGTACGGTAGGATGGACACATCCAGTGGTACCCCTGGCTTCAGCCTTCTTATGTTCGGAAGATCAGTTATGTGTCTCGATACCCTGTAACATCTGAAAATCTTCCAGGTTCTTATCCTGGGTTCTCAGGGGGTCATGATGTGACCTTGCGATTCAATTAGGTATTCAGTGACCATGATCTCCTGCCAAATGGTCACATCCAGTCCTGCACACGCTGTGGCCTCCGACTTTACAGTACCATCCATGTGCTATAACCTTCAGGGTTTACAGTCGCATCCCATCATCTAGTCATTTGTTGCATTTGATGCTAACTGTGACAATCATCCACACGCCTACACCCGGTGTTTCCAGTCAAATTCAATCATCCACACTGTTACCTCTGATGTTCACCAGTTACATTCAATCAACACATTGACATTCATCATTAACATTAACTCCATTACCTGACACCGTGTGGGAGAGTGGGGGGGGGAACCTGCCTGGTAGTGTAGGGGTTAAAACAATCTCACTTGTCACCACTGAAGTGAGAGGCTCTGGGTTCACATTTCCTCTAGAGGACTCTCTGTATGTGACACCTGTCCGCAGGGCTGGGTGTCGGGGGTTTTCTCCCGGTACTCTGGTTCATAACCCCCAACTCCCCGACTCCTTCTCTCCCTATAGTAAAGAAATCACCTCAAGGTGAAAGTACTTTCCTACTAAATAAATGCACCAGCCAACAGACTCCAGAGAGGTTTGGGTGACATACAGCAGCGAGAGGGAGAGGAGATGTGTACCGCTCTAAAAAATAAATAAAAAAAAAATAAATAAAAGCTGGTCCTGAGAAGAGCTTAGTCTCGAACATCACCACCGCCTCCAACCATCTGAGAAAAAGGACCTTTCCCTTTGTTTACAGTTATATTCAATGATCCACACATTTACCACTATGTTTACACCTATATCCAATCATTCAATCGTTGTTGCCTGTATGTTTACAGTCACATCCAGGTAGACAGTCATATCCAAATATTCACACGCGCAACAGAGAGATAGGGCCAGAGGGGAAGAGAGTGACAGCGGGGGGCCGGGGGGAGGGTGATCGATAAAATAAACAGATCCTCTTACGTGAAGATACTTGCAAATCGAACGTGAGCCCGTGCTCGCTGGTTAACGAAGCCGAAGAAAAGCCCTCCTTAATTACAATGCATAATTCAAGGTGACGTCACTCCAACATGTTTACGCGCTCTTTGTAGTCGCGAGTAATGAGCGCTCGTCTGCGCATGCGTCAGGCCGCTAAATTATTGACGCCGCTCCCTTTCCTTCCAGCTACCCTCGCCCCTCATCCCACCCGACCCTTCAAGTACTTTGACGTTTTACTGCTCCATCCTGACCTCTAGCCCGCGGAAGAACTCCTGGCTTCCATGACGACCGTTACCGCTGTCCAGAGGGATTCTTCACTCATTGGGCCCGCTGTCCGTCCTCTACTGCCACGCACGCAACCTTTGACCCTGCAGAATCACCTGTCCGTGGCCGGGACGTACCCTGGGGAACAGGCGCAGGCCTCTGCTTGCTTGATACTGCTGCCACAGCCTTTCGGGTGTCTGACGTCTGAGATCTGGTTAGCGCTGTTGGAAAAATTCCAGTCTGTGACACCAGGGATCTGCTGGAAAGATTCCAGTCTGTGACACTAGGGACCTGCTTGAAAAATTCCAGTCTGTGACACTAAGGACCTGCTTGAAAAATTCCAGTCTGTGACACTAAGGACCTGCTTGAAAAATTCCAGTCTGTGACACTAAGGACCTGCTTGAAAAATTCCAGTCTGTGACACTAGGGACCTGCTTGAAAAATTCCAGTCTGTGACACTAAGGACCTGCTTGAAAAATTCCAGTCTGACATCGGGAATCTGCTTAGTTGGGACGTGGATGTTATGACTCCTTGAAAACACCGTTTGAGGCGGATCATCATCATCATCATCATCATCATCATCATCATCATCAATAAGAAGCGTCACAACCATCGTTGTCAATATCAACATGACATAAAAATGTACCCCGTGCAATGGCCAGGGAATAAATAAAAATGTCTAAATGTCTCCGGTGGCAGCCGTGGGTTTCTTATTGTTGTCTGCGGAAGACGTGCAGACAGGCTCAGCTATCAACCAAAGACACAAGATCACATAATAAAGATATGATGTGTTTGGATAGGATGACTCTTTGTCCACCTCTTCCCAAGCTGGCGAGCTCTAGGTGCGCCTTCCGAGTTCGCCAGCGTGGCCCACACGTGAGCACGATGTGCCCTCGCTAACATAGTTTGATCATGACCGTCCAGGAAATTTGAATGATGCCAACCGCTGGAACTGACCGAGCCCACGGATCGAGTGTAACTGTGTTACTGACACTGACGAACCTTCCACGGTGGGCGCACATTAACAGCTCAGTGAGTTTGCTCCTGATTCTCTTTCGTTTCCACTCTGGTACCCCAGTCAATACGTCCGATGTCTTTAGGGCGAGGCCAAAGCTGATGTGAAAAATCCGCAATGTGAAAACTCATCTCTCTGTCTGTGCAAATATTTTGGTGATTATATCCCTTTAAATGCCTATAAGAAGACTTTTCTCTCTTCGCTAATAAAAAGAACGAAAAATATTTTTCTCCACAAGCTTTCAACGAGAAGACACATCTGGTCTTTGTATATCGCGCCCGAGTCTGTGTGTGTGTGTGTGTGTGTGTGTGTGTGTGTGTGTGTGTGTGTGTGTGTGTGTGTGTGTGTGTGTGTGTGTGTGTGTTCACGGATCTGATCAGCCTACCACATAGGTAAGAAAATCTGCCATAGCCAGACTTTGACCCGGGTGGATGTAACTCCTCTTGTAATTCCACTGACTGACAAAACTGCGTCGACGTGAACAAAACTTCCTTCTTTTCTCGCGAATGAATCTTTGTGTGATCTTTCCCAGCTCGCTAGGTTCAAGGCCGCTTATCCAAGGCTAAGTTATGAATGTGAACGTTGTTAGCGCACGAGACTTGTCAGATAAGCATCGCCAAAAGAAAGCGAAGTGTCTACACTTTGCGCATAAAACACGAATTAAAAAAAAATATCGATGAAAACACGCTTTTACTGTCGGCGCTCTGGTTGTGAAAGCTGAGTGTCGAATGTTCCTTTTTTTTGTTACTCCCAAAATTGTGGCTGTGATATATTTCGTTTATAAGTAGATGATTAACACTACTCAACACATGCTGCGTATTAAGAGACACAGAGACGCGAAAGAGAGAAGACACGTCGACTGTGGGCGCACAAGATGGGGAGGAGACTGAGAGGCGGGAAAGAATGGATGGGGAAGCCTGAACGGGAAGTAGGCAGGAGACTGACTGACGAGAAAGAGGAAAGACAGAAAGATAAAGCTGTTTAACATGCCTGGTGTCCGCTATACAGTCAGCGTCAAACTATTTACAGGCTAAAAACTCCTGGTCACTAACGATGCATGTGCTTTTGTAGGAGGAAATGCAAAAACTTCTACTGCATTCTCGTGTTTCCTTCTCCCCTTCCACATCCCCCAACGCCACCCACCACCCACTCTCTTCCCACCCCACCAGTCTTTAACTCGCCGCATGCCTGCCTACCCTCCTTTTCTCCGTCTCTCTTTCCCTTCGCTTACATTTCCCTACACAATATCGGTTAATACTGTTTGATCACGTGATTCGCCGGCTCAGACTTAATTCCCCTCTGCCCCTCCACCCCTTTCTCCTTCATCCACCCTACCTTCCGCACTTCGACCATCGATCCGCGAAGAGCCGAATAGTCCCTCCTATGTCTCGAATTTTATCTCTGTGGATAAACCAGCGGTTTTTCGTTTTGCATGCTGGCCATGTTGAAACACGTGCAGGGACGAACAAGAAGGAATGGTGAAAAGTGAAACGCGGTGCAAACATTTGGTCCTCACTGCACGAGACACTTCTCTGCTCTTTCTCTTTCTTTCTACCCACCTTCATTCCTTCGCATATTGCTTATCCTTTCATTTGAGAGCGACCAGGCATTCGCTTCTTGTGATGATGGCGGCCCTTTATTCTGTTTACTTATATTTTAAGATTAGGGATGACATCGCACGCATCTCTTGCTCTTAAAAAAATAATTTTAAAGTTTGGAGACACAGCTGGCTGGAGTGTCTGTCACCACAACAGTGAGAATCAAATGTCATGGGTTCAGATCTCGGTTCCATTACTATGTCAGTGTTGCTTTTTTTTCGGGTTCTCCGATTTCCTTCAGCCTGTTTCTAAAGGTGTGGAAGGGGTGTGTTGTGAGAAGAGGAAATAGAGTCTCGGTTTAAATGATTGTAATTTACATACATGCCATACATTTCATGCATGCTTTTAGTATTTGCTTGTTCACCTTTGCGCATCTATGAACGTTAATGTAAAGTGCACGGAGTCCCTGCTTCCTCGGCGAGAAAAGGGCTGAAACAAATAAATATATTTTTAATTCTTTGACTTGGTCAGCATCACGAAACACAATGACTGCCCGTCAGACCACAGCCTCAACCCCTCACCACACAAACTCCTCCCATCACCTCACTATTCACGGTTTTCACACTCTAGGCTGTTTTTGTTTCTGAAACATTACCTTCCTTTGCAGGTAACATTCTCTTCAATCTCCGTTAGTTCGGCCAGGAAATCAAAAGTGATTCAACTGCAATTTGCGCTGAAGGAGTTTGTCCTCATCCTGTAATTGCATGACGCTTTTCGGGCCATCTACTACTTGTATTTTTTTAAACAAACAAACAAAAAATAATAATAAATGAATCGCAACCTTCTTTCATTTCTCCCTCCATCCCCCAATTCCCTTTCTCTGTCTCCCTCCCTTATGTCTGTGAGCGGTCTACCCGCAAACTGGCGCATGCGTACTTAGCTATAACGTCCCCCTCTCTTTCTTTTTTTTTTCTCTCTCTCTCTCTATATATATATATATGTCTGTGTGTTTGTGTATATGTTGTGTTTATAACGTCTTACATATTAATATCAATGTTATTGTGCCCTTTGGTGATATGTATTGCACCTATTGCTGCTTTGTTGTTCTAGTTGAAGCAGGTTTCGACAAGGTGTAGCGGGTTTTCACAGGTTGTGATCAGTTTCGAAGGGTTAGGAAAGTTCTGATAGGTTCTTACTAAGATTCAAAAGATTGTGAGAAAAAAAACCCCAGGAAATTACAACGTCTATACAACGTATTTAGTTGACACAGTTACACACCGTCTTCCCGGTCACCTGTTTTCCCAACTTATCCCCTTCACTCGCTCATAAAAAAGTCAACTCATTAAATATTCAAAGTTCCGTATCTGATTTTGGCTAATACCTACAATCGATAGTTTACAAGATGCGTAGAAGCGATTAAGTTCTTGTGATTACCGAGAGACTGTTTCTGCAGACAAGACGATAATGGAAGACTGTGATCAGTTGATCCACATCTCCATCCACATCTCCACCCTGCTGTTCCTGGCTTCCGATATCTTATGAGGCTGAGTGGCATATGCTGCCAAGAAGACCAACAGCATAACATTACTGTTGACCCTTTGCTTCTGACGGACTGAATACTTCGCTTTTGACAAGACACATCGAATACTTTTGTGTCTGACCCAACAATCTTTGCCTCTGACAGGACCTACCCGATACGCCGCTTCTGATAAGGTCCACTGAATATTTACCTTCGGACATGATGATCCAAACCTGATGTGTAACATCTGATGTTCGATTACAAACATGTATCTTGTGACATGACAGGCTTAATTTTCAGCAGAAGGAGTATTTTGCGCCTAACAGCTATACAACCTCCTCAACCACGTTTGTTTTTATACACACCTCATCTACCCAGCTGTCGGCGAAAACTGCCTCCCATTGTTTTCATTTTCTGCACTGTGCAGGCTTTCCTGACTCCATTTCTACTCTTTTTCATCAGAAACCATCAAGGTGCGCTCACATCTCAGGACGTCTTTATGGTCGGGACATTAAATGAACGAACAAACTGTCTTCCCTTTCCGCCTTTGGCAAGCGATCTTTCGAATTATTTGAATCCTGAGTTTGGAATTCCCTGCTAAGCACTTAAGTCAGACCCAGACACATGGAACTTTCGTACTTAAAGCTTATCTTTTCCGGAAATGCTTAACTTTCTTGCGTGTGTGCGCATGCGTATGTGTGTTGTTGTTGTTGTGCACGGTGAGTAGCGTCTAGATAGAACCTTGCACACTTCGATTCATTATTATCAACATCATCGTCGTCGTCGTTTACACAAATTCACTGCACATACATGTATATGTTCTCCGCCAATACACCGTGCTTACACTTCCTTTGCTTCGTAAATGAACATTCCAATTTCTGCAGTCTGCACTTTTGCTTCGGGACTCTCTCTCTCTCTCTCGCCTTATCTTGGAAGACAGCCCTGCTCGGCACATCAGCCAAGCGAAGACATGCGCACTCAGGTGCTGCTGCATCCTGGCAGCTGCAGGATGACGCAGCCGCCGCCAAGCTGATAAGATTCTTTACAGCGGCTTCACATTCCTCTCTTGCCCATTTGTATTTGGCCTCAAGTCGGCAGCAGCTCCCGGCTCTGAGCCATGGAACGCTTGCCGAGCTTCGGTTCTTGAGAGCGCCTGCTGTACAGTCTTGGAAAGCACACAGAAAAGCTCATTATCTTGCTACAAGGAGAACAAATCGCAAAATTCTTTCTGGTTGCCCTTTCTTGACGTGGATGAAGATTGGGACAGGACAGGGGTAAATCTGGGAGCGTGCATTGGGCTACATCATTACAAACCTGACAGGGAACACATGGTAGTGTTGCAGGGGTTACGCATGATGTGACGGCCTTAGTGAGCACCTGGTAGAACTGATTAGGTTACAAAGCGAACAGGGACCATTTATCCTCCTTAAGAAAGTGGCCAGGGGAGTTTTTAAGTAACAGGTCTGATACGGCCTCGAATCACACGCCTTCTGTTCAAACCTCAAGGGCCCTGACCCCTGCACAAAGAAAGCCACCCCAGAAACAACGACCTCCCTGAAGACATGAGCCATCCTTGGTCAATTTTTTTGCACAGCACGTGCATCGCTGTTTTATTAAATGTGAAGTTGCGGACGATTAGAAAATTTAGTGTTCTGGCGAAAATACAAAAACAAACAAAAAAAACTGCGCTGCTCCTGTATCAGAGACCACCACGACAGCAAAAGCACCGCCCAAGGAAAAGAAAAATGAGGCGGAAAATAAAGATAAAATAATTAGGTGAAATAAAATAAAACCCCAAACGGCCACAAAGTCAAGTTCTTCAGGCGATAACACGCAATGGCCCGGATGTGGAAGAGTTGTGGGAGTGTCACAAAACTACGTAGTCGTAGCTCAGGCGGACAACTTCATGCTGTGATACCAGCCGGGGCTGTTAGAAGAGCGACTGAATGGAATGAGGCCGTGGAAGACAAGAGGTATTTATGACAGAGCCATGAGTCAAGAGTGCGGTGGGACGGATTCGAGGTTTTTGGGTGTTTGAGTGAGCCCCCGTCTCCTCCCCAGTTCAAGGGATTTGTAAAGAAAGCCTGTGAGCTTCAGGCGTTGAAGGAGTTAAAACATGGCAAAAAGACAGGAAAATGAGATTTTCTCTAAGGATTTACTCGCTGTTGTCATATTTTTCACTCGTCCTAGTCTGCTGTTCTCCTTTTAGTGTTTTCTGAATATTGACAGAGGACACAACTATACATCTAACTGGCCAACTGTATCCGAAATTAGCTGATATACGCAGCTGGATCGTGTGGAGACAGGTCTTTAAAGAAAGAAACTAAAATGAGCACCCACATTACTGGCTGTCATATTTTCAATTTACGATTCTGTTTTAATTCTGTTTTAAAGTTACAAACAAGCATTGAAACGGACTTTTAAATTAAAAGCGTGAACTCCGGTGGCTGACGGATTCAAGAAGCGGCTAGTTTAAATTTTAATCTGCGAAGCTTGCTCTTAATGTGTATCTTACCCCCAGTTTTAGACAAGCATCGAAATTCTTTGTTTTAAGTTCAGCTCCGATGTAGAAAGTCTGTTAAAGGCAGACATCCAGACACGCACACACGCAGGCAGAACGTTGTCGATGAGTTCATCCCCAAAACTTCCTTCTCCCGAAAGTCTGATCGTGATGCCACTCTCTGCTGACCAATCGTCTACCGACCGCTGGGTCTCCAGACGAAGATTCTATACCTTGAAGTGGTGAACTGTGTTGCTAGAAAAAGGTTTCGCTAGTATGGCGATGTCGGGTCTGGTTCGGGGTTCCCCTGCAGGCAAGCCATACAACTCACTGTACAAAACAGTTTGTCACAAAACAGAGCGTTCTCATCTATCTTGTTTGTTGGCGATGAAGGCGCCCCCGACAACCAGAAGGCGTGGTTGGTTATGTATCAAGACAGGGTAGTGCCCACACCCCGTTTGTCAATGCTTACGAGTTGCTATGGACACCAGTCCTTGCTTTCTCCTCTTAGTTCTCTGCCTGTCGTATTACAGCGAGGGGAGTATGAGCCCTCCAGTGGACACACATTTGACTGGCTGTGCAGTTTGTTCACGAGGTTATTGTCAAAGACAGGATCTACAATCGTTATGCTATTCACTTCGACAGTTTCCGCTCCCACCGACATGTTTCTTCACCTGTTGAGCCACTCGCCTCTTAAGCGGTTGACTCTCAAAGTGCCCATCTTCTTCGCTAAAATGTTTACATCCATCCACATCCGCGCGCAGTGTCAGGCCAGGTCAAGTACCGCCTAAAATTGCCCAATCATTCAAGGGTTATTTCCGTTTAAAGTTTTTGGCACCCACCTTGGTTCACTTCAGAAGTGCAGTATGTGCAGACTGAATCACCCACCATCTCGTGTGAGCCTCCTGCCTTCCTCTACTCCATCCCCACCACACACCTTCCCGTGTCCAGTAACTGTCCGTGGCGAGAATAGCACTTGAGATAGTGTGGCTGTCGAGCAGGGTGCTGGAATCTACTACCACGTGGGGGGGGTGGCCTCCTTGCGTGGCTTCTATACTTTATGACACTTAGCCAAGTCTTCCGTTCCTGTGGCTTAAAAAATATATATATTTCCTTGCGGCAGAGATTGGCTTTTTATGCACAAGCCATTTTCTGTTCGACAGCCTAATGCAGGTGCAAGTGTGTACGTTAGTGCGAAAACAAGAAAACCACCCTGTCGATGTTTTTATCGCGTGTCTCCACTGTAACGTAGTGATATCTGGATCCAGACATAACGGTTATTTGCAAACATCTTCCTCCTGTCTGCAAACCTCACACACGTCCTCAACCACGCCCCACACACCTCCACCACCCTCCTCACACACATTTTCGTCTCACTCACATCTTCAATAAAGTCGACTGGCATCATTTTCATACCTGACTCTCCTTTATTGGCAGAAAAATAAAACTCTTACACATTAAGTCATATTTATCTCAGCATATATAAATTTCTTGGTATTATGACCCATTTCTTTGCATGGTTGGGCCTTAAAATAAAAAATATCGTATTTCTCTGTAATTCTCTTTCTTCTCTACGTAATGTATTAATAGACTTCCGACTGACGCAAAGTACACGAAATGGTAAATCATATTAAAATAGAAAACACTACACTATGGCTGTGCAAACACGCAATGAAGAATCAACTCTTTAAACAGATCTATCTTATGTATTATGTATATATATAGCACATCGTTATATGGCATTTTATTATGTGTACAAGGCTATGGTGACACCTTGATAACTTATATATGGTGGGCTTTTTTTGTTTTTGTTTTTGCTGGCACGCTGTTCCGAAACACATCCACTCGCTGCTAAACACCAGGTACAAGTATTTTGGGCTGCGATACGGATTGAAGGGCGTCTACCTACCGCGCAGGGAGAATTGTCAGGGGAAAGGAGGGGCAGGGGAGGGGAGGGGAACGATAATGTGTCTAAAGGTGTTTTAACGAAGTGCAGACAGCTTAACGCTGGGTTTCAAAGTCTAAGAAGGGGGTGGGGGGGCTTGTCGCGACTTGGCCGGGCAACATGTCCGTCCACTCACCCAGCGACTGTGGCCAGCTGATGAAATGTAGTCGCGGTCTCAGCCCACATCAACCGAAACGATTGCAGTGTCATACAGACCTCTCTGTAAAGCTACACAAGTGAGTCGTGATTTTCATACCATTTCTGTCGTTTAGTTAAAATATTTGGTCTTTTGGTAACAAAATGGGCAGCGGAGGGGACGAGGGGTGGGGGAGGAATAAGGTTTGCGAACCAAGTGTAAAGCTCATTCGAATAAATAAATAAATGAGCGGGTAGACAAACTGTCTAGCCAGCCTTGATGCTGGTATTATTCTCTCTCCAAACCTAAACCGACCGCAAGTCTCTCGGGTCTGCTAGGTGTCACCATACGAGTAGAAGAAGAAGAGAGTAAAACAGTTGTGTTCCCTGCACGTGAAGAACACGCGAGAACAACACGCCAGGTCTCTATCTCCGGACACTGCGGCTCATCGAGCGGTTTGTCGTGGTTTTCCGGCAATGTTGCCCGGGCAACGCAAGCTTCAGAACTAAAAATCCGCCCGAAATCTGGACTGTCAGGGGAAAAAAAACAAACGATTGTAACGAAAACGAACCATAACTAAACGAGGTTGGCAAGAAGAGGAAAATGTAGAACTAAGACGACACTTTTATCCAGTAAAATCATCTCTGAGCTTCCATTTGGGTCTAGATGATTATTTTTTTCATACACAAAATAAAAATCGCTCCCACCATCATATTTTGATCTCCATCTCATCGTTATATTAAACACACACATATTACAGCTTCAATATACAAAATGATAATATAACGTCTTTTTCACAAAAGTAGTAATAATAATTAAAATTTTCTTCCTTGCTTTAAGTTAAATTTCATGAAAGGTGTGAAAACACGGATAAACTTAGAGAATCACACGGTAATAATATTCCCAAAGTTATCAGATATTTCAAATAATTGACAACGTTTCGGTTCCAACGAATTTGCATACTTATGACATATAGTTATTCAATGTCAACACACAGCAGCAACAGCAAATATATAATTAATCAGTCAATTATTATGGAAAGAAACAGTAGGTCCAAAGCTCCCAGCTGCAATGAGGACACTGTTTTTACAAAACCATATAAATTACTTGATTGGCTCAACAAGACCAACACGTGCACATAGAATATACACTGGTACAGTTATGTAAAATAATAAAATAACTCTCTTAAGTAATAGTAATATAATACTTTCGGATAAACACATGTACATATCCTCACTTTTGCACTTTACACAAAATAGTCATTAATAATAATATATTGTGTATTATTACTGTGTATATATATATACTTATTGATGCATGTGAACAGTTACTGACAAGAATATAAAGTGGTGGGGGGCAACTCTGGAGCCTGTCTTGTCTCCTGTTTCTATGACAGCATCAGCACGCAAGGTTGGCGGCGCCGTTAGCTCGCACACCTGGCGGTTTGTGACTGCGCGCGCACCCACAGGTGCGTATGAGAGAGGAAGTCAGATTTGTTTAAGCAGAATGGAAAAGGGAGTTACGTCCCCCCCGACGGCTAGCGAGAGGGTTAACAACAAGGACAAGACAACAGCTTAGGTCGTAAAGATCGACGAGGAAAGGGAAAAGAGACGAAGTAGATACTACTGAACGCATGCAACCAGGATTGGGAACAAAACATGTCTAGCAGCAGCACATTGCAAACATTGGACAGAAGAGTTTCGGTTAATGTCAGGTAAGGGAGAGGTGAATCAACTTTGTGACTTAAGGGGTAAGCAGTTGGGCCACTTGGTGCAGTTGGCGGTTACCTGTAATGCTACCAGCAACATCTGGCACTAATAATAGGGCACGACAAAGTAGGTTCGACAGCTGAGTGGTTCTCGGCAAAAGATTAAAGTGCATCGTGGTTTTCTGTAGTATATTTTGTTAGACATTTGTGAAGTCTTTCTTACAGGCCGAGCTCGTGAAAGCGGGTAAAGAATACGCGTGTTTGTCTTCTGTTATTTACAAGTCATGATATACCACGAATATCAATTCAGCATGTCAAGCATCAGGTTGCACTAAACACACCAAGAAAAATAGCTGAGAGCAGTCGTGCAACATTCTTATCAGCTCTCGCTTTGAAGCTAGTCTGCAACAAGCGCACAAAGGTGGCTCTTCACCGGTCAGTCTCAGACAAGCACCGAAGCAGCAGATGGAAGAAGAGGGTTGGGGGGGGATTGAGGTGTAGAAATAGGGGCTGGAGACCTAGTATGCGGCAGCGCGGGTCCCGTTAGGAAAAAACGATATTCATTGACACAAGAATAAGTCTATGGTTCAAGCTCGTATTCGGTTTTCAATGGAGTATTGGTGGCACTGGTTTACACCATACATCGTCTTCTACACTAGAATGTTTTGGTAGTAGTTTCGGGTCTGGGGATATCGTCGATTCGGGTTATTTTTTAAAATTTGACAATTTTTCCGAGCTGATGTTTAGTCGGGGTGTACGACAGTATGGAAAATCTGTTCAATATCTGCAGCTGTAGGCTCCCACCATAAACGAGGTATTTGCCGTTTTTCCTCAAATGATATGGTGATTTTATCAACAAAATAAAGGCTGCCTCGCGAAACAACAATATATTTTTTTGTCTTACGAATACACGACTCCTTTCATGTACGCAGACCTTTGAACACTTGTTTCCGCGGGAAAAGAAACTAAATGAAAGATACCCAACCGGTCTCTAAAGAATCGCAAAATGCTTGGCTACGAAATTCGTGCTTCTGTAAAGATATCATTGCAGCCGCAGCTCTCGACATTCACCTGACAGACTCTAAGCACATCTGGTGTCACGTATACTGCGAGTACGCTGTACCAGAGCTCCAGAAGTGCATGTGCTCTAATTACTTCCACTCCTACACTTCGGGGAGCACGTGCAGTCTCGTTTACAGCAGCCACTTGTAGCTGGAGCACGCGCGCGCGCGCACTTGCACACACACACACACACACAGGGGCAGCCCACGATCGAACAGTGTAAATGCGTAAGCGTGCGAAGTAGGTCAGCCTGTAGATCAGTAGCTCGAAGCATGATGCTCCTCCACATTATGCTAAATTCTTAGATTTACGAAGAACGGAGAAAGATGGAGGTTGTAGAGACTCTCAATCACAGTCATGACCAAACCGACTTGTAGCGTTGTCTTCACGAGGAGAGGCGAGGGAAGCGTGTATCGTGCACCGAAACAAAAACTAAAGGCGGAATGCAGAAGATGTGAAAGAACAAAAGTGGGGTGACCCTGCGAGAAAGTGGGCCGCCTTTCCACTGTGTTAGCCTCGCCGCAGGATAGTGTGTCACGCGACGGGCTGTGGGATCAGTCCACGAACAACTAAAATCGGCTGCACGTGACAAACGTTACTTCCACGCTTTAACGTATTCGCACACAAGCGTGCACAGTTATCAACCCCACCACTTACCGCCTCCAAAACCAGCCAGCGCCACGCCAGCCCTCTACAACTGACCACAAGCAAGCCTCTTATGGAAAATATAGTTTAAGAGAACAGAACAAGATGGGTCAATGATGAAGAAAGACTAGCATTGTGCGTCTTGCATGTGACTGATGTTTCTTATACCTTAACTTAGGAGACAGGTGGCGTCCCTAAGAGAATGGGAGAAAACATGGGGTGGGGGTAAAGGGAAAGAATGCGTTTGTAACAAATTAAATATCATGGGTCTTACTCTAATCTCTTGCGAGTCAAAGCATAAAATACAAATACACATTTCAAAAAAAAATCTTTGAGCATCTGACCTGTTGGAAGGGTGAGGAAAAGAGGTCACATGACATACACAGGTAGACGTATAGATATATTTATATATAGATATATATGTATTGCTTTGTCTCTTTTGAGAACTGGTTAAGGTCCCCTACAGCTGTACCAGTGCTGAACACCGCAAACCAAGCTCGGATCATTCTACGTCACAGTTCCTGTAGCAGTCTCGTTAGCGTGACGTTAGTATGCGAGATAAACAGTCACGGGGCGCGTGACAAGACACAAATAAACAATTTCACCGTGAACACGGAATTGAACGATTGCAAACATCTAATTCTTGAAATAGCGAGGAACAACTAAATATACTCTTCGAAATGGAGCAAAGGGGAGAAAATCAGAACCCGTTTCTTTGTAAAGGGGCGGCTATCTACAAATTTCATCTGCCGGCATGTTCAGCGAAATCAGTTCTTTGTTGGAAAAGGGGGAGTGAGGGTGAAAGCTATACATGCAACGGATTTCGTTCCTGAAAAAGTAGAACGCTGTCAATTTTGTGTGCAAGCAACTCCACACACGACATTAAAGCGCCGGCATATTTTTTTATTTTCGATGGGGAACGTAAACTATTTTTTTAAGAAACAGGGAATATACATAAGCACTCTTTAACAATAATTAAAAAAAAAGGTAACGTTGGAGATACTGTCGTCATCATCTACATAAAAATTCCTGACAAATTAAAAAAATGTTTTAAAAAGAACCTGTGGGTGGTGAACACTTGTTGGAAAATTCACTTCGTGTGAAGGTGTGGCCAATCTTGCGATCTCCTAGCCTTCCTTCATCTTCCTCAAAAATATCTGGATTTCGTAATCTTTATCCACAGATGCAGGAAGGGACTAGAGGAAAATGGGGAGGTATGCACACACAAAAATGAGGTTAACACAAAACATAATGGCCAAGAGTAGAAAGTACGATACCGACACATACAAATAAAGTCCACAAGCTTCAGCAATACGTCCTTTCTGTTGCATCGTGCATCCCAGAAACACACACGGGTGGCCGAAGGCGAATGTCACACGCAGGACAGAAGCCAGTCGTACAGGCAAGCAGGGTGCACAAGGACCCCCAACTCCGTCCCATCACGAGTTTATATGTGTGAAAAAGCCTACATCGAGATCTGTGTGAACAAATGTACGTTGTCGCTAGCAAAACACCATCAACATCCCTTCCCCGAGAAAATAATTAATGGAAAAAACTCAACGTTCAATAAATGATTGTTTTCTCTTTTGTTTTCCTTTTCTTAACTCTCTCGAAATCATTTTAAGTGTGGTGGGTCTGAAATGATGTCTATATTGGGTAAATTCACTGGCCTTTATGAAAAAGTATAGAACTTTTTTGTGTGTGTCTGTCGCTGCCTCATCGCCACCCAATACGAATATTTTCAAATTTCTTTTTGTTTGCTTAATTGGCACTGTCAGGACGTTTACCCCCAACCGAACGTACGGTAATACAGGCTCCGAAGATGGGCAGCATTAGAGTCAGGTAGGAGGTGAAGAGACGTATCTCTTAACGGCTTGTTGCAACAGGTTCCAGCTGGCCCTACTTTTTAATGACTAGCGCCTAGATGAAGAGTCTCTTTCTGCCTGAAAATTTCCACAAGCAGGAGGAGCTCCCTGACGTAGCGAGATTGACTAGCTTGTTCTCCTTACTGAGCCCGGATGCGGATGGCCTGGCTGAATGGCTCGTCGCACGCAGGGCACACGCGCTTCTCCTGCGGCATTTCCAGCAGCTTGCTGGCGCACTCCATGCAAAAGAGGTTGTGGCCGCACGGCACCAGCGCCGCTACTGTGGGCCTCTCGCGACAAACCACACAGCGCCGAAGCTCCACCTTGCCGTCATCCGCACCACTCATGCAGCAAGGGGCCGTTGGGGTTGCGACAGAACTGGAGCTTGAGCTTGTACTGGAACTGCTGTTGCTGCTACTACTGCTGCTGCCGTTTCGCTCGCAGGCAGGAAGCAGGTCGAGGTTTTCGCTAAGGCTGAGGCCAACCAGATCGACTGGCGGCGGAGAGGCGCTGAGCTCCTGGCTGGAGTGGCTCAGCGGGGTAAGGGCCGTGCTGGGATTAGAGGAGTAAGAGGCGGACAGGCTGCTCAGGGCCGCCTTTAGGCTCGCTGTAGCCAGTGGGAGGCTTCGCATTCTCCTCGATGCATGTGCAGCCTGTTCCAGCAAGGAGGTCGGGTCGTCTCCTGTGGCGGGACCAGACGAAGAAAAGCCACTGGAGGAAACCGACTGGGGGGACGTGGACCCGTTCAGGGGTGGGGTGCCAGCACCATGGTGGATGCCGTTGATGGCGCCGGCGCCGTTGACGAAGTCGCTCAGCAAAGGGGCGGTGGGGGGTGAGTAACGGGCGGTTACAGGTGCCGAGGTCAAGTCGCTGTCGAGGGCGAAGCTGTTGCCAAGGCCACCGGCAAAGCTGCTGGAGCGGCGGTGTAGAAGGCTGCTGCTAGGTGCGATGACGTCATCGCAGGAGGAGAAGTTACCTTTGCTGCAGAAGAGGGAGCTCAGGGAGGTGCTGCAGACGGGGCCCGACCGAGAGGAGGAAAACGATGAGGGACGGCCGTTGAACCAAGAAGTGGGGGGCGAGCCTAGGAGGGGCTCGATACCGGCCAGGCAGCTGGAGCTGGCGTCTTCTCCGCCGCCCCCTTCGAATCCGTTGGTCACGTGGCCATGCCCGTTCTGCTGCAGGTACCCGTTCACCGTGGGGTAGGGCTCGTGCGGAGGGAACACAAAGGCCGAGGTGGCGTCCTGCTGGGCGCTACCTGACAAGCGCCCTATCAGCTCTCCTCCGTTGACGACGCCGCCACCTGTGTAGTGGCCGAATTGCCCGCTGCCGCTAGCTGCTGTAGCTCCTCCAGCATCGTGTCGCCCACCGCCATACATGTAGTCGCTGCTGCTGCTGCCAAAACCCAGCGCGTCACCGCCTCCCACGCCGTTGAGGGAGCCGCTAACGTCGTTGAAGATTGCGTCGTGGCCGTTGGTGTCAAAGTCGTCGACCACAGAGGTGCCTGGCAGGCGGCGACCCTCCAAACCGAAAGCCGCAGCTCCGTAACGGTCGTTGTGGTGCTGGAAGAGGTGCTCATTCTGGTGTTGGAAGAGGTTGCTGCTGGGCTGAGAGTGTAGCAGCCCACCGTTTTGCAGGATGGTGCTGCCGCGGATAACGCCGCCGGCGGCAGCCGCGTGACCCAAATGGTGCTGGGAGGCCGAGGCTGTCTGCGATGCCGTGGAGGAAGAGTGCTGCTGCTGTTGGTGATGGTGGTGGTGGTGCTGCTGCAAGGCTGTGGGTGGCTGGTAGTCAGGGATGTTGGTGGTGTCCACCAGCCCGCCCGTGCGGTTGGCGATGTGCGCCTCGATCTCGCGCTTGGCCGCCTGCACGTTCTCGGGCGTGCCCGTCACCTCGAAAATGGGTTCCTTGTCACGCGAGGGCGTGACTATGTAGGTGTGTGTCTGTTGCTGAATCCGCTTAATGGTTGCCCCCTTGGGTCCCACCACCAGCCCCACCACGCGGTATGGCACAGCCACCTTGATAGTGGTCTGGCCAGGGCCCAGGGCCGGGCTGGAGGGGCCCACACTGCCATTACTGCCGAAGCTGGAGGTGCTGGAGCCGCGGCGCGAGGCCCGGATCTGTGTGAAGTGCTGCGCGGCGTTCACGATTTCCCGCTTGGCGGCGCACACGTCTTCGCGCCGACCCGTGACTACGAAGACTGGTTCCTCCCCTCTGACGGGGGTCTTGATGTAAGTGTTTGTTTTGGCTCGCAGGGCTTTGATTTTGCAGCCTGTAATACACAGAACATGGGCGGTTTACGCTAAAGTCTCGTGCACTCGAAACTAACAAGTTTCAATACGAAGAACAAAAATTCACGTTCTAAGTAACTTAGCTTACGATTTCAAGACAGAAACATGGCAGTTTTATTTTTTATTATTATTACTAGTTAAAGCGTAATGAGCTAATGAAAAGAAAAACTTGATTTACTGGAAGAAATTAAAATGCTACAATTTATGTGGCTAAGGAATACAAAATGCCATTTTTCTTTAAGAACACTCTTGCGTTTGTGAAGAATATCTCGGATATAGGGTCACCAGGGTTTGTGGAACATACAGTAGAGAGAGAAAACGAATAATAAGAGAAAGGGCTGGACCAGCGAGAGAGGCAGCGTGTTCACCCCCGGCACGAGAAGCTGGACTCACGGGGGCAAGAAACATGATTTAGGAAAGGATCGGACCAAAGACACAGGAGCGTATTTGTGTGTATGGAGGGAGAATGAAAGACGAAGGGGACAACAATACCTCTCTAGAGTATGACCTGTATTACTGCTCTATCGTATGACTGATGTGCAAATACAACGAACAGGAATAACGATGCTTCTGTGGTATCTATCCTGAGGATCAAAATTAATTATGATATAATACATATACCGAAAGACAGCGAGATCGACAAAGATCACAACAATCGATCCTTATAATTCTGACGATCGCCTATCAATTTATCACATGTACCCCAGGCTGTTGCTACTATTATTATCCGCTAGTTTCATTCCCTGTCCGATACACTAAGCTGCAACACGTGAGACTATTTTTAAAAAAAAACACCCTCAGAAATCGGCCACCTGATTCACCCTACACTTAATCCCACCCCTCGGCGCCTAGTGGCGCCAGCTGGTGAGGAAAGCCGGCAGCAAAGCCGAAGGTAATGTGAGCGGAGCTCCCTTTGTTTTCGCCGGAGGGCGAACGTTCAACTGCGCCGATTACCTGCCCCAGTTCAGCCTCCAATTGATTTTTCATTCTCTGCCTGACGGACTCCTAAGAGGATGCACGGCGACAAAGGTCACGAGGCGTCTTCTTACGCTCGGTTCCAACAAAATGTTAATTACTGATACTTCAGCAGCGTGCGAGACTGAACACAAGTGTCACAAGATCTACAAGATCACAAAGTCACCGTGGTAACGAGTCACAACGGACACACTACAGATCATCCGCAGACTGAATTCCAGGCCAGATGCGCAGTAGCCCTGGCTGCCTGCTTTGGCCTTAGCAGGCCAGTACAGACTTTAGCTGACTGCTATGCGCGACTGTGCGCCTGGCCCCTGGAGGATTCATAACCCAGAGGGGCAAATGGTAACTTTATACTGATCACTTTAACATAAATTGTCACTTTAATAAAATATCCCTAATAAAGTCAGGTGGTCCGGTAATGCAAAGGTTAGTGTCTGACACCAGTACAACAAGAACTGGCTGTCCTTGGTTCAAATCTCGTCTCAGAGACGCTGTTTTTTTCTATACATGTGAGACCCTGTTTACATGGCCAGTTACTTTGCCATGTAACAGCCTTACTGCTCGGCTTAAAACACCAAAATGGCTAAACACCCACCCACCCAAGTGTCTGTGTTAAGCGAACGGGTCTCACAAACAGTTAGTACCCTGATGACTATTACTGTGTTAACAACCTCATTACTATTATATATTTGCTACCGAGTCTTTGATCGACGGTATTAGAGCCAGTCTTTCTGTTTATTGTACTGGTGGCTCATCCGCCCTTTCCAGTCACCACCTGCCGATCCAGTGTGTGTGTCTTTTATGTATCTGCTCTAGCCTTTTCTTGCTTTGTTGTTTTATCACACTGCTGCGTTTGAAGTTTCTAAGGGTAAGTGTGCTTTGATCAATATCTTCCCTTTTCCCTGTCGAGCGTATTTTGCTCAATATCTACCACAAGGACCGTGTAATGTTCCGTCGTAGATCGCACGACATCTTACCGTGTGCTATAGTACACTATGTAGGTCACACGGCTCTCTCGCTCTCTCACCCCCCTGGGGTCGAACTGTACGGCCAGTTAGCCACAGACATCTCAAGGTTGTTTTTCTTTTTCCTTTTGTTCGGAACGAGTAGTCGCGGCTCACCAGTCTGTAAACGAGAGACGGAGTGCAATCCTTCACCCCTGAGACCCTCAAGCCGCACCTCCCTGCCTCTCAGCTGCTTTCCCTAACGTTTTCTAGGGTCTAGACAACGGAGTAGACATCAGACTTCATTATGCACACCTGTTTGACGCAAACCACCTCCCCACTTGTCTGGATGACATTTTGCCCGGTAACCCCACTCGTCAGCCGCTTTATGCGAGTCTGATGTCCGCCGTCTTGGTCAGCAAGTACACGAGTGTAACAGAGGGACTGGAATGGACTGCATGGACAGGGAGTGCTTCAGTTATTAAAGTCTTCATTAAACAAAATCTTCATTAAACAAAATCCTCTCCCTGGCTACATCTCCAATGCAGATCCGTGATTAGATTCCACACATTCTACTTTATTGGAAACAAACGTCTATTTTTTGTTAACTGCTGGAACACGATTCTGAAGCATGCATGCTCTCTCTCTCTCTCACTCACACACGCAGGAAGGAAGGAAGGAAGGAAGGAAGGAAACAATTTACACAGCGGAAGCCCCAATCTTATGCTGACGATCGCTCTCAGCTGGTGGTCCTGCACACCTGCCTTACCCGAACTGCATATCCTTAGTAGGGCACCAACCGTTTTTGAGACCTAGGAACACTAGGATTGATCCGATGTGCGCAAACATTCAGCTGGAATGTAATGGACCTTTCAAACCTGCATGGTAATTAATGCAATGTCCATAAATCGTGTCATTCCTCCTGACGGAACAAAACTTATTCGACGATGAACCGGCCACAAGAACTGGCAAAATGTCTAAATATTCTTTGCTGTGCAGACTCTTGTATTCGATCTCGGTCACTATGCATGCCCCACCGTGTGGTTTGTTTAGAATGCTAGGTGGTGGTGCACGCGAGGTCATAAAATATTCACCATGACCACCAGGCTAATGGTGGCAAACCGACAAAGTGGGGCCCTGCCACGAAACTACACATTCAGCATCAACCTTCTCCCCAACCACCACATACTGTCACTGTTAGCAAAACGAGCTTTGGTCAGGAAAGTTTTAGGGCAGAGGAAGTTGATAGAGGAGTGGCAGCGACGATAACGATGATGCATAGGAAGGTGAAAGACAAGAAGTCATCACAAAAAATACTTTCTTAAAAGAACACATTCCATGGAATGTTTGTCAAGTTTTTACGAGACGCTCATAAAAATAGTGTACCCAGAGGGGGCATTACCGTTCACTCTAAGTCAAACACTCGCTAGGATCCAACATGGGACAGCCGGCGGAGGGGCGAGTACAAGCTTGGGCAGTCATTGTCTTTCTCCATCCTCCTATCCCACTCTACCACCTGATCCTTATCGAGAAGCTAGTAACATATTCTCGGCATCTGTCAAGTCTCGATCACCAAATCGTCTTTCTAAATATTTGTGTGCATACCCAGGTATAAAAGCATACAGGCCTGGACGAGGCTGGACAAACTAGCTTTCCTAGTCTCACTGTACATGTGTGCCAGCTTCTCCTAGTTTTTGTTTCTGGGAAAGGAGCCCACTGCGGCAGATAAGCATCCTTTCGCTAGAATAAGCTCACGTCACTTACACTGTAACTCACAATTTTTATTTTTATTTTATTTTTTGTTCTCTCCACAGACTGGAAAGAAGATAGGAGGCTTGTAGCACAGTCACAGCGCCATTTAAACAACACTTCCTCGTGTTACATGTCATCCCCCCCCCTCGTCACACACACACAATCACTTGTTAACCCACCCCTCACTCTCCCCTCTGTATGTCTGCAAACAAAGCGCTTCCTTATATTAACTGAATGTATCAGTTGTTTTCGTTGCATGCCACTCTAGTCAACAATCTCAAGTGCGAAAAAACTACTACAGGAAATACCAAACTCAGATCCGTTGTCCACTCTTTCGGTTTCCTAGCAATCAAGTTTCACTGCTGAGTACACGCCGCCTGCAACAAAAGGCCGACCACTCACACTGACGGACATAAGCGTCGGGTCTCCTCATCCTCCCCCTCCATGACTCAATAATGCACAAGTTGAGTTCTACTTAAAACATCTATTCTACTGTTGTGTACTATACAGATAGGGGGTCTGTTTTATTCTGGTCAGCCTTGTCATAGATTTCCTCCTATTTTTGTTCCTGACAATTTAATAAAAAATGGAATTCACTCTCGGCTATATCTCATGTCTAGCCGTCATCGACAATTCGAGAAAGTTTGCGGCATCCACAGCCTATCGTCGCTGGCCATGCGACAACATCTTCCGTCGACAATCTGGTTACATCAGACAGCGGAACCACTTCACAACAAACCCTCCATGCTGGTTAGCTGCTTTGCTGACTGAATGACACGTGGACTTTGCAGAAGAGAGCACTGCATACATTAACAACTTTAAGTAACACGCTTTTCTCTCGCCCCTCTTTCCAAGTCGAACCCTTTGAGTTGTAGACCTGATCTCCCATCCTTCCAAACCAGCAAAGCTCCGTGGTGCTGAGCGAAGGGCAAGCGCTTTGTTTTGGCGATAACCTCTTGTCATGCACAGATCGATAATGAGATGACGACGACCGCTTGTTGTCATGGCAACCGACACCCTCGAAAAACGCTTGCGCGCCCCAAATCGGGCCGGGGATTTTTTTTTTTTTTTTTTTTGCAGGGTAGATGTAGGAGCCGTCGCCAAAGACCTTGCTGCTGCCACCTGTCAGCACCCACCGTCAGGTGCCGGACTAACTCCCATCCCTCTAACTCCACTTGCCGTCCTTCAGGCGTGTGCTGGATGCTTCATGTCGTGAGACGATCTCCAGAACCTGAGAACTGCATTGTTGCGCCGGTTCGCCTCTTCTCTCTCTCTCTCACACACACACACGGCAAAATCTAACCTTCTACAGCGAATTAACTCTGGTTTACTACTAAAACCACACGCCAGCTGACAATGCGTCATTCTACACTATGCTACCATTAGCATCATACTCTTTGACAGGCCAGCAGCTTAATCCCCCTCCCCCCCCCAACACCACCACAATAATACGAAAAACGCAGTCGCCTCACATGGCAGTCACGTGACATCATCCGCTGCTGGAAACAAACCAGGTTAAGCAAGAAAAGGCGGCGTGCGGCCTATCATATCCAGCGCAGAGTTCTCGGGTGCACGAGGCAATTAGGCCAAAGGTTGTCCTGCTGCACAGGGCAAGGCATGGGAGCAGAGTAGGGAAGGTGGGGGAGGGGGCCAACCGGAAGGCAGCAGGCGATGGAATCTTTCTAATCAAGCCTACGAGCGCAGGTGCTCCACAGGTGAGACTCCTCTCTTATCGGACAGGGATCACCACCGGCTCACGCCAGTGCACACTGCTCGCGCCGATCCATAGACATGGGGAGGGAGTGGGGGAACAATGTAACAGACTCGCTGTGGTGACACATGCTGACAGAAAGCCACTGCCAAAAGACAGATGATCCTGGGGATACACCTGCGGAAGCTCTTTGTATTCTAGTAACCAGCGCGATCACTCATGTATCAGACGATCCCTTAGCCCTAGACAGGTAAGATTTACACCGTACGTGTACTTGAGTGGCTCATGTGCATACGGCGAACCCACAAGATGGTATGGGACTGCATTTACTTTGTGGTGCGTCTATGGTCCCGCGCTGTCAGTCCGTGTGAAATGTAGCCTTGCACTCAGTTTAGCTAACGTGGTGACTAGCCTTTCTCTGAACACAAGTGGAAAGACAAGTGAGATTAGCTCCTCCCACTACTCGTATATGCTGAAAAAACACACATACACAGATGGATGTGAAGGACAAACTGTAACTAAGCGATAGCCGTCATGGTCACACCCTTTGCCCTTGTCGAGTGATTCAAACGATCACCTCTGACCCCCACCCCCCAAAAAAAACGCTTTTTACCTCCTCCCACCCTCTAGTGGGTGTGGTTTTCACCCACACATCCTCACACCCGTGCATATCTATTACATTTTTTGTCTCTGTCCCCACAATACACCTCTTTCCTCCCCACTCTCGTCCACAACTCGCTGATAATGTGAAGCTTGCTGTCACTGCGCTAGTGCATTACTGCATGTCAACACCCGGTCAGAGGTTGAAGCTCGCGATGGTGCGGATGCCGGAGGTGCCAAAGCCAAAATAAGCGCGTGCTAACAACACCAGACACCAGTCACACGTGGTGATTTTGCTTGTTACTTTCCACCACCACCACTGCCTCAATAATACACCCACAACGCGCATGGCCGCCTCCTAGTCACGCGTGTGCACGTGAGTGAAGTGGCATAGCCCAAGTGTGCAGGTGCGTGCGAGTCTGCCAGGTTACCAGCATTTCTGGCCGTTCTGCTAGTTAGA
This sequence comes from Marisa cornuarietis, assembly GCA_004794655.1. Taxonomy (NCBI): domain Eukaryota; kingdom Metazoa; phylum Mollusca; class Gastropoda; order Architaenioglossa; family Ampullariidae; genus Marisa; species Marisa cornuarietis. The sequence continues at coordinate 3,056,046 of SMMW01000555.1, forward strand.
TCTTCTTCGCAACAGCATCTGCAGATAAAACTTGTGACTGCCGTCAAGGGGAATGATTAATGAGCTCCCAATAACAACACCTTCTAGCATTTATCGACTTCTTTTAGTGTGTGGAAACTTGGTTACATTAACTCCTTGTACCTCGAGGCAGCGTACTTCTGCGAGTTAGCAAAATGAGGAAAAAGAGGTCATCTGCAAGGTAGTGAAAGCACGAGGTGTATGTGTGTCGGGGGTAAGGGTATTACTCCATATAGTGCGTGAGGTTATTTGCCATCCAACCACCTGTTGGCCGAACAACAAAAAATCAAAAACAAAAAAAAAACGGGGCGACGGCGCTTCCCGTTGTTATAAGCGGCCTTGACGGATGCAAACGAGTTTCTGGGGAGGAGGGAGGTCTTGTCGCTTAAACTTCATCTCATATCAACCTCGACGCCCGAACCAATCAGGTCGATTAACCACTCGCCGTTAAGTGCAACCTGTTGGTCACGGATGACGAGGCACCAAACAAGGTCTGCTGAAACTGACCTAAGACAGCGGCTTGCACACTGATTTTGTCTGTGAGAGAGAGTGTGTGAGTGTGTATGCACGTTTGTGTTGTCAAGGCGTTTGCTCAATCTGTGCTTACAAATGCCTTTGTGCCTTTGAGAGAGGTCTGTCATACGCAAAGGGACATATTACACAGCAATGGAAGACGCTACAGAAATTCAGGCATACAGGAAACAACCTAAATCACATTTGTTCCCCTTTGCCTTGAATCTAGAGTAACCGTTGCTTGTAAGGCCCCCGACTCGCCAAGACCGCTACCACCAGACCGTAAACATAAACCTGCTTTTGGTCCGGACAGAATACACCCTGCCTAGCCTATTCTGTCCGCTCTCATATCCTAATTTTAAAAAAAAAAAACTTTTGTGCACCCTCCCCCCTCCACACACTCCAACCCCCCCCCCCCCACAAAAATCCTTTTCCCTAACCATGCCTAATAAATCCTACGTCGTGTTCGTGCATGACATACAGGTATTAGGTACGGTCATCTACAGGCCATCTGTAAAATCATTATGTAGAAACTTCTAGAAAACTCACATGACGGTGGCTTCATTCACAAAAAAATAAAAAACGGGTACAGACTGGGTTAAAGTCGCTATATACGGGTGGGGTCAGTGTAAGGAACATCGCTGACCCAACTGAACTTGCCAGGTGCACTACAATGATCGGCTTACTCTGGCCAGTGTGTTTGCTAGTGGAATGCGAAAAACAACATCCACGTGAAAACTAACCTTTTATGAAAACAGGTGCCTGGGAAGATACAGCGACCACATAATGCGAAAGGATGTGAGGAATGCGGAAGACAAAGCTGTGAAATTCGCGAGACTTCCTTTAATAGACCAGCTGTTTGATCCTAGTTTTACACTGATTTAGGTAGTGGAGACGATAGAAATATATTCTTGTTTTTCAGCGCCTTCAATACAACCACTTATTATCAATCTGTCATGCACTTATAGATATCAAATTCACCAAATAAATTAGTTGTTGCCTGCTGTTCGTGACACCCTAAACCCCGTCACAGTGTTTCTGTCGGTCGTTTTTTTTTCAGTTTCCTTCGCCCTCGGCGTGTGTTGTATGCACGTGTTGCCTGTACTGAGCATGGCCACAACACCCAAGTATTTGCATGTTTGCAATGTATTTATATTCGCACATCTCACTGCAGTATATACACTGTTCCCAGTTCCTACAATACAGACGGGTATTGTATTGCATCCTGTCTTACATCAGATTACCTAAACAATATCTTTGCGCAGACATGTTCTATGTTGCCTGCTAAACCTTCATGATTCTCATGATTAGCTCACGCGTAGCTCGCCACTACTGACACTGGCAATAATTGAGGGTGGATAAGGTATGATAGTAAACTGATTAGTGACAATCAGCTGTAAACGCCGACACACGACAGAAAACCTGGTTAGTCTTTGGGTTTGTCGCCATCAAACTATTACTTTTTTAATTTTGCTGCAATCTTCATGTCTGCTCGTCTACAAGCTAGTGAGAGTTGTAATAATAATAATGTTATTTCTACGGCGCCTTTTCCATCATCAAGGCAGATGTGTTTACGCAAGAACCAACTTTTCTCGAGTAGAGGGAATGTTTTTTCACTCCTGATTTTTTTTTAATTGTTAACACCGCAGATGGAAAGTTCCAGTTAACCATTAAGACTTTCCCCTTGCCTTTACTTATATTGTCATGTACTGAAACTGTCCAAAATGACATATTATGTAGTAAAATTCGATGCAATGAATATTTTAAGTAGCGGTTAATACACGTTAGGGACTGGTCTGTGCAGGCTGGTGGTTTACTGGAAACCACGTGCTTCACCCGGTTTTTGCGCGTTGAGATTTGAACAGGTGAGGTAAATCCTGATTTAGTCTCAAGATTCGCGCATCTCCTTGCGATTTCGCGTGTAAAGCATTAATAAACGATATTTAACGAGTCTTTGGAGCATGGTGCATGTCACCACTCGGTAAGGGTCTCAAGATCCTAGCTCCTGGTACTTAGCTTTCTTTGCCCTTCAACCTCCTGCCGACTTGTTTTGCCGCCCATACACGTCCTGTCTACACACAGTCTTGCCGCCAGCACTACTCGCCGGAAGAGCCCCCCAATGTTACCCCCCATCTCCCCCTCCCTGGCGCTACTCTCCGTGCCGACTGCGGAATGGAATGCAGCAGGTACACAGCTGATGGCATCCCACCCCCTTGCCCCGCGTTTGTGTTGCATCCTCTTTTGGGGCGGGAGGTTTTCACGGGCTTCGTCATGTGCAGATGATAACCAGTACCACCGCCGCCTAGTCAGGCTGCATGTGTGCGTGCGTGCGCGTGTGTGTGTAATGTAATACAGACCAGCACACTATGGGGGTTCCGATAACTGACGATCGATTAAGAAAACTTAACCGTGTCGTTTATCCCTCTCTTCATATATAAGGATGTGTGGTGGAAAGGGGGAAGGAAAAAAACTTCTTCCGTTAAACGCTAAGCGCGCACAAAGTAGGAATGCAAACAAATGTGGTTTCAGAAAAGTCGTGTTAGTGGCCGACTCGTTCCAACGGATGGCGGTGTCGGGAGAGGGGGAAGAGAAATGTTCACCACAGCCGAACTGTCAAGTCTGCGAAGACCCCTTCTGCATTCTAGCTCACTCGTCCCCGTTTTTCGAAATTATTCTAAAGAGACTTCTTGAGTAAGCATATTACTGTCCGGGAAAATAACATGCTCTCCGCTTAGTGAACAAGTCTGTCGGCAACACCTGTTCGGTCCCTGGTTCCCGTCTCATCCACAGACAACAAAAAAGTCCCTGCGGTTCGGCGTGGAGGTGGTTTTCGTCGACAAGGACCGACACTTGAAACTCACCCGCCTGTTTGGTAGGTGCAGGGGCAGGTAGGTGTGGGGTAAGCTTGGCGGGACGGAGGTGGTGAAGGACTGCCTCCTTTATTCCCATCCCACACATCCGCTGTCGCATATTCTCCTCCTGCCTTCCAAGTCACCCACCACACGCGTGTAGTCCTCGCTACCCCACTTAATCTCTCGCTCCCACGGTCACACCTTCAGAAAAATGTCACGCGCCGGGGTCACAGACCTTTTGTTCTCGTGTGTACGGGAGGCTGTGAAACTCCAAAAGGTGAGAGCCGAAGAGTCGTTCTTTCCACGACCGAGGGCCAGAGGGTGACCGGTGGACAATGCGAGCATTCACAGAGCGACAACCAGCAACACCACACAGAACACAATCTAGTCTGAACAAGGAGCTGGAGAACCCAGAAAGACCTTCCAGACAGGAGTTTTTAATGCTGACTGAATGTCCCGCCCGCACGCACACATACAAGCATACGCACGCGCACTGGCATCAAAGCACGCAGAGACATGTGCGCTCAGGCAGTTTTACGTTCACTCGAGCAAAAATGAGTGGCGCAAACAGTTGTGATGTCACGCGGAATAATAAGTGGCAAGCTTTAGTCCCCTGTTATAACTGTGTGCCATCGCTTAATCTCGCACATCCTACACCCGTACCCTTAAAAAAAAAAAAACGTGGTAGCTGAAGTCTTATCGGTAATTATTCGAAGCTTGTCGTTTTCTCTTCGCAGGCTGACAACAACTTGTGCGTTTCCTTGTCGACATTGATTCGCAGTCCCACAGAAAAACCAGTTCCCTAAAACAATGTATTGTTACACACGATTCTTGCATTCTAGCCCCGCCTTCCTCGACCCTTTCTGTGTGCCATGTGAGCACCTACCTAGTTACAGAGTGAATTTCTTATATTCCTTTTCAGCATCAGTCTAGCTTTATTCTCAGCATTCGCCCTCTGAGGGCTTGTGAGTGCAACTTGTCCCGTTGACCTGCCTGCTTAAACGCGGCCCTGCGGTCAGCCTCATCAACGGGTCAGTAGTTCTAGTAATACAATCAGCCACTAGCCGCAGGCAAGTGGCCAAAGGTTCAGCAAGAACTGGCTCTCTCATCAGCGACAGTCCTCTCCTCCTCCTCCTAATCGACACGACACTCCAAGCTCGCGCCATCAAGTGTTCTGGTCTGAGAAGGATCATAGACAGGGAGAGTGACTACATGGTCGTGTGAAGTTTTTTTGTTTTTTTTAGTCACGACGAGGCTATACTTGACGCTAATGTCGCCAAGTCTTGGTAAGAGAGAAAAGACTTCATTTTCACCAAGTTCTGGTGAATGAGAAGAAGGGGCTGGTTGGTTGATTTAGTTTTAAATGTCAACAACAATTTCCAGCTTGAGTAAGAAAGGGTCTTGACGCTGGAGAAGCTGCTATGCTCAAAGCAAAATCCCTCATAGCAGCCCTTACATCAAAGGGACCAGATTTTCCCGAAGAGAACTCAGAATATTTCCTGTGAAACGCGTCGGTGAGATGAAGAAGGCGCCACAAAGCTCTCTCTCTCCTGCCACAAGTTCCCCAACCCACCCCACTGAGATCCTCACTCATCTGAGCGGCACATCGACACCCTCATCGACCGTTAACGCCACACTGCGTGCTGTTACACGGTATTCCGTTAACATTTTTTTAAAACGATATTGGCATTTACCTGCGTGTAGTAAGATGACTGATGGCACGGCTAAGCGTGTCTGAAAGTCAACAAGGAAGTTCCACCATCGCAGTCCTCCACCCACCAACTACCACCCTCCATCCCGCCTGCGTCGCTAATTAATTGGCCAACTGACCTTTTGTGCTGCTGCGTCCTGTGGAATCGAAAACGAAACATTACGAGTAAACAATGCACAAAGTCGTCTAGTCACCAAGTAACACAATTACACTGAATGCATTATTGTTATCTTTGACTGCGCTCGAGCCGCACCATGTGCAGGGGGTAGTTTTGTTGAGCGGAGGAGGAGGAGTGAAAATACGACAGGGGCTGAGATGCTCTCGCTGTCTATTTCTATCGGGGGCAGAAGACAAACGAAGCTTTTAAGTCCCGTGTACACAGCACAGCCGTCATAAAAAGCAAGACGACTGCCAGGTCGACAGCAACGAGCATGTATCGTGGCTGGCACAAAAACAATAATTTACCATCTGCGAGAGAAAAAAAATTATGTCTGCGGACGCATGCCACAATGTGCCAAAGACTGCGCTGTGTTGCAGGCTTCGGAGAACTACGCGTACCGAGGCGGGCGAGGGTCACACGGCACGCGATAGTAAGAACACAATCACGTAATGAAGTGCCTGTGTTCAACGGACGTAACCCACTTCCAACAGCAACCGACCAAACAACGACCTGCGTGCCTTGCCCAGCCCAGAGAAAACCGAGAAAATCCCACCCTCCACCGTCCAGCTTCACATTGATTTTCCTCTTCCTGTTCCTGACATTTATAATATCAACAAGTCATTCAACATCAAAGACATCAAAGAAGCATATCCTTCCTACATAATACGGTAATGAAACCAATACATTCGACTTATCATTCTTCTTGTGATTACTGCGATACTGGCTTGTATACAAAGAAACACTCTAGTAACATTGTTAAATAATCTGTACAGCGGGGGACGGGATGAGTGTGTGTGTGTGTCAAGGGACCGCAGTGTGACTGCAGCATGTGTCTTTGCTACATGTGCACGACACGACTCCTTCCTGTCGGCCAGTGCTGGCGTTGCCCTTGGCAACAACGGTGGGGCATGACTGCTTGTCACGACTAGCAGAAAATACATGCAAATACAATAAGGCTGTCATGACTGTTCCCCCCCCCAAAAAAAAAAAAACACCATCACCACCACCCCCTCCCTTCCCATCATCCTCTTTATCCCACCACCAACAAACCGCACAGCATGCCAGCCGCCATTCTACTGCCAGCAACATCACACACCCACAGAACTGGGCGCCGAAGGGTGGGCGCACGGCAGTAGTGCTGCTTGTGCGGTTAACGCAGTGAGTGCCAGCCAGCAAAAGTGTGTGTGTGTGTGAGAGAGAGAGAGACCTGTTTAGTGTTCTCGCTTGGCGTGCGTGCAGTGCTTGTTTCCGTCTGTCAATGATGCTCTCAGTGGGGTGGCCCTAGTGACGTAAAGTGTGCCAGTCGGTCACGGCTGCCCTCTGTCACGACCACCCATGCCAAGAGGGCGCTGCCACGTTTGTCCTCATGGACCACTCCCCTTAGCGCCAGCGCCCAGCTCAGACACGCTTAACTCCTCGGACTGTGTCATGAAACTGGAGGGACTTGGTTCTGTCCTCACTGTGCACTGCCTGTATATCATAAGGAGGGACTATGTCGCCAAAAAAAAACCCCTGAACATTTTGTCATACCTTAGAAAGAGGTATACTATACCATACTAGTATTACAAAAAACAAACCAAATAAAAGCAAATATTAAAACAAATTCGCTCAAATCAGTCACGACAAGCAAAATATATAACTCTGTCTAGTCTGTTAAAGGTCTGGGTGTCAAAAACAGCTGTCATGATCGATGGCAGCGGCAGCTGAACAAGGTCAGCTACACAACATCAGCAACATATGGGGGAGGGAGGATAAGCTTGCGGCAGTACCACAAGGGAACTGGGTGCCACGTCACTTTTACAAAGCAAGTCTGGGCCCAGTTGCACAACGCACCGGTAATTTGTAAATCGAAGTTAGCTTAATCAGTTTTAGTATGGAAACAGAGCACGCGGCCGTCGATCTTGGCAGAATCTCGGGTACACTAGAGTGCTTCTCTTTTACCAGAGCATGTGTACAGTAGTATCTCGTATGTTCCAATATTATGAGAGCTGCTTTTCGGTTCGTGCAGGTCTTCCCGTCCTCCACGACCCGCTCTTACACCCAAAAGTGGTCGATTGCGCAGTAGGTAAAAGCGCCTGTCAGCACTGGCTTTGTTTTCATGGTTCGGATCCCGAGTCCTACACATCTCTTTACATGCAACACCTGTTTCTACAGAGCTAAACTTCGGCTGTTTTCTATAGATATTTTGGATTTCCTTCACCATGTGTGTGTGTGGTGTGCGTGTGCTTGCGATTTGTAGTAAGAAGGCATTGTTCATCATTATTGGCAGCACTGAACGTTGGCGTCCAAATATTGATTCACTCCATTGTTTTTAGCTCTTGGCGTCGATCTCCTCTCTCCGGTCGTTTATGACTAAAATCTTCTGAATATAAAACAGCTGTTGCATGTATGAGAACCTTCTTTCGCCCCACCAATCCTTGCAAAAAGCGATGAACATCCTCAATATTCTCATCTGCTGTAAGCTCTTGCCGACGATAACCTGGCGTCTGGGCGTATGAACACAACTCAACACTTGTCATCGTTTGTCTGGTATCGATTCGGGGGGGTCACAGTCAGACGACAGCACAACAGCAGCTTGCTCGCCCTTGACCGGCACACGTTTGGCGCCTGAAGTTGCTGCACCAGTCGCTCGTAAACAAGCGTGAAAAACGACTCAACACACATACAATGGCACTGCGCAACTTCCGCTTTTAACGACACACGCCGTCAAGTCCTTGCACGCCGACACGACGTCGACACTAGACACAGGTGATGGTTACCTGCTAGGTCATTCTTGAACCAACAAATATAAACAAACATTCGATTAAATCTGACATACTTTTTGTTTCTACTCGACTGCTGTACACACACAAATACCTCGCTAAACGGGGTCATCGTTTATCCGGGTAGAAAGCGCGTGGCTTGGAATGGAAATATAATTAGAACGTGGACCTAATTTCTCTTTTCTCTGCGGCCGACAATTACAACCAAAATGATAAGAAGTGGACGATCATGTTCGGGATAAAAGACCATGAAGAAACCCACTTAACACCCGTCAAGTCAGAGCAGCAAGAAAGGTAACTGCAGGTAGGAAAGACAAACGGGCAATGGGGAGACGCTAACGACAAAATTGGGACAATGGCGGGCGAACAGCCTGCCTACTTTCTGCACGAAAAGAGGTTGGGAGCCAGACATGGTACAGAGCTCCGACACTGGAGCCCAGGCTCAAGGCGTACTCGCCTCAGACAGGGTCAAGGATACCACCAGCCACAGGCTCCGCGTGCCACAGACCCGACAGGTCAGGGGTCGGACAATGCCCCGGGTCAGTAAAGGGAGTGGTGGGAATTCCGCTCGCCCACACCTTGCTTATTTCCGGTGTTAGTTCTGTCAAAGTTTGTAATTACAAAAGAGGAGGGTGATTATATGTTTCTGGCAGTGGGAGAAATATGATACAAGGCTTTAGCTCAACATACGATAAAGGGTTTATAGAAAGTTATAAACAGATATGATAAAAGCGCCTCATTTGTAAAGGCCGAGTGGTACTACTATCAGCGGTGGAGCGCTGTACCGCCGTACCACAGGATGCTGGCTTGGCAGTAGGAAGCAGACACCAGCAGTCGATTATTTCACGACACAGGAACGCTCGTTTTCGTGTAATGAGGAACATGTGGATGAACGGCTTCTCAAAGCACCAAGCGATGTAGAAAATGTGTGGTATGGGCACTACTACAGACCCCTCGCTAGCTGCTCATTTCAACATCGACAGCACACAGCAACGACTGCCATCTTATCGCCCCAGATGACGTAATCTCGGGCTGATGGATGCCACTCGCCTCCCGGGTAGGGCAGGAAATTTTATTAATAACCTAAGCCACAAGCTCTCGTGGAAACTGCACCGTTTCGTGCTCGTGCGAACTCCGCAGTTAAGAAAATGGGTGATAGAATTAAGAGATTAGACTATGAAAGAAAGGTTATGAAAGGTGATAGGCACGTGAATTCGATCCAATAACAGCATTTTAATCACCCTGGCAGTCGATTCGTAAAGAAAAGCACACCAGTAGCCTGTTACAGCTTTTGAGGATTGTTAAATCAAGCGTGACTGCCGTTGCCGTGGCTGTACAGCGACACTACAGTGCCGTTTGCCTGGCACCTTTTTCTCATTCTGACACAACAATCAGCAGCCACTTCACCGAACGCCACACATTGATACGACAACCAGCAGTTACTTTCCCCTAGTGCGAGGGGAGCCTCATTTCATGCCACGAACCAATGTTAATTTTGTTCTCTGGCGGCATTACAGAGTCTCTTCCTCGTTTTAAGCGCTAAGAGCATGCTCTCTGAGTGTGAATATGCGCTATACAAATCTTCACTATTATTATTATTAATGCACAGTAATCCTTTGTATCCAATGAAAGATGAATTATAATTCAACACAAGGAGCCAAGTAACCAAAGTAAAGGTCGGGTGTCAAGCGGAGCATGGAGGAAGCTCGAAAAAAAAAAGCACGCGCACCAGGGATGACATTACGCATAACTCCCAAACTTGCGTATGCGCAGAACACATGCTATGTCTTGTGCGCACGTGCTTTGCAGTCACATTCTCGTAGTCATAAACAACCTACAGTCCTCATACTGCAAAACATAAATAAAACTGCACCGAGAATACACTTCGCTTAGGATCTGATAGTTGTAAAAACTGCGAGAACCTTCTAACACGTAAGGCCAAGGATTCCGAACTTATCGCACGAGAAGTCCACCGTCCATCCTTGCCTTTCAAACCCACCCACGTGCGCGGACACAACCCAATACAACAAAGACGGCACATGTCCAATACTTACAAAATCTTTCTTATTTATGTACGTGCAGTCGGTTCGCCTAAATGGCAAAACCAGCTTTTCGCATGAGTACACGCAAGGGCCACCAAGCATGCGCGTCCCCACTCATCCCCCCCCCCATTTTCACACACGCACGCACGCGCGCGTTCACACTAGCATAGCCTACTGTCGCTGCCCTGTCGCGTATCGATCACTGCACGAGGTCAGGGCACTCTGACCTCTGCTGTCACCACCCTCCTCTCTGATCCGCTTACCCCCGTCAGGCTCAGCAGCTCCCGCAAAACCGCAACCATGGAATGGACAAGACTTCTCCAACGAGCTCGCCATCCTAACTGCTCCTACCTGCTTTCTGCTCGAATAGCAAGGCAATCCGTTCACCAGCCTTCCAACCAGGATGGTTGCATGAGCTTCCAGATAGGGCTGGCAACGCTGACAATAAAGACCACCCCACCCGATACAATCCCTCGGTCCCTGGAGAGTAATAACCACACTTTATCAAGTTACAGCTTGATTTCTTTCTTTCCTAAACCCTCAATTAGAGTCAGGAACACATTCCCACATGATGGGTAAAATGTGAGAAAGTTCGTTCCGCATCGTGGGTATCGAACCGGAGTACTTTAATCATTTCTCCTCCTCACCAAGTGCCGACAACAAACTTCATTATAATATTTTGTTAAATAAAGTACGTGACGTGACTGGCAATCGCGCTAAAAATAAGGTTACATTGCAGCAGGAGCATCGTCGTTAATTCTCGGTTACAGCCGAGGCGAACATGTGTGATGTGACAGCAGCGGCCACCGTGAGTGATGACAATCAGATGACATCGATACCACGAGCTGCACTACAGGTCGTCACACAGGGTCAGTCTCGACCGCCATTTTCCCAATACTTGTCAAGAGCTCTCTTAAAAAAAAAAAATAGGCAAAGAAAATGCAGAACAGAAGGAATCAGGACATGTACAAATCTGTCGCTAAAAGCAGGTGGATGGTGCTAACAGCTCTCGCTGGACTGTTTGTTCCTTGCAGCGTCTTGATTAGTCAACTTCTATCGAGGACACGGCCCACACAATGGACCACCCGTCGACTAGACGGTTCTTGTGACGCAGAGTAGTGCGCACCTTCTATCTCCCCCCCCCCTACTCCTCACCCTGCCCCACACCGACCTTTCCCTCGCCGCTACTGGGACCTGCAAAACAAAGGGCGACTATCCTACAGTAAAAGGCCAAAAGGTCGAGCATGGACACCAGTATCAGAGCGAGCGTTAGGTGGAAAAGCCACTCCTTCGGACAGCTCACCTGCTTTATGATATGTACCAATCCCTTTTCCCTACCCCAGGTACAGGTTCTCCCCGGAATTGACGAGGTGTGCTTTTTGCGGAAGGAAACCAACCTGCGCATTTACGTGCTCGGCTTTTTTTTTCCTAACTCGCAATAGAAACTACCGTAATTACTTTAAAAAAAAAGCCGTTAATACTCAATTCTGGTAGTGACACTGGCACAATGAACGAGCCCAAAGGAAGTAAAGGTAATCAAGGCTCAACAAGAACGTCTCTGAAACTCTATACGCCATCACAAGTGCGCTCAAAGGTGCACGTGCGCTCTACCTTTCTAGTCATCAACTCGCAGACCTCGCACCTGCTGGCGGAAGGCTGTTTGTCACTTTTGTCGCCAAAACCCTTCCACCGCCAGACGGCGCAGCTGAGCGGTCGGGCAGGTCACGTGACATCTCCCAATCGTTGCATTGTAGCTTTTGTTTTGTTTTGTGGCACATGACACTCCTAATACATACCCTACTAGGAACGATGCTAGCCATCTCCTCCTACCTGTTGTTGACAAACAATGCATGCTGCTCCTTTGTTGAAGAATAACTGGAAAGATACACGGCGTGTCAACTGCTATTTCAACCTAACATTTAGCCCCCCGAGGGATGCCGGCAACGTCAAGTCCTTATAAGAGGTGCATGGTGGGTAACCTCCCCTTTCTTTAAGTACGGGTACACCGACGGTCACAGTAATAGGTTACATCTCACCCACTCTACCCTCGTTGCCCATTCCTTGCTGTGAAGAGGCTGCACCTGCCGTTAACGTTCCACATCCAGCGTCTTCCAAAAAAAAAAAAAAAAACGCGCGCGCGCTGGCACCCAAATGACTTGAGCTCCGATGCCGAAAGCTCGCTCGCCAGACAGGTCGCCGGGTTTCCATCGAGCAATTCCTGTCGCTACCTTGACCCTCGCAGCAGGTCATGACTCACAGACCTGTGTGCGCATAATCACTTTTTCATCCCGCTGCCCTTAAACCGCTTTTCTCAGTCATGCGCTGGGTTCACGCCACAGCTGTGGATTATTACAGTATTAGTCGTACAGTAGAGAGAAAGTCGATTGATAACAATCATCTCACACGCGAAATCAAGTGCCAAGACACACGAATATGCACGCGCTCGCGTACACAGTCACACAAATGCTATACTGCCTGCAGTCACGTGTAAGAGTCTGGGAAGGGAGAGAAAGAAGCAATGAGGTATCGGGGAGGGGGTAAGAGATGGGCGGAGGGGGGGTAAGAGATGGGCGGAGGGGGAAAAGTGCAAATGATACTGAGGGCAACGGCGATGAACAAAACGGCAACAGAGACAGAGACACACCGCCGTGCCTATTAATTATCTCCTCCCCTTAACAAGAGGCGGCGGCCCCTATCCTCTCACTCACTCACACCTGGTCAGGTTTTGTACAGCGGCATTGTCGGCGTCACCTTTATGGTCGCCACCAGACAGTTTAGTGAACACAGGGCGGTGAGCGACGCGACTGACAATAAACCAACCACCCAGTCGTTGCGAGCACGGAGTTGGGGTAGTAAGGTAGGGTGGAAGTCACTGTTACAAAGACACTTCCCGAGAGAAGCACTCGCAAACGCACATACACTGCAAGCAAAACAAGGAATATTGCAAGTCACCGAGTTAAAAACGCGTGTCAAAGTTCCAGTCAGGGATCTTTACATGCCGGGCAACTCCGGCTATTCTCCTTCATATCAGAAGAGCAGGGGGCTTGGCAGTCACCTATCAATGTCAGTCGTTACATTTAGGTTACACAGCTGTAATGGTTTAGATGCTATGCCCATTTGATTATAGACTAGCTGTATGATCAACGCATGACAAAGCTGACTGGAAGGGAGGCTAATTGTGCATCAACCGTCCATGAGATTTGTTGCGGACACTGTTATACTCGGCTGCCCGCGAGAACTCATTTCCTGTTGGCAGGGGTGGGTGGGCGGGGAGTAAGGTTAGCTGGTTTCGTACGCTGAGATGTAAGAGCGAGGCAAATGGCCGGCGAAAGTACACAGTCCCGTGAGTGCTTGAGGGAGGGTCCTGAGTGAAAGAGCAGATGGGAGCTGTTTTGGCGGGAAAGTCTTCCATCACGAGGTTGTTTCGCCATATTAGGAAAGAGGGAGCGGGCAGGAAACTTGTCCCTGAAGAAAACCCCGGACGGTCGGCCCTGCGAACAGGTGTCGCAGAAAGTGGAGATCTGAACCCACAGGCCTCTCACTGCAGTGTTGTCGAGCAGGTTTAATCTACCGGGCGCCCCAACATGTATAATTCTGCTTGCAATGCAAAAAAGCAGATGAGATCGCCTGCCGTGTTACATACACCCCCCACACACAGCCTGGGCATCCACCACCACAAAGGGATTTTCCCGCACAGGAAGTCTCCACTTTTCCCTCCCGCTACCTTGAACTGTCCCCCGCCATGATGTCCCGGGCGGTGGTGGGAACAAAGCCTTTTGTCTCGCTCGCCCCTCCCACAAAGCGGACGGGTGAGCAAAAGATACGGTTCTCGGCGACTGTTTGGTCACACAGCTACACGTACCCGACTACTCACCCAACTTGAAACAACAAAGGCTGATGGATACAGCTCCGACATCTTGCTGCAAGTCAGCAAACACCAGAGGGGAAAGTAAATTCATCCATGGCCTCTTAATACCTCTTGAAACTCTAATGTGCTACCAGCGTCCCTCCTGCAGACACGCACACGCACGCACACACATTTACCGCACGCCTTTATTGCCAACACTGCATATGACCAAATTATCAAAAAGTCTGCACACGCTTTGTAAAAAAAAAAAATTTCTGACAAAATGATGTCCTCCCCCCCGACACCCACACCCCTCTCCTTTCTCCAACATCTGTCACCCAGAAGCAGATGAATGCGAGGCCAGGCGCTGTGCGACAGGCTGCCTGCGTAGCTGCGACAGCGAGGCTGCAGCTGCTAACAATGTCCACGTCTTCCGGTAAACTAGCCAGTGGGATCACCAGCCCTCCCCCTCCTCTCTGACATATGACAATACGACTTGTATACAATATTCTTCTCTTTCCACCGGCCTAATATTTCCTGCTTGTACCACTGCACCTATGGCCTGTCACTTGTTCAAACAAGTATGGTATCCATTTTCAAAAACTGACGGAAGTCATGGCGACGCCGTTCCTTCTCTGGTGCATAAACATGTTAAACTCGCGTTTACTGCAAGTTTCCATCTGCCGCCGAAGGTCGGGTGCTGTGCCAACGCTGTTAGATTAACCAACGGCGCGTCATACCCGCCTATTAATAATCAATAAAGCAAAGGACCAAGTGAGCAGTGCAGGTTCAGGTGTATTGAGGACGGACACAATAGCAGGTAGCACGGAAACAGTTATTTTCAGCACAGCGCGGCACTCAACACAAGATGACACAAAGAGGCACTCTTACTTGTCTACCTTCCCTTACCACGCATGAGAGGAAAGAGGGCGGGGGAAGAGAATCTAAAGTAACTGACAGGCAGATCTCGTGCGAACTCTTCAGTTTCAGCAGTATCAAAAGATACATAGCAAGTCCCTTTATCTTCCGTTGTTTTAACGGCACGGACTTTGTGACTCCTCCTTCGCCGTCCAACACCCTCCAGGACGCAAAAGTACGGTTGGGGAATAATATACACCCCCATCTGATAATGACCTGAAAATCTCTAGAGCTGCATCTGATACTGACCATGCAAATGTCTACATAGCCACATCTGATGAGGATGCCATTATGTTGATCTGCCGACTCACCATTACTTGCTGTTTCGAAAGAACTTACAGAATGAAAAGCGAAGACACGGAGGACACAAAAGCGACGACTACCAACGAAATGAAGTGCAGATGACTTAAGGAATAACCACTGCTGGCATCGTAAAGTTACATAGTTTAATCTGGCAAAAACTAAAGGATTAAAAGATAAAATCATTTTTTTTAAATTGTGATAAACAAAAAGGATGCTGTTTATGTATATTGCTGCAACTGCTTTCAAAAAGGGGTTTCTGCTCAAATTCAGCCAGAAAGGGTGTTGCCAATCTCAAATCATCCGACTTATCAGTTGCTGACGATGAGCCCTGGCGTTGAAAGTAGTCTAGCCTACACTGCCAAGAAACTGGGAACAGAAAAGAGTAAATCCCTGTTCACGGTGAGTGGTATGAATACACCCGGAAGTGAAGGAGGATAATCGAGTAGCCTGATGACGCGCTTTATCGTGGTCATCGCCACGGCTTTTCCGCCAGTCATCAGGAGCCGCGATCATGGGCGAACCCGAAACACAGACCGCATCAGTCGGATTCTGGCTGAGCTGTGTGTCTGTGTGTGTCGGCTGCTGGTACTGCTCACAGTCTGGCCGAGCCTCTCATCAGTACCCGACATCCGGCGTGGCAGACAAGCATCTACAGCACCGATAGGGATGGTGAAACTAGTCTGCGGCCAACTCGGCCTTAGGGCGTCTTGGAGTGCGAGTGCGGGGAAGAGAGATAACTTCTGCCACTACTGGGAGACCGACAAGGGTCGGTAATTGCCTGCACGTGCGACTGGAATGTACTGTTTGGAATGAATGAACTCTTGCCAGCGACTGCTCGTATAAAAGGAGGGTGTATGTGCGTTTGGCGAGAGTCTGTTTTACCATCAATGCTATTAATTTATGAAATACAAGAACCTGAGCAAAATATCTACGCGCCGATGGTTCAGGAAAACAAGCTGCTCATAAAATACCTGACTGCGGAAAGTGCAAAGTTTTGCGAGGGATAAGGGAAGAAGCGTGGTTATTTTCAACATTAACTATTTAACAGGCAGCAAGCTATATCCTTACGGATCCTCAATAAAATGACGATGCAGCATATTTCTCTGTTTCGGGTGCCTTTGAATCGAATTTTGAATAATATAAAAAAACCTATATTTTGCTTCATGAAATCTCAATTCATACATCGGCTTTATTGTACATAGACCAAATGTGCCTCACAAGATTCCCGTTACTGACGCTCGTTTTTAACCGTCAAGCCCGCTAGTGCAGGTGCGACAAGGTGTACAGGTAACAAGAGGAATTCTGTCAAGCAGAAGGTATGCCAACTCTGGTCAGCCTTGAGTGGTGGTGGACCGAACCTCGTGGGCGTGCATTTTCAAAACTGATACCAGCGGTGGTGGAGGCTGGGAGAGAGGTAACCATGTCACATCTGGTCACATGACCCTTCACTGTCAGTCTGATGTTGAAGGCCCCTGAGACGGTGTCAATCACACCCTGTCCCCCCAGCTTGCTGGGCGATTAAGATACTAGCTGCACCCCCAGACCTTCCACCTCTGCCACTGACCTCCTTTCGTGATTTCTCGAGGCTCTCGAGCGTTGACAATCCCTCATCGGCATCACAAGAACCATTACCGCTGATTACCAAATGCCTGACCTGCTCCCCGTTAACCTTCTTTGCAGGCACTCAAAGACAGTGAGGAGGAGGATGACGAAACCCTTTACTGTACCCTCAGGTTAAGATAAATGCAAATTACCATCACAACCATCGTATCTTCCCATACTCTCTCTCTCTCTCTCTCTGCCCCCTCGTTTCATCATTGGAACCGCGGTGATTTTGATTTTGTGGCCTTGCGTCAGCGCTAATTTGCGTCTTCAAACAAGTCTGCGTCATCGGCGCACTGTGGACGACAGCACCAGGAATAGAGGCGGCTGACCGGGATTTTCAGACAAAAGACCCCCCCCCCGACCATCAACCACCCATGCCTTTTGCTCTGTTTCTCCCTGCCATGACGAGTACCAGCGCCTTCCTCCTGATGACATCCCCCCAAACCCATCCTCTTGTCTTGATAGATGACGAAGAGTTTAGTAAACTAGTCATCCTCTTCTGTAGCCACTGCCAACAACTCAAAACCCTCGTTGTGAAGAAACCTTTTTCTCAGAAACCAGACCCAAAAGTAGAGTACAGACTGCGCTCATTCCCATGTATCTCCGCTTAGTGAACGTTAGCAAAGATCTACCACTGAAAACTAATGGCAGGAGTCATTCTTAAAACTAACACCTAGCGGCAACCGTGTAGCATAACACTCGTCTTCTATACATTCATATTAAGCAGTTGCTCCAGTAATTAGAGTGTGTTTATAAACAGTACCTTCCTCACCACCAAAAGCAGGCTTTACATCAAATCGTTTGCGCTTGTGCGACATCAAAATGCGTCTTAGAATATCTTTCACCTTCGTAACCCCCTCTCTCATACGCTACTTTTTCCTGATATTGTTACTACGACGTTTCTGCACTGTCTCTCTCTCTCTAACAGCCAAGCATCGACCCACATGAAGTACGATAGTCGGATGTGCGTTGGTTTTAAGTCTTATGCTTTTTAACCCCACTGGGATCTTTAGTTTTAAAGTATCTCGTGTGCCCGTGACTAGGGTAAGAAAGAGCGCGGTCTCGTGCGCTCAGTCGATTTAGCTCGTAAACAAGCGAGCGACATGACGCAGAAGCAGGTGGCTGCAGCCAACGAGGTGGACCAGCGGCTTTTGCTTTTTCTGCGTCACACAAAACTGTGTGCAGTGCCACACGCTGCAGGTCGTGCTTGGTGCCGGAGTACTTGATAGTAAGTAAAGCATGGGGGCTGTGTGACTAAGCCCCTTGTTCTCTTCCCTCCGCCGAAACAAGCAAGGCTCGAGCAGACCTTTTCTCTAACAGCACGACAACTGCTGTTCTCTGGACTTGATGGCCGAGGGGAGGAGGACATTATATGTCAAGGCCAGCGGGGCTCGTGAGAAAGCGACGTGTGTTCACAGAGAAGTAAGAGCCGGATGCTGAAATGACCTATACTCTGGCAGTCAAACTGGAATGTAGTTTGCACGCCTGCAAGCCTCCAAAGCTTCAACACTAGTCAGCATCCGTCGCTGACTGACAAGGCTGTTAGTAGAAGAATGAAAAGAACAAGCCTAAAATCAAAATGTATATATAACTATATAACTCGCTTCAGTCTCAAAATCTGGTAAACGTTTACAACGATAAGGATTACATGGAGGTGTTCTCACTTCCTAATTAACAAAGAACACTGTTAGCAAGAACTCGAGTACCAGAAAGGTTACAAGTGATCGGAAAGAATGTCAAAATGTATGAGTGGAGAAAACAAAAAGTGATACCTGAGGGGAAAACGAGAGGAAGGTGAGAGCAGAGGACAGTGAAAGGGATGTGGGTGGTGGTGGGAGGGGGGGGACAAGGTAACCGCGCGGGACTGTCACTGTTGGTGTTGACGGAAACGCCAACAGCACGTGAAGACGGGGCTTCCCCGCTCAGCCTTCACGAGACGTTGTTCCACAGGCTTGCAGCTTTGTGGCATCAAGACAGGAAAGACAATGTGATGGGGAATAATAATAATAAAAGAAACTTGAAGCTTACCCTAACAACTTTTCCGTGTCAGCATAACTGCGTTGTACTGTTAGACAGCCGATGAGGAAAACCCTCGAGAATGAAAGAGTATACGCCCCAGCTGTCGTCAGGTTTAATGCTGGATTACAGTTAAATCACGAGTAGTAATGTTAGTAGTCTTTAAAAAAGGAGAGGGGAGGAGGTGTAGGAAAGTAAAGTGGCTTACCTTGTCTGCCAACGATCTCAGCAACGTGTTCAGAGCTGGGTACTCTCACGCACTCCGTCATGTTAGCACTGCGTTTACCCCCGTTAGTCCGAACGCAATTATCATCGAAAGCTCCTGTGGTAGGCACGGATGACGGCGATACACCTGCTCCTCCATTCATGCCTAAAGGCTGCGCTTGTTGCTGCTGCTGCTGCTGGTGCTGCTGGTGGTGCTGAGGGCTGAAGGAGAGGAAGGAAAGATGATTCTCCACATTGTCGCTCCCGTCGCTGCCCACTCCGTTGCTGGTGCTGGTGGTGGTGGTGGAAGTGGAGGAGCCTGCAGAGCACAAGAGTGACAACTTGTACGCGACTTGGCCGAAGTGATCGTCTTCTAAACTACTGCTGCAGCCGCTGCTGCTACTACTACTACCACCGCCGCCGCCGCTGGTGTTGATGGTGGTGGTGGCGAGGTGATTGTTGCCCACTATGCTGACGCTCATCTCTGCGAAAGGGGAGGCCGGCAGTGCCCGCATGGCCGAGGCTGCTGGTGGTCAGACGACGCTCGGGAGACTGGCACCGGAGGTATCGCCCGCATCCGACAGCTTACACGAGAGAAGGGCTGGCTCGTCTGGCCTCGCTTGCTTTTGTGGGGGGGGATTTATGGTCGGGGGAGAGGGAGGACTGACTGACTTGGGCTCGTGAGGCGAGCTAAAAAGGACCTACACAAAGTCGTGGGGGAGACGGTTTGGCGTGTGTCCGCGTTTTCTTTGTTACAAAACTGGCTGGGCCGCTGGCAGGCTGGGGATGGGGGGGAAAACGGCGCGGCAAGCAGCCGGAGTGTGCGCTCGCCTTTCTCCCCGCCGCACAATGCACAAAAGCAATATGGCCAGGGTGACGTCATTACCCAGCATGCCGAGTGAAGGGCAGCGACATTATCAGGCTCCGTGCCACTCCATTGGCTAGACCTTCGAGACGAGGCGGAGCTAACCTTTGACTGCCTGCCTCCAGCTCCCTTCCCCACCCCGAGGGTTGGGCATTGTCAAAACATTATCTTCCGATACAGAACCAACTGCGCGGTTTGAAGTTTCAAGGGGGAAAAGACGAGAAAAAAAAACAAAGAAAAAAACCCACAGAAATGACTTTCTGACTTTCGATACGTGAGGGAAGCGCGTGGCAGGCCGAACAGCGCTGACTGCTCCAACGCGTCGTCTGCTTCCTAGACCGCTCGCGGCGCGTGGCGCTAAATTTAGACAGCAGCGCGCTCGTTCGGCCGAAACGCGCGAGCGTGCGCTGGGCACGTGTCGATGTGCATGAGTAAAGACTCGTAGGCTTCGCGAAGACCGTCTTTTTTTTCTCTCTCTCTTGTCGTCACATAAAACATCAACACGTGCAAGAGTTTACCGACCTAGCGCCACGCGTCAAGGGAGGTAAATGCAATATTTAAACAGTGCGATTTCAAATCTTTCGCGTTTCCTCGTGCTTTAAAGTAAAACAATGCGCGCGACATTTTTTATGGAAAATTACTGGCCATTTGTTATTTTTTTGACAGTAGCGTACGAAATTTCGTTCTCGATATTAAGTGTGCACGCACGATGCAAGTTTTCGTTTCCTGCTATAGAGATGAGATCATTCATCGTAGTCATCATTCAAACCAAATTCACTCATTATTAAATGTGTCCCAGCCTAAAATGGCAGAAAAGTTTCTCCCCATATACACGCCCCCACTCACCAACAGAAACAGAGCTGCACTTTGGGGCTTAGTTATGACCGGCGCTGTTTCTTTAATTCCACGCATGTGTATGAGTGTAATGGCAAGGAAAAACCTTTCATTGGTGTCTACGACTGTTCAACATTAGGTCACTACCGAGATTATTACCGAGGAAAGAGACTTACATAGCTTTGCTCATTTACAATTTTTTTCCAATAATGTGAACAGCTTACAAGCAAAGGTTTATAGTCAACTAATTTATATCCATTGAACTCGAAAGGTTATAAACGTTTGTATTTATCGCTAGCGACGAGCGGACTACCTGTTCACTTGATGAGCTAATTAAATGTACTATGTCACCACGGACCTTCATTCAGTTGATACTTACAAATGATTTGCACTTAATAACAACAGAAAAAAGCACAAACGTTACCTCCCCTCCAGCGCGTCTTTGGTCGGCATCCTTGAGACTGGCTGCACGGAAAGAAACTTTGTTGATGTCGCTGGGGCTCGTTGAACAGAAAAATGTTAGAAGGTGGAATGTAGACGACAGGACCTGTCGTCCTGTATGTGTAGTGGAGGCTGGGAGACAGGACTCTCGTGTCTGGCGTGCTTGTCTGACGTGGCTTACACTTCTTCTTACACACTGCCCCCTGCTGGTCTTCTTTCAAAGTTCCCGAGCTGCATGCTTCCGGCTTCTCTGCTTCTTTATCCTCTGTGGTCCTAGGTACATCGGAGGCAGTGAGTGTCAAGCTCGGTGGATCTCTCTCTGGAAGTCTGGACCAAATGGCAGGGTTAAGCACCCAGCTGTCTGACGAAGGAAGAAGTAAAGAGGGTGTCGGTTCGTTATCAGAAGATTGGGCACATTCCGGATTGGAGTCAATGGCTTTGTCCGAAGACGAAGGTTCTTCCTTCTTTGGCATGGCTGCTGAAGCGGAATTATTTTCCTTTCGAGACCGCTTATTGCCGCGAGTCGTTCAGATATCACATAATTTCCTTCGTGAAGGCGGAAATGTTATCAGGGAAACAAGCAAAAATACGATGGCAGCCGAGAAAGATGCAGCTATTAACACAACTGATGTCCTTCTACTCGAGACCATCAAGCTCCCAGTCCAACGAAGTTAACAACTGAAGCAATGTAAAAGGTGTACATCCATTAAGGAAAGACTTCCCGTCAGCTCACAATGTTTCACGGTATATCTTTGGCCAGGTGAGGCAAGTATATCCACCTAGAGGTACTTTCGTACGAGAGAGGGACGGTGGGTCAGTCAGGCTGGTTTTGTGAGCAGATCTGGACGGAAGTCACATGACCTCTGGGGTAGTTGGCGCGCTGACCACGAATAGACTCTTGACACAAAGGCCACGTCCGCCCGACCTAATCGCCTGTCCATGATTATGTCATACTGCCTCAGGAGACGTCCAGAGACCACTAGCGAATCCTCGATGCTTTCATGGGGTTTTAGTGGGTGGGTGGGAGAAGAGGGGCTGCGACAGCCCGGCCGCACCATCATCATGAAACACCCTCTCCTTTCCTTTCAGCGGGGATGTTGAATAAGAAGAACTTCGCGAGTCGGTGCCCACGACATAATGTTTGCTCGGCCATCTTACAGTGTTACCTCACTGAGGTCTCAGGATATAAATTGTTATCTTGAGGTGAGATTAGTTAACAACTAAAACAACTAAAAAAACTACCGCCCCCGGAGGTACATATATACAAATAAAACCACAGATATCATAGAAAGACTGCACAGCAGAACAATTTCATTCTTTTCTTTCGTGTTTCTCTTTTCTCTATCTCTCTCTGGGTGCACGCGTGACCATGCATGTATAATTGGTTGGCTGGCTCGTTGCTTTGACAGGAAAGTGCTTCCACCTAGAGGTGATTTCGCATTAAGAAGGAAAAGGATTGGGGGAGGAAACCGGAGTACCTGGAAAAAAACCCGACAACCAGCTCTGCTAGCAGGTACATACAGTTCCGAGAGAAGAGATCTGAACCCAGGGCCTCTAAGTGCAGTGGTGACAAGCGAGTGTTTGAAACACTATACTACCGGACGCTCCAATATGTGTAATTCTACTTACAACCGAATAAATTATTTTCAAATATCCACTCAGAGCATCACATTTCTAAGGGGCACGCTGAGACTGTCTCATAAAATGACATTTAGTGTCGGGAATGTATTCAGTGACCGGATGTGCTCGTCTGCACAACCAAGATTTCATGCTTGTCCCACTAAATCTTACCGAAAACCTTCATACTCACAATGGGCACGCGCACACACACACACACACACTCTCTCTCTCTCTCTCTCTTGCTCCCTATCTCTCTCACTCACATACACACACATTAAATGTACTGTGAACATACAGTCTAATAGACTGTAGAATTGTAAGAATGAGAGCGTGGTTGTGCAGCTTCTTATCGCACATGTCATTAAAGTAAGCATCGCTAACGTGACCACGGCTGACGGCCATGAATAAGAACAATGTCTGTTCGCTCTAAAAGCGCTTTTCGGCAAGTGGGGTACGTCTAAAGTCTGACCTCTTGACCTCAGGAGTAATATTATGACAAGCAGGAAGGAGGAGGGACAATAAGCGCAGATGAACCAAAAGAGACTGGTGGCTGTGACGATGTCGTCATGTACCTCCAGCCACATCCCCGACCCCCCACCCCACCCCACCCCCGGACGTCGGGCCAGTTTGACAAGTACGTGTTACCGCTTACGTCATAGCGCGGGCGACGACTGGGCTGTGGAGAAACACACCTGGGCGATGATGGCCTTCCCATCAAACAATCCTACACCGCCGAATCAGGGTTGCCAGCGAGGTACTACGGGTAGATAAAGTTGAGCCCCGGGGGTATTAGGACTGGAAGAAGAGCACTTAAAACTGAAGACAGGAATATTGACTCTCAGCTGGTCTGACCCGAGGCAACCACCGTAAAAACAACGTAGTCGTAAAGGCTCAGGTGCAGGGCCGCACCGAGAGCCTGGCGCTTTCATTAGAGATCGCAGAGAGTCGACTGTAGGTAGAACAAGAACACCTTGAGCAGGTGTACCGAGGAAAGGAAAGCGAACCTTTCGTTCCCCCCACCTCTTCCTCTCCCCGAGTACTTACATGGATCACACATTGAGATGCAGGAGGTGCAATTGGACTGTTGTATCCAGTGCAAAGATGGTGACCTGCAGGTGTGGAGCCCATGTTAGAAAGACAGCCAAGATTTTAATTGTCGCTTACTCTTTCGATTCTCCGCCTATAAGTTGGTATGTTTCAACTTCTGTATAAGCAGTCAGCTTTAAGTTACAGACGCCGTTAAATGCAAAGACTGTCAAGAGTTAGTGAGGTCGTATCCGCACCATTATAACAGCTATCACGCAGACATCTACAAACCACATTGCAATGTGCAGTTCACCAAGATGGTGAGTTGAGAAAAAAGCAGGCTGAGGTAGGGGAACCAGAGTTGAGTTTTTTAAACTTTAAATATGGCATTTTAATGCACCGTCCCTGACAAGTCTACACCTCATGCATTTCGACTGCTAATATGTAGAAGCTCTTGACATCTTCAAGACAAGCCAGAACGGCTGGTTGTCCAGATTAAGACTGTTTCAATACTCCATCCTTCTAGATGTTGCTACTTTCAAAATGTCGAGATATCCGCTTATGGTTCGTACACAGCTCACAGCAACCAGTCCGCGGCAGGGGTCATGACCTGAAGTCTCTTGAGGCGCGTGCGGTTATCAAGTTACTTCGTGGATTCGATGACTTCAAAGGTCACGTGGCATGCGCCTTGCCTTGCCGTTCCCTGGCGGCCTTCAAACACTTTGGAGTGCGGCCCAGGCTTTCAAGGATGATGGCAAAAGTGCCAGCCATTCCTAGAGTTGCACACAAAACACGCATCTGGCATCAGCAGTTTGTCAAGTTTTGCTTTGATATGGCTTCTTTCACTTCCCTTAGTTCACAAATGCAATAGAATAAGGAAAGACATAGAAAACGACTACACTTTTCTTGCTCGTTAATGAAGTAATTAAGCAGATACTTTCGCCCATTTACCTCATCTGATTTGTCACGTGTTAAGCAAAGTGCTGACAAGTGTTAATTTTCCGAGACGTATCATCACTTCAAGTTAGACTTTGTAAAAGAATTTTGTTATTATTTAATGGGGGAAGCATGTTCCATATAAAAAGGTGCAACAATTTGATCAGTTTCAGCAACAACAAGAGAGATCGCGTGCTCCAGGACCTTCGTCATGGGGGTCACTGAAATCACTAGGACCTGTCGTCACCTTTAGCATGTTGTCTCCTTCTGTGCCCTGCATCATAATGTGTGCTGTTGTCGCTCGTCCTTATGTGGCCCTGGCTCTCATTTACGGCTGCCTAGGGGGCGAAAGTGTAACCCCGGCAACCCTGCTTGTTTTTCACGGAGTTGTCTTCTCCCAACTAGGCCTTATTTTAGACTGCGAAAGCGTGCGTGTTTCCAGATTTTTCGCTGGTCCTGAAGCCCGATGGGGTCGTAATGCAGAAGTTCGCGGCCTTGCTTATTCCATCTGTCTCCTTTGGTTCTTTAACGGCTGCTACTCATTTTTACGCCTGGCATCTCGTTCGTTGCTGCGGGCATGTTCAACAAGGTCGACTGGAAGCTGCCGGCAATTTCCTTCATCTTCTATCAACTTACATTTTTAGGAACTGGCGTCTGCTGCGGCGTATTTGAGCGGTGAGTGGCCCATGACTTGGTTCTCCCTTAGATTATGGCTAACCGTGCGAAAAGATTCCATTCGATGATTTTGTGTATGCCTTGATGGCTCTGTGCACACCTTGTCTGATTATTGTGCGCTGTACTACCACCTGCAGGATGTGAAAGAGATCAGTGAACACGTCATCTGAAGGATGCTCCGTCTTCTGTTGCTGTACATCCATTAAGCAGGTCTGGTTTTTGTTTCAGTTTTGTTTTCTATTTCCATCTCGAGTAAAGGCAGATTACAGTGAAGATGGGAGATGGGATGAAAGTAATTGGACTAGCTGACCTTTGCCCTCCACAAAACAAAGAACCGAGAGGTAAGCAAAGCCAGTTACAAGAAACCCCCTCCCACAATATACACACACCTCACCGCCCGACACCCCCCTCATTCCACGGCTCATAAGGCTTAGGATGGTCTAGATGTGAACCAAGTTTCCCCATTACAGTGGGGTTGGGGGGCCGGTAGTGTAGTGGTAAAAGTACTCGCTCTTCACCACTGTCTCGGGACACTCACTGTATGTGACACTTGTTCGCAGGGCTGGCCGTCGAGGGTTTTGTCCAGGACCTCTGGTTTCCTTTTCCCTCATTTTGTGAAATCATCTTTAGTTGGAAGCACTTTCCCGCAAAATCAACCAAGCAATCACTACAAAGCATTTGTACGATCTAAGTATGAGAAAAGTTACCACATTACAGTGGAACACAACTGACCTCTTGTTTCATTCCTCAATTAGGGCACATTATTTATCGTCTTACAACATTATCTTACCTTCTATCCCCTCACATGGACTGGACATGCGCACCAACATGTGAATTTATGCCTTCTGAATGCTTCATTCTTCCTCTGTTGTAGTATGTTGTTGCTATGTTGTAGATCTCTAGCACTGTATCTCGCTTTCGTGTGTCTGCACCAAAAACGGTGACATCTTTTTTTATTCTGCTCTTATCTCGTATACGACTAGTGATGAATGTCGTCTGCCAAACGACTTGCATTATTCCAGCTGGAGGTCTGTAAGTCCGACACTGGGATTACCCGCTCGACCAAAAGGCTCGTTAAAATACCGACAGAGGGCACGTGCAGTCCTAGGCCCTCCTCCCCCAGCCCCCTCTTAGGAGTTTGATGCTGCTGGCAAGACTCCCGTGAGCCAAGCTGGTCAGTGATAGCGTCTGTTCCTCGGATGGTGTCTATAAGCGTGAGTATGAATTTTACAACCATAATAGTGTCTTAATGACAGAGGCATCTTGCATAATTATTGAATACTTTTGCACATGGTAAAAAGGAGTCACCGTAGACCGGTGGTTGTTGTGCTCAACTTCGGAGTTGAATCTCGGTTATCGGTTCAAGACTGTCCTGAGCATACGACTGGAAAGCTTGACCTGTCTACCATACGGTCAACTGATTTAATAAGCAAGACTAAGGAGGGTAGGTTGAGGAAGAAAGGGCTTGGGTTCTGCCCTGGATTCACTCCACTGCCTGTACATCTGCAAAGCTATGGAGCTATCTAAAAGTGGATACAACATTTCCTGTAATACCCTGAGTTACACGCTCATGGATGCACTTAACACACATCCCGTTTTTTATTGTTCATTACCTTATACTCTGGATACCGCTTACACATTGTTGCTTGTTGTGTTGCCTGACTTCTGTTTGTATTGTTCGAATCTTCTACATTCTCGGCAATCATTAATTTTCATTTCGTTCTGTTGTCTACAGGTTCAAACCCAGAACACCTTCAAGTCAATCTACTTCAACTACATGTAAGCCTGCGCACGCACGCACACAACACCCCCACACACACACACACACACACACACGCGCGCGCGCGCGAGCTGAGACAGAGAAAAGATATCGCCTATAGAATGTCTTTTCCTAGTATTTACTTTAAGGAACATTTAACTGACTATCTTACCTCTCTATCTCTTTCGTTTGAAAGCATAACTCTCGAAGCTCTTGCTTACCTGGGGCTGGAGAAAACTGAAGTTCAAAATGGAACACTCCAACAAATTTTTCTATCACCATGCCAACGATAGTGAGATACTTCTCTCTGGTACGGCACTGTTCTAATTCTAGTCTTTGCATAATGTTGCTGAATTATAAACACTAGTACTGGCTAAATGCTTACTCTTTATGAAACTAGAAACTATCGCATGCATCTTGAAATTTTTCTGACAGATAAAACATGAGACATTCAGCCTGTCTTCACGAGGGGACCCACTCACAGGTAAGGCAAGTCAAATGACTAAAAACGTTAATTCAAATTATTTTCCTTATAATGCACCAGTCAGTAATGAACGGAACATGAACCTTCCTGGCAGCACAAGGAAATATGTCGACTTCGACCGTATCTTAAAGGATGGGCATAAAGGTGTGTGTGTGGGGGGGGGGGAAGGTGCGGGAGAGCGGTTTAGATAGACGATGTGCGAAATAAACGTTGGCATAGTTCCAAAGGAATATGTTAGTCTATCGCGGAACATATGTTTCTGCTCATAGAAATTTCAATGCACATAAATTGTAAACACATCCGCCCACAAATGGGGCCTTGTTAAATCATCTCCAGTCATTTCTAACATCCCCATCGGGCTTTACACGACAAGAAGGCTAGAGCAAGAGATGAACTGAAATCGCTTAATACTTGAGATTTTATTCTGGATGAGTTCACGTAGCTCAGAATTTTCTTCAAGATGCACAGATGTAGCAAGGAAGACGGGAGGGGAATGGCAGAACGAAGAGGGAGTGGAAAGAGAGAAGAAGAAGAAGAAGAAGAAGAAGAAGAAGAAATAAAAAAAAGTAAGGTTACGAAGAAAGGATTACCGTACCAGACTTATCGTCCAGTCCAGCGAAGGCTGGTAGTCTCAATCTGCTCAGGAACATTCGAGTGAAGGCTTGTGGATATTTCTTGCCGACAAACAGTCACAGCTGATGGCGGTGCCTTTGCTGGTGTAGCGGTGTATCCTCACCAATCTCTCCAAGTTACGTCTGCTACATACTAAAGATGTGGACAACAACAGACTGTACAATGACAGGCCAGGGAGTCGTCTGCGAAATGACCGGATGTCACGAGACACACGTGGAAAGAGAAAGTAACACGCGCTGTACGAGTGGAAAGTTACCAAGTAGCTGGCTTTCTGGACCAAAAAAAATGTTTTTTTTTTTAATCGTGTGCCTTCTCTGTACGAGAATTTCCAAGCTCCAGGTCAACTAGCACGTTTCGAAGGGTTTTTTACCTTTTGCACGAGCTTTCCGATTTCCACTTTTTCGAGCTTCCTGGAAGACGTCAAAGACGGAGAGAAAATCCTTCAAAATGATTGGTCGAGCAGGCTGACCTCATGACATGACACTTGCTCGCACGGAAAGCATGGCAAACGGTATACTGACAGTTGCCACGGATACATGCGCCTATAACCCTTGTCTGAAGCTAAACATTTCTTTGGTTCTTACTGTTTTTAATCTCGAATCTTGATGTAGCAGAGGAAATCACAAACACACCCACGCACATGGGCACACACACACTCTCTCTCTCTCTCTCACATACACGCATGGCCGCGCACACACACACACACACACACACACACACACACACACTGTCCTAAGCAAACGACTGGAAGGCTTGATCTGTCGACCATACGGTTACCTAATTTTGGAAACAAGAACTATATATAAATAAGACTTGCACCACTTATAGCATGTTTAAAGACTATTTTAGTTTCAAGTACTATTTAATAGACTTACCACCAGCTCTTAGATCACAAATTCCCTATCCAGCAATAAAGATATAGTGATATACCTAGATATTTAAGAACATGTCCGCTGTGTAATCTAGATGAGGTAGGCGATGAATTTCATTATTTGTTTGTGTGTGTACTCACCCTTTCTTAATTGCTTCACGGAAAGCGCTGCTACCGGTATATTCTGTACATTATCCAAATGAATTTAAATTTCACCAGCTAATGAATGTTAAATCCAAGTGTATACTTATTAACCTAAGCAAATTTATTCAAACGGCATTATCATTGTTTAAATAATCTTTATATATATATATACATATACAGTGCCTTGTATCTATTTACATGTATTTGCCATATTGTCACCACCTGTTGGGAGCTTGTTACTGAGAAAAAAAATTGCCATTGTGATTATAATAACTGTGACGTTATGGCTAAAAATACCCCCAGGGCTTATAGCCAAAATAAAATACTCGAATTATAAGCAATGCTCTAGACTCACTTCACTGCCCATACAATTGCAATGCTATAGAGCTCTCGTTATTCTTATTATATAAATGGATGCGTATGACAGAAAAAAGATTATCCGTATGTCTACGCCTGTATCCTGATGATACCTTACCTTAATGGTACTCTCTCTATCTGTGTGTGTGTGTGTGTGTGTGTGTGTGTGTGTGTGTGTGTGTGTGTGTGTGTGTGTGTGTGTTACACGGACATTAATATTTATGTAGAGGAGTATCAACACAACAGTTTGTAGGATGTGTTAGCTATAAGCTTCCCTAAAATGTCCCATGCTCTCATGCCCCGTAGTATTAGTAAAACGAAAGCATAGTCGTGAGTCAAAGTGTTATATGATGCACTAGTGACTAACCAATTAACCGAGTACTCAAGAACTATTATCCTCACAGGAAATTTTAAACAAGCACTTTTTAACTGAAACAGTTCCCAGCACTGAAACTGAAAATGACAGTGGAGTTACGATTGGTAATACAATAATGTCTGTGTGTCCCGTTTTCACGAAAGTGATGTGAGGATGAAAGTATCATAAAAAATGTTTTCTGTCTTCTGGGGTGAACCTTTTGGGGTGGCTGGCCGCTGGACAGTATGACTGGATGCGAGATGATGAGCGGATGTACACCAGTATCTAGTGAGCAGCTGGTGCACGCGTGTGTCTATCTGTGTGTGTTTACATGTATGAGAGATAGGGGGGTTGGGAAATTACACTAATATTGCAAGCATATAGGAGGATTACGAAAAATTAGCGAAAGATAAACATCGACAGAGTATTTTTGTACGACATGCGGTGCAGCGTGCGAGCGAACTTGAAGTGGGATATGCCTGCTCGCGCAAAACTTTTGAAATGATGTACGACTTACCTGCTATCAGATCATTAATGTTATTAGTAAACATTGCTACAGTCCCACACCCCGATAGCCCTCTTTCTTAATCTACAAACGCTTTTCTAATATACAAACCAGTTTATCAAAGGATTGTTTTCTTTTACCTATCATTTCTAGCTCACTGGAACCCTGCTTTTCCATTCGTCTCACACCCCGCCGCTTCTGCCCTCTCTTCAGTCTCCGAGTATCCGCGTATTTTAGGCGCAGGTGAGTGGGTTGTGGCAGGTGTATCCCCGCACCTTCTGAACATTGTGGATATCTTCAAGCGGCTGTTGCAGCAGACAAGTGTGGGTGTTGTTGGAGATGCAAGAAATCTTTATCTCCAAAGGACATGTCAAGACTTCTCAAGCAGTGGCCTGGCCATCGTATGGTTATCTTGATAACCATCCTCTACCACTGACATACACTCGGGGGATCACGACTGTCTACTACAATGTACGAAGCCCTTGTAAAGTAGCTCGACAAAACTGTTTGTTTGTTTTTTTGTTTGTTTGTTTGTTTGTTTGTTTGTTTGTTTGTTTGTTTTAAACCGATGAATTGTCATCGTGTTGGTCACGCTCCTCCCAGCCTTTGCATCTGGATGGGCACGTGATGTACAGAAACACAGACAAGTTGAGACAACATGCGACACCATCGAACACACTACACACACACACACACACACACACAGGACACTTCAAACACCCTAATTCTAATCATCAGCACAGACGTTTACTGCTCGTAGCAATCCCCCCACCTTTTTTATTATTATTTATTTTTTTGGTAAACCCCCCATTACACAGTGCGAGATTTGTCCGCACTCTGACAAACAGCAATATAATCAGACACAAAACTTGAGGCAACCCGCCTCGGATTCATTACAGTCGTAAAAGGAAATAATGCCCGCAGCTTTATCCTCTTTGTTGTCCCACTACAGGGGGCCGCACGCAGCTCGTATTAGCTTAGCAATCGTAGCACCATCATTTCCTGGGAAACAATACGAAAGTACTCGGACAAGACTGACGACAGGAGGAAATAGCCACCATCATACGCCCTCGTGTGCCTCTGCCTTCATGAGGATGTGTATTTGAATAACACGTGAAGCTGGTCATTTCATCCCCTAGCCAAGTAGAAAATGGCAGGCAGTGCCAGTGCCAGTCCCCTGTAGTTGTCTCTTTCCTAAATATCTACAGAAACATGTAACTTCCTACGTGGTTTGAGCTCTTGACATTTGTTCAAACTGACTGACATTGTCTTCTACTTCTTGGAAAGAAAGATAAATAGACGACTAAAGCAAAGGGTAGTGGAGCAACTGACCCATATATGGGCTTATAGCCGTATATATGGCTGCAAAATAGCAAGGAAGGAAAGAAGGAGTAAACAAACGAATTAAAGAATTAAGGAAAGAAAAAAAATGAGGGAAGCAGAGAATAGAGGAAGAAAGAAAGATAAGAGGAAGAAAAGATAGAATAAACGAAAAAAGGGAAAGAAAGAACAAAAGATGAATAACGAAAGAAGGGCAAGAATTACAAACTTTAAAACGAGGTTTCAGAATCATTATCAACAAGAATGAGAATTTGATGCAAGCAGTATTTTCACACACCGATTTCAGTTGAATACAATGTTCAAATTCTGTTTTTCAATCGTCACACATTTGTATAATGTAGCGATCCCCTGACAGTCGAGGCGCATTTGCTAGATTTATACTCGGCGTTTCCCTCATTAAAAACCCATCCCCAACATAAGCTAATAATTCTTTTTCTGCTGACCATCACTGCCCATTCTTTTCTGTGTTTGAGAAACTTCGTTATAATTTTATCTGTCCTACTTATGCTAATCTTCGAGAGAGAATTTCATGCCAGTAAAGTTCCTTAGAAGTCTATGAATTTCAGAACAGGAATTTAAGGTTTTATTTTTAAAGCTATAAATGTAAATACAAATACCAATTAATGCCGTTTGAATGATATTGCTCGTATGAATGATTTATAAAGGTTGTTGAGAACATATTGTAAACTTGTATGAGTTATTTATAAATGTGTGAAAATGATTATATTCCTGTAAAACCAGCCCTGGAAATGGATGGATATTGGATGGCTTAGTAATAGTTCGTCTCACACACACACACACACACACACACACACACACACACACACACACACACACAGAGTTTCGGCACGTTTGTGCGGGTGGGTCCGAGGGATCATGTGACGAAATCTTTCTCTCTCTCCTGACACCCCTCCCTACCATCGCTGGCACGTGGAGGGTCCACTCTCTACTGCCTCACCAGCGTTCACTAGGTGTAAAATCCCCCCCCCCCGTCGCCAGGCCGATTGTCTCCCCTTTACTGCCACGGCTCGCCGCTACCTTGACCTCCATTGCCAGAGGCACTGACCCGACACATCTCAAGTGGGTTGACCGGACGTAGGTGACGTCATGTTGGCCTCTTTACACCCGGTTCCCACCCAGCGATTGGATATGAGTCATCTTGTCAAGGTTGTCCGACGAGGGCAGTGTTGGGTAATGGGTGTGTGGGTAGTGAGGGTCAGCCAGATGCGGCAAAGTGGGGTAACTGTGTAACGGGGAGATAAACGGTTTTAACAGTCATCTGGATGTTAACTAACTGGCAATACTCAAGTCTTTCCCTAACAAATGTCGATGGTCTGTCTGACACATGACTTCAGTCCAGATGCCAACGAGGTGGTGACCTTGGCCTGCTTAGCGACGTGCGAACAGGATTTGTGTGAGAGTTGGGTTGACCGGTAAATAAAACTAAACTGGCGGGACTGCGATTGCAGTCTGAGTCTATTTTCGCCACTGCCTTAGTCTCTAAGGCTGGCCTTATACACATCGAATTTTCGCCGTGCGCAGTGGACGGCGCGGCGCCGTGCTTTTTGATAACCGAAGAAGTCAACGGGTCAACTCACACGTTTCGCCGTCCACGGCAGCCGTGGACACCACGGCGCGTAACAACCACCGACACGGCGCAACGTCGTCCCTACCGCGTTGATAACTATTGCTTCAACTGGGAGCACTCACACTGGTCAACTGGCGCCGTGTCTACCCTCCCTCTAGCGCATGCGCACAACACTGAATCGCCACGTGTGCGTTCTCTTATGGTCAGTTGACACGTTGCCTGGTGGTTTATTTAAGTGTTTCTTGATTTGTATTTTAAAAAAATCTTCAAAATGCAATGCATATAGTATATTGTAACATATAGTATTGCATATATTGCATGTAGTAATAATTTCTAGGAAGACCTTACGAAAGCAGAAACGCAGAAGAGCGTCACAAAAGATAGAGAGAGGATTAAACTCTTTCTACCCCTAACTCACTATCTTTTTTTCTTTCTTTGAATAAAAAAAGATATTCAGAATAGTGTTAAAATACTTGCTTTATTTGTGACAGATTACAAGGGACATTAAAGATCTAAGACAACAATTAAACACGCCAAGGATAGATGAATAATATAAAGAATGATCATTTAAGAGCATAAAAATATTTAATAATGATTAACACTTAAGGAGTAACACTAAAATATTATTACCACGCCTTTTCTTTTTGCTATACAACTGTTGTGAAAATCTCATCACTGGCGCATTCATCAGCCTATTTGCTGAGCTGAGAATTAAAAGTGATCAAAACAAGTTTTTTAAACTATTTCCGGATGAATGCGCCAGTGATAGGTTGCTGAATGTTTAGTGGGTGTACCCATATAGTTCTATTTTGTCGTCTTTTTCTTTGTTTTTCAATCAAATATAAACACAAAGCTTGCTCTAGATCGTCCATCTTGAAGTGCTTCCACACACCGTGTGCCAACAGCCGTTTGTTACCCACGGCGCGCGCCATCTTGTCAACGGCGTGTATGAGGAATGCACGGCGTCTCGCCGTCCACGGCGCACGACGAAAATTCGATGTGTGCAAGGTTGGCCTTACAGCACAGGTAGAGAAGGGTCTGAGTTCTTACACACTGGAGTAAATCATCACCAAAGTGCAATGAGAGCGGCGCTCTGTGGCAAAAAGAGTGATTCTAGTCACTGTATGTATAGCACAACATGAGTCAGGCAGCGCTCAGTCTCTTGCCGACCATTTCGTCTAGTCAGACCTCGAACTGACCACTTTACAGCCGAGTAACTAGCCACTAGCAGCTTAGGTAGCGTCCATAAGATAGAGCATCTTACCAAGATTTAAAATAAACTATAAAACAAAACTGTACCATATCTTCCGGGCATCGACCACACCCGCGGTTCTCTACCTGTGCAACGTGCTGACAAGGGAGGGGTGGTGGCGAAGGCGGTTATTTCTTCATATCTCATATCGGCATTAGTGGCTAAGGGGTCCGCGCGAACGTACCTTTTTTCGTCTTGGGGGGGTGGGGGGTCGTCACAAGTAAAAGGTTGAGAAACGCTGGACTAGACCTTTCCGTAGCAAGGGTCAAAGAAAATAACTCCACGATTTTAGCAGTATAACTTACTATATGTGCGCAAAATCTTCTCTGAGTCATCAGCATTATCCCCATATACTGCACACTTTGTGACCTAACAGCGCTTTCACAAATCTTCTATTAGAAATTGCGAGCTAGCACCTATTTCAGAGACTACTTGGAAGCCCCCTGGCACTAGTCATGAAGCAAAGGTAAATTGTTACCCTGGAGGAACATGGAGAATTCAAGGACAAGGTAAAATGCCCCCTGGGTTTATATGCAATAAAAATAAATGAAAATTAATGAAATGAAAATGTTTTCAGATGTTATAAAGCGGTGTCCAGACCCCGCTGTTATTGGTTTACTTGATTTAGTGGGAAAGTATTTCCACCTAAAGATGATCTCGCACTACAAGGAGAGAAAGAGAAGGGTACGAAGCTTCCGACACCTGGCTCTGCGAACAGTTGTCGCATACAGAGTGTCAAGAAACGAGATGTGAACTAAGGGCTCTCATGGCCACTAGACCCCCCCCCCCTGATATTGTTTTACCCTGGGGTAAAGAAACATAAAGTAATGTCCGCGGGGGTTCCTCACCGCATGACAACTACGATAACAAAACACTTTCCTGAAGGTCCTCAAGTTGCCGTGGGGAAACGACTTACTCTTGTTTCATTACTCCGGCACCAGGCGTGTTTATTTCAGGACATAATTTCTTTCGTGCATGACGTCATATTAAAAGCTAAAGGTCATCCCCTAACCTTTTCAGGTCGTTGAGGGGGGGATTGTGTGTGTGTGTGTGTGTGTGTGTGAGAGAGAGAAAGTTTGTGTGTGTGAGAGAGAGAACGTTTTTGTGTGTGTGCGTGTGTGTGTGTGTGTGTGTGTGTGTGTGTGTGTGTGTGTGTGTGAG
The DNA here is from genome assembly GCA_004794655.1 of Marisa cornuarietis. NCBI lineage: Eukaryota > Metazoa > Mollusca > Gastropoda > Architaenioglossa > Ampullariidae > Marisa > Marisa cornuarietis. The sequence continues at coordinate 3,091,844 of SMMW01000555.1, forward strand.
AGAGAGAGAGAGGTATTAGAGATCTCACTTTTCGGGACCAGCTGTATGTGAGGGCGGTGCCCCTCTCCTCTCCCTCACTGCCTTACCTTCTCCAACCCCCTATCCCCTATGGCCTATGGAGTCAGGCGCCCATACTCGTCAGCTGGGTCGACTTGGGGAAGTTTGCTGCGCTTATCGGGAACCGAACTGAAATTTGTCTATTTCCAAGTATAAAGAGTTTCTTTCATTCACAGAGTTTCATAATGAAGTAAACAAACTCCGTCATTTCTTTCACCATTATATTTCAAAACAGGTAATTGAGGGTTTTTACCTTTTGAAAATGCAACAATTTTTGTTTTTAAAAACATTGACAGGTGGGTGCCATAGATGTAGTTACTTCTGATTGTTTGTCTGTAGTTGTGTGGCTGGTTTAACAAGACCATCTTCGTCGTTGTGCGGCCACGGCAGTAAAGTGCGTACCTGTGACGTATCTTCCTGTGACATAACGCGCGCCTCGAGCCCGCGATGGCCTTGGAAGTAGGACATGCTTGACCTGCAAACCTTCTCACACCTTGTGGCTGCTAGGCAACGCGCGGAGTGGCTGAGAGCCTTTAGACCAGTTATGCAAGGTCTTGGTGTGTGTGCGCATGTGTGTGTTGGGGGGTGGGGGGAAGTGGAGGGTGAAGGAACCGTAAGGTTAGCCCATGACCTATCTGCGTTGCATAAGTCCAGAGGTTGGCAACCCTGGGAACTGATAATCGAGAAGACTCTCGCGTATACGCACACATACGCGTAAACATAGCAGTTTGTCGTGCGTGCAAGAGGAAATGAACAATTTTAGAATTCACTCCAAGTAGGAAAAAACCGGAGGAAAATAAGCATGAAACAAAAGCCTCATAGACGCTAAATATCTTGATACACAATATTTTTCTTACGTTCAACTCGTCCTCGGCTTGTAACGGAGCATATTCCCCGACCGTCTCTGATTTCCAAACATTACTGCCGCACACACAACAAAGCAGCAAAAAGAGAAGTCTCAAAAGTCCTTTACCAGGATACTTTATGTAACAACACATCACAAAGATGGCGCTCAATGGTGCAGTTTAATTAAAGCGATTGCTTCAATTCTAACCCTGATGTTAAGTTAAAAATAGCAAAAGTGTTTGCATGTCAGAGTAGCAATCGACTAAAACGATTGCAGGTAACTCTATATTCTAAAACACTTGCTGACTGCAAATCAAACACGAAGACAGATCGTAAAGGGCTAAACACGATCCCTACAACAACGGCTTAGAAAATTTGTAAAATGGCGTCACGTGCAGAACCCTAATCGGCTTCAATCCACAAATGGCACTAACTCGTGGAAAGAGTGTTCGGGGCACTTCATCTGCTAAACCCTCCTTTATCATATCACAGTAACCATTGGAGCTTTTTTTTCTTCGGGTTTAGGATGCTGTGAGAGTTGTCACTACACGCGGAGGTCAGAAATGATACTCAGATGTAGTCCCTGGTTCAGAGACTGGTCCACGACTGTGTGGCGCGTGTGTGGCGCGAGACCACACAGTCACGTGGTAGGACGCAGAGCACAAGAGGAATACAAGATTAAATTAAGCCAGTATTTGCCCGGATCTTATTACAGGTCGGGGAAGCGAAATGACTTCTGTCATCTAAACCACGACCTTCCCGAGACCTGCTTTGAAAGTCTGTGGCTTAGACCCGGGGTCCTCGGTGGTTCTTATCTGTTCAAGAGGCTAGCAGTAGAGTCTGATGCATAACCTTGCTTTTCAACTTCATCTAAATGCGAGCCCCGAGGTCGCATGCGTTGACTCTTAGCCATGAAAAACCATAGCAATTGCGCAGTTGTCGTCACTGCTATAAAAAGAATCACGTGTTACTTCCAGGTTTTGTTTATTGGCGAGTCCAAAGTTTAGGCCTTAGGGTGTGTTGATATCTTAGGTGGCACGAGCTACTTGGAAAGGTAGTTGCGTCCATCTCCTCCCACTTCACCCAAAACTATTTCAGTTCATGACGAAATCCTCCCGATCTTGTTTGCCTGCTCTTGTGTGTGTGTGTGTGTGCGCGCGAGCGCGCTTGTACTCTCGTCGTCAAAGTCAAGATTCCTTACGACGTCGACATCAGGTTGGGGAACGAGTGAAATGAAAGTAATCACTGATTAACAAGTACTTGTGGTTGAGAGGTACTGCTGTTTCTGTAGACAAAATAATGATGCTCTCTGCTGACTGGCCTGAGTGCACCCGGTAACTGTGATCATGCGCTTACGAGCTTAAAATTCTCTTTTGATGTTCCCACGAACGGACTTTCTCCGGGTACTCCATCTTTTTCCCCTACCCATAACTAATACATGCTGCCCCATCGCCAAGATATCTCCACAATAGAATTACTCTACCAGTTAAACAAAACAACCAACCAGTTACTTACAGGCCGAAATGATCCCTCTTCCCCTGTACGCTTACGGGTGATCTTTCGCAGAGGGGAAAGGAAAGCTGTCAAAGTGTTTGTTCACTGAAGTTTGTCCGAGACGTGCTATCTAGTTTTTAAAACGAATGTTTTGATTGGCTAAAAACGGCGGTTGGACATGTATTTCAAGTTTGACAGATTTATGAGCTACGTGTAGAGCTACGCGGGTATTGCAAGGGCACCAAAAAGAAAGTCTTGCCAATCTCTGACAAGATTTATCACAGCTCGCTCTGTGTGTGTATGTGGGGGAGAGAAAGAGTCAAAGGCACAGTTTCTCTACAATTTAATAAGGACCACATGGCAAGGGATCATAACTTCACGTGCACTGCACTCGTTATGTAACAGCATTATTAATTATTTTAATCCCTTAAAGTGACATGAAGGAGAGCAATATCCGAGCGATCGCTGAACTCTGCTTGTGCGCGTGCGCACACGCACGCACGCTCGCACACGCACGCACGCACGAACACGAACACACACACACACACACACACACTTGTACCTCTGCTTAGCGCTTGTATATTGACTGTTTGTACAGTTCGAGAGCTTAAAGGGTATAAATAGATCTTCTGGCTTCCTAGACAAATTCTATACATTATCTGAGACACTAAAGGAAAGATTACACGGCACGTGACTTTCTTTAATTCATTCGTTTTCTTTCCTTCTCCTTTGTCATCATCATCATCATCATCATCATCATCATCATCATCGTCGTCGTCGTCGTCGTCGTCGTCTCATGGTCATTAAGGTAGTGTTCTTGTGCGGGTGTGTTACATGGTTGTTCATATCACGACTATGTTTTCCACACAAGATTCCGAAATTTGTACGTTTCATTGATCTGTCCACCGCGATGCAGCATAACCTGTTGAACTACAGCACGGGTCACTCGATGGTCGTCGAAGTCCTCGCTCCTACGCTTCCCCCCTCCCTCCACCCTCACACCACCCCCCAACACCTACCTCGAGTATGTTCCCTTGTCTCTTCAAAGACCTGTAAGAGGGGCAGTCACTGCTGCGAAATGAGGCATGCATTCGCGGTGGAACGATGCCAAGTCAAGGAAGGACGTAACTGCTTCTCCTTTTGTGGGTCTGGCGCTTTTCTGGTCTTTTTCAACTTTGTCCTCGCGCACTTCTTTCACGCCTTCCTGAAGACGATGTCCGATGGCATCCATATTATCCACATGCTTGCCTAATACGCATTTACTGAGCCGCGATGTAACGATCCCACAATTTAGGCTGATCACTGCGCACTTTCGTGAGAATCGTCTTGAGTGTCATTAGAAATGTTCAACATCCATTGCACATTGGGTGGTATGGTGATTTGGCGAATGCTGAATGACTTTGTGACTTCCTCCATACATTCTGACACAAAGTGCGGCCCAGTATCGCTCAGTATTTCTTCTGGGACTCCAAAATTGAATGAAAATGCCAATCAGCGCTCCTGTGACAGTCTCTGTATCGATCTCCTATACAGGAACCGTTTCAGGATATCTGGTAGCATATAGTCCGCAAGCGTCAAAAGTTATCGAGGCCCCTGCCACGTCGACAGCAACCCGCTTGAAGGACATGTCCATCTTCGGCATCTTCTGCAAGGGTACACTTGGTACGTTACCCTCTTTGCACCGTTTTCTGGCAGACGTCTCATGACCGGCAGAGACGAGTTACATACCCGGAAATGCCAGACCAGTAAAATGCTGCCGTGATTTTGTCTTAAATCTTTTTGATTCCTAGATGGCCACCCATGATTGAAGAATGTGCAATGTCTATCACCGACCGCCGCAAGGAAACTGGAACCATCACTTGGCGGATAGGCTCTCGTTTATTATAACATATTATGTTCATTCACTGAACAGCCTGCACAACACTCCTCCTTTTTTCTTAGATCGGACCTTCCCGTAACGCTTGGTGAACGTGATGTCCTGGTTGATATTTAAGCAGTGTCAGATCATTTTGCTGCAAATCAATAAATTTTCTTTTGTCGATATCAGTCATTTTCACCTCTACGATGACTGCTTACCGTTTTGCTATTTCATTTTCCTGTGCTGCCTGCGCCCTGGCTGTCACTGCACATGTATGCTCCCCGTGCCGGCCAGGAACATCGGTAACTCTGGTACCTTTGATGTTACCGATGATGAGGTCATACCGCGAGCTTTCGTGGCACAGTGCATTCACCCGACCGCTTACATACAGTGATGATAGTCCGACCTCTGTACTCGGCACACTCTGAACCTGCCCATGGGGTGGGGGGGTGGGGGCTGGGGGGTCCGGTGGCGCAACGGTTAGCGGTTGTCACCAATACAGTGAAGGTTGGGTGTCCTGGGTTCAGATCCCGTCTCAGGGCCGCTGTTCTTTCTCTGAATGTGGCATTTGTTTACAGGGCTGGCTGCCTTGCCGTGATATAGCCTTAGTTGCTGACTCGGGTAAAACACCAATCCCTTAGTGTTTCATTCATTCTGATTTACTGATCTATACTGATTGACTATGCTTTATCATAAAAGGCAATACTTATGTACCGTAAATTATAACCAGAAAGGTACTTAAATTTAAAAAAAAATTAAGCCACATTTTAGAAGAATGTCAGTTCTTGAACAAACAGATGGTAGACTAAAATAAGCTGTTTACATAGTTATCATCAAGTGAGACAATAAGATGTTACTTCTGCTTTTGCTACATACTGCAAGCTACAGGCCGAAAGCACTTACCGAGTAATCGACGGAAACTTCATCAACAATAGGAAAAATATTTTATCTGTATGACAAGTATTCGTCTCGATTATATGCATACTCGCATGCGTGCCCTCACACACACACACACACACACACACACACACACACACACACACACACACACACACACACACACACAGACTCGAGGGGAAGTGCACTCTTGTGCAGTTACCAATCATCTGGATTCTTCTTTCTCTCCCTGCGCTATGCCATTTACATTTGTACAGCACTCAGCCAACTAATGGTCTCTGCAGTCAGCAGTTTTTCGCTTTAAAGGATTAATTGTTCGTTACTTCGTTGAATATTTTTTTTTCTTCACTGCAGATCATTCAATCTTCCTTTATTTCTACTTCCCGCACCAGGTACTTTCTCGTTACATTGTCTGTGGATGAGATTTCAGATATGTGTGAAAATATCGACTGAATGGATGATGAATGTGTTTTGTGTCATCCTGGGTCCTGCTCCACGGCTGGTTTAAACTACTATGGTGCTCGCTGATGTGTCTTGAGAAACAGAAACTGATGACTTTGAAGTCTTCTCTTCACTGTGCTGCTACTCCTTCCAACATTAATTTAAAACACAAATTCCAGCCCAGTGCTCAAACCAACCTTTCGTCTTGACTGCGGCGGTCCGGTGGCGCAACGGTTAGCGCCTGTCACCAATACAGTGAAGGTTGGGTGTCCTGGGTTCAGTTCTCGTCTCGGGCACGCTGTTCTTTCTCTGCGTGTGGCATCTGTTGACAGGGCTGGCTGCCTTGCCGTGATATAGCCTTAGTTGCTGGCTCGGCGTAAAACACCAATAATAAAAAAAGTCTTGACTGCGAGGTCTCACACCTTTAGTTTGATGCTGCGTTTTTGTGTCTGTGTTTGTTTGTTGATATGTTTTGGTTTACGCCTTCACTGTCAGTGCATATTTCTTTATTATTCTGTTACTTTGTTTTAGTTTTTGTACAGAGGATTGTGCCTACTCTACAGTGAGGAAATACACTAAAAATATACTTTCTTCTTCTTATAATGATGAATTTTATACACGCACTCATATCCTACGCGCACACACAAACACGGGCACACCCCCGCACGCATGCACCTACACGCAAAAGTGCATGTTCGCGCACATATACCTGTAGTTAGGTATTCGCTCACACACACAGTCAGAGGAAATCAACTTTTGTATTATGGGATAGGCAGAGAGCAAATGTCTGTCTTCAGAGCGTGTCTCATAGATGAGAGAGAGAGAAAGAAAGAAAGAAAAACCCACGGACCAGCGAACCTTCACAACTGCACTTTTCCTCTAAAGGTCCTTGAAGACCTCCACATTTTCCTCCAGCATTTATGTTGTTCGAGAGACGGTAAGTGAAGGCGGACTGGGGTCGATGCAACTTAAACACGGGAAAAATAATTACAGCTCGCCGACCTGCATTGGGATTAATTCGATTACGCCATGTATCTTCTCTCTTGAAAAGGTTTCGGTTTTCCCTTGCAAGTGAGTATCGGACGGGCGGGTGAGCGAGCGAGCGAGCGAGCAAACAGAGAGAGGGAAGTGGTGGGGAATAATGGAAGAGAGAAGTGAGAAAGCGGCAAGGCGGGTGGAGGGGTGGACGGGGACTGAGAAAAAAAAATATACAAGTGTGTAGACAAAATGCGAGGAAAGCAGAAATGCATGCACGGCGGACAGGTTGGTAGACGGACAAACAACACTCGAAGCAAGTAACGTTTTAGCAGAAATCGATGAGCAAACCTTTTTGCGCGGACTCTTCCTCACCGACTCACTCTTCCTTCTGCCGCCACAACACACGGACGCAAGCGTATCAAAGGTGAGTCACTGCACCTGAGTCGGGAGGTAGGCCCACTGCCTGCTCTCCTTTGTGTCGCCGACCAACATCGATTGCTGGGACCTCAAAGGCCGTGCGGGGCCGACTGCACAACAGTGTATTCGCTGTCGGTCTAAATTATTTAAGTGCTGTCCTCTCCAATATCGGAATGATGAAATGTTGCTCTCATATAATTTTCATAGCATTCGAAGTTTCACCGTGGGGGCGACGGGGAAGGCATGGGGAGTATTTGTTGAAATTCAAACAGAGAAATGATTTTCTTTCGTTTTTAATTACTTAAATAGAATTTCTTTGAGCAGACAGCAGACACACGCATGTCCGGGCTGACATGAAGGAAAGTGGACTCAGACGAGCGGACGGCTGTACAACATTTAATACCAACTCAGCTAAGTAAAAAAAAAAGTTCAAATGATGGAAGTTACATAGATGTGTGTGTGTGTGTGTGTGTGTGTGTGTGTGTGTGTGTTAGCGTGTGTGTGCGTGCAAGCCAAGGTACCGACGTCTGGAACCATGCTTATAACACAGTGACATGTGGACTCTATAAAACTGGTCGCTAAGAGCATTAGAATGACATAAGTGTTGTGAAATTAAAACAAACAAACAAACAAACAAAATCAGACACTCCGGCAAGATTAGGCTGTTTGTTTAACCAGAACACGAGGACAGGAAATGTCAAGCCTCCCTGGTTAATAAGACTGGAAAGAAGGTCTGTAAAACAACAATCATCCTCCACGCAGGCGAATTACGGTTCTGATTGTTTACTGAAGGACCCGTTACCAACGTTTACCCCCCCCACCCACCCACTTACACTTAATATCATTTCACGTGTTTTATTGTGAGGTTGTTTGTTCAGTAGCACTTCCTCGATCCCCTGACTGAGAAAATAATACTTCTGCGTTTATGGAGTTTGCTTTGGCTTTTAACTTTTTTCTTCTTCTGTTATTATCTATGTTTGTTTCTTATTGCGAGAGGGTCGGGTGTTTTGCTTGACTGCCAGAACACTGACAGACTTTGTTCTCGGTCTGTTGCTTGTCTTCTTCCGGCACCAACGCCTTCCCTCTGTTTTGTTCTGCTTGGCGCCACTTTTACCAAAAAACAAAAAAAAGCCCTTTTGTTGGGCTCTTCCTGTCAGGTGAGACGCCTTTCACAGATACAGGTGCGAAATGTAAGGTCAAGGCCATGGAACGAAAGAACGGAGACCGAGAAATATCTGCACGGAAATTTCGTCTCTCCTTCTTACGTGCATGCTTTAGTGCGTGTACGGGCGCAAGGATGTTTCCTTGCGTGCGTGTGAAAGGAAGAGAATGTGCACACACACACACACACACACACACACACACACACAGAGGAAAGATTCTAAACCAGTTCCGTCCTCATCCTAAAATTAATTTTTGTCTACGTCGGTAATGTTTCGTTCTCACTGCACTCACCACACAACTTTCGATTTCGCATGCGCCGAAGCTCGCCTAGATGCATCAAAAACAAACAGAAGCGGTCCACTTAGGTATTTGTTCACGCGCACTTGAAAACCCATTAAGCACACACCGTTTGACACCGTGCAGGAAACCTGGGGGGGGAAGAAATAACTCGCCATCTGTCTCTCCAGGGTGTGTGTGGGATGTAGCGTGGGTGACATCAATTTTTCATTTTCCAATCGGAAACATAGGTCTTGTCCGTTCTGAAAGAAAGACGCGCCTTCTATAAATAGAGGTCTCTGACCAAACTCTTGGTTGCCAATCAAAACAAAAACTCCATTTTTTTAATTTTTTTTTTACTAAGACATGTAATACTGAAAACTGAACACACTTTGGTTTGCTTTGGTTAATTTACAGGGGTTTTCCTCTTCCCCCAGACGTGTACCCCTCTGTCCTCAATATTTTCATCTCTCACTCTCTCTCTCCTGAACAGCTTTTTTTTCGCGTAGGATGGGAGGGACAAAGGACACTGAGAGGAAACGGTTGACGGCTGATGTTACCAAAACGGGACGACACGGGCAGGTGCGGGTGTACAACGACATTCCTGAGCTGTGCAAGGGCAGGAATCCCTTTTGTGTCGCCTATTCGGGGTTGAGGAGGTCGCCCTTTTCCTTCGCTGTTGTTACACCGGGTTTACCCTGCTCTTGAGGGACGGGTGGAAGGCCCTCCTATGTTCGCGGGGCGAACTGCTCCGCACGCGACTAGCGAGTGTCTGCGCATGCGTGAACAGGCAGGTGGCACGCGCCGAACCTGTCCTCCACTTGTGTGTGTGTTTGCGCACGCGCGCGCGCGCGAAACTTTTGTCACTTCAAAGTGAAAGAGCCTGGAGAGACCTATTAAAGAAAAGAAAACCCTTACCGCTACCAAGGTCACATCATGGGGGTGTGGCCAACAGTCACGTGACAAACACTTTTTACGACATCTCCTTCATTCGATCTGCGCTATTACAGTCTCGTTTTCAACATTTTTTATGGAGTAACTAGACCCAAGAATGAAGAAAGAGGAATAAATAAACAAAGACCGAGCATAAGTGATGTTTACGGATACACGGGAGCACAAAGTGCAAGGGATGAACTTTAATCTTTCTTTAAAATTCTTATCCGCTTAACGTGTTCATTCTGCATACCACGTCATTCGGCCAAAAAATGTCAGTCAAACACATCAGAGGCTCATTCGTGTCACCATTTATTGTGTATCGCTTTTCTTGTCAAGCAACTCGTTACATTTCATGAGAAACTCTTCTTTCTTTAATTCTGACTCTCTTTCTGAATTAACCTCTTCAAACGAGAGTCAAGGCTCAAAGAATCTTCATGCAGGTGGGACGTGAAATCAACAGTTTTGTTGTAAGATATGTCTGGAGAATTTAATTTAGCTCCCAGCCCTGCTTTTCACCTGAAGTGGCTTGTTTGGAACAGAAAACGTTTCCCGTCGTGACGGCAATTCTTTCTCCTTAAATCCGCTTACATTCTCTTACCTGTTACCTGTTGCAAGATCGTTGGCTGGTCCGACTCAAGAAGAAATCTCGCGAAATATAGTCAAGCGGTTATTGAAAACAAGACGTCCATTATAGTGGAATCCTCTCGTACATATTTCTTCACACGTGGTCGTCACGTGGTGGGAGAGAAGGATCTGAATGACAATATGTTCGACAGTTTTCTATGGTGTGAACTGAATTTTCAGTCGCATTAAAAACTGTCGATAGTTCTCAATGCGAAGAATCAGTCTTAGCCTGCGGTTGTTGCAATTTACCTAGTCACTAATTACCCTTTAAGTTACTATTCAGAGGCACAGGTAACAATAAAGGGAACACTCGCATGCCTGCTTCTTGAACTCGCTCCTGTCAGTTGGATTCGTTAGCCTCGCATCATTATCTCACTTTGTCGGTAAATGTGTACTAAAACTATAACGATTTCACAATAGGTGTTTTCGTTGTGCAACACCCTCAGGTTCTTGTGCTTTGTTGTTATCGTCTTAAGGAATAACTGGGGGTCGGTGAGTGGTTAAAGATCAACTGGCTTATCAGCGTTTCGTGTCAAATCTCGAGGTCAGTGGCGAGTATTTAGTCACGACTGTGAGCAGAGTCCGGACATCTTGAGGGCAGACTGTACCCAGGTGTCAGTGGTAAGACTTTAAAGTTTCCGCGGCCTGGTGTGTCGCGCGGTGCTCACTAAGGTCTGCACGTGCTTGTCGCCATACCTGGGCAAAGCGTCATTCTGTACCTTTGTCTACGTGGCGCAGGTGTATAGTAAACTGCGAGGGACGCTCTACCTGTGGCTCTATTTCGGGTAGATGCCAGGTAGATGCACGCTTCCACTCGCACATTTTTTTCTTCTTTCGTATTCCTCATGCCGCTTGCACGTGCGTGTGTGTTTGTGTACGTGTTTACTTGCTGTTGCGTTTGTATGTACGTTCGTGCATGTGTGTGTGTGTGTGTGCTTGCTTATGTTTATGTACGTACGCGTGTGTGTGCGCGCGCACTTACTTGTGTGTGTGTATGTGTGCGTGAGAGTTCGCACTTGCTTTTGTGTAAGTACATCCGTGTGTCCGTGCATTTGAGAACAGGTTTGTATCTAATTTTGAATATGTCTCTCTGTATGTGAGAAAGTGTATGTATTTGTAAGAATATGTTTAAGTGTGTGTGTGTGTGTGGGCGTGTGTGTGTGTGTGCGTGTGTGTGTGTGTGTGTGTGTGTGTGTGTGTGTGTGTGTGTGTGTAATCACTTCCTACATTGCGAGCTGTATTAAAAGTCTAGCCCATTTATACAAGTAGGTAAGTCGACTTTTTTTTAGGATACCTAGTCGTCTCCGACAAGGCATTATTACCTGAAAGGCAATTAAATTCATTCATTCCAAACCGTCAGGAAACATCTTTATCAACGAGCACAGTCCTGGAAGAAAAGTGAATCACATAATAATAATAATTTAATTTGTAAAGTGCATTTCCCCGTGTTGAGGTGAGGCGAGTGCATTGCACTGGACACGAAAGACTACAAAGGAACCGACAGTCGTTCATGCAATGAGTACAAGCCTCAGCCAATGGATGATCCGCGACAAACTGAACAAAGTGTGGGTAAGGAGACGGAACTGAGAAGTGAGCAAAATAGTGCCCTTGATGGTAAAATGAATTTCTAGAGCTCATGGGCCAGTTGCACGACACATTTCTAATTTTAAACACTTTTAGGCCTTAACTCTATTTAGATAATCAGTTTAAAGTGCACACCACAATTTTAGAATTTTAAAAACTAAAACTGCTGTAAGTAAGAGAAAGTTGTTGGTCTGACTGTCCGTCCTGTCAGTACAAGTTGTTATCTGTTCTTGTGCAATGCATCAAAATGGCAGAGAAGAGATTTTACTTCTTTAGAACAGTTTTAAGGTTTAGAAACATGTTGTGCAACTGGCCCCATACTTAAAGATGTCGCGCTGTCCAGTTGCTTTTGTTGATATGTTTTTAATGAGTGTCGCCGTGTGTAAGTACGCATTAGATTGTACCCTATGACTTGCAGTGTTTGTTTACCCAGCCTTCAGACTTATCAGTGCCGCATATATTGAACTAGTTTTTCATTAAATAGTTCTTCAAGGATGCTTATCCAAACAGCTTATCAGCAAATTCAGTCCTCAAAGTTGCACAAAAAAAAAAACCCGAGGTCGGCACGGCTTGTCAGGTTATTCACTGTTCCCTACCCCGTTAAACTCGTCTTAACCTCCACCCGTCACCCCCTAAAAAACTCGTCAACCTACTAAAGCCTGTATGAGTCACGTGACTCACACAAATAAAGCGCGACACTCCGACCCAGTTCGTGCTGTAAAATAGGATGTACTGCGCCCCCGCCGCCCCCCCCCCCCGCTCCATCATGTTGCTACCCTTGTTCTGACTCATCGGTATCATCATCTATACGCTCTGTCAGCGTCAGCTGACCCCTGTGGTTGGCGGCCTCTGGTACAAGAGGTTGTTTATCCTCGTAGCATGTCAAAGCACTCTTCGCAACAGAGTCGGCGCTCGCTCGGACGCACGCACGCACGCACGCAGCTTCCTGTCCTGACCGGCGCCTCGCTACGTTCATGGAGACAGTGACTGTCCTTTGTGATACCATCAGACGGGCGCTGACCGTCCCGTGAAAGAAATAAAGAAATTACTCTGTGGGGGACTGCACGCGCAGACAGGGTTTTACACACAAATTCCTCTCTCTCTCTCTCTTCCTTCTCCCTCTTTTTCCCAGAACAAAACCTTAGTCCGTTTCAAAAGATATTTTCAAAAAGAAGTTTCAAATGATGGCGAACTGCAAATATAAAGATGAAGACCCCCCCCCCCCAATTATTTACTATGTCTCCCACTGTGATTATCTCCAGCACACGAGCACGAGGTCAAAACAGATGACGATGCCGCAGCAACCCACGAGCACAGCTCGTTTTATTGTATTATGACTGGGTAGACAGAACTGTGTCACAGGTAATGGGTATAAGCAGACCTGTTGTGACCCAGCATCTGTTCCTTGAGACACTTTATGGTCGCTAAGAGTTGCATATGACCATATAGTACTCAGGTCAGGTGGAGGGTGACAAAACAGATAGACGTCCCCCACTGATATTCGTTCCAGTTGCAGTGTGTGTGTTTGTGTGTGAGAGAGAGAGAGAGTGTGGTGTATGTGTGTGTGTATATGTGTGTGGTGTATGTTTATTTTAGAATGCGTATATTGTGCCTGCCTACACGTCTCCTTATCTGTTTATATTTTTATCTCATACTTTCTCTGTACTGCGAGCCAGAGATTTACTTTCGTTTTGCCTGTGCTAAATTTCTCATGTCTGTCTGTCGCTCATTCCTATGTATTTGAGTTATGCTAATGCTCAACATGCGCAACGACTATCGGCTAAGACAAGATTTTCACCAGCGTGATTAAGTTGATGTTTAATAAAAACAATTTTTGACATATTGAAGTAACAATTGAAGTAATTTGCAATCAGCCATGCGGGACGACAGCAGCCAGCTGGATTTTGAAAGTGAACAATTGCTTACCTACTTCTGTAATACCTCTCTTAGTATTTGAAACATAGAGCCTGTATTGTTGCCCAGTTCAAATCCAGTTCTTCTCCCCTATCGTCTCTTCTGAACACCCTTGCTGCTCACACACCCACTTCCAGCCTTTCCTCCCAGTAGCTGGCAGACTGATGGCGAGCACTATAGTCGGTGTTATGCTCGATCACAACAAAGCGGTTTCACTCACGAACCTTCTCGTTCACGCTCTAGCACTTTCACAAGTCTCATTCTTTCTCTCGGGGATCCACCACCCACTTTCCTCCTACAGCCAGCATTGTTAGGTCTGACGCTGGCGTTGATACCCCGACCCGACTGCTGTCGCTTCCTTCGAACTACGAATTCTTTTCAGAGCTGCCTCCCTTGGAGCTCCGACCTCTTCCTACACTCTCGTGTGTCTCCCAAGACAGAGCGGAGCACACAAAGGCATCTTTTGTCTTGTCACGGGACGACTCCCTAATCTGTCAAAACACATACCTCCCGACTGTTTCTCGATAATTGGTCCCAGTCGTCTAGATGCCTGGACTCGTCCCGCGCCATGTCTGGTCTGGCAGCAGAGCCGCCACCCTACCCCGTGCTACGCCACCCTCGTCGTCTGCTGATGGAAGCACAACAAAAGCGAGAGGAGCGAAAATAAATTCCTAGAAGCAAGCGGCCGGTTTAGTAGCTTTGACCTTTCACCTACTCTTAGTCCGCTTGGCAGAAACGACGGGAGCCGAAGACAGCTGTGTCCATCAGGGATTTACACTACACCAACCTGGGTAACAGTTCTACTTGACTTTGTGCATTAACCACGCCAGGGGAACATAGTACAAGGCTTTCTTAAGGTCAAGTGACTTCAATCAGTGTGCACACCTTTGTGGGTAGAGCGGAGAACCTAGTGGTAGAGGAATAGCATCCGAACCCGCAGGTGTGCAAGTTTATCTTTTCGATACCCGTGCGGCGCTGACCACAAAGCTGTGGAGTTCGTACCTGAGGGTTGGAGAAGGTAAAGCAGTGATGGGGAGAAGATGGACACCGTCTCAAGAACAAAAAAAAAAAAAAAAAAAGTGGGGTCTGTAATATCTCACCTCCTAATGATCTTAAAGTCACGAGATCTACCTCTACCTCTCTTTTCCGAGACCTCTCTGCCCGGTAACTTCTCTCCTCGTTTCCAGGAGAGGCTATTTTCACACTTCCGTCGAAGGAAACAGGCTGCAGATGGAATGTCATTGTGGCTTCTCGCTCGTCCTGACAGAACTTTGCTGCGCCAGCCAGCCACACACTCGATGCTGTCCATTATGACGATATTTTATTTCCTCCGATGCCATTATCAGCCTGATTTTTCTTTCTTTAAGCAGGTGGCTTGTTTCCTGGAGGTGTCTGCAGCACTTATGACAGCGTCGTAACGGTAAAAGCGATTGGTTAAAAAAATAGGTGAATGATGCTACTTCGTAGCTGTTATATTTGAAATATTCTAACCAGTGCAAATGGGATGGGCGAAAAGAACGAACCTACGAACTTTATTAATAATACAAATGGCGTATTTCAAGGAGTGGCTTAATAAACACATGACAAGCTGTGCAAATCTCTCCTTACATCCAATGTCACAAATCAGAACAATACACAAACAAGACTATAAATTATGAATAATGAACTTAAATTATATAAAACATTATACAATTCGAGAACAATCAATACACACGAGCATAGCATTAGAAATACTTAGTGACAGATTAAATACGATTTTAGTATTTTGAGCGCTGAATAGCAGAGTTAATTGGTTAATAGGAAATGTCTAAATAACTTCACGAGGGTGAATTTCTCCGAAAAAAATATTTTAAAAAATTTGCATAAAAAGGGAAGGATGGAGAGAGGGGAGAGAGAGAAGTCTGAGATCATTTAAGGAAAAATACACCCATTGTTAAATTTAAAAAAAGAGAAAATGATGGTGTCTGGGAGTGTTTCAGAGTGTAAAGGTCAGAGGCGCCAAGTGGGGAATTCAGCCCATACAGAGTCCCAGTAACAGAAGAACCAATCAAACCTACGAAACTGTAAATAACAAATAAAAGAATCCAGTGTATGCTAAAAATTAAATAGAGAATAGAGATAGAACAGAGAATAGAGCTAGGTTTCTTTGTAAAGAAATAATTTCTTTTCAAAAGTTCTACGCCACTACATCATGCATAATGTATGCATTTTCATACAACCAGTGATGCAGCACTGTCTTGGTGAAGTGAAGGGTGTAAATTATTAATGATTAATATCTTTGATTAGTTAAAAGTTGTTAGGTCCTGTATGGGACGAATTTCTCTCTTGTCGCCCCACATAGCGAATCCCGTCTGCAAACAGGTTGTAAGCCCAACCTTTCAATGAGGCTCCATGTTCTTGTCCAGTTGTTGTGAAACAAGTCAAACATGTACAGCCAGACTTTTTTTTCGTTGCGTTTTAATGTCTGCTCCTTGTCTTTTAAAAAAAACTCCGTTTATAGACCGAACTCAGCAAAGATTGAAAATAGAATTAAATTGTGACCGGAGCAAACAAAGTTTAGTGGTTTGCACAAGTCAAAAAAAAAAAATCAAAAACAAACTTAAATGTAACAGATTTTTCATACATACAGCGCTTTGAAAATGTTCTAAAGCTGCAGTTAACACTTTGACTTAACGACTAAGACGTTCGTGCAGACAGCGAAAAGGTGCGAAAAATATGCTGAAGTGTTTTCATTACATTAATTACTACAGTGTAAATTTTTCCTCGTGGATTAACGAGAGACGGAGATATTCGTTTAAGAATCAGCCTTTTATGCTTGAGGCGCCACGACAATCGACCATATATAATGTGTCAGCACATTTATACAGGAATGTAGGCAAGTAATTATAATCTTTTTGCCCACCCACCTATTCCTGTCACCCCATCTCCCCCGTTCCCAACTTCCAGGTTTTGGTCGCTATCACAGGATGGACATTCTGTGGGGGGCTTAAAGTTTAATCGTTTAAAATTGTTCTTTTATCAGTCTAATGAGACACTGTCTCCATTTCAGTGTTGTTGCTGGTCACTGTGAAGTGTACATTTTTTGCAGCGCAGTTCTGTATGGTTCAGAAGCAATAAAAAACACATTAAAGACAGATGAACAGAAGGGATGGAGGATACAGTCTGACGGTTGTTAATTCACCAAGAAGGAAAAGACAAAGAGACGATGGCGTCACCAGTAGCTCCACCCGCATCCACCCTCCTTTTATTATTATTAAGGTCATCTGTAAGTGCAGACGGTTTTCTTTGATTGTCTAAACACTGAGGTCGCCAGCTTCGACGGAAGAGGGAAGCAGACTTGGAACGGGACCAATCCATCATGGATTCCGGTCTAGGTTTCCTCGATGACGTTTGGTATACGCAGCTACCTGCAGCCAGTTTGTCCAGACAGGACAGTGCTAACAAACGAGCAGGAAACGGATACAAATGTCTTTTTGTTGGTGAAAGACGTGATCTATCTATCTATCTATCTATCTATCTATCTATCTATCTATCTATCTATCTATCTATCTATCTATCTATCTATCTATCTATCTATCTATCTATTTTGCTAATATGCCCGGCTCTTGGCGCTAGTTACCAGAACACGAACATAAGGCCCACATTCTTTCAATGTTTGTGCAGATAGGCTCCTCCCAGCCAAATGCAGCTGATGCCCTGAGCTTAAAACATATCTATGCTTTACCCCTGACTGTAGCTCTGTGTAGCTTCTAATAACCAACATTGTCAACTGATATGCATTGTGTTTGTAAATGTGACCCCCGTTCCCCTAATATATTTTATGAGCAACGAAATTTTTATTATGATATTGAATACTTTGGTCGGTTTTCTCTTAGTACTCCGTTTCTTTCCCTTCCTGCCCCGCTTTTTACCATTCCTTACTCTCAAAGTTCGAAACTGCTTCAGTTGTAAGTATTTTCCTGGAAAATAAACTAAGCAACCGACCGAAGGCGATAGTTGTTGGTTTATGACTGGAAAAGTCATTCAGTCCAGACAGAATACATCGAGATTTGATTTTCGCAAGAAAACATCCTGTCCAGCCAACACGCATAGGCATCTTATCAGGAATAGGTTAGAAAAAAAGAAAAAGCGAATGTTGCAATCCGCCTTCCATGATGTGCAGTTCATTAGACACAGTGAACCACTTAATTTCGATCCCAAACACCACTAAGATAACAGGATCCTTGTATCTTTACTGCCTCCATTGGATACTTTCTTCATGACCCACACTTTTCCCCCCCTACTCATACTCCCACACTTCCCCTACTCATACTCCCACACTTCCCATACTCATACTCCCACACTTCCCCTACTCATACTCCTCGATTCGCACGACAGTCTGTCGCAGAGAGCTAAACAAAATGATGTACAAGGGATATGGTCTAAGAGGACTGTACCAACTGTTATGACGGTGGTAGGACACACGAAGGTCTGGTAAGTTTTGTGTAGGACAAATAAGATAGAAATGAGTGATGTTCCAACAAAAGAAGGGTCGGGGGGAGTGAGACTGTGTTTGTCCGAAGCACCACTATCTTATCAGCTAACAGGTCCCCGAAGATCCGACAAGCACTCACAGAGGCTGGAGGATGTTCGCAACAGCCCTTCGCTTGACACTCATAAAGCATGGGTTGGGGGTGGGAGGGTATGGAGGTGGGTGGATGGAGGGCAAAGGAGGGAGACAGACGTTTGACCAGGAAAGAAACCCAGCGAGAAGGCGGCATAAGGACCGGCTTAACGAGATTATGTCAAGCAGGATCCCCCATACCATGGGGGCAAAAGGGCACTGTTTAGCTCGCTTCTGAGTGTCATGGCTTCAGTCAGCTGACAAAGGATCACCGTGAGCTAAGGAATACCTCAAGTCAACATCCAGGGTTGGAACAAGTTTAGCAGGTTGACTGATCCACTGCGTGGAGAGCCATGATAAGAAGAGCGCGTGAAAAGCAAGTATTACAAAAATAGGTGGGATGGGAAATCTGTTTTAAATCAACCGGCCAACCGGGTTGACCTGTCCCCACGGCCTGTCGTAGGTCTCGGGCTTTGTTTTTGTCACAACAAGCAAAGTGTGGACACTTGCACAGAGACAGAAAGGATCGAAAGATGACTTCTTCATCTTAACACCTTTTATTAAGAACACACAAACACACACACACACACACACACACACACACACACACACACACACACACACACACACACACACACACACACAAAGAGCGAGGACGATTCGTTTTACTCGGTAACTGTAGCATTTCTATTGTTGCTTATGTCCCCCTTTCCTTCGCCATAAGTTTTGCCTGTATTAGGGCTCCTATTATGTCTATATTTTATTTAAACTATTATATCTGATAAAGATATTTGTTTTTGTTGTTTAGAAGACGATGAAATGTACTCACCGTCTTATCAAACTATTTCAGAATAACTACATTGATATAAGTTGCTGAGTGTGTGTGTGTTTGTGTGTGTGTGTGTGTGTGTTTGTGTTTGGGTAGGAGAGAGAAAGAAATAAAGGAGAGAGAAAGAGGAAGGCGATCAAATTCTGATTGCAAAGATTCCATCCTAAAGACCTCCTGTCCAGCCCTGGGCCCACTTGCAAAAAAACAAAACGCAAGAACGACCTAAAGCATGCGCTTTAGCCAACCATAATATAATCAGTCCACCAAGCAAGCAATACATCACAAGCGCTTAGTTTCCTTTCACAATACTCGCTTGCTTATAAACAAACCCACTTTGCAACCTCATTTCTTGACATTATCCACCAGAGTCACCACCTTCCCCCCCACCACCACCACCGTTGTTGTTGTTCCTAACCCCGGAAAACGGACAGGTCACGAAGGTCACGCAGACACGACTTTGTCAAAGACTCAAGAGAAAGTGGCAAAGCTTGAGAAGTAAAGAGACTTGAGAGCAAGGAGGAACCTACATCAGGAGGTGGGTACAGCGGATAGATAAGGACCAGAACACGGACCTACGAAACGATAAAAGGACTATGATCCCTGGCTGTGCAGACAATCCTCTTCTGCTACTGCCCTGGCCGGTTCCAGATAAACCAAATGAATCCCCAGTCTATGGTCGGCGGCCACACCTTGGGAGGAAAGCCACGGCAGGGCTGCTGACAAGATAACCGTGCCTTCCTGGCTTTCATCACCCATCGCCGACCCGCTTTCCTGCGCTGGGAGGGGGAGGCAAGTACAGTCTAGCTGCATCCGGCTGGAGGAAAGACCATCTGTGGTTACCGACAACAGAGGTGGCCAAAGTTTGCCCTTTTCGTCCAGCAGATGGCACTCCGCTACTCGCCAGCGGACCTCTCACTTCAAACAAAGGAGCAGCTGAAAAAGGCTAGAACCATGCAGAGAGAAACTCGACCGACAGGGTAGGAAGCCAGGTGCATCTGTTTCCTTTCGCATTCTGCAACAGTTCGACGGGGGGGGGAGGGAGGACATGGCTTCAAAGGCCTTAGCATTGAATTATGCTTACTCGCACGCGCGCGCATGCACGCACACACACATATGCACATCTTTCTTGTTAGAGCGTCTTTCATTGCACCCAACAAAGAGGCCGCAGGTGTTAATCATGTGTACAGTTACACCACGTGTCGCACAGTCTTCTTAAATTTCGAGCCTCAGGCGATGAAAAAGGATTGTGCGAGTTGAGTTTCACATTAAAGTCACACCTACAGGCGGGCAGAATTCCAAGGACACAATTTCACTCACGTCTCAACGCGAAGACACAACATCACCAACGACTCCAACTGTATCTTCAATGTTCGCTTCTCTCGTTTAGCTTTCTTTTATGTCAAAGCCATCATTTTTTTCCAGCTAATTTGGACAAGAACGGATTGCAGTCACTGTTTGTGACAGTTTGGATGTGTCAGTGAGTACAACGTTGATGTACTTTCTTGTGACTGGCTTAGTTTCAATCACTTGACGACTGCACGTGACCGGAAGATTGCTTCTGAAGAGTAGCAAAATCGAATGAATAGATAGTTCAGTCAGTGTAACAAAGGTGCATACAGATGAAGACTTCCCACACAGATATATAATATAGCTACAGATATGATTGGGCAGAGTGTAGATATCCAGAGGGAACAAAAGGTATGTCAGTCGTCCTGAAAAGGACATGAACCTGAACGGCAAACAACGAAAATATATCTCTCGACTGCTTGCAGACGAATTTTTCCACGTGAACTACTAGAACGAGTCCGATTTCGAGTGTTCGCTTCTGGACTATCAACATGAAAAAGTAGAGCAGGCATTGCGAGCTTTCGTGTTGACAGAGGTATAAATGCTAGAGCTGTTTGATCTGCTTTATTTACAGTTTATTGGCGTAAGTTCCAGAAGTAAAGGTTGACGACGTTTCTCAAAAAATAGAAAGGAAAAAAGTAACTACATGACTAACATATTGCAAGTATATTGCTGACTTTTAAGACTTTAACGCGGTTCCGATGTTAAATTCAGAAATGGTTTGCCGGGACCTGACAGCCCAGAGTTTCGCCAAAGACTAAGAGTTGGTCTCAGCAAACCGCGAATAGTCCATGGGCCAGATGCACAGCCCGTTCCATTTCTAATTTTAAAAACTTGTAGGTCTTAAATCTATCTAGATAAGCATTGCAATTGAAACAGTGCACACCATAATTTTAAAACTTTTTCTTTTACATTGAAACTGTTTAAAATAAGATAAAACTGTGAAAGCCAGACTTTCCCTCCCGTCAGCACGTTTTTTCGTACGAGCTTGCGCAACACATCTAAACGCTATAGGAGCCATTTTTGAAAAATGTTTCTAAATATACTTCTTTAGAACAGTTTTAGAAACATGTTGTGTGACTATCCCTAGAGAGGTACCTCCGTGGGCAACGCGTTAGAGTACATTCCCCTTCCTCCGCTCACGGGTCACTGCTGTTGCCTTCCCTTTTGTGAAGCCAGAAGTGCTCGCCCGCTTCAACCTTTCCAACTGGACACTCTATTTAGTCGTCAGAACCACTACAGACAAACAGCCTGGGAGGCGGGTGCTTGTTTTTGCTTGACTGGTAATGGACGTGTCACTGTTGACAGATTCCGATGCTACCAGCAAACACGGCCGTCTGGCGGTCCACGGTTGTTGCAGACTGAAGCAAACTTGAGTACGTGACTACGTGAGCCAGAAGACGACTTCTTCACGTCTTCATGGCTACGTCGTTTTGTTTACGCTGGAGGCGTGTGGAGTGATGCTTCCTTGTCAGCCAAGGGACGGCATCAGCGCTGGAGTCTGAGAAATTCGCTGTTACTTTTGTTACAAACTCCTGGGCGATTGTTGCGGTTTGCAGACAGACATATCCCTTTCAGCGGGTTTGGCCTCTCGTTCATCGGTCGGAAATCAGTTTGCAATCTTTTTAAAATATAAGTTAAATATTCTTTTAAGGTATAGTTTAATTAAATTATTGAAGGATTCTGTATCATCTGGCGTTACAAAATCAATGCAAATAAAAGCAATATTTATAGCTTAATTTAGAGTAAAATAACAGAATAAATAGCAACAATGTCAAGCTTTGGTCGATGTGTGTAAACAATTCTGTTTTTACTAACAACATAAATGTCACGTGACACTCGCCAACTATCGTGATTGATGTCGGCTGTTCCATTTTCTGCTTTGATTTGAAGTATTCAAGAGTCGTATTTTAACAGAAACTCTTTGAATAGGTGTAATATGAAGCTAAGCGAACTGTAATCTTTGGAAGTATTGCTGAATTTTTTTCTGGCTTAAATTATTGAATAGACACTTAAGAAAACAATAATGAGGTTTAGGAATTTCAAGTTTTGTCTTTCAGAGACACGTCGTCCTGCTGAAGAAGCTTTTAATAATCGTCCAAAGTATGCAAGAATGAATTCCACTTTTACCAGCTACGAAGTTCAGTCACCAGGAAAGCTTAGGTTCAACATACACCGATTTTGTGGAAAGAAAGTAGACAGGCAAAAGTAGAAGCAAAGATTCAGTGGGTCCTTTCTCAATGTGAAATCGGTTCTGGCAACAGCCTGCTTGTGACTACACTGTGACAAGTGAGCCAATGGTGCTGCAGTTCATCGGAAAGTGTAAGTGGCTTGCAATTTCTAACTTGGATAACCCATCTTCCCGAATGAAAGAGCCTTTGCCCATACAAACATAACCTTCTTGTATATAGATGCGGGTCTGAAGATTGAAACAAAGGATTATAAGCATTTACTTTTTTTCCGTGCAGCTGCAACATAAGGATGGGCAAAGGTCTGCTATTAATCATGCACGTTCAGAATGAAGGCCCGTTGTATTAATGCTGCATTTCTCGGAGACTTCCTGGCCAGGCGAATGAGTGAATGGAGGTCATCTCTGTTATTTCTCTTCATGGTCCCAATGTGCAGTCCAGACGCACCGAGTCTTTCTCCAGATGAACAGTTTTTTCCCCTTCTTTTTATTCCTTTTTCTGCACTAGTCTTGTGTTCTGTAGCTATTTCTTTTCTTTTTTTTTCTTTTTTTTTTTTGTTCCATGGACCCTTCCCTGCCGGCTGTGTTTCCCCGTTCTCACATTCACAATAGACTATTCACCAGCACCACGTGACTGCAGCACATGGTGTTTAGGTCAAGGACAAATCTTCCGTGATTGGCAGCTGTAAGCGACAGGCTGAAGATCGCGAAAGAACAAACAAGGAAAATCCTGCCCCTGCTACAGCTGTTGTGCCGCACACTACAATCCTTGCACCATCTCGGGAACAAAGTGCATGTTGCATAAACAGGAAAAAAAGACAGAATTTAAAAAAAAGAACATGACAGTCATGTCCTTTAACTTGTAGCCTGGCCCGTTGTTTATTTGCACAACGATTAGAATGATTACTGTCCGTCCGATGTTTTCTAAACTTTTGTCTCAAGCGCTACACCAGACGATGTGTTCTGTTCATTTGATACAGAGACATGAATGTAAGCATAACACAAGTCTTAAATGAGGCGCCAGAAAGGTGTAGAAATTAAGCAGAAATAAACAGGCGCGATGTAGATTGGATTTCTCGCAGAGAAGTAAAGAAGGCAGCAGTGGATGACTTTACAAGTACGAGACTGACGGTGACCGGACACTTAATCCCCGGACACTTAATCCCCCAGACACTTAATCCCCAGACACTTAATCCCCAAATCGTGACACAACACTCAAAACTGCTATTTTGTGAACTATAAATATTATAACCGTAAGAGAAATGTGTCGCGTGGTAACTCTGGGTAACTCTGGTAAAACTGGGATGTTATAAATGTTGAAGTTAAGTTTTATTTGAATTTGAATTAAATTTTTCATTCATTTCATTATTTTTGAGTTGAAATTTCATTTTGAGGATTAAGTGTCTGAGGATTAAGTGTCTGGGGATTAAGTGTCTGGGGATTAAGTGTCCGGGGATTAAGTGTCTGGGGATTAAGTGTCTGGGATTCGAGACTGACAATGTCCTGTCACGTGGTATGTGTTTCTATGCAGATCATTACAAAGAAGCGCAGCCACATTCTGTTTTTTTTAACTTATTTCGCGAGCAGCAAGAAAGGACAATATATATTCATTCCCCGACCTCGCTTTTTATGCGTCCTCAGATAAGCACTGTTGTAGA
Source organism: Marisa cornuarietis (assembly GCA_004794655.1). Lineage (NCBI taxonomy): Eukaryota > Metazoa > Mollusca > Gastropoda > Architaenioglossa > Ampullariidae > Marisa > Marisa cornuarietis. The sequence goes on from SMMW01000555.1 coordinate 3,115,955, forward strand.
AGTCCGTTCTTTTGCCGTTAGGCTGTGATCAATATCTGACAGAAGCGTTTCTTTTTTTCAAACGTCTTTATTTGTCTTTGAATACAGTGCAGCTTATTTTCACTGATCAAGGCATGCAACTAGGATTCATATATCAAATAAATGAAGAGATTCTGGCAGTGGCGTAGTTCGGCTTTGGGGAGGTAGGGGACAAACTTCATGCTGACAGTGAACGACGTTCATATTCTTGCCTCCTTTTGAGGCCCCCTCCCCTCCAATTTCAGGTTTCTACGCCAAAGCCTTGTATGCAATCGTCGTATCCATAAAGTGATTCCGAAGTATACATATGTGTCTTTACTCAAGCCCATACTTTAAATACACAAAGGAATTGCTGACACAAAGATTTGAAGTGTTTCCTAGTCAGATAGACCAAGGAGCCTTTTAATATGGCGGCTACGAAAAGAATTGAGAGAGAGGGAGGGATGGTAAAAGAGAAAGGTCAAGGAGAACAGAAGTTGATAGTATCCTCGTTACTGCATTATATAAGGGGAGCAGCATTCTAACATCATTCTTTTGCTAATTTCTGCATACGTTATGGTCAGAGGTCTAGGTTTGATTTGCAAGAAAATTTAATGCGTGAAAAGAAATTGTTTTATTGTAACCATGTTTGCGAGAAAAGGTCTGATTCACAGTCTACTGATTACAAACACTTTCTGATTAATAACCTGAAACTTGTCCAATATTTATATGTATTATCACACTGTTAGAAATTTGGGCTGATATTAGTCATTTGCTTTGCTTCTGTTTTGCAACAAAATTGTGAAGTATTTTCCTACTCATTTGATGGATCTGAAAAATGAAAAAGAAGAGAGAAGAAGAGGGGGAGAGGGTGATAGAAGGAAGTAGGGACGGAGAGAGAGAGAGAGAGAAGCAGTATGACACAGTGCATAGTTTCTTCTTGGCCTCCAGGCGTTTGACAATATCTCGCTGTATCACCGATTATTTCCTCCTTCTCCAGTCTGAAACAAGAAACACCAGCAACAATTAAGGAGAAAATGTGAGAAAACAGAAGAAAAGGAAAAAGAAAAAAATCTGGACACGCGTTTGGAGGAAAAGCAGTTCTTTACTGCTTGGGTCCCTATAATTTTCAGTGTCCCCGGTAGAATCTTGCCTGCTTCAAAACAGAAACGGGTATAATCAGCTCCTCTCTAAACGTGTTTTAAGTGGGTAAAAAAAGAACGAGAAGAATGAAACACCTCGAGGTGACAGTAGATGAAGCACTACAGTGAGGTGACAGTAGATGGAGCACTGCAGTGAGGAGGAGTAGATTGGAGACTATGTCGGGGCTGTCCCTGGGTGGCCCCGCTTCCGGTCAAGTATGTGCCAGGGAGCTGTCGCCTTGTCGGCCTTGCTTGCTGATGCCATCTTTCTTTCCTTGACGAGACGTGTGGACGGGTCGCTGATTGAGATGCTACATGTTCTTTCTTCTCTTTTGCCCTAGCATCCCTTACATTTTGTGACACAAATAAATAAAACAAATCTTCTCATTCACTGCCCACTGTATGTAGTAGACATGAAAACATCTGAAACTTTTATATGATATAACATTTTGGGCTTGCCACTCAAGAACTTAGTCTAGTACCTACATATTTAACGATAGAAAAAAGTATGATGAAGAAGTAACGCAGTAGTGATGCTGAAGTAATTTTTGTGTATCAAGAGCAGGGCACCAACAGGACGCTCACCTGCGCTTGAGGAGTACCATTATTCACGATGTCAAAGAAAGCTAGAGTTATCACAAAGTAATCTCGAGTTGTCCTGTGATAGGGGCACTTCTAATCTCTTTACTTACCGTGCCATATATTATAGTATGTCCTGTGTCGAAACTACTTAAGACATACCTGCCAGCCTAGCAGTTTTTCCCCATCACCTGCACCTGACATCAAACGATTTCACCTGCTTCCTACGAATCTGTCAAAGTCGACACAGCACAGTGTCTGACGATAATGTGTCGGAGATAGTACAGACAAGCAAATAGTTGTCTGTTCAAAGATTTACACACACACACACACACACACACACACACACACGAACGAGAGATACTACAGACAAGCAAATAACACACACACACACACACACACACACACACACACACACACACACACACACACACACACACACACACACACACACAGTTTCTCTCTCGTTTTTAGGAAGTGGGGTGAGAGCGAGAAATGACACTATGAACTACCAGAGCAGTGACAGTTAAAGAAGTTTTCAAAGGGGGCCCCAATGATCTTACAGAGGTAGTTCTCAAAGGTGCACTGTTTAAAGGAAAAGGCATGTGAAATGGCAAATTGGGCTTAAATGATAGATACTGACAATTTGCATCGTTTCCACTAAAGATTTCTGCCTTCAAATGAACTGTTTACTTACAATCGTGTTTAAAACATTTTTTTTTATTTCACTTGCCTTTCCCTTTAATAACCCGACGAACCAGGAAGCAGCGGTGGCTCTGTCCTCCCGGCTTGGACCGTGTGCTTGCCTTTGCCGCTAAGTCAAGGTGAAGGCTGTCGGTCTTAATTAGAACAAGACAGCTCCGAGAAAACAGTTCGTGATAGTCAAGAGAATCAGGTATTTAATCACCGGGAACAGAGGGTTGGCAGAGAGGAAAACGCGAAAAACGTTTCAGGTGGAAGGGAGAGACAATAGATGGGGACTGAACCGTCTACTGCCACACTAATCGTTTCGAAGCGAGAAACCGAGAGAAAAGTGGTCTCCTGAGGAGGTTTTCCGAAAATTATTGCTGTTGTAGAAAAAGAGTGAATCACAGAGTCACCAGCGTCACAATAATTTCCTCCTCCTCATCATCATCGTCAGGTAAGCGCCGTCGAAGTCTTCGTTACGGCATCTGTGTATGTTCTCACTTAATTTCTTATAACAATAATAATACGATGTTTATTTATAGAGAACCTTACTCCAACGAAAAAGGAGGACTCAAAGCGCTTTTATAAATGAAGTCGCACGATCAAATTTAATTTTACAAATTCATTCAAATAATAACTACTCTCTCTCTCTCTCTCTCATGCTCGCACGTATCCAACACCCACCCACCCACTGGTGAGGACCTGTAAACAGGTGTCACATTCAAAGATACGTCGGAGCCGAGATACGAACCGAAAACCCCCAAATCTTACTGTCGCGGTGACACTGTGCCACCAACGGCCTTGAGATGAGGCTGCAAGTTCCCCGAATGTCTTCACTTTCTCCTGTGAGCGTCGTCCGCGACACAAACGTTTGATGTCAACGCTGCTGCTACTTACTGCCTCTACGCCTTCTGTCGTTACTACTGGACAGTACTGGTAGGAATGACACATGCGCACGCAGTTACCTTCCTACGTATGCATGCCTGCAAGCACAGCTACCTCCCCCGTACACGTATCGACGGACGCCCAGTTACCTCCTCAGGACTTCTTAATCGTTGTTTTTAAATACAGGGATCACAGGCTTGGAGCGAGCGACATCAAGACTGCAGTGATTTCCACAGGGATCGCCGCACATGCCACCGGAAATTGAAGCCCTATTTTCCGCTGACCCCTTTCGCTGATGCAACGCCTCCCATTGGACGTCACGCCTCGAGGGACGATTTGATCTGAACTTTTCATCCCCCCCAGTTTGCTGCCCGGAGATGGCATCCCAAGACACACGAATGCGATCTTAGCCTGGGCCCGGATTCTGCCCGTGGATTGCGCAGATCAGACTGTAGGAGTCCAGGATCATAAGTGTCGCGCCCACTTTGCCCCCTGCATGTGTACAGCTCTCTTCCATTAATCTTGAACTACTCTTGAATTTCGCCAAGCAGACAGTCCACGTTTTCTACTGCCTGTTGCCCTCAAAGGTTAGCTTTGCAGCGTGTGACACTGAAACTGGCTTGTCTGGGATTCTGCTTCAGTTTTGTGGGGGGGGGGAGATGGGAGGGAGGGCAATAACGGGCTTGCGAAAACAAGTCTCACGTTTGTTGCAAAACTTGCCAAGAGACGAATTCAGAGGTTGATAGCATGCATTCTATCTTGGTTACTCTAAGGGTAATATTTGAAATACACATTTATTACAGGATGGTAATATTTTACGTAAAAACTTACAATGGCAATATTTGACAGACACATTTATTACATGCTGGTAATATTTGACATACAAACTTATAATGGCAATATTTGACAGCCACATTTATTACGTAAAGGCAATATTTGACCTGGATACTTATATTGTTTATTTTATTTTTTTCTCTTTTTTTGCTGCGTCATGAGCATTCTTCTGAATGGACACCTGCGCATTACAAATGGACATCATCATCATCATCATCATCATCATCATCATCATCATCATCATCATCATCATCATCATCATCATTCTAATGCATGGATACGTAACCTACCAGTGTGTAAATGTGTAAAGCTATATAGAGACACAGATACTAGGTACAGATGTTCTTAAACAGCAACAACTAACTCTTTTATAAGAGATCTGAACTGAATGACGAATTCTTAGCGTTAGTCACAAAAAGTATTTTGCTGCTATTGTTGAAAGACAACAAACATCAGATTCGCAGTCCTTTTCCATTGTATGGTAATTCTTGTATATTTCAGACTTATCACGACTTTTGGGGTTCAGTTTTTACAAAGACAAAAGCATGAAAGAGAGACAACACAACGCGCGCGCACACACACACACACAAGCGCAGAGGACAGAAGAGGGTATGAGAACACTGAACCAGCTCCTCAGCCAGTCATCAGCTGGTGCCCAGTGATCGCTGCAGACAATATTCCATCGAACAGCTAAAAGAAGTGCCAGTATTTGCATTCCATTGCCTGACTATCTCATCAAGCCTTTGCGTACAGCGCGGGGCTCTGAGGCTGTATGATTCCATAATGTTTGCCGCCGTACAGCCAGACACGCAAGGGGTGGACACACCGATGCCGTGCTGTAGGCGGACCGTCTGGGTTGTACGACACCTACATTTGCAATGGCGTGCCCCAGGCGTATGGCCGGCGGGCCGTCTAGTCTGTCCAGCATTGCAGTTGCCGTAATGGCGGCACGCCACGTCTTCTGAAGGACGACCGGCTCCTGAAGGCAATGTCCTGTGGAGCCAATGGTCTCGCAAAGGACAAGTTCTTGTAAAGAATCACCCCCAGAAGTCTCGCGGTCACTATTAGTTACTTACCTAGGTGTTTGCTTCCACACATATGTCTGCACATGTGTCTGTGACATAATAAATTTAGTTTTTGGAGGTCTTCTTGTCCATCTTAACAACAAATACATTTGATTACACCTTCCTTGAGATGCAGGTGTATATAAGAAACATTCCATTAGTGCTACGGCTAGAAAAAGGGAGAATAGGATAGTGAGACTCTATATTGCATTGATGTATGTGATAGATGTAAGTGGAACTCTTTTTTCCCCATTACGTTTAGGTTATAACACCCTTTAGATTATTATACAGAATGTGAACCTTCAATAGCTAGGAAAATGTATGAATAAAAAGCGGAGCAGATCTTTTACATAGGATTATATGCTTATAGTTAGTGGCAACCACACTCAAGAGTTAATATTTTGTTTTGAACGAGTGATACCATTGAACGAAATCTTAAAAGACACAGGGCACATCTATGTCTGTGTTCGATGACCATGTGTAGTACAATGATTACGTCAAGCTGCTAATCAAAGTCTTAAAAAAAGACGATAAATCTTGCCACTTTTGTCTAAACTATCCATAAAGCTTCCTTTTGCCGAGGTGATTAACTGAGAAAAAATTACAACGAAAGAAAGAAAAACAGAACTCATTATGTTTTATTATTGAGAGAAGGCAGACAAGTTGAGATACTGGAGAATGTGTACCTCTAACCCGGTCACAGTAGTTAAGAAGCTGAATGAACCCCGAGAGCGGAAAAGCAAACCAAAAGCATCAAATAAACAAGCAAATAAAGGAAAGCTTCATCCATGTGACACTAAACGACTGGTGGATTGAGTGCGCATGCGTGCGAATCCACGCTCGCTGCAAGCAATGGAATCGAGGCTCATCAAGTGTGACGTCAGCGGCGGATCTCGGCTCTCGGTAGAGACGGACTGATTAGGGCCATCACGCCATATGGCAATGCTTGCTCTAAAAAATCCTTTATGATCCTCGACGAAAGCTCTCGATGCCATAATCATCATCGATCTTTATCAAAATGATGCCCAGCAGGAGAAACTGACCGCAGTGCGAAAAATCTTACACTTTTTTATAATCACAGAATTATGTGTATTGCTTGTTTGCGTGCATATGTTTGTGTGTGTGTGTGTGTGTGTGTGTGTGTGTGTGTGTGTGTGTGTGTGTGTGTGTGTGTGTGTGTGAAAGAGCGAAAAGGAAAAGGTATTTGCAAGTTTTTTTTAACCTTTGTTCAAGAGAAGAAAACAGTAATCGAAGAATAATTACGTTGTTGTTGTTGTTGTTGTTGTTGTTGTTGATTATAATGATGATGATGATGATGATGATGATGATGATGATGATGATGATGACCGTATTTTGTGATCAACCTAAGAACCGAAGAAATAGATAAAATTTTATATTTTAAGCATGGCTAGTCTACGTTTGGATGTCACGTGTGAACGAAACGTTGTTAACGTTAACGCTGATGTACTTTTACGTCTATTACATTCACGTGATCTGACCTGTCTTAAAGATCTCCTTGTGTGAAGACCTGTGTGTGGTTTACGGGTGTTTTTTTCCCTTACAACTACTGTGGGAAGTTTGTTCTTGTGAGAAGTCACGACCGCTTTGGGGTTGAGAGAAATACTGGGTATGTCTGGATTCCATCAGGCCCCAACACTGAGGGTCTGTCAATGGAATGCCAGAAGGATAGCTGCAGCACGCACGCGCAGGCATGTTTGCAGGCCTCTACAGTTCGAAGTGGTTGGCACTTTCACGACTAGGCAGGTTTGCCCGCCACAACACCTCACAGGATCGAAACCGGAAGACAACGACCCATTAGATCACTAGGCATATGTGTGCACAGACAGGGTAGTCGTCGTTGTTCTAAAAATAAATAAATAATGTTCAAAACGCATGCACGAATGAGCGCTTATTCATGCATGCACACACACATACACTGTTTCTCTCGCCCATTCTTTTTCTTTCTCTCTTTCTCTACCTCTGACTCTTTGCTTCCACTCTCATTTTTTTTCTTTCTATCTTTTCTTCGCTCTTTTTCTATCCCTATCTCTTGTCTCTATTTCCCTTTTCACCCTTTTCACTTTTCTCTTCTTTTTTCCATCGTTCATTCACTTTATTTGAAACCTTGCCCTTGGGCTATCTCCCTTCCTTTACTCCTCTTCTTCTTTCTCTTCTTCCTCTTTCTTCCGCTCCTTTTCTTTTTTCATCAGCATAAAGACGTCGATAGAGCCCCGAGCATTAGGGATGCGACTTGCACCACTAGCAAGCACGACGATGTCCCAGCCTCGTTTCCGCTTTGAACGCGAGCCTTCCCAGTGTCCCTTGGGACTCACACAGGCAGCGCTCAATGCGTCAAAGGCGATTTCTTTTCTAATAGCTCCAGGAGACTACACGATAAGTATCTTAGCAAATCAATCACTTGTGCTCCTTTTAAGAGTTTTTTTCGCTCATCTAAACTGAAGCATGTTTAGAGGTTTTATAGGCGAAAACATTTTTTCTTGGTTTTCCAGCAGGAGACAGGTCCAGAACCACCGTCCCGTTTTGCTGGACGCCAAGTTAGAACGAGGGAGGAAGGCTACAAATTGATTAGGAAAAAATACTCAGTTCAAGGTTTCTTGCACCATGAACATATCATTACAAATTGTAATTGGAGCACAAAAATCTCACAGAAACACCGTAGCTCAGATATATATAGTTTTAAAGGGTTCAGTCTATCTCATAGGGTCATGTCATAAATTAAACATAGATGATATAGATTTGTATCGTAATGTTAGAGGTTTCTTAAATAGTATTGTTACGAGATGCTCAGATCTATAAAAAAAAAGTATTATGCTTCAAAACGTTGAAAATTATATCAGGAAAAAAGTTTGAAATAACGTATCTTTGTAGGTAAATCAAACGATTTATTATTCGCCTCCGCGTTTTACAACCGTCGGCTCAGATCAAATACCGACTGTTGCATGGAATAAATTATAGGAAAAAAAATACTACATGAAAACCTGATACTCCAGAAGCTGATTGCACTGACATAATAGAAAAGCGCAGAGATGCTAGCTTAGAGTGTGTTTAACATCCATCACCTGCCTGCAATGAAGGGACCAAGACACAGATATATTCTCACATGTATATCTAAAAGCCTGCTATAACAGTTCCAGTGCCAGCCGCAGATGAATCGTAAAGCAGCAGAAAAAACGATAAATTGTCATTTTTTTAAGCCTTTTCGAAGTAAACCAAGACTGCCGCCTAGTTCAGTAAATAATATTTTTTTTGAATTAAAACTGAATATGAAGAATATGGTAAACAGAGTTTTTAACAAGGTGAGTTCTCTTTCTCCCATAAATTCAAAATGCTACACAATAATTAAGTACTAAAGTATAAAGGGAACACATTATCGACCATTACACGAATACCCGTAAATTAATTTTGAAAGAAAAAAAAACTGTGTAAAGTATTAAGTGGTAAATAGTGCTCAGCCGTAAAAGAATGTTGATGTCTGTATTCGTACGAGCCTGACTGTAAATCGCGCGAACACTTTATGGCAACCCATACCATCTTCTGCTTCAGCTTGATCATGTCTGGCAGTCTCAACACGTATTGATCTTTTGAACACTGGTTTTTGAATTAGAAAGTGAGCGCAGAGTCCCTCACAATAGTGTTTCATGCCTTAAGAGTCAGTTCAGTTTAAATAATGTTCTGTGCTCAAATTGTGTTTGAGCCTGAAGGCCGTTTTGAGCAAACAAAGCTTTAAAAAGTAGAACTTTTGTTTCGTAGATATTGCGTGATGAGAGATGCACGATAGGGTGCCCCCCCCCCAACCTCCCTCATGTCGGCTGTTAAATTAAGCAAACAATACCAGGTATAGCCTTTCTACGGCTTAGAGACGTTCCGCAGTTTTCTCGGTTTTCTTTGATCTTGGAAACATAAACATCGAGATCTAGTTATTTGCTTCTCTTGAAGTATCGAACCTTGTAGATATTATTCATTAGTATTTTCTGTTTGCACGTGCATAATATAAAGAATAAAAGTTAAAAGACGGGTGTTATAGGGAGAATTAATCTCTTTTTTACTGAAACAATTTAAATTCAAATTTTTTAAAATCTAAAAATAGTTCACGCCCATTTCTGAAATTGGCTTTTATCTCAAGTGCAGTGAAGACGAGCTTCCAATGTTGCCCGTAGCGAGGATGTATTGGTGTCACGGAATGTTTGTGTGCAGGTAATTTTCCTCCTTTTATTGACCTGGTCACGTAAAGAAAACATGAAATAGATAGATAGATAGATAGATAGATAGATAGATAGATAGATAGATAGATAGATAGATAGATAGATAGATAGATAGATAGATAGATAGATAGATAGATAGATAGATAGATAGATAATGCAGACATCCCAAATGAGTCGACGGATGTTAGCCCAAAGTCTTTGGCATACTTGGCAGTACCACTAAACTTAGACGAGAGAGACACATCCCATCCAAAGACAAACAGAAAATGTAACGTCTCTGGTCAAGACTACGATTGTTTCGATAATTACCCGACCCGGTGTATGCTGTATGCTGTCCTCGGCACTACTTCGCCAGCAATTTTCCCGCTAGATAAGAGGGCGGATAAGCGTTCCCAACGCCAGAGCTTCGTCTGACGTGGCGCAACCCAGTACTTAGACGGCTTATCCGCTGGGTAAACTGTCATCATTGCCGCAAACCTTGTCACGGAAGTATATCCTCCGTGTCTACCCCCACCAGCCTCGCTGTCGTTGGCCGTACAAGGCAGTTTACCCCCGAGACATCAGTAAAGCCTGAGACAAGAGGGAAGATAAACGTTACGCTTTAGAGTCCGCTCTCTAAGCACCGCACAAGACAGAGCTGAGTGGCAGAGTCATTTCCAGCAACCCGTGACAGGTGGCTTTCTCCATTATGTTTTTGATGGGTACTCGCCAGTCTGTCTGCTATTCTTCCTTTTCAATTATTGCGGTAAATTGTAAGTTACGCGTGTCCTAAGTCTCCATTGGTCGCTGGATCGCTGTACGTCTATGGGTTTTTTTTTATATTCCTTTTATCTCTGCGTTTGTGTGTGGAGCTGGCAAAGTGTGTTGACGAGTGATTTTTTTTTTTTTTTATCCTCTGTTCCCCACCTTTCTGTCTTTTGCACTCTAACATCACTTGCATCCTCTCCCCGCATTCCTTCACCTGTCGACAGAAAAATACAAGCTGTGCATCTCGAAATAATACAGGAACAAGGCGTGACGTGTAGAGCGGCGAAGGCGAGCAGAAGGTGACGTTTGCCTGGCCTGTTTCCTATTGATTATAAGGCCACTAATGGCCGCTGCAGTTTAGCAGAAGGCAGCGGAAGTGAGTGTTCACGGCCGATATGCGCAAGCAATCAGTGTTTTGTGCCGTCCAGACCGGAAGCGCAATCTCTGTTCTGTCGTTCTGTTTGTTATCTTCTTCAGGTGGGTTCGCCGATTGTTTTCGCTTCGTTTGGTTCCAGTTTACAGTTGTTACACTTAAAACCTCGTCTGTTGTCGCCGCACCCGCCGTTGTCGTGTACAATGTCATCGTCAAATGTTGTGGCTGTGGTTGCCGGTGTGGGGAAGGCACATTCTGATGTCTAAATCGATGGTCGTCATTACTGTGTAATGTAAGAAAACGATGCAGGACTGACATGTTCTAGAGAGCCTGCCTTACACCCTGACCGTGTGTTGCCACCTCAAATACAGCTTCCTTTGTGTAGCATCACCATATTTTTAGGATTTTTTCTCCTACCTCTTTCTCTCTCCACTGATTCTGTAGTTTTCGTCCTCCTTATTGTCATCTGTGCGTCTCGATGCAAAGCTGAAGGGGAGGCAATTAGAAGGGGCTCAGTGCTAGAGTTACGGGTGCGTGTTACAGTTCGGGTAGCGCCATGGAGACAATGATAACATGCGTTCATCGAATGAGCAAAGACTAAAGCATTTTTTTTGTCATCGCAGCTTGAATAAATAACCACAACATGTAGCCTATTCATTTTCCCTGATTCAAATAAGATTTAAAGTAAAAGAACATCTAACTTTTAAGAAATAATTAACTAAAATTAAAGGCTTATGTGTCATTAGTTAATCTAAATTTCTTTGTGTAATTCTACTTATTTCTTACTTATTTTTTCAAATTTGTATTTTTTAATTTAACATTTTATTCTTAATTTATTTTTTGTTTGCTTGTTTTCTTTTACAGAGGTAAATTCAGGCGTATATTTAAGGTTTGAATCTGCTCATGTATTTTATTTAACTGGCATTAATCCAGTCTTTCGGGTAGGAGTTTCTGTTAGTGTTAAGTAATAAAGGACGGTTAAAGTGGGGTGGGGGGCGTGCTCGCGCGTGCGCGCGCACACACACACACACACACACGCTGCATGACACTCATGCACACGCCACGCCCATGCACTCCTACGTCTCGAGCGGAAATGAAATGATGATGAAAGCCGACAAGTCCTCGGTTCGTCTTACGGATAAGGAGGATGCGGCTGTAGCGACGGCTGGTGCTCTTTGACCTCGCCTCTTGTACTCTAGGCGCGCAGAGGAGACTGCGGCGGACCGCCGGCACCATTTGATCCCCACGATACCTGCCGGCCCCGACTGGCCAGACTCGCCCGGCTCCAGTCCAGGAAGCTGCACACGACCTTGACGATGTGCTCGATCACACTTCTCATCATCTATGTTCATCTAGGAAAAGAGTTTGTCCAAAAAGAAGTTTTATTGCCAGCCGCGCCGACAAGACAGAACTGGACTTGCCTGTTGTAAGGTGGCTTTTATTCAATAAAAGTACTTAAATGCTGCACTAGTATTATTGTACGAGTCATTAAGTCTGTTGGTTTATGTCTGTGTCTCTTGTTGTTTATATGTTCATCTTTGTTGGTTTATAGATGTCTTGGTCGTCTTTTTTGTCACTCTTTTTTGGTTTTTATATGTGTCTAGTCTGTTTGGTTTATAAATATGTGTCAGATTTGGTTATTTTTAGATGTCACTTTTTGGTTTATGTGTTTTGGTCTGTGCTGGTGTGTGTGTGTGTGTTTTGTTTTTTTGTCTTTTTTTTGGCTTATGTTTCACTCTTTTTTATTGATAGGTTTGTCGGTCTTAGTTGGTTTTGTGTGTCACCCTTTGGTTGTTTATGTCTTTCTTTATTGGTTTTAAAAAGTATCATTTCTTGTGAATTTATGTGTCAGTTATTTTTGGTTTAAATGTGTGTCATTTTTGTTGTTGTTTTTTTTTTTACATATGTCTCATTCTTTTGGGTCTTGGATTTTATTACCCCTCCCCGATCTTTCCCCTCACGCTCGTTAGAGAGATTGTGTGTAGTGGGTAGATCTACGCTCAGACAGCAGCTAGACAGCCGGCCCTAAAAACAAGTACCATATGCAAAGAGCGATACACTGGGAAGAAAGAAAAAAAAGCCAGTTGACATTAGGAGTGCGCTCCCTTTATTAACTCTTCCTTTTATGCAGGCGACACAATGGCCCTTGGCAAGTAGGACGTCAGCAATTGTAGTCAGAGGTGTCAGCACCAGCTCATCACCGGGTTTTCCACCAGCGCTGGACACGTCACAGCTAGGGGATGGAGGTGCGGGGAGAAGAAGGGCATAGCAGCTCTTACCGCTGGACGCGAGGTCACAGGTTCACAACTCAGTTGTGGGGAGCCCATGGGTACGTGATGTTGTGGTTACTATGTTATATTGCATTTTTTGTTTTCTAAGATGTACTACTTGCGTTATCCTTTTCTTTTAACTAGCACGTGTCCTGGGATTTTTGTTTTTGGTAACTTTTTGTAACACAGCTCGCTTCCCAAGGTATACTTGGGATTAATAAAGTTGATCATCTTCATCTCATTGCTAACTACCGCGATCATCAATAGCTAACGGTAGTCACGGAGTGACGTGGGACTAAAAAAAAAGCTGTCAATGGTTGCTGTCTCATTAAGGCACACGTCAGTTATATTTATTTACATTTAAGTCTGTGCTAGAAGCCTGGAACACACAATGGGTCGAGCCACCAGCTAATGAATGTACGTCTGTGATATAACAATCAAGTGCTGGACAGGGTATAACCATTATGTGCTGTACCGATCATCGTGAACTGTATGCACCTCAGCTGTATGACCGTCATTATATGTATTTACCATCGTTGTATAAACCAGTGGCGTAGGAACCAGGGATGCATGGGGAAGCCGCCCCCTCAAAAAAGATACTGCGGAGTCAAAAATATGAACGCCGTTCTCTGTCAGCATGGAGTTTACCACCTCCCCATAAAGCCGAGCATCTTTCTATAGGCTATAGCCACAGCACCTGAGAGGGGCCGAGGGTATTTGCCTGCAGATTCTGATCGGACGTCCCACGTAGGGATCAACGCCATAGTATAGAAGGACAGGTGAAGGGGGGGACGAAAGTAATGGCGATCTGGTGTGTGAATTTGTTTGTTTGTGTGTGCGTGCATGTGTGTGTGTGTAAAACTCGTCCAGAAGTTCGAGCAAATGAGATCTGTTCTAAGGGATACAAAAGCTGTCAGAACAAATGTTAATGAGGGTATTTGGTCAATTATTAAGAAATGAGTGAAAAAGATCACTGACGTGTTGTTATAAATCAACCGCAACACTACATTAAAACAGGCAGAACAAACGTTAGTATTATCTGCTTTCCAGTTGCTAAATGCTTAAAAACTCTCAAGAGGAAAATTGTAATTTAGTTGTATGTGAAACGAAGAGAGATTAACTTCGTGGTGACATCAGTATGTGGTCGACATTTCGTATTAGGATTTTCACATTAATAACCTGTGTTTTATCAGCTAGATCCCAATATTATATCGTGGGTATAAAAGTGAGAACAAACACACAAGCGTCTCCTCAACTGCTTATTTTATAAACTCGAACTTCTTTGCTAGTCATGGAGAGAAAAGTGGTGTAAAAGATGCGGGCTGCAGCGTCAGCGTCGAAATAACAGCTGGCAGAGGGAAACTTATAAGTGTGAAGATTAGCAATGTTGCAAGATATAAATTAATAAATATATCCACAACGCCGTCACACAATTAATATTGTTTTGTTACACGAAACAGAAATGTGGAGAATGGTGTTTTTCCTATTACCTTTAAATTTCACTGTGATGTGCTTGTCAGATCCCCTATATATATATATATAGAGAGAGAGAGCAAAACATAAGAAATAATACTTTTGACAAACGGCCCTCCTTCACCCCCTAACCGACCAAACACACACACACACACACACACACACACACACACACACACACACGAAAGAGGGAAAACAGAGATTTCCTTACATTTAGAGGAGCCTGTCCGCATATCATTTAAGTACTGTGCAAAACACTGAAATAATCGTTGTTTATTTAAACTTGCTGTTTTTGTAAAAACCCATATAATTATTAACTAAGGCTGATAGTTGTGATGATCAATAATATTTAATATGTTGCTCATGGGTAAACTACTACGCATCTTCGGTTGAAATGAGTGAAAACAACTTTTTTTTCAAAACACTCCACCCCTTCTGTCTTGGGTAAAAGAAGATGTTGATAGTAGCGACCGACAAATGTTCTGTCCGCCAGGGCACAGCTAAAGGTGGAAGAGTCAGGCACAGGCAGACCGTGCAGGACACTTTCATGCATTTACCAGAATAAGTCACACTTCGCTTTCATCGGTTTGCTTTGTTTCCTTTACCCACTACCTAAAATTACTACTTCAGCAAGAGCAGGCAACCGTGAAAGTAACTAATAACTTCTCTTTGATTTAAATCGCTCTTTCTCCATGCTCATGAAGCTGAAATCGTGAAGCTCGTCGAAGATGCCCACAGTGAAAGAACACTCAAACCCAAGCCACGCACAGACGTCTGCCCCCATTTTCTGGTTTGCGCACGGCACTAAGAAAACTGCTAAATTCTGATTGGCTGTTGCCACAGGACACTTATCTCAACAAAAAACCTTCATTAGCGGACAAAAAAGAAAGGTTCAGTAGACGACGATTTTATAGGGTCTTCCTATCTTCCCCCTTACTTCCATTTGCTTTTTTAAAAAAAATTCTTATAGTTATCCGCTCTGGCTCTCATCTCTAGTGTTTAATACGAGTTAACACCCTTTGTATAACCCAGATTTACTCACCTTTCCCCAGCAGGGGGCAGTAGTGCAGTAAAACAGCCTGACGACACGTAAACAGAAAAACCGGTCAATGGCGGCCTTCGAGAACGGCAGTGCTTGTCTTTTGTATTTAGCTCCTATTGAATTTATCGGCTAGATTTCATTTCCCATCTGATTTGAAAGTTCGGGGCGCCATTAATGCTTGATTTGATTCCGTCTCCGCTCTTCTTTTTCTTTTGTGTTCGTCTGTCGCTCCTTTAACTTTTTTGCTCATTTATTTGTCGGCTCGTCTGTCCGTCTGCAACCACATTTACGTAACCATTGTTGTTTCGATGTATGCAGTAACGATGATTACTTCATATTTGAGATTTAGAAAACCAGAAAGACATCTTTTTTTTAAGCTCGATTATCGATTTGGATTTTATTTTATTAGTGCGAGCCACTGTGTGTGTGTGTGTGTGTGTGTGTGTGTGTGTGTGTGTGTGTGTATTTATTACATGAATTTTAATTATGTCTTTTGGTCCATTGATGACGAAGATTGCATGTTTACATAGAGATAAACTAACTCTAGCCCATACCCGTCGCTTTAGCGCTGAATCAAACTCTTCCTAGGGTTAAAAGTTCTCTTGCTCGAAAGGGGAATATCTCGATGGGTGGTGCAAAACATGGGAAAAAGTGTGAGATGATAGGTGCCGAAATAAACACTCATTGGGTACCAGGAAAAAGATGAGGTATTTATGAATCTGTGTGTGTGCGTGCGTGCGTGCGTGTGTGTGTATGTGTGTGTGTGTGTGTTTGCCACCCTTGCTCGATTTATCTGCATTGCTACCCGTGCAATTCCAGACACTCCCCACCCATGATTAATCGACTCACCCGCTCTCTGAGAGCGGCGCGCCTTGACTCAGCCTATGATTCACGAGTCCGTCTAGGTCTGGGCTACACTGGCGCTCGGTGAAGAAGGAAAAAAATGCTGGAAGCCCCTTCGTTCTCACAGCACGGGTGACGATCTACTCATTACCGCCGGTCCTTTGAAGCTGCTGATTACGTCACGACGCCTGTGATTGGTGAAGCCAGGCACGTGCATAATTTAGCCAATCGTTTTCTGTCTTACGTTGGATGTCCGTACCAAGGAAACACGCAGTCACGCAGACACGCACTAAGAAAAACAAATCTCCATTCGGAGGTATGATTCTTGATGATGATTGATGATGATGAGGAGGAGGAGGAGAAGAAAGAGGATGAGAAGGATGAGAAAGAAAACGGCAAGGAGTAAGTGACTGTACTGTGATGACAATGAAGAAGAGAAAGGAGCGGGTTTTTATTGTCTTCGTTTTGCTGCATTTGTCATGTAGAAATACAGATGATTTTTCCTATAAAAATTGTTATTTCGCATCTTTCCTTAAGATTTTTGGTTCATCCTTTTGTCTAACCTAACCTAAAACAAACAGCCACCTACACGCACATTACAGATACCAGACGAAGTTAATAGACAAGCAATTAACATCGAAATTTGGAGACGAGTAAATTAGCACACCTAAGCATTGAGCAGTTTCCTGTCCCGTAGATTGAAGACAAAATAACTTTGTTGGAGTTCATATGTTATTGGTAGGAGTAAGTGCACCTTTTTCTGGTACCTAATGGGCGCTCATTTCGGCACCAACAACTTCCTTCCTAAAAGTCTAGCACTTTCTTGTTTTGCCCCATCTATCGAATTAGTGCCCTTTCGAAGCAATAGCAATTATGGTCACCGTCTTGTCACGTGATCCTTAAGTAACTCGTGATAAAAGCGACAGACGGAACGCGTAACGAAGTTTTGCGGTGTAGATGAACAGGCTGTTCGCTATGGCCCATAAAGAAGATTTTCAGGAAGCAAGACCTACTGTGAATAATAGGGGAGCTAATCGCTTCTTTGAAGCCAGTACCATGTGTCCCCACCAGCATCAGCACCTTTTGATAAATAAACAATGGCACTAGATCGGAAAAGATAATTTAAGATTATGAAAACGATTCAAGATAAGGTAGAGTTTTTTTTATAAAGACTAACGCGACTGTACTGTGAGATATACAAGACTGTACTGTGAGGTGTACATGATTGTACTGTGTGATGTACACGACTGTACTATGAGGTGTACATGACTGTACTGTGTGATATACAGGACTGTACTATGAGGTTAAATGACTGTACTGTGAGTGTATATGACTGTACTGTGATGTTTCAGTACTGTACTATGAGGTGTACACGACTATATTTTGAGGTATAATGACTGTACTTTGAGGTGTACATGACTGTACTGTGTGATTTACATGATTATACTGCGAGGTATAATGACTTTTCTGTGAGGTGTATCTGACTGTACTGTGAGTATAATAACTGTACTGTGAGGTGTACATGGATGCACTGTGAGGTGTACATGACTGTACTGTGTGATGTACAGGACTGTACTGTGAGGTTATCTGGCTGTATTGTGAAGTATAATAACTGTACTGTGAGGTGTACATGACTGTACTGTGTGATTACACGACTGTACTGTGAGGTGTATCTGGCTGTACTGTGAGATATAATGACTGTCTTATGAGGTGTACATGACTTTACTGTTAGATGTACATGATTGTACTGCGAGGTATAATGACTGTACTGTGAGGTGTTCATGGCTGTACTGTGAGGTGTACACGACTGTATTGTGTAGTGAACTTGGCTATACTGTGAGGTATAATGACTGTACTGTGAGGTGTTCATGGCTGTACTGTGAGGTGTACACGACTGTATTGTGAAGTGAACTTGGCTATACTGTGAGGTATAATGACTGTACTGTTAGGTGTACATGACTTAATATGAGGTGTACATGACTATACTGTGATGTACATGACTGTAATATGTGATGTACATGACTGTACTGTGATGTGTACGTCTTCAGAAAACAAAGCGCAGGCCATTTCGTTTTGCCCGCGACGCTTTAACTGCTTGCAAAGGCGGGAATGGTGGGTAAAGAGACAAATCCGCCGAATGAACTATCGATTTTAATAAATATTTACTTCATCAAGCTTAGGTGTAGCTGACAGAGGCGGGGGGTTGGGACGCAAAACAATCGATATTTGCATCGCATTCTTTTGATGAAGAAGCCTATCGTTAAAAAAATCTGCAAGCAGACTTGCTTACAATAACATTAAGTTTTCTTTGGGTTTTATTTTAAATAAGAGGCGACATCGGAAGCTAGCATGCTAGATTTTTTAAATTTTTGTTTTGTTTATTTGTTCTTTCTTTTACCTTTGCTTGCATAAGAGGATGTTGGTGCTAGTGTTGCCTGTGGTAAGGACAAGACGGCTTTGAATGATTCTTAATTAACAAGAAGCTACTTTCATCATAGAAACTCTTATTTTTCATTCATCGTTACTTTGTGGTTTCGTTTTTCGAACCTTATTTTTCTTTTATTTATTGTCTATCCTTTCTTTCATTATTTCTCTTTTTTTTTCCCTGTTTCTTGACATCTTTTCTTCTTCTATGTCTGTAGCATTCTTGTGTTTTTCTTTGCCTTTTTGTATGGCGTGGGATGGAAGACGAAGTCAGCATATACAATAAACAGAATTCCAGAAAAAGTACGTTTGAAAGCTTCAAACTGTGGTGTACTATAGCAAAACAAACTATCTAAGCACTATTGAATATTGCCTTAGGTAGATTTACACGCACGCACGAATGGTAAATGAAACAAAATATCTTATTTCTTATACTGCTTATGGCTATTTTCGATTGCGACACTTCTTAGTGAGGAATAAAACAGATCCTTGGATTCGCAAAATATTATGACACTTCCTCACTTCATTTTTGTCTCTATGGCAACGTATCCAGGACTGCGCATCCGTTCCTGAAGCTAGGCCTGTCCTCACGCGATGCTGCTGCTGCTGCACACAAAGGAAGTACTGGGACAAAAACAAGAGCTGTAAATTGTGAAAAATCCCATTGAAAATAAAAACAAATTTTTTCACTCATTTTTTGTGATATAGTTTCTATATTATTTTGACTCGTGATAATAATATGCAGTAATATAAAACAATTTCAGTGAGAAAGGTGTTTTTCATAAACAATTGGTTTTGATGCGACATTGTGTAGTCTGTGCAGTGGATTAGTCCCACTGACACAATATAAATATTGATAAATATAAGGAAAAACTATTCAGTAGAATTTGATAGTGATAATGACACGAAAAATAGTTTATAATCAAGAACATAGAGCACCATAAGTAAAGAAAAGTATTTTTTCAGTATTGTTTGTAGCTCCTGGCAATCAGTGAGGTGAGTGCTCATTATTTAAAAGCGAAACGTTCGTCGTGTTTATATAACAACAGGAGGAAAGAAAAAAGGAGAATAAAGGAGAAACTAAAGTGAAAGAAAAAGTGTCAGTGAAAAAAAGCGAAAGAAAGATAAAACGGAAAAGAAAGATAGGAAGAAAGGCAAATAAATAAGCAAAAATATAGACAGAAAGATGAGGAGAGAAAAAATGAATAAATAGCATGAAAGAACGAACGATAAAAGCAAGAAACAAAAGAGGGTACAAAACGTACAATAAGAGACAACAAGCTTGATACTCCCTTCTGCCTTTGAATTTAATTTTCTTGTCGCTATCAGATGGTAGCATCTCCATCAGATGATAAAGAACAGAAGAGTTACAGGATGATAAGAAATAGGATTAATACTCCTCTTCCCCCTGCCTAACACGCGTACAAAGACAGATTGCTCCCTGAGTGGCATCAGTACAAGAGGCTGACTTGTATGGCTGCGTACACAGAAGCCATCACTGCATGGTGCGCGCCCCCTGGCGGATAGAATTTGCATAGCGAGAAAACGATGACGTGTTGCGTCAAACAAGGGGACACAACTGGAACAGGAAATCGTAAACGGACTGACACGGACACGAGGGAAGGCAAAAACACGAAAAAGAAGAAAATAGACCACAAAAATATAGTTGACTGTCTGTCCTTTTTTATATTAATTCTGATGTTCCTTGTTATTTCTGTTTATCCCCTTCTCCATCACGCCGTCATTCAAGCATCTGTCTGTCTGTCGGAAGCACTTGATTTCGCTGGTGTTGTTGACCACGATGAGGTCCTTCTATCGCTGCTCTTTTTCTTTTGGGATACATCGCGAAGCCAGCAAAATAGTCCTCCATGTCATTTGAATCCTTCTAAAACTGCGACAGTGTTGCGGGCTGCACAGGGTTGGAAGGAAGGAGGTCGGGGGTAGGTCGGTGGGTGGGTGGGTGGGTGGGTGAGTCGGAGGGATTCTTGAGCCCAGCACCGGTCGGTCGATGCAGGTTGTCATGACCGGCCCCGTCGGTCCACCCTCCCTCTGTATGTGTGTCGTAAAACTGCACGCAGGGCGGGGGTGCGGGGTGCGGGGGTGCGGGGAGGCGAAGTGTAGTCAAGGTGAAGTGGGTCGCGCGTGATGACGCACTCTTGTGACGTCACGAGAAATGGTGAGAGTCGGCATCGGCGGAGTACGACGGGAGGGTACCCCGGGTAACCATCATGATATGGCTGAAAGGAAACAAACCCTCGAGGACTTCCTCCACTTTCCAAATGTCTTTCCACATCGTTAGAAAAATGTTTTGAATTGCGACTATGTTTGTCCTTACGTACTAACTGGAAACCAGCTAGGTGATACGCGCTGTGTGTGTGTGTGTGTGTGTACTAGATGAAAGCTCTACGAGAAATGGCGAAAATAAAACCCTACACCAAATCCCTAACCCTAACCAACGCTATCAATCATAGATGTCGAGCAACGTGCACACACACACACTCTCTCTCTCTCTTTCAAGCTCTCCAGAGCCAGAAAAACATGTATGCCAGAGAGAAAAAAAAGAGGAAAGTTTCATAAAACAACTCCACCCAGTAACGTTTACACTGAAAACCACTCGCTGTACCCACTATGTTACAGTAGCTTTGACAGAAGCAGTTACCAGTCAAGCTGTTTGAAGAAAGGCATTTTCACTGGACACCATAAAAAGCGGGATGCGTAAACGTCGCAAAAGTCAGTACAAAATAGTAATGTTTGGTTAGCCAGCATCTTTCACACACACACACACACACACACTTGTAGGTCTTTCTCCTCTCTTTATGAATATGTTATGTCCGCGCAAACGTGCATTCCTTCCTGCAATCAGTCCACTTACTCCACTGGAAATCATTTTTGCCAGCCTTGTAAAGGTCAAGGTGGAATCAGCTGGCGTATCCAGTTCAACGATGTGACTCACAATTCGGGATGCTATTTCTGGCCCATGAGTTTCAGCAAAGCATGTCGTCTGCTTATTCCCTTCTCCCTTTCTCTACCCTGCCGCACCCCCAGCTCAGCCACTCCCTACCCACCCCCCAACTATTTGCCGCACCCGAGCAGCTTACTAAGGGGGAGAGCTTTGTTTATTTGTTTGTTTGTATTTATGATAGTTATTGACCGAATGCTGAGGTTAGCTTGTGTTGCCTTCTCTTCTTCCACCCAAGGACTGTCAGTGATGTTTGTCTCGCCTATCGCTGACTTTCATCACTTCACTGTCTCGAATGACATTGATTCTTGATTTATGATGATGGTCAACACACACACACACACACACACACACACACACACACACACACACATTCATCAGGCCAGTGGGCCAATTTGATTATCTATGCGGCTAAAGCGTGTCCATTGGTTAGTACATGGATAAAATGCTGGCTTTTCATCACTGCATCGCGCGGATTTCAAGTTCTCTTTATTATTCTCCACCTACCAACAGTGCCATTTGAGTGGAACTATTCACCACCCTCTCTTACTTCATTCGGTTCACTTATGCTTCTCACAGCTACGAACTCGGTGAATTAATTGACCGCCTTTTTGCTGATGACTATCATTTGACCGGTCACCATTCTTCTCATCTTACTAGCACGTGGTTTTTGCAGATTTTCCAGCATGTGATTATACCGTTTAATCTACGGTGATCGTTCATTATTAACGGCTCAAGGTCTTCGTTTTACACCCTTGCTGGCTGTGATTGTCGAGAATTACTGGGATGTGTACAGCGCGATGAGCTTGCCTCTTGGCTGGGATACTGCGCTACCCGAGTGGCTTTTATTATTGCAACATATACACCTAAAATCATATGACGCCTCCCAAAATAACATATACACTGCACTACATATTCATATACTTAATCTTAGACCAAGATTTATAAACTAAAACACACACACACGTGTGCACACTCCAACACATACACACTTCCTCACTTTTCCTTCCCCCTCACACACACGCACGTATACACACACCAACACAACCACACACACACACACACACACGTGAGCACACTCCAACACACACACACTTTCTTTCTTTCCCCCCCCCCCTCACACACACACACACACACACACACACACACACACGTGTACACATACCAACGCAACCACACACATTCGTGGGTGAATCCACAGCATCGTTCGATATAAGTTGACTAGGTATTTCAACCAAGAAAACCCCGATTTTGTTGTTGTGTTTTTGTTTTGCTGTTTTGTTTTTTGAGAACCGCAGCACGACGGATTTCCGTAGACAGCACTCCTGATGACGACAGAACGCACGTGCAAAGAGAACCCAGTTATGACGCTGAGAGTTGCCGCCAAGAAAGCTTTCCCTGTCTTAGGAAATTTCGACGCAGAACCACAAGACAAGCGCCAGCTGTCAGGGAATATAAGTGTAAGTTGTTTCTCTGCACTTGCTCCTTGTCTTTTGTTGGCGTTCCTGCTGATCTCTTCTTCGGCAAGACTGGGGCGATCTTCATCCCGATCAACAGCTAAGGAATCTGACGCATTTCTTAATGAATGAAATATTATGTAGTGAGGGAAGTCGTTACCCTCACCCTTTAGATAAAAATATTTGAGGCTGACGTGGAAGGGGACGCGTTTTGCGATCCCGGCTGACATTATACCTTGAAGCCAGGTGGGGGGGGGGGAGTTCTACGAACGTGCGGGAAGCCAGGGGCTAAGTGGGTAGACCACCTGCTTACGAGGCTGAAGGCGCGAACACGAACCAGGTCCATACTCCTCTTCCCCCCCTGCCACCTGTCATGTCCAGTTAACTCACCTGTTGGGTGGCTACCTGATTTTGTAGAAGGTTTGGGAAGGTAAGTCAACGAAGTCATTAAAAATGACACTTCGCGGAAAAAATGCTGACCTCTGTGAAATGTGACTCACCCGCAAACGGAGTAAATGTTTGATGACCACTTGCACCTCATTTTCTTACTACAATCCAAATGTATTTCCCTCACCCACACCCCACAAAAAGCTGCCTAATTCCGTCATCGACGTTAATGCTTTTTTAAAATAAATTTTACACGGTGAACCACTTACAGCTAATTGCCACCGGCTTTTATGTTTAGCAGCACAAACCAGTTTCGAAGTTGTGGTTGAAGATCAAGGCAAGCCAGAACAAATTCAAGCACAGCAACGTAGTATGTCCCGTTCGCTTCATGCTGTGACAATATTTAATAGTCACGAACGCGTCTGGACTAGACTTGGTAGACCCGAGTTTGACAGTTTGCTGCTCGAACACAAAGCAAACAGAAATGGAATTTTCGTGTCGATTACTTCGTTAGTCGTATGGATCCCGTCCATGTTTCTCTTTCCCTAAAACACCAGAACACTGAGTGAAAAAGCAAACAAAGAGCAACAGAATAATAACAGAACGATTATAAGGTCACCAAAAATACAACCAAAATACACATGGGTTCGAACCGTCAGCCGAGGAGGCTGAATCAGTTGACACGGAAAAGGTGGAACGCGACGACTGTGCTACATCGATAACACGATCCTCAGTTAGTTTCGATTTACCTTTCAGCGCCTCATTGTAAGGACATGCTAGGCTGGCGCGTGCGTCACGGCGCCTTAGAACCATGGAAAATGAGCGCGTGCACACACACACACACACACACACACACACACACACACACAAGCGCGCGCACGCACGCTTTACGCACAATGAACATGTCAACTGCCTTCGATTGACAGCTTCGACCGGGTCACTGCAGCCGCTAGATGGCGGTGCGAGCCCGCGCCAGTGATCCGAGTTACACAACCGGCCGTCGGTAACAGGTCACCGCGCGCGCGCGCGCGCGTCGGGTCACGCCGGTGACGTCGCTGGAGTCAAGGTTCACGTTCAAGGCCGCTATTCCCGCGTCATGGCATGGGACTGGATGCAAGCCAGGCATCGATCGCACATGCAGTTCACTGCAAAGTATATCGATTTCACGGTGTGTCTCTCACTTGATCTTTCTCCTGCCTCTTCCCTCCCCTTGTCCAGCCACAGTCACCACCCCTTCCCCATCCCTGACTAACAACGGACTTCTGTTGACGTAAGAATGTTTAGCTTAGCTTGATATACGTTTGTCCTGTTTATATTGTTTATGTATTCTTCGTCTTGAAATGACATAGCTGTGTGTCTTTTATTTTTATTTGTATAACAATTTTCCTAACAGTGACTATACTTCCTGAAACACAGTACAATTTTCTTGAGATCGTAGAACCAAAACTTTCTTGGGACCTCCCTGTACCCATGGCAAGGGTCACACGGTACGGTGTTACTCGCTACCTCGATGATATCTAGCCCCCAGCTCAACTACTAATACTTTTATCAGGGGCTTAGCAAGCTGCTGAGGTTAGCCATACAGCTCACAGTGCATCTAGAAACTGCTCGACACCAGGGACTTTCATGTCACGCTGATAAAGTGTTTTTTTGCCCTTTGTAGCACCCGAAGCGTGTCTGCTAGAACTGTTTCTTTTCCTGTACCGAGTAAACACGCTCAAAGACTTGAATTATTTTCCTTTCACAAGTTCAGAGAAGAGTTACTTCCTCTTCTTCCTTTATCTACTCGGGAACAAATCTCTAAAGCAAACATGTACTGTAGTTTAAGTCACTTTATTTTCCTTGCTATTCTGTTGCATCGTTGAATAAGAAAATAAAATCTTGCTGCAGATTGCATAATTTTTATGAACAGTTTTAATCTATCCGGAACTAGCAATCTTACAATATTTCTGCAGCTTCCCGGCATCTTTTTGATAACCAATCAGTTCACTTCTTCACTTCCTTTCCCCCCCCCCTTCCTCTCTTTCGCACTAATCTCCGTTCGAAACTATCTTCAGCAGCAATTGCAGCCTCACTCTTCCTGTATTCGTCGAGGACACAAAACTGCCCTCTGCACTTTACGAACCGCGACGACCTAAGGAACAGCGTCGAGTGCGAACGACTTGAGAAGATGGCGGGAAAATAGAGTGTAACCATGCTCTCAGCCGGAAGTCACGGGTCTTGGCGACCCATCGACTGCAATCTCGGCCGGAATGGTCCATTGTGCCAATGAATGCTGTGCATCTTTGCTTGGCTAGACAGCTAAGGAACCAAGGGAAAACATAACACGGTAACAAGAAAGGAGAAGAGGGGGCGGGGGATGAAGTGGAGAAAATGAATCAGTTTTGATCTCTACAGACATAATTCAGGGACCGAAAGCTGTAATGCGTACAAATTAGTAAACAAAAATGTCAACCGTACCACATTTTTTTTTATTAATGGTAAACTAATGTAGTCCGTCTGCTTTAAAACACCTAGTATTATTTCCTTGAAAATTAAAGTTTAATAAGAAAATAATTTTACGGACACTATCAAAATACTAGCTGTATTTTATTATAATTTATTTATTTAATTATTAAAAGATAAAAAAACAAAATGTCAAATAAACGAGACTTTCTTTGATATCCACATGAAAAACATAGAATTGTTATGTCTTCTCCCTTGTTTTATCTTAACTATCTTGAATTGGAGAGACCTCTCTTATTTGAAAAATTGCAGAGTAATAGGTTGATAATCTAAAAGTTTCCCAGTTCCTTTCCCATCACTTCTGTATTTCTCTTGCCACCTTATTTGTATTGCTGGCTTTATGGCTATTCTTCTCTCTAGTCTCCCCCCCCGGAGGATCATTACCTTGTCGCGGTCGGGGGGCTTGTGTGTATCGATGACCCTAAGAGCTATACCGGGCAGGGCCACCCAAGCCGGGCAGGTCAAAGGGTAGATGCCAGACAAAACATGATCCCTGGTCCTCCAGGTTGGGGGTTGGGCACAGGGCTAACAACCCTGTCCCGTAAAAAGCAATACCGTTACGGAAACAGCGACAAAGAAAGACACCACTATTGTGTGCGATGGGCTCCCAGAGGTATCGCAAGATCCTTGTATGACTGCTAGTAGTGAAAACCGAAAGGAAGCTACTAGCACGAAGATGGAAGTCTTAAGCGCCAAATGCAAGACCAGAATAGGTTTCTGGAATGTGCGTACCATGTACGAAACTGGTAAATTGGCACAAATTACGGCCGAGATGAGACGTTACAACCTACACATCCTCGGAGTAAGCGAAAGCAGATGGACAGGTTCCGGAAGAATAAAGACCCAGACCGGAGAGACAGTGCTGTACTCTGGCAGAGAAGACAACCAACACCATGAGGGAGTAGCCATCATCCTGAGGAAAGGAACAGAGAAATGCCTGATAGAGTGGAAACCGATCAACAGCAGACTGATTACAGCCAGAGTGAAAGGGAGACATGGCAACATGACCTTGATCCAGTGCTACGCACCAACCAACGATAGCGATGATGAGGCGAAGGACACCTTTTACGACCAATTACAAGCAGAAGTAAGTGCAGCACCCCGCCATGACCTGTTAATTATGATGGGCGACATGAATGCTAAAGTTGGGAACGACAACACCCACGTAGAGAGAGTCATGGGCAGACATGGTTGTGGCTGCATGAATAACAACGGAGAGAGACTAGTGGAACTATGCACTATGTACAACCTGGTGATTGGAGGAACATTATTCCCTCACCGTAACGTCCACAAGCTAACATGGTGCTCACCCAATGGTAGGGATAGCAACCAGATCGACCACCTAATGATCAACGGCATCTGGAGACGTTCCCTACTCGACGTCAGGGTGAGAAGAGGAGGAGATGCTGGGAGTGACCATCACCTTGTTGTAGCAAACATTAAAATGAAACTGCGAAGTACAGGACGCAAGTCACCAGCACACAGACGCTTTGATGTGGAAAGATTGCAGGACCCCAAACTAAAAAATGCCTTCATCCTTCAAGTGAAAAACAGATTTCAGGCACTTGCAGACATGACAGACACCTGCGAGGTAGATACAGATAGAATAAACCAGAGATGGGACCTTGTAAGAACAGTGTACCAAAAAAGCAGCGAGACTAGTCTTGGCCTAAAAGAAACTAAGAAGAAAGAGTGGATAACACCAGAGACGTGGAAAGCAATACAGGAAAGAAGAGACATCAAGAAAAAGGTGGCTAGCACCAGATCTGAAAGACTGCAAGAGAAGTTCAAACTACAGTACAGAGAAATGAACCAGAAAGTGAAGCGCTCGGCGAGAACAGACAAGCGTGCCTACTTGAACAATCTGGCAAGTGAGGCCGAAGAAGCAGCAAAAAAAGGAGAACAAGGAAAACTGTACAAGATCACCAAAGTGATTAGCGGCAAGTTCCACAGCACCAACGATGCCCCAGTCAAGGACAAGGAAGGGAAGCTACTAACGACAGAGAGAGAGAACAAGAAGCACGCTGGGCCGAACACTTCAAAGAGGTTCTGAACAGACCACCACCTTCCGAAGAAGCCGACATACAAGAAGCCACTGAGGACCTAGACGTCAACATCGCCCCACCAGAGAAGCAGGAAATCATCACAGCAATCAAGTCCTTGAAGAACAGAAAGGCACCAGGCCAAGACAATCTGAACGCTGAATTATTCAAAACAGACCCAGAACTGGCAGCCAATATCCTGCAACCCCTATTTACCGCAATATGGGAAGGGAAACAAGTCCCAAGTGACTGGACCAGAGGAGTGATCGTCAAAATTCCAAAGAAAGGACCCCTTAGCGACTGCAACAACTGGCGAGGAATAACTCTCCTGTCCGTCCCGAGCAAGATCATGACAAAGATCATCATTCGACGAATCTCAGAGGCAACGGACGCACAACTTAGAGAAGAACAGGCTGGTTTTCGTAGAGGAAGAGGATGCACCGATCAGATATTTGCACTACGCAACATCATTGAACAGTGTACAGAGTGGCAGAGACAGCTCTACATTAACTTCGTGGATTTCCAGAAGGCATTTGACAGCATCCACAGAGAAAGCCTTTGGCGCATCCTGAGAGCGTACGGAATACCAATGGAAATTGTGCTGCTGATCAAAAGCTTCTATACGAACTTTTCATGCTGCGTTGGTGACAGTAACATCTGCTTTGAGGTCGGGACTGGAGTGAGACAAGGCTGCGTGATGTCTTCCCTACTCTTTAACCTTGTCATTGACTGGGTAATGCGCCACACAACGGAGGATGAACCAAGGGGCATAAGATGGACACTCTCCAAGAACTTAGAAGACCTAGACTTTGCCGACGACCTGGCCTTGCTGTCACACACCCATCGACATATGCAGGAGAAGACGACTCGCCTGAACACCTTTGCGAAGCAGGTCGGACTGCACATCAGCCGGACAAAGACAGAAGTGATGACCCTCAACACCACCAATTCAACACCGATCAAGATCAACATAGAGGGAAAAGACCTGCCGATGGTTGAAAACTTCACATACTTGGGCAGCGTGGTCAAGCAGGATGGAGGAGCAGACCGTGACATCCAGAGCAGACTGAGCAAGGCCAGGGGCATCTTCTGTATCCTAAGCAAC
This sequence comes from Marisa cornuarietis, assembly GCA_004794655.1. Lineage (NCBI taxonomy): Eukaryota > Metazoa > Mollusca > Gastropoda > Architaenioglossa > Ampullariidae > Marisa > Marisa cornuarietis. Next base: position 3,144,993 of record SMMW01000555.1, read on the forward strand.
ATCTGGAAGTCAGCCCAGTACAGCACCCATACCAAACTGAGACTCTACCAGAGCCTTGTCCTGTCCACTCTCCTGTACGGCTCGGAGTGCTGGCGAATGATTGACAGCGACCTCAACAAACTGTCAGTCTTCCACACCAAAAGCCTGAGAAGAATCCTGGGCATCTTCTGGCCAAGAACAATCTCCAACGAAGAGCTACTTGCCCAGTGTGGGCAAGAGAGTATGAACACCATCCTGATGAAGAAACGATGGCGCTGGATTGGCCATGTCATCAGAGGCAACTCCATCACAAAAACTGCTTTACACTGGACCCCAGAGGGAAAGCGCAAGCGAGGCCGGCCCAAGAACACCTGGCGGCGAACCGTGGAGGCAGAAATGAAGACCCTAAATCACAGCTGGGGCACTGTGGGGAAGCTGGCCCAGGACAGACAAAAGTGGAGGACCTTTGTCGCTGCCCTACGTGCCGACAGGCATAACGGGCAGTAAGTAAGTAAGTAAGTCTCTCTAGTCTGGTGATTTTATGATTGGTACTTTGTTTCATTGCTAGTCTAGCTAGCTTATCACCCCCTTAGTCGCATTTTATTCCAAAATGGCAGAGAATCCAAACAAACTTAATGTTTCCATATTTTGAGACAATATCTCATTCACAATGTCTATTCTGTTAGAGGATTTGTTTTTAAGTGCCTGCAGTGCTGACACTGAGTCTGATATTACAAGGTATTGTTCTTGTGTCATGTCCTTCATGTTTTGTCATAATGTCTGTAGAGCTGTCTGTATGGCCGTCACATCAGCTGTAAAAGTAGAAGTTTCGAGGTTCAGTATATTTCCATGTAAGTCTTTATAAATGGTGTTTAGTTTGAGCTTGTTTCCGAAGTGGTTTTAGTGTTGAGTCCAAAGTACTGTGAATGTGGAAATGTTCAGGGTGGTGCTTGCACGATGATGTGTGGGTAGTATGCTGTATGCTTGTTTCTGCTCCAATTGCGTTTTTTGTGTGTTGGGTGTGCTGTTGCTTAGGGGGATTGTGGTGCAGGTCGCCCTGTTTTCTGCCTTTCAGACTGTAAGTGAGTCAGTTTGACTGTTTGTTCTCGTAGGAGGCACTGCATCTTCTGGCAGTTGTTGGCTGTCTTTCCTTAATAGTAGATAAGGGTTGTATGAAGTATGCTTTGTTTAATTTAATAAATTTAGGCTATAACGTTTTCGTTCAGTAGATTATTAATTTAGGCTTTTCTGTTTTCTGGTTTCGTTTAGTAAATATTGTGCCTGCGTTTTAGGGGCTGAGAGTTTAAAGACATTATATTTATTTTAAGCCACTTCTGTAGTTCAGTAGGGTCCTCTTGGTTCTTACCTATTCCCATGATTTTAGGTCTATTTAAGCTACTCGGTTTCCGTATTTTTACTCGTCCTAGGAGAGATGAGTCATTTGCAAATTTTACGTTTAACACTTTTGGGAAGATCTGCAATCATTATGTTAACCAGTACGTGACTAGGAACACTTCCTTCTGGGACTCCATTGTCAAGCGATACCTCATTGGAAGTTCGCACTTCGACCCTTACTGATATTTCCGGTTTGACAGCACGGATTTAGTTAATTAAACTCTTTTATTTGGAGTGCCCATGCGGTAGAGCCTCTCGAGCAGACCATCATGCCAAATCATGTCATAGGCCTTCTCAAGGTCCAAGAATGCTCCACAGAGGATAACTTTTTTCTGTATGGGCGTCAATTATTTCCTGCTCTAAATCTGTTATATGGTTCTCTTTTCTAAAACCACTATTTTCTGGGCCCAGGATGTTGATGGCGCCATAGTCTGTTTTCAATAATTGTTTCAAACGTCTTGCCTATTTGCAAAGTAGGCGCTATCGGTCTGTAAATAAATGGATCTGTTTTTGCTTTACCCCGACTTGGAGATGGGGACATCTATGGTCGTTTTCCACGTATGAGGGGAGGAACCGATATCAAAGAATTTCACTAAAAAAAAACCTCTAAAATAAGACGCTTAATTCTATGATGACACTTTCCAAGCATTTGTTAATGGATGAGATCAGTGCCTGGAGCAGATCCTTGCCTTTTAGTTGTTAAGTTTGCTCAAGCTCCTCCACAGACACTTTGTCTGCTAGTTTGAAAGGATCTCTTTGATGTAGAGGGAGTAAAACGCTTCTTTTGGTCTCATCTTTGTGTATTTTGAAGTCTGGCTCTAGGTTAGATTGTGAGTTAGTTTTTTGGAATTGTTCAGCTAAGAAGTTTCTTTTGTCTAGGTTTGTCTCATATCTCTTTTAGCAGGGTTGACATGGTGGACTTTGCCATGGTTGTCTTTTAATCTTTTTCCGGCTACCAATTATGTTTTTATTTAAATCTAGTGATTGTGTAAATATGTCCAACTCCTCTGTTCTGGCTTGTTGAATAAAGCTTTTTGCTAAAAACGTTGCCTTTTTACATTCCATTTTGTTTTTCAAATCTAGCTAATCATCGAATGTTGTGTTTAATTATTTGTCCTCTAGAAGAGTTATGACATTAATTTATAAATCACGTGCTACATAGGGTGAAGCAGCTCAAAAGAGCCACGCATGTCTGAGCGAGTGTGTATTTGTGTCTTCTGTGTTGTCTTTGGTGAGGGGGGAGGGGTAGCACCAGTTGTTAATCAGAAAAGGATAAAAATGCAAAGCACCATTAAAACGAATGTTTATAGTTCACCTGTCGGACTTAAGCAACAAGCTTTTGCCACCGGTTTGAATGAGCAATGTACTCGGGAAAAAAGAGACAAAGACACTGTAGTCTCTTTTGGCCACATGTGACCTGAAAATAAAACCGATGAGAAACCAGTAAGAAAGAAAGAAACGAACGAACAAATAAACAAAGAAAAAAAGTGTAATCCGTTCTCCAGTAGCACTTAGTGATAAAATCTCCGAGTTTGGAACTTGGGAGCTATGAGTAACTATTTTGTAGCTCATTCATACTACTCCATTGCTAAAGCAACTGTAATTGAGCCACTGCCAGGAGAGCAAACGCCGCTACGAAATGACCATTAAGACACAAGTAAACAAAATAGCTGCCGAGTTTAAGAGAAAATGACGGGGCGGACAAAGAGGTGGCTGGCTGACAGGCTGACCTCTCCATCATCCCAAGTGGCATATTGAATGAAGAAGCGTAACGAAGAAGAGAAGAGTAAGTAATGTGTGGCGGTTAGCATGCACTCCATACGTGCCCCTCGTGCACACAACGTGGGATCCGAGCCTGGAAGACCCCGCAGTAGTGGATGGGTGGGCGGATGTCGTCAGGACGGGCGTGACGTTTGACTGCAGATCGAAGATCCGCTGACCGCGGGGAGGGTTGTGCGTGTGGTAGGTCATCTACCCGAGGCCTGCCTTTGACGCAAGAGCCTCCTTCTTCATCGAAATTGGGGTCAGAGGGCAGTGCTTGCGTCGAGAAGGTCATTCCAGTCTCAAACGTTCTTTATTCAAATGAAGGGAAATTGCTTTCGTCATAGAGACATGAAGGCTGCCTGCGGTGAGAGAGAGAGAGAACACCCCAGAGACAGATACTGAAATAGTCATGACACATACTTTTCATTCACCTTCTCACAAAGAGAGACAGAGTATTTATTTATGTGTGAGTGAGAGAGAAAGAGAGAGAGAGAGGCGAATGGTAAGACTGAGAAAAGGACAAATAGACGAAGGGGCACAAAGGACGAACAAAAAAAAAAGAAAAAAAAAAAAGAAAAGATCACTATTTACCCTAAGAAAAGCGAGATTGCGCGCGCAGAGCCATTTTTGTTACTTTGTCTTTCTATTTTCTCTCTCTCTCTCTCTCTCCCGTTCTTTTCATGTCTCAAAGCAAATGCATCTCGACCTCTTTCTCGCTTTCGACATCTCCAAGTAACTGCAGCGCTCTGTTTTTCCTCTTTTCTCCTCATCTCTATCTCATCTTCTCGATCTCTCCAAGTCTGTTAAAAAACTGCATCTCTATCTCGTTCTTTTTTCCATATCTCCAAGAAATTGCCTCTCTCGTCCTCTCTGAACGTGTCTGTCTGTCTGTCTGTCTGTCTGTCTGTCTGTCTGTCTGTCTGTCTGTCTGTCTGTCTGTCTGTCTGTCTGTCTGTCTGTCTGTCTGTCTGTCAACATCTACAAAACACTTTCTGTTGATGGCCTCGCGATATTGTGGACATGCAGGAGACAATGTATTTCACCCCAGCCCTAAACTTGACACCAGCGAACTAAAAACTCGGTCTGTTCTTTTCCCCAAGAGAGAAACTTTGTCTTGCGCACCATAAGGCAGCATGTGTACAATGCTGTCTTCTTTCTAGAGATGAGCCAGGAGCTTCCCTAAGATAAAAACTAAGATCAAAGCCAGATGAAGCTTAAGTTAAAATGTAACACACTTTGATACAGCTAATGTTCAGGTAATGTAGTTTTAATTTCGATATTACTATGAAACTGTAACAGTTTATAGCTCGATGGTTTACTCCCTGCCCCTCATAACAACATAACAATCTTTCAACTAGTTACACAATGAATAATACATCTTGACCTTGTGTTCAAGATTGTGTATTCCTTCTGATCTTCTCTTAGCCTGAAAAACTATTTGAATGAATGTGTGAGTCGGTATGTGCGTATATTTTATTGAAGTTTGCGTATGCATTTAATATTATTAAAATATTTAAGACAATATGTTGTGAAAGATATGTTAAAAAGAAAAAAGCTCAGTACTACAGCGTGCTCTGGAAAAAACTTTTCATTTCAAACATTTTCAAAAGGTCAATAATCTGTGCCTATAATTGTTTTCACCTTTAAATTTTAATATGACCAAGCACCTATCTTTACAAATCATACAGAAAATGTAATATGCTGGCAGCAATACGTAGCTTGGACTTATTTGTACATATGTTTTGTGGTGGACCTTTCTTGTAGCATGTTAAAGCTTAACGTTTTAATAGGTTCTAATTTTTTTCTACTGACTAAAGTTCAGTGCAAGATACTACTTATCCAAATTTGAGTGACTGCATTGCCTGCTCCACCTACCCCTTCGTTCTAGAGATATACATATGTCAATGCAAAGAAAACGGTCGAAATCGCGACGTCACGTTTTCACACGTTTCATTCCTTTTTTTTTTACTTTATTCTTTTCTAATTATTTCTTTCATTTCTTCATTTTTTCATTTCTTCACTTCTTTCCATCTTGCCTCCTTTATTTTCTTTGTTCTCAGATTAGGGCAGTGGGGGGGAAGAAAGTTATACTTCTTTTGTGAATCGTTAATTTTTAAACAAAGATTCAGTAACAGATCAAAGAACAGCTCATACATACGTGAACTACAAAAAACAAAGAAAGAAAAAAGATGAAAGATGTTAGCCCAGCCACACATCTTGTTATACAAAGTTCACTCTGTGGAAACTGTACAGACGTGCTTTTCAAACAAAGTGTTTCTGCACTTAAAAAAAAAACTTGAAAGAAAAAAATGCATCGAAGTAACCAACACTTGGGACAACCTCGGTGATTTCGATAAATAGAAAGATGGTATCTTTCGACAAAACCTTAGGCGGTGTGCGACCTGCATATGAGCCCGTAACAGACCCACGGCCAAAGTCGTTTGTACAGAGGGCACAATAAAACTCGCGTCAACTTTGACATGCATGAATGTGTACGAACCATTCTACTAGCCACCCCACCCGCTTCCTAGCATACTACGCTACTCAAGACTACTGAAAACTGAGTCGCTCCCTCGTCATTAAAACACGGGAGAATAATCTGTCAGAAAAGGAAGTTGGTAAACTACGCCGTCTGGGCATGCGCAGTTCTGTGGACCCTATGGTGATGATAGCAAGAATCCCAGAACCCCATCTTCACAGCTTCAGTACAGTCCAGAAGTCCGCTGTGCGCATCCTACGGTAAGAAAGACGGTGTGATGGCCGACTGATCAATGTCCGGGGGAAGACGGAGCGGGTAGAAGGGAGAGATGGGGGCGAAACAATCTTCTGACCTTTACCCTTAAAGCCCGTCTTGTTGTACTCGCTGTTCTAAAACTCGAAGAATGGTTTCATCGATAAAAAAGACGAGGACGGTGTTTAGCCGTGTTTCAACGCTGGGTGTTGCAGGATGATTTCGGGTGCCGACAGCAGTCTGGCCCATCAGCCCAGCTCATCGTGTGCTCTTGCACTCGGCACGGAGGACTCTCAACCGAACGCAGCGGCCCATCTCCATGCAGTTTCAAAAGAGAGGTGGGGGGGGGGAGGAAATAACTGCTCTCAAACAAAATTAGAGTGCAGGCGTTGTGCAAAACTAGTTCGAATTGACAATGACACCCTCGAATAAGGTGAGATAACTCTCAGAAACTTTCGTTTCTCGTAAATGAGCAGTGAGGAAAAAGCAACTCCAATAAACTCGATCGATTGCCGGCGAGACGATCGCTTGCCAACATTTATGTCCCTTTATCTTCTGTGGCTTTTGTCCTCCTCCGGCGGAGAGCGAAATAGCCAAATCGTGTTCGGTCGGGTCTCTGGCCATACCACCCCCAACCACTGCCCCCACCACCGAAGGCGATACGTCTGAATCGATACACAAATGAGGGACTCCGCAAGAATTTGAAGACGAGGAAGAAAACTCCCAGGCCGCCGCTGTAGGACTAAAGCCAGGCCCATGTAGCTCTTTTCTTGTTGGCAAACATGTGGCATCCAGGCTCCCTAGTCAGTCCCATCCAGGCTCCAGACACGTTTCTACCTGCTCTTCCCTATTTTCATTTTTCATTTTTTTTTATCATTGTATATCACTTGTCCTGAAAGCAAGAACCTTTCCAAACATATACACGCGCAAGCACGCTCACTCACACACACACACACACACACACACGCAAGCACGCACGCACGTACACTTATCTATCCCAGGGCTGGTAACATCCATAGTGGTAATGGCAGTAGAAATAGTCACAACTTGAGAGCTGGTTGTCATCACTGGCTAGTCTCTGGTGTGCACAGACATAACTAACCTGTACTTCAGCAAGTTTCAGCAGTTTCCCTGTGTTAGTTATCCCTTCTTCTCTCTGCCTTTCTTTCTCTGTCTCTCTCTCTCTTCTATCTTGTTCCCCTAACTCTTTCTCATGCCATCGACATCATGATGTCCACAAAAATAATTTCTACACAGCATGTTTCACGTACTTGAATTTTAATGCTCCATTTTTATTTCCTCTCTGTGTACGTTTGTGTGCGCGCGCGCGCGTGTGTGTGTGTGTGTGTGTGTGTGTGTGTGTGCGTGCGTGTGTGTTTGTGTGTGCGTGTGTGTGTGTTTGTGTGTGCGTGCGTGTGTGTGTGTGTTTGTGTGTGTGTGCGTGTGTGTGTGTGTTCTGATTCTGCTCTGAGGATTTTTTTTCACGCCTGTGGCTGTGATTGCTCCCTGAGCTGAAAATCTCTCTCTCACTTTCTTTTCCGCCCTCCACCTTTCTTTCTCTTTCTGTCCCTCCCCAACCCCTCGTCCCATCTTTCCCTTTCTAGAAGTCACGTGACGGAAATTGTTTACTTCCCTTTTTGATCGACACGGATCTCTTGAAACACTTTAAAAATCTTAAAACAAAAACAAACCAAAATTCTGTCTGTTAGTCTTTATCTTATCTTCAATCGGCTATTGGCCTTTTTACTTGAAAGCTGTTTTTTCGAGGCTCACATAAAACCTCAGTATGGATCCCCTTTGGGAGTTTCTGAAGTGGAAATTATTTTATTTTTTTAAAAAAAGCAGTGCTACCCCTACCGCTGTGCTGTCTACGTGACCTTCATATCTTGAGGGATATCAACAAATTGCCAGCTTTCTTGTAAGACGCCATTCCCGCACTGCTAAGTAAGTTCTCGTGCAAAAAATTATGAACATGCAGAAACGGGTGATGTATCCGAGAGGCTAAAAGCGGCAGAAGAAGAGGGTAAGGTTCGCATGTTGAGCTTTGTACCTGGTGAACAATTTACATTTACTGCCTGACCTGTCGCTAGGCTCTGGCACCGTTTATCTTTAACTTTCCGTTTTAAAGAACTACTGGGGTACAATTTTTTTCTAATGACAGTTTAAAGCTCAGCACCAGATACCATTTTCATTAATCTGTGTAAATACATTTATTCCGTTCTCGAGATACAAGCCTACAAAAAGCCCAGTAGGTCAAAATCGTGACGGCCCGTTTGTTAGTTACCCGGATGTACCTAATTAACATGTGGTCCCAGTTATCCAATTAGCTGCGGCTTCCATGCATCCATGCCTATCGTGACGTTTGTGTGCTTCGTGTCTGTAGGCGCGTGTATCTCGTGAACAGAAAGGGAGTATTCACCGAGATTTGAGGACGTAGTATCTTGCACTGAGCTTTAATCATTAGAAAAAGTTTTGACCGGTCCTTTAGGGAGTTTGTTGTGTAATAATGCTTGTGACCTAGTATTTCCATACAAGACACGTGCACACTCCATATGTACTATAAAGACAGGGCTAGACAGATACACGCACTCTCCAATACTGACAAACAAACACAGTAGATGGAACGACAAAAAAATGTCATCTTGCTTTCAGTTTTTGTTGTAATCTTATCTTGCCTTTTCCCCCAGTGTTTTCACTTTCTACTTCTTTGTTTCTTATAGTCAATCACATGCAAAGCAACCATCTATGGCATTACGAAATGAATCACATCCCATCAATGTGTGGAAGGTTCTGCTCTTTTTTTTTAAAGCCTGCTGTTGTCAAAGCTCAATATTTGCAAGAGATTAGCATACACGCGGCAAATGGGAAAATCATGTCACGGTATTGGTTCCTAGGGGACCGGTGCAGGGTTATCAACCAACAGCATCAGAAGCTTACAAGTGTTTACGTCAGTCGGGACATGGACAGCGCCATGATGCTCTCGACCACCTGCTCATGGGAAGGGGGAGAGTGTAAGCTTTTTCTTTATTTATTCATTTTATTTTTTACTTTTACAATTTCTTTTCTTTTTCTTTCTTTTTACCTCTCTTTCTTTATCTTCTTCATTCTTTATTTTTGTTCCCCTGTCTTCGAGTATTTTTTCCTCTCAGTTTAAATGAAAAAGCGGTGAACTGGAAGTCATATCTGGATGAGACAAGAGGAAAACATCATCAAGTGTAGACCTTTCCATAGGAGTCTAAGCCGTCTGATTGTCGTAGGTAATCAGTTCTCGCTTCTTTTGAAAGTGATTATCTTGAGACGTCTGAGTCAGGTGAAAGACCTCGACTGTTCAGTACAGAAGCAAAACTGTTGCAAGTAATGAGTGATATATTTTCAATGTGAAATCAGGTAAACCTTTTATTTCCAATCGTAATAGATCTGAGTGCTGCGTTTGATTCGCTTAACCGTTACCGGGTCCTTTGGAAGTTGTCGCAGGTAGACCTTTGAGTCTCCGCCTTGAGGTTCTTCTACCTGCCTGGTCGCTCTCAGAGTTTTGTGTAATCTTCTGAATCAGTGTCTCAAGAATCCAGAGTAGAACCAATCTTTTTTTACGCAGCACATTTCAGGATGAACAGTTCTTGGACGATTACTCCAGTATCCAGACCCAGTCTCAGCAAAGGAAGCAAAAGAATGACTTAAACAGTTTACTTGCTGAGTTGTGGATCATACAATGACAGTGTTTTTAGTTTAGCTGTGGATAGCGAGGAATCGCCTGAAGCTGAATGACTAAAAGATGAAGGCGTTATTGTTGTGGTACCAAAGTTGGACGTGAGCTGGTTGGTATCAACAGTGTGCAAGTGATAGATGCATCCACCCCGTTCATTGACTTTGTACATGATTTAGGACTATTCCCTGGTACTGAACTGAGCATGTGTACTAATGTCCTTCGGAACTCTTACGGTTACCTGCCCTATCACAGTAATCTTCGTGCCTTGTTGATACAACAGCCAAGATCGTTATTATGAGTCGGTTACACTTCCTGCAAAATATTTTGTTCCCGATAGTTAATAGCTAATTAATAGTTTAATAATTGAGTAGTCTAGTGCTTCTATTCCAATCTAGTAGGTTACTTCAATTGTAAGAGGCTGAGGGCTCTAATTGATGCACAACCCATGAGAATAACATTCGATATAAGTAGGTTATATTTCTTGCAAAGCACCGTATGCCACGATGGTTGAGTGAGGTAGAGGTTCCTTCTGTAACAAGTACATCCCTCCTCAGTCGTGGGTTAGTGGTCTTACTGACTTGTGGTTAATTTTGGGGAAAAAATAACGGCCAAGACAGCAAACCCCTACAGAAAATCATGATGTTAACATGACACCGCTGAACAAATGCGTTCCATGATTAACATTTCATGTGTTAACATAAATACAATACGAGCATTTAAAACATCATACAATTAAAAGTGTATTCACTCAAGAAACAAAACAGCACGCAGGCACACACACACACACACACACACACACACACAAAAGGAAGCAAGCAAAGAGCCTTTGAACGACATAAACCTCTCACATCCCATTTTTCTTTCTCTGTCAGTGCACACATCGGTCACAACCTTAACTGTCCTGTTGGTTTGGCTGTTAATTCAGTTTCTCCCTGTGCTTAGCAAATTTCAATAACCTTCTCTCTGTAAATTCATGAGTCCTACAGTCTGTCTCTGTGTCTACCCATCTCCGTTTCTGTCGTAGTTGACTTGCTAGTCTTTTGATAGCAGCAGTAACTATCACTATCGTGTTTTAATGCATTACTGCTAGTATATTCGTCCATCTTTCCATCTGTCTGCATGTGTATATGTATGTCTCTGGCATTTTTTAAAACATTTTCCAGCTGAAAATTTTAAGAAACATCGAATCCTTCCTTTCTCTCCTGGTAGACAGCAGCATCTCTCATTGTAATTGTAGAAATTAGAAACGGGATGTATTTTCCCAAAATAATTCACGAAATAAAAGATTCAACCAGCTGGAACATTTTTCCTAGGTCTGAGAAACGCAAGACTATACAAGGTAATATTTGGACTTCTTCCGAAAGGGCAGCAACCAAACAAGCAGTCTAGCCATGACAGAAAAAAGAGAGCTCTTCCTTTTTGGAAAACAATGGATCAACAAGTTTTAACAGAGCAAATAAAGAAGCCTCCCCTGGGAAGGGTTGAAGGACTCAACCATGGTGCCAGTCGCAGGGCTAATTCACTTTTTTTTTTCCCTTGCGCTAGAAAGCTAGCAGCTCGCTAACAGATTGAGAAATCGGCGTAGAGCATGCAACAAGGCTAAAGGCTTCCAGAAGAACTGTTCCTACACGTGGTGCAGTCTGTTCTGGACTCTGACTGGACACATCGCCATTGATCCGGGCGTCCGCAGAGGGGCTCCTTCTTTCAAAGTCAATTTTCCTCCTTTGATTTTATCGTCTCGTCTGCACTTTCCTGCACGCTAGTTCGCACCGATTCCAGTCTGCCGCAACACTGCAGGAGCGACTGGCCATCGGGGGCAAGGCACCAGACCCAGGCTCGCCTTCTTGTTGCCAGAGCGATGGGTAAAAATCAAAAGAGGCCGCAGCAGACTTTGTGGTTCTGATTAATCTTTGGGAGATGTCCCAGAAGTCGCTGAACTGACGTAGCCTACTAGAGGGGGAGGAACTGACTTAGCCGAGTAGATGCGGTCAGACTGCCATAGCTTATTAGAGGCGGCTTAAAAAAAAAAGCAGACAGAGCTGGGGTTACGATAAATTATGATATAATACCCTCTTGGGTAATGCTGGTGTTGGGAAGCACATACTCTACAGACAATGCACACCAGCATACACCGTGTCCCACACGTGTTCTTTCTCTTAACAAATCACAAAGACCTGTCCTTGCGCTTCACGTTTTCTATTATCGGGAGTTTAGATTATCTTTAAGGGGAAGCAAAAAAAAAAAAACAACCCCTACACTACTCTAAGAATACACAAGTAACATCAAATAAATAAATCTCTAATTACAACAGATGAAGTCTAACACATCAGTCACATAAGTTACTCTCACCCCAAGTCATAGAACTTCTACATACAAAAGTGAATTCTCCAGTTCCACATGAGTTCCAAAGAAAACAGAATAACAAAAGGTCACACTTACGTTAAAGCGAAGTCCGTGTCCGACAACACACACACACACACACACACACACACACACACACACACACACACACACACGCACGCACGCACGCACGCACGCACGTATATAGCTCCTTCAATTCTCTCCCTTGTTTGTAACACTGTCCGCTTGGTGATCCGCTACAACTGGTGCTGACACTGCACTGATGAAGGTGGCATTAGGACTTCCATAATCCTTGACGGCTGGTGCTGACTATGTAGACGCTACAGACTGATGAAGGCGATCTTCTCTTTGTACTCGCCTTACTTTGCCCCAGGTAATTCCTGAAATCCGTTCGATTCATTGAGCACACAAATCGAGCGCACATCTTCTCTTTGTTATAGCAACAACAAACAACATTTTTTAAAATAAAAAATTCAAAACCATAGCAATAATAAAAAATAACATATCCAATACCTTGTCTAGGCAAGGAATCACTGGCATTCCCGGTCTCTTTCACACAGAAAATCTCCACAGCGTCTTTCTATCCTCGACGGCTTGTTTGTGAATCCCAAAACTGAGTTGTAAAAACTACAGGGGCTCCAATGAACATTTCGTTCAGTCATGCACTCATCCATAGGTCGTGCTCTCTACAACGCGTTCCTAATATCGTACAGCCATGGGGGACAGCCCATGCATTTTGAAAACGTTAGGTTCGGTAACCCATGTTCCTACCAGCAAGTAAGATCTGAGATTTACTGAAACCAAAATCAGGTGAAAAATTCACTGCCACGCTTATTCTTTGCTCTTAAACTGATGACATGTACTGATGTCATTAAAATCTCTGTCCGGGAAACTAGACTATGATGCTGCTGTACAAACGAAAACGTTGATACTTTAATGTTATGTTATTGACAACTTCAAACCATGTTTTCAAGCTATTCTCCACCTCGCCTTGCATCCATATTTTAATGCTGTGTTCTTATATTGGTATATTTATTGTTTGTTATGTTTTGACTTGTGCATGTGTGCTATGTTCATTTTAGTCTATATTTTTTAGAATTCCTTATGTCTTGCTTTAAGAGCATTTTGTGCCTACTTCAATGAGGAAATGTGCTATTCAAATCTACATTTGTTTTCCTCCTCCTCCTCCTCCTCCTCCTCCTCCTCCTCCTCCTCCTCCTCCTCCTCCTCCTCCTTCTTCTTCTTCTTCTTCTTCTTCTTCAGTTTGTAAAGAAATTCATTTATGGTATTTACTGATAATGCTATCGAATCATTCTGCGATAATTATAATCCTCTTTGGTTCTCCAGACAGCCTCACCTTTCCAATCCCTCATTCTTCCCACCCTCTTCTTCTTTTCTCTCCCTCATCTTTCTATGTCTTTAATTAACCATGAAAGTAATTTTAGCTGTTAAAAACATCAGTTAAATTTGAAGCTGAAACATTATTTAGAGTTCCGCTCTGTTCCTCCCCCTCGACACACTAGTAGCAGTCATTCAACAGCTGCTGTGCACCAGATGGCCTACCGAGAGGAATTCAATAAATTAAGCTAAAACAAGAAAAGCCTTGCTTCCCTCTGAGGCTGACTAATCAAATTAAACGTCTCGCTGCACACTCATTTCCATCTCAGAGCTGACTGTTGTTTTAGAAACAAAATCAAATAACCAAACAATACAAGAGCCTTTCAAATCTGAGAATGTTCCATTCTGGACAGATGAATTGGGAGGGAAAGAACAACAAGCAACAGCAGAGCAAGACTAAGAAAAACAACAACGGCTTCGACACTAACAGGTATGTGAGGAGAGATTCGAACAGCAAGTGTTCGATTAGCCAACAGACGCGACGGACATAACGGATGAAATAGGTATTACTTCAGGCAGCATTACCAGACGCGGGACCTACATCATTCCTTTCCCTAGCCAGGTTCATCCTCCAGGGAAATGTTCGTCTTGACGAAAAACGCGAGGGAGTCTGTCTCTTAAAGGAAATTGAGATGAACGTGCTCATAGCTCGGATCTTACTATCAAAGTTTATTTCTTTTCTGATACTCATTTGTTTCTACACGTAAAGAAAAGTCTTTTGATGATATGCTCCTCTCTTTCTCTCTCGCTCTCAGTCTCTACCTTCCATCAACCTTTGTATTGCTTTCATTATTTCTTTTTGTTTATATCTTAATTAACAGAATGATGACGAAATGTTGTTATTTTACCGAATCTTACTCTGTTCCGGTATTTTATCCAGAAGATGAGCAATGTCATCTGTCACAAGGTTTATGCCATTACAAGACTCAGTGTTTTATTCCCTCTCTCTTCAATGGTGAATTGGTCGACTATTTTATCTAACAATTACAGGTCTTATTTCGAAAATTACTTGACTGGATGGCATTTACATACAGAAAGGCGCAAAGGAAGTATTGATGATTTATCGGCCTTTTTATCATCTGGTTTTTTTCTGCTGCAGGTAGAGTTGGTATGTGGACACCGTGTTTACACCAATCACGTCCGCTTCGAAAGAATGCGACGAAAGCAATTTTTTTATTGTTTTTAGCCGATGAAAGCGCTGGATTGTTTTCTCCTCGTTACCATATAACCGCTTTCCCTTGAAGGGTTTTTCTGCATTCTGTCAGAGAAAGTTCGCCAGTTTCCGCGTGCCTATCCTACACTAATCTATATTTTCGAGTACAAATTTAATATTGGTCAAAGATGTCATTGATACAGTGGCAGAGAAACAACAAAATGCAAGCAATAAACTCGAACACCCCTCCTTCAATTTCATGACGTCACTAACGCCCTTATTTTGTGACCTCATTGACCTGTCGGCGTTGGCTAGAACCGAGAGTTCACTTTTTTATCACAGGCATTCCGGAAGAGCTTATTAAGTTGTGAACATGTCTGTGTAAAGTAATTACAATTTCTTTTCAAATCTCTGCTAGTACTGAACAATGCTGTACACAGTTCGGCAGAAGTTTGACATCTGTGTGAGGCTACAGAGTTTCGCGATAGAACCAAGCAGAAATGAAGTAATCCTACCTCATTATAAACGAATGTTGCATTAAATTAGAGGAATGAAGATGCAGTACATAATTAAATAAATATATAAGCACAAACATATATGCATGTACTCACAAGCACGCTCTCGCGCACACGCACTGTCGTATGCAACTATAATGAAAAACCACACAGGCAAGTCGACAGACGGACAGACACACAACATTGTCTGCTTGCTGACTGAGACGCTAACGACCGTTTCTGGACATGAAAGCGTTTTCTACGCTTGCAGGAAATCGATTATCTGACACCTCTTTCATCGGCAAATTGTACCCGGAAATACATTCAGTCTTACTGGAAACAGCTGCTCGTTAAGGAACACGAGGACGAGACAGGGTCCAGACGGCGGAACACCGATAAATCTATAGGGAGAGGTGAGAGCTGATCTCTGCCGCAGCCTGCCCTGCTTTAAGACTCCGCCAAAGATCCATGCACATTGCAGCTGTACAGCTGTACTTCTTCCGCAGCTGGTAGCCGTGTAGTGCCTTGCTCGCAACTTCCACGCTACCTTTGTGAAAGGATTTGAGAATGGCAGGTCATTCCTTTGCGACTGGTCCCAAACCTTTCTTTTTTTAACAGTTATAGTCATCAACCTCTTCATTTATAAGCATCGGGCTGTCCATTTATAAGTTTGAGCATTTTCATTTATCAGTTTGAACCTTTTTTTCAAAACACGAAATGATAACTGATACTTGTGCTGTGCTGTCATTGTCATCATCGTTGTCATTGTCAACTGACATCCCAAACTAGAGCAACCATGCAGGTTGTTTCTGATCGAGGGAAAACGAGATGTCGACTATTTTATTGCAGTATGGACATAGAACAAAATAAAAGTACTGCTTCGGAGCTAGCTAAGGAAGCCAACGCTGTCACAGTTTGTTCAGCTTGTTGTTGAAATTGCTTTTGCTTTTACTTTTACTTTTGTTGAAACAAAAGATTTGAGGGCGATGATAGAAATAGTAGGGCTTATAGTCACAATCAGAGGAAATGATGTTTTCAAATGAAGGCTTAGTGCAACTATTGCCATCAGCCAAAATTGACTTTTGCCTGTCGACACGCAAGCCCTCCTCGCATAGTCACGTGGTCGCCTATCGGAGGTGAACACAGTCCGTCAAAGTCCGACTTTAAACTAGTTAACGTCTGCGTGCGAAGTGGACCAGACACTCAGCAGCTGGTAGCCGCGAGGACGCCAGGGATGCAGGAGCCCTAGGTGGGCAAGGTGACCCAGAAAACGAAGACATTAATGAATAGATGAACAGAACAGACCTTCGGGTGGGAGGATTTGTTTAGCACTTAAAACTAGATTGCCTTCTCTGTTTTTTGTTTTTTTTTTCTTTTCATTTTACACTCTTTCCAACCTTCCCTCTATTAGTCTTTGTCCCTAACTTTCACTCTCTTTTTATGTATAACATCTCATTTTCTAATCGTTCTTTCTTCATTCATAAATCGTATTCAGTATCACGTGGCTAACTAAGAAAGTTACATAGAATCCGTAAACCGTACAAAATTTTCTAACTGATCAGTAAACTAAGACTTTAGTGGAGGTATAGTTGTTGCCATTCTATGATCTATTTACATATCTCCTTCTCATTGTGTTCTTTCAAATGAGACAAGTCAAAGAAAAAATACCACTCATGCACATAAACCCCCACATTAGTGCGCGCGTGCACACACACACACACAGTAAAAGAGAGGAGGGGATGAAAATTGAGAGAGGGAGGGAGGGCAAGGTCATCCTTATTTTGTGCGGCCAGCATTACTGGCGATCGTTTCTCTTGCTCCCCATCATCTTTGTAATTTAGTTACGTTCGAGCTTCTGTCTTCTATCAAAGCACGCTCGCACGGTGGATGATGGCACCTTGGAGCTTTGCGGACTCGAGCAGGACGGCCGCAGTGCCCCCCAAGCGAGCAAACACTGTCGCGCCGCAGATACCAAGGGGACACCAGTCTGTAGTCGGTAATTAGCTTACTTTATGTTCTAGCGGACATCTGGAAATGCAGAATTAAACTAAAAACACGCAGACGTGGCTGATTGTATAACGAGACTTACGTGCCGTTCTATCTCAAAGCTCCTCGAGTTCTTGAACAGAAATTGTAATTGTTCGGGTTTGAATCCTTCAGGTGAGAGGTTCTTCGATATGTTAAACAATAAGCTGAACTGCAGGTATTACAACAAGGTTTGGGGCAAAGCATGGGAATGCTGTTTTGAGTAGAACACTTTATAGAAACTCTACTCGTCAGGACAATTCCAGTTCCCGAATATTTTGAGCATTATCATAATCTGAGCATGAGTGAGAGTCGGTCCTTTATTTGGCTGAGCGATTAGGGTTCGAAGTTTGATCTGGAGGCGGGCTATCCCGTCGTCTTTAGCTTTGCGCCTGGGATTATAATCGAAGCCTATTCGTTATCTGGTTACTCTTTTCGATGAAAGTTTGACGTTTGTGATGATGTATGAACGGTCTTGAATGGAATAAAACTGTCAGATCGGGCCAGAAGCAAGGCGATGGCAGCAACGGCAGGTGGGGTAACTCTCATCTCCTTTCACTCTCACACCACCCAGTGCGCCTGCGCAGAACTCTGACGTCAGTAAAGGGAAAGGGCACGAGGATCACAACACTCGGCGAAGTTGGTGCTGCATGTCATAAAATGGCGAGCTCCCTCATTTCTTGTAATCTCTCAGGGAGCGACTGAATCGAAACGCAGATCGATGTACAAGCACTCAGTACCACATCCGATAATATGAAGGCTACTTCTCCCGTTGGAGTGAATGGTCATAAAACGGTTATTAACCCCAAAAGTGTGAATTCTGTCGGTTAACATTGTCCTTAGTAACATATTTAGGTCCAAGTCACCGGCAACATCCCCGTAGAAACACCACAACAGGGGACTGAAGTACGTAAGAAGTCGCCATTTACTCACCCCTACTAAGATCACTTCATTATTTTCTCTCATTTACTAATCATATATCGCACGCTCAAGCAGGCGATCAAGGATAGTCTGCGTTACCATAGCTGAGACTACTCAGGAAAAGTCACTGGGGAGATTACAAACTAGCTGTTACAATGTAGACTGTTGTTGTGGGCGTGGCGTTCTTTACAATAAGCTCTTAGGATACCGATAGTCTTCGACAGGAACCATCGAGGGATTATCATGGTATTTGAAATACAAGATGTTTGCACATGGCTTGAATTCACTTTTGATTACCACCAAAACAAGCAGTCTAAAGCAATTTTTTAAACCTGTAATTTTATTTTTATTTTGTGATGTTTGCATTTAGCATTTCATACCAGCAACAAAAATACACAGTAAAAAAAGCAGTTTTTTCGGGGGGGGGGGCGGGTAATGAATAATGGAGTCAATAGATATCACAGGCGCAGGTCAGGGAAAACTAGTTCCTGAGGCAGCAATGTAAACGATCGAATTGTAGATAGTAGAGAGTTCCAAATACCAATGAATGAATGGTGAATGAATTTTTATTATGAAAAAATAAACTTCATCCGTTTTAATTACAAAAGTAAATGAATAACAAAACACACGGCTTGGCAATGAAGTACGATAGTGATTGTGGAAACTGCTGCACTTCAATGCCCAATGTGCTGATGTCACTTTAAAAACTTTGTTGCTTTCACATATTTGTCTTTTTTTCTTCGTTGTTCCCACGCACCGCTGTAATTTGGCCTCTGTGTGTGTGTGTGTGTGTGTGTGTGTGTGTGTGTGTGTGTGTGTGTGTGTGTGTGTGTGTGTGTGTGTGTGTGTGTGCACGCAGGTTGGTCGCCAGTTTTCTCTCTCTCCTTCATTCCTTCCCTCTCCCGACAAGGCACGTCAAATTACGCACTGAAGAGGAAATGACGTTGAACAGTGCGTCGTTGCTCTCGTTAGGCATTCTTGAGTGCGGTCACGTGATTGATCGGATGTTTTTCCTGTCGATTATTTGCCTTCTCCTGAGTCACCTCAAAGAACGCTATCACGATGTAGCGCAGCACGGCCAAAGTGGGGGAAGTGGACCAGGAATCGGCCATCCCAGAGGCTGCCGACATAGAGATGAAGATGGGTCCCTTCCATCGGGATATTCGAAACGAAGCTACAGATGTGAACACATGTGAACAGCACCAACGCGAAGATGAAACGAATGGAACGTGAAGCAGATTTTTGCAGCTGGTACACTTAGTTTGATATCTGTTCTTGCTGGTATTATCCCCGTCTCTTATAATTACTAATTAATAGTAATGAAAACAGTAAGAAAAATAGTTATGATATTGACTAAATTTATTAATCCCAGTGGGCAATTATTCCCGGGAAGTGGGCTCATGCACAAAATAAACAAAATAACAATAATAATAAAACATGTGCAGGTTACAAGACGATAACAAGCTAAAGATAAGGTTTTCGAGATAAGGATAACATTGTGGATAATATCAAATCTCAGTTGAGGATAATACTACTAAAGATCCAATACAATATTAGCAATGATAATAACAATCAATGGAACAGCCTCTTTTCCTACCAACAAAGGGGGATTCAAGACACTTTAAATAAAATATTTGTATACACGAAGATACAGGATTGTACAAGAAAAAGCACGAAGGTGAACATCGTCAGTAGGTGTTGTTGCTTCCTGTACAAAAATCAGTTTTTAATCTGAAAACACTTGACCATCAAAAGGTGGATGAGACTATGAGACTACATACCGCATTCAGTCAGGAGGCTGGTCAGTGCACCACTGATTTATAGTTTCGTTCCCAAGATGAAAGGGTCAGTGGATGTGCCAGCGGGTGCCAATAAATCTATCAGGGTTAATTTAGAGTCGAAGGGGTCAGGACTGGACAAAGAAGGGCAGGGATATGGTAGCTTTTAACCTATAAATTTCAGGGTGAGGCACAAACCACACATTTCTTAGCGGCACCAGCCGGTGGAGGTTTGGTTTGAAGCGACGTTAAGTTTTGATTGCTGTTTGTTTACAGTGCTTTTAGGACTTTGTCCTTGCATCGGTGTATTTCAACAAGAAGTACAGGGGATTGAACTGTGCGTAAGGAAACAAATGTATTCTGTGAGCCAACCGTGAATAAACTGTCAAGAAACTGTAAACAAGCTGCGAGCTCGGCGGGGAAGGGTATAGCAGCAACGCCAAGGTAAACTATCCAAGATTAGTTAAAGTGTAATTTGTGTAAAAAAAAAAAGATTAAACCGATATATCATTAATACTGTTTACCCTATTTAATAATAATAATTTCTTCTATTTCTAGTGGGTTTTTTACTCAGCATGCGATTGATTGCAGTCTATGCATATGCTGTTGCAGCTCCAACTGATTTTTACCGCCTCAAATGTGTTTGAATACAAATTATTTAATTTTTACATTTTATCCGAGATGAGGGGGCTTTTTCTCACGATGACACTTTCTTCAGAATGTCGTCAAAGATGTGGCAGACCACATTGTAACCAGACAATCAACCAACCCATCGACCGATTGAGTAATCGATCAATCAATCAATCTGTTAATCAGCCGAACTGGGGAACTATGAGTTTAAGATGTCTTTTGCATTAAGATCGTACTTAACCGACCAGAGAGTTAAAGACTCAAACTTCAAGAGTTCCCCAAAGTTCCATTGTATTGTCAGACAAGTCTGGATCTTTCTCAGTGTGTTGATCAAAATTTTTAAGTCTGGAAAGTTTGCCCCAGCGCCATTGGTTTTCTAATACCTTCACACACAACTTTGCCAAACTTGGTCACATTTTGTACATGTTTTCGGTAAAAAAAAAGATTTCAAGAACTTGCATAGCAGATACATGAGTAGGTGACCAGTTCCTCAACTTTCAGTCTGGAATGTAGAGATGCATTACTAATAGCGCACTACTACTTCCATCATTTTATATTATCTCTTATCTCTTGACTCTTATCAACATATTAATATTTGAATTGTCAAAATCATCATTTTAATATTCATGTTATATTTTAGTAATCAGCCATGCCGTAATTTTGGTATAGTTTTTTTTTTTTTGCTTTATTAATTGCATTGTCGTGAAGTACCACTTTAAACTCTAGTACTTCTTGTATTTATTGCTTGAGGTGTTAAATGTGAATACAGTCTCTGTCTATTTTGACAAGAGAACTAGAGATACTTTTCGGCATCTCTTTCACTCCGAGAGCTCAGGCAGTCAGCTGCAATGATCGACTTGCAGTCAATAGATTCTCACGTGGTTGGAAACTTCTCTACCGTGAAGGTGGCTTGCGATGAGGTTCGTATTGAGATTTGGAGTGTCCAATCTTCCTAGTTGTAATCGATGTTGATCCCTGATTCTCCTTATCTTCCAATCCTTAGCTTTCAGTCCTTAGCTGTCACTCTTCCTCATACTTTCGTTACGGATTGATGGTCATGACGTCACGGTTCTTGTGGGCAGTTAGATACATGATTAGTTACCCTTTCTTCCAGAGCTAGTGCCCTTTGTCTTTGTCAACTTGAAAAAAATTGAAAACATCCTGCGATCTGTGGGCTAGAGGAACAAAAACAATAAGCTGCTGCTGCTGCTGCTGCTGCTGCTGCTGCTGCTGATGATGATGATGATGATGATGATGATGATGATGATGATGATGATGATGATGATGATGATGATGATGATGATGATGATGATGATGATGATGTGTGCGAACCTAAGCAGCAGTACTATTCATTCTTTACACGACACTCCTGTTTCAGAATCACCAATTAACAACTAACAGTATCAAGGAAAATAGACCACTGACTTGTTTGGTGGGGAAATCCGGCCTTACAACACAGGAAAACGCGCGCACACACGCACACACACACACACACACACACACACACCAAAATCCCATTCAAACCTACTCCACGAAAATATAACTTTTGGCTGCGCCAGCCACCAAGAACGCCAAGGTGATTCCCGGATCAGGAGTCGTTCTTGTGGAGCAGACCGTCAAACAAATACAATCTCGCCATTCTGCAAACAAAACGTGGAGCATCGCTTCTCTGACTTCATGGCTGTTCAGCCTCGCATAGATGACAGACGATTGCAAAAGTCGTCTTTTTCTTGTTCATTCTTTCTTTTCTTCTTTTAATACCTTCTTGGGTTGAAGAGCCCTTACTGATATGTCCGTCTAGACGATCCTCTCGCCTACCTCCGAGAGAACACGTCACCCACACACACACACAAAAAATCCTATAATTCAAAAGCAGCCGAGCTCTAACACCATTTCAGCTTTGTTCCTAGCATTGCGCGGCGGTTTTGCGGGCCAGGGCCGTTCTGCTCTATGATAACATCACGTGCCCTGTCGCTTTTACTGCTCGACTGAAAAGCTACCTGTCAATCAAGCTGTCGCAGTAAGCTTTCTTCGCAGATTTTACTCTTTTAAATCTTATCAGCAAGAGTAAATACGAGAAACCCGCCGAGCGATTGGGGCTACGACTTCCTTGATTCTGGAGAAGCCGTCGGCACCAGCGCATATCGACGAAACTCCAACCTGTCGTGTTCTTCGCCTTTCAAAAGCCGACAGATTTGGTAACACCAGTTGACTTTTGGTGACTAGTTGGGGAGGTAGAACAGCTATGGGGCATAAATCTGACTTTTGCTACGAGTGACGCAAATTTTCTTCCTCTTTTATTGATCCATCCATGTACACAGCAACGTCGATGACGGAACCTTTACTAAAGGAGGACATGAAAAATTACCCCCCAAAAAGGAGAAAAAAAATTACTAAGAAATACACACTGGAAAGGGACAGAAATGCAAGTTGATCTGCTTGGACTTCATGACTAAACATGAAGCACGACTTTAGCATGATGGTTGTAAGGCTCTGTCTGATGAGGTGGAGGCAGCGATGTGCTTCTCACTGCAGTCTTATCCTGTCGAAAGGAAGGAATATTTAGATACATACAAGCACACAATTTCAGTGACAGTGTTGTGTTTTAGTACAGCTATACTACATCTTATACGGCTCCAATGTCGAATTTAGGGCACACTCCGGTACGCTGGTGACGTCACAAGCACGAGCGTATTCCTAAGGACACTAGCAAAGACAGTAAAAGTACTCCTGGAGCTAGTTGCACATGTTTCTAAAACTAAAAACGTTTTTAGAAATTGTTCTTAGACCATTTACATATATCTGGCAAAACAGTTTTATCGTATTTAAAACAGTTTAAGTTAAAAAAAAATTGTGTTCTTTGTTGTGTTTCTATAAAACCGTTTTATCTAAATAGATTTAAGACCTAAAAGTGTTTAAAATCAGAAATGTGTTGTGCAGCTGGACCCTGATCCTTTACTTAACTCTAAAATCGTTCTTTACTTGATGTCCAACATTTTGTTTAGCTTTAACTATCGAGGTGTTTACAAAAAAATCAGAAAGCAAGTCAACACAATTCAAAAACAGACCGATTAGTTTACCTGTTATTGAAATATAGATCAAGGTAGAACGTTACGGAAACATGTAATGTTCTTAGCGAAATTAATCCTGGGACAAGGCTAGGGATTACTTTCTGGGGAGAGACAACACAAAAAGGAATAGTGAGACGTCAACCGAAAAAAGCTTTGAGGCTCTTTCTTTTCCCCCTTGTTTCGCTGTATCAGGTTGTGGCTCACTGTTTATCTGTGGTGGTCCCTATTTGTTGCACAAAATAAAGAGAAGTGCGGCTGTGACGGGACAGCAGTGAAGATAAGGTTTCAGTTTCGACTAGACACATAGTCTGCCGCACAATCCTTCGCAGATTATGATCCCTGTCTTGCTCTCCGGCAGCCTCCACACCAAGAGAATGGAAACAGCTTCCATAGATGTCCCTGCAACAAGCAACGTACAGACGCTGACCTATGAACAGCATATTGCAGTACAACAAAGATATTTATTAATTATTCCATGCCTTTGTGCTAAGATTTCTCTCTGACAACGTTAGGGAAAAAGTTTATTTAATCATTGTAAATTGTTTTAAAAAGAAAGATAATGGTTGGATGTCAAATTTACAACTTCATTGCGAGTGAGAAATAGTGAACATTGTGCGGTCGCAAAAGTACCTCTATGATTAAGAAAACAAATGTAAGAAACGTGACTGTTTGTTTCAATGTTAAAAGAAATAGATATATATATCTCTCTCTCTGTAATTTTCCCCATATATATATGAAGGGTGTGTGTGTGTGTGTGTGTGTGTGTGTGTGTGTGTGTGTGTGTGTGTGTGTGTGTGTGTGTGTGTGTGTGTGTGTGTGTCATTTCTTTTCCTAAGTCGGTCGTTCTCTGTATCAACCATTGGCACCTATTATATTTATCATTTTCAAACCTAGCAACAGGATCGATAAGAGACTGTAGAGACTACTCCTTGACTCTATTACCATTCCGTAAATACGAGTAGATTATACTAATCTTTTACAAACTGTAACTACCCCGTTCTCTTTTTACCTCATAGCACAGTTATTATTGTCGTGGTCTAGCAGTTTGGCATATAAAATTGTTTTTCTTTTTTAGGACGGGGGCTAGATGCTAAAAACTCTTTTCCTGCCAATCGTATCGCTAAATTATTTGTGTTGGTTGGGAGGAGGAGACACAGAAAGTGTAGCTAAAATGAGTTATCTTTACCTACGAGCATCTTTGAAGTCCGAAAGTAACCCCCGCAATCTACAAATTACATGACTCCATCGTCTGTGGCTGTAACCCCAGTCACGTGACCTAGAAATAGTGCTGCCGCTTGTGCTGCTGGCGTCGGACTTGCAGAAGTTTTCTGTCGGTCTGGAAGGAGGGGAAGGTGAGGGACCATCGGATCGATGAAGAGTCTCCAGCGGCCAAGCGAGGAAGATATTTGCTCACTATATTCCATTTCTCCTTGGAGTGTGTTCCTGCGGGACCGAGGAAGCTGGTGTGTGCGGACCTTCATGTGCAGGCCCATGTGCAGGCCCAGTTCACAGTTTGTCACACACTGTTACTGAAGAGCCGCAACATCAAGCTGAACACAGTCATCAGAGGATGGCGGGCTGCTGGATGATGGAGGCTGACGAGTACACACGAAGTCACGATAATTCTTGAAGATCAAATTGTAGTAAGCTACTCCTGTGAAGTAAAGATGGGATGTAAGCTAATTGTCATGTCTTGACGTGGCCTCCGAGACAAAACTTTAAACTCCACGAGCAAATCTTGAACACTGACTCTTCTCTTTTTTTTCTCTCTCTCTTTCTTTCTCTTTTCGAAAAATACAGGCGAACGTTTAAACGAATTATTGACTATGTTTTTCTTTTTTTAGTTTAAGTTGAACCACCATCGTCATTGTTATCATTATTTGTGGGGCATAAGGTTAAAGTTATCCAAGGCCACATAAAAGTCAGGATTATGCATCATGGGTTAAGTTTTCCTCTTTGTCCCCAAAAGTGGTTACAAACCTTTCTGAGCGATCAAGAGAAGATCACCGAAGGAGGCCAAATTTCCAAGCCAGCATCCAAAATATGAAGACTAAACCAGTACCTAAACCAGCGTGACCATGCAAATACCCAAATCAGAGAACTGAGAACTAAGTTTCTTTTCTTAACTTTCCTTCTTTTTCTTCCTCCTTGCTTTCTTTCTTTCGTTTATTCGTTCTTTCAGTCTGTCTGTCTATTATCTGTCTCACTGTGTCTGTTTACTGGAAAGCATTTATGCTTCCTTGAAGAGACGAGAGTTGGTCTTAACTTAAATATATATATAAGCTGGTTTGCGCCTTGTGTTATGTTTGCAGCCACGACACCGTTGTTATCACCATAAAAAATAAACGTGTTCATTTTTGTTCATGTCTTTGACTATGCCAGTGTTCTCTTTATCGATAATCTAGCCTTCAAAGTCGAAATTACTTGCTGTCATCGCTGATAGCTAGCGGTACCTGCTCAGTCCTGCGAAATAAACAGTTCAGAGAAATCACAAGCATCGTAGAGGATGTGACAAAGAAGCGCAGACAACTCTGAGGTCCGATGGAACTGTGGCCAAAAGGGAGAAATGAAGGAGAAGAGGGTGGAGCGACGAAGGGGATGGGGTAGGTTTGGTGGGGTGGGGGCTGTGCTCTTTGGAGCGAAGAGTCCATTGACTTCTGACTTTTCATTCGCGATCGTGCTGTGAAGTGTGTTTGGCTTGGCTACCTCAGGGTGAAGCAGGAGCCTTTTCCTTCATTGCTTTTTGTTTGTCTTTCAACCCCCATACACCCTGCTTTTCCCCCTTCTGACACGTCTGTCTAGCTGGCTCCCTTCCCCGAGGGTATCACTTGGGTATAATGCTGTCTGTCTAACTGTCCTAAGCCCGGCCTTTCTTACAGACAAGGCTACGCCAGCCGGGTCAGCAGCCGCCCCAAGATTAAAGATCGGCCCCCGCTAAAAGAAAATGATTAATCTTCAGAAAGTAAGACATAGAAAAAAAAACCATTCACGACTGCATCTACAAGCTGCCAAGATAAAGGTAAAGGTCGTCCCCTAATCTGTTTCAGGTCGTTTAGGGAGTGAGGTGTTTAGAGACTACTCTTTTTTTTCGGGAGCAACTTTTTCCCCATCCCTCCATGAAGTCAGCTACCCATTCCCGACAGTTGAGTCGACTGGATAAAGTTTGCTGCGCCACACGGGTATCGAACTGGCACGCACCCGGTTTCGTAATTCCACGTGTCTAACCATCTAACCACTCACTTATCCGCTTCCAAGACGTAACATGATGATGATGATGATGATGATGATGATGACGACGACGACGCACACAAATAAACACACATCCTTGCATGCTCACATATATTTGTTATACTTTTTTTCGCTTCTCCTTCTCTTTATCTTTCCATTCCTCACATGGTTGTCAGTTCTGGCAGACTAGAATTTTATCATTTAAACCGGTTAATGCGGCCCTCCTACAGATAACTGATTAAGCGGGCTATTTTATCTCTCTTTGATCCTTTTTCTTTCCTTTTTTTAAAGTATGCCGGCTCTCTCTGTCTGTCGTCCTCTCTGTCCTGCTCTTGTGTAGTAACACAAAAGCGCATTGCTCAAGAACGAGTGAGTGATTAGTTACGGACTAGATGAATCTCGAGTAATTAAGTTCAAATGGGAATACTGCCCAGTCAACCCTTTCTCTGCTGTCGATCTTCTGAAATTAGTTGGTTCAGCCCCTCAGAAAATTGTATCCTGTTGCTGCAATTTTTCATTTTAATATTCCGCAGGCGACTGCTAGAGGTTTCAAAGGAAGAGCAAAGAGAAGGGGAGGGGGGAAGAGAGGTTTTTCGATCCTCATTCTTTTTTTTTTCTTTTTTTTTAATAACGAGAAAGAAGTTCCACTTAATGTGGCGATTACTAGTAAAGTATACATTCCATTAGGAAATTCTGGGCAAGGATTGTGGGGTGACAGTAAGAAGTATACGCTTTTCGTGACTTCGTCTGAAGAGTCGGTACTATAAGTAAATGAGAGACAGAGGTGGAGCTAAAAAGAAAGAACATACAAGAGGTACTAAAGGAAATAACAGCTTTGGAAAATATCAGGCTTCGCCTCATTTGTTTAACGTACTATTGGGAATGTCGGCCAATGCTCTTTAATATTAATGTCTCTGATATCTCTGAAGTTCAACATCCTGTGTCATCTAGTGGAAGGCTAGGAAGGGTTACACACGAATAAGTCGACGACAACTCTTCCGAAATAGTGTTTGGCGAGCATATATCTCACGCAAGATTAGTCAAAATAGGCAATTTCGATTAAGTAGTAGGGATCACCTCTAGTATTTGTAAATGTAATAAATACGGTTTATCAATCAAAACAAATCCTCTGATGATCAGTTTTGAGGGACATCGGAGATGCATACATGGTTTCTATGGTGATCTGAATTGGAGGATTAGTCTATGTCGCAGACAGGTCTAGATATCAAGAAAATGGCTTACTACTGAGCACCATTCACTCTTGCCCACAGCAATCATAAGCTAAGAGCAGAGGAGATATGTCTGTGCTGAATTAAAATAAGGACAGGGCCATGATAAACATCTGTTTATGAATGGTGGGGCAAACATGAATAATTAAATGACATGAGGGTCACGGTTTGTTGGCAAGTAAGGTTCAACTATGTCTTAGCGAGCGCGTGAACTTGTGACTGCGGCGGGTGGTGTCTTCCAGCATTATCGAATTTCAGAAGAAGCAGAGGAAACCACAAACGGAACCCAACGACCAGGCCCTCGGGGGCGCAGCAAGTTGCTCTCAAGTTGAGTAATTTTCTGCATTTTCAGCGACTGCACACCCGTGTCTAGACAGCGATTTACCCGATGAAATGATAGATGACCTATCGGTATTCTCGTCGCACTTTCTGTGGAGTGGTCAGCTAAAGAAATGTAGTCCTAGGTACATTAAGAAACACACCTAAGGATGCAAAAATCACAAACCGTCACGCATGCACGCGCGCGCGCACACACACACACACACACAGATGTACAGAGCTAGAGAGAGGGCAGTCTTGTCGATGACATGAAGACAAAGCAATCCAAAGGCAGAGATAGGGAAAAAAGAAGGCGCAGAGAGAGAGAGAGAGGGGGGAGAGAAAGAGGAACACTGTATTTTACGAGCGCCAGCTTCAAACAGAATCAATTGCATGTCAGCGAACAGTGGTCGGCCCCGTATGACGAAACACGCCAAGATGGCTCTCACGACGACCCAGTGGAGCGCCTTTCATATTTCCTTCTGACGAGGCTCCAGCGAAGTGACCGTGAGGGGGTGGGGAAGTAGCGGGAAGGGGGAGGGGGAGGGAGCTAGATGGGGGAGGTAAGGAAGCGCGGAAGATGAAGTAGGAGGAAGTGCAACTCCCAAAGACTCAACCTTCAGGATGATTATCTCCCCTCGCCCGGCTCACCACCCAGGGGCCGCCGCTGTCTGCGAGTTTATTAATTTTCTGTGTGTGGTCGGATGTCAGTCACGTGACGCTAATGTACGACCGAACAGGGGCAAAAGTTACCTGCGTTATGGACGTGCAAAATCAAGCAGTGCGATTTTTGAGAGGAGTTTAGACGTGAACTAGAAACAGGAAAATAGGGTCCTGCTTGATGTTGATGTCATAGTCGTCTTCTTTATATCAACTCAGCTATTTTTACGACTATGTTTCCTCAAAACATTTGTTTTTCTTCATCACAATTTCGATTGCATTTGTGTGTGTGTGTGTGTGTGTGTGTGTGTGTGTGTGTGTGTGTGTGTGTGTGTGTGTGTGTGTGTGTGTGTTGTTGTAAGGGTACGTGTGTGTATGTGTATTTGTAAATGTGTATTTCCATGTGTCTGTGTGTATGTATCTGAATGTGTATGTGTTTAAATGTTTGTGCGGAAGTAGTAAACCTGTAAAAATGTTCACGTGTGTTTGAATGTAATGGAATGTGTGTGTGTGTGTGTCTGTGTGTGTGTGTGTGTGTGCGTGTCTGTTTGTAAATGTGTGAATGCATGTTTTAACATGTGTGTGTGTGTGTGTGTGAGAGAGAGAGAGAGAGAGAGAGAGAGGGGAAGGCTGTGGAAAGAGGGGAAGAGAAACGGGACTAAGATAATTTGAGGAAAATGAGAGAGAAAAATAGAGACAGAGGTATGTGAGAGGGGCAGACTTCAACTCATTTACTGTGACTTGACAAATATTCGTTTACAAAAGTGTATGTTATATTAATAAAGTTTCAACTAAACTGAAGTACGCACATTACGGACCTTACAATCGGCCAGTACTAACGGGGGCGGAAGTAGAGGATTGTCTTGTGACATAACAAAGCCAGGCGCATGGTGATGTCCATTAATTACAGAATTTTATATCCATGTTCTGCTTTGTGTGTGTGTGCGTGTGTGTGTGTGTGTGTGTGTGTGTGTGTGTGTGTGTGTGTGTGTGTGTAAATAATATTGCATGTCCATTTGTCTATGCGAGTGAGGAACGGAGAGGAAGTGTGTATGTGTGTGGTGGCGGGAGGGGGCAGGAGGGAAGATGTAGCTGATCCAGTGAGCTGTTATGAAAGCACATTAACCCAATATGTACTGTAGCATTAAGAGATATTTAAATCTCAAAATATGTTTGTTTCAGGGTGTTACTCAACACTTCAACAATATTCTGGAGCCAGCAGATCGCTGTAGACTCCACTTCCTTGTTTTTACGTTGTCCTCCCTCCACCCTCACTCCGTCGCCTGATTGGAGCAACTCGACCCCAGACACCAAACTGGTGTCAAAGGTCACTGCAGATGCGATGGTATTGCAAGTGAAAAGTCGCTGACTTAGGACAGCTTCCGGAATCAAAGGTCAATTAAGCACACTTTTTGCTGCGTCAACTACTTTTTATTAATTTGTACATTCTCATATTTAAATTGTCCGAAGCATGGTTTATTTTTTTTTTAATAACGCTGTCCCATTGAGGTTTGTAGGAAAGTTTTGCGGGTCCAGGCATATTGTGCTAAGTGTTTCTGTTCAGGAAGACTCTGACACCCTTAAATTCTCTCTCTCTCTCTCTCACACACACACACACACACACACACATACACACACTCTATCTCTTACATCGCTGTCACGATCTCAAAAAAAAAACAACAACAACCGTGGACTACTCTCTTTTCAAACTATTTGATATTCGTATTACCACCTACTGCATTCTCATTAAGTTCACCTGATACCCGTAGAGTCTCTGAAACACAAAGATCTATCACACAATCTATTCACCCTACTAGTCTCTTTCATTCTCAAAGTACAGTATACATTATGAAGTAATGAACACGAGACACCGTACAACTGTAGAGGAAACACCTCAGAGCTACCTTCACTGGACAAAACGTTCAAAAAACTAACAAAGCATAGTGCGACCGCAAAAAAGGTGGGGAAAAAAAACAGGAAAGAAAAAAAGCAGAAAAAATTGCGTCTTTCTTCCACGCCTGTGCTTCAATCATATTAGTTCGGTTTCTAAAAGTCTACCAGGAGGACCAACCCTTTCGGCAGCTCTCGGCTCGATAAATCTGCCATGTAACCAGGGATTCTCCTACAATGGCGGCGATTGCAAGCAACAAATCACGGGCTGCTGACACGTTTTCCAAAGCGAGGCTCGTGCCGGAGAGGGTTTCGCGCCAATTTATGTCCATCTCATCGATTTTGAAAGGGAGATTTTGTTGATAAAACGTACTGCGCCTGGACGCCGTGCAACCCAGCATCTTTGCTCTTCGTTTTTCTCGGCAAACGCTTTACGGCCGTGTTACGTCTGTGACGTCACGCGTGGAAGAAGGAGGGTTCTCGGGTTGCTGCCGCCCCCCTTTTAGTACCGATAGCCTTGGTCCCTCGCTTCCTCCGCACCCCATTTCTTTGCTTTGTCTCCTTTTCAAATGTTCCACCGATTCTTCCCGTGAGGACAGAAGGGATTCGGAATGGTTTTTTTTCTGGAGTGAGAGAGATGTTCTAGCTGAAAGGCATCTAAACTAACTTCGTGTTTGCTGTTCGCATGAGAGACGATTTTATTATACCTGATTTGTTGATGATGACCGGGTCCTTAGTTCTAACATGCTAACCTGTTGTTTCTCTGAGCACAGACTGTACTTTCTTGTCTTTAGTTCTTAGAAGGGACTGGGACTGGTGTCTTGGGTTCATATCTCGTCTCGGGCATGTTGTTCTTTCTCTGCATATGTCATCTGTTTACAGGGCTGGCTGCTCTGCCGTAATATAGCTTTACTTGCTGGCTACGCGTAAAACACCAATTTACCCCATACCCTTGAGAAGGGACGAGGTGTACAGACCGAGAAATTGTAACCAAAGAGCGGCCCGAAGCTCACCTAATCAGATCGTGAACTTTGATATTTTGCCGCAGGTAACATTCACTGCCGATGCCAAAGAAAATGTAGACTTGACGAGTCTAATGAATGCTTACGCATGAGCAACCCTTCGCCGTCTCGCTTGTCATCCCCAGAAGAGCAGACGCCACGCTGCTGTCTCCGGACCAACCGAAACATCCGTGGTGCAACACAACCAACACCTAGAGGGTAATCTTATCTCGCTTTCATAAGCTGCCGGGTAGGTATCGGCACAGGGCGAGGGTAAGATTTCAAAACATTCCCGGAACAAAATAAACCACAAGTTCTTACTTATTTCAAGCCATGACGTTTTCCCCTTCTCTTTCTTTTTCTTTCTTTCCCGAGCAGAGGAATACATCAAGTGCACGAGAAGGGTGCGAGAAATGTTATCGCTGTAATTATATCTTGTCTAAACATTCCTGCATTCTGGGATAGGACGACAAACTGATGTCTTGTTTTGACGCCAGAGATTTGGAGCCATTGCCTTGTGACCCCAGGAAATGAAGAATAAAGCAAAAAATTAAACGGCAGATAAATATAACCCACTGCCCTAGATTCATTACGGGCTGTCACTCTTTCACACACGCGCGCACTGACATAGAGAGAGAGAGAGAGTCCTTAGCTCCTTCCTAAATAGTGTAGCTATATAACTAAATATATGAATAAAATATATGTAGGGTTGATATGTAGGTATAGACCACTCAGAAAGACATTCTTGAAATTGTTATTAAATTCGAATAAATTTTACTGCTTTGATTAATGTTTTATATTCGGCACGAGACGCTGAAGCCCAGTCGATGTCACCGGGTGCCCACTTCCAAAATGATGAAGGACGGTCGAGAGAGATCTTTGTTATCGTCTGGGCGACAAAATGGAAAATAAAAGCCACTTTAGAAAAGTAGAAGGCAGGATCAATAATTTTCATCCTACGACTTAATATGTAAAGCTTGAGGATGAGGGGGTGTGTCGGATGGGAGCAAACCCACATGCTGACAGTGAACGACGTTCACTTTCTTGCCTCCTCAGTATCTTTTTGCCCACATTGCCCCTGGTTACTACACCACTGGAGATGTCAAGGCCCAATGAAGCAGTAGATGAGAGAGGTAAATATGATAAACAAATTTAGTATGAACCATTCTTTTAATTTTGGCTTTATTGTTCTTTCTAAATTTTCTAGGTAATAAATGCAACAAATAGTTTTTAATAAATCTAAGACGACGATGAATTCCTCGCAAGTTTACTACAAAAAAAAAGAAAAAAAGAAAGAAACCCTTTCAAACCCTTTATCCAACCATGAAAGGTTAGCTCAAAGCGCTTGACGATAAAGTATAAACACACAAACAGAATAAGACATACATACATACATACATACATACATACATACATACATACATACATACATACATACATACATACATACACGGACGCAAGTAGAACACAGTGAGGTAGGTTGTAGCTGACTGTGTACTACATCCAAAAGTGTAGCGGATACATACATCAAAAACCACCTTCCACAGTGCACATAGCAGACAAGGAGGAAGACACATCTACAGAAGACATATCTACAGTAGACACAGCTCCAAGCACCACATCCAACAGAAGATCGCTGTGGCACGACGAATGAGCCCCAAACACGCCAAGTAAAAACACACCTCTTCCTAGAGCATCACTCCTAACAGTCTACACAATGTTAGTTCATCTTCAACGCCTCCCCCTTCGTCTATTGGCTACTGTTTCACTACTCGTCCTCCTCTGTACAATCACCATACCCTCAGTTCTTGTGACCCGATTTCTCTTTGAGTTTAACTATATTTGTCTTTGATTAGTCATCAGTACTGTCTTTATCATTTCGTCCTTCTTATGTTTTTCATGTCTTGTCCTTGTTTCAAGCGCTGAAAGCAGGCTCCTTACGAGCGTGAGTATGTACTGTGATAAATCACATGTTTATTATCATTATTATTTTAAAAGTCTGCAGAGCAGCAGAGGTCAACGGAACAGAAGAAATAGTTATACGAACTGTATCGATCCCGAAGTCTCCACGTCGAGATGGAATCGAAGCCATCGATATCAATCGAAGGGACACCACAATCCAAACGGAAGACAGCAGGCACATTAAAAACACACACCAACAACATGTCTTACACGAAGAAGAGGTCAGATAACACAAAAATTGTAGAAAGTGCAGCCCCCTCCAGCCAGTTAGACGAAAGGACATCACTCTATCTCCATTTTTATTTCTCTTTCTTACTTTACTTTTCGCCTCATTAATTTGGTTCAAGTTAGCTTCTCTTCTACTCTTTACTGTCTTGGTGATTGCTTCTAATCACCATGCACACCTCTCGTGTTTTTCCTTTTTGACCTCAGAGTGAAGCACCCGGTTTGACGCCTGTGGATTCCTGTCCTGAAGTCCAGCTCGCGGGGGATGAAGTGGGAGGTGCACTGGTGTGTCTGTCGCACGCACAGGACGCACCAGCAAGCTTATGACACCTAGGTGGGAGGGGATGTTAATACTGGTGTGTCTGTTGTATGCCAGGTATAACTGGTCTACAACACGTGGGTTCTAATAGATAGATCTAATCTGTAATAGGCTGCACACGGAAGAGGGACCAAGACACTTGATGAGTGTGCAGGCTATTACAGATTAGATCTATCTATCTATCTATCTATCTATCTATCTATCTATCTATCTATCTATCTATCTATCTATCTATCTATCTATCTATCTATCTATCTATCTATCTATCTATCTATCTATCTATCTATCTATCTATCTATCTATCTATCAACCGAACGATATGAAACGTTTTAAGGAATGTACACTCCGTCCATTTTCACGTCCATGAAATTAATTTGGCACTTAGGCTTGTACTTAGTATATCACATCATACAATATGTGTCACAATTGTCTTGGCAGTAATTATGCTTCTTTAAGCTTTTATCAAGCTTTGATTAAGAGGATTATAAGAACTAATTTAAAATAATCGAACCTTTTAGGGCCCAGTCCAAAAACCTATAATTTTATTCTTAACTTAAATATGACATCCGCTTTATAAAATCCCTTTAATACCACTGAGAGATTGAGAGACAAAATCGGGAGACAACTATATATCGCTAAAAGCTATACCTATACCAACGATATGGTTTCACCCTTACTATTACAAAATGTCAATTACAATTACAAATTACATAATCTGTAGCTTTGTTTCTTGTGATGTATTTTAACCTGCAACAAGAAGATAGAGACAAACACTAGAGAAACCAAGATTTAATTACGCTAGGTTGTACAATGGTTTAAAAAAATTAAAACAGCCGTAACTGTCTCTACATGTCGCTCTCTTTACATTCATAACTCTTACTCTTTTTTTTCTCGTGGAAGTATGTACATCCAATTTGTTTAGTTACTTACCGATTACGCGTCTTTAAAATGCCATGAATGTACACCTCTTTTTAGTTCACAATGTTAATTGAACGACTTTTTATGTGTGGGTTCCAGACTAAGCTGTGCTAATTTGGGTGATTAATGTTTTAGACGTCCTCAATGCACTTATTTATTTATTTATTTATTGTAGTATATTACGCACTTGCTCTGGTTTCTTTTTCTTTGAGTGTTTGGATTAGAGAGCGTTGGTTAACGCTGCCATCAGGACCATAATCGCTGCATCGTTTGCAAGCATCGTCCAACTCTCGCCCAAATCTCGAAAAGCTAATGGTTTGTCACGATGGCTTCGAGTGGGTTTCCAAGTCACTTGGATAAGCACTTAAACTGATGCGCCTGGCGAAGATGGCGTGAACAGATTAACTTTGTCGAAAATAATCGAATTCGGGTGACAACGCTTTTCACCTGGCTGTTCTCACATCGCAGCTCTTTCATCAAGACGGTAACGCGGTCTTTGAAGCGTGTGTCGCCCCAAGGTTGACCGACAGATCAGGGACTAGCTTTCTTCCACCGGAAGAAGAGGTGAAAGGTTAATTTCCTGTTTGCTTGCTGCAAAATGGAGATCCGTACGAAGACAAATGCAACGGTTCGGAAATCCCACAAACACTTCTTTGTCCCAGTTCTGGAGAAGATCCACAAAAGGTCTCCAGCCAAAGAGGGTACAAGACTAAGATAAGTGAAAAGCAAGAGCGAGCGACTGTGATCAGTGAACAAAATAACAGTGAAGTCAGACGATAAACAAAGGTAACATAGATGAACAACAGACAATGCCAGCGGCCATGAGTGTGGACCACAACAAAAATCAACTCGGCAGACGAACAGAGAATATGCAGCAGATAAACGAGAGACAGTGACAATTGCCATGACCAATGAACTTAACAAATATTTGTACTACAAATAGATACATGAAACACTAGAAAGACAATGGACTAAGAACATGCAGACACAGTACAGACATTGACGGCAGCCAATGAACCCTAAAACATGAACACCACGCATGAACAGTGAGCACAAACATTACGCATAAGGATCGCGATGAAATCCAAGCACGATAACGAAACATTGCATGAGCAAAACTTACAGCATGAACACCTGCATGAACAGTGCGGGTAGATATTGACGAGTATAAATAGTAAACAGAAGCATGAAGGTGATAATGGGTGATAATAAACTTTGCAAACGAAGATAAAAGAGGGGAGGAGTCACATTGGAAATCAAAGACGAGAATGCAGAACATAACCAACAAACATGACCAGAAAGCACACTCTAGCAAGTCTACCGAGGGAGGGGGGAATGCTGTGTGTAACTTAAGATTTCTTCCTTCAGCTGTTTCCCATCCTGAGCTCAATGCTGCCTCTGTCACCATGTCACGTGGTAACTTTGAGTGGATCACACAAAAAATTCTCTAAGTTAAAGTCTAGACTAAAATTAACCGTGCGTCCTCAGCCATACAACACGAGTAATTAAAAAGGTCAGGTGTACAAGGTTTTGGAGAGCATTATGTAAGACAGCCAGTTAGTCTTAAGTGGACGGAAAGCAGTCAAGCGAGAACAGCGACGGTCTTCCTCTATGTTTGTACTAATTGATGACTGGTGGAGGAATGCTAGCTGCTCGTCCAATGGCATCCCTGAGTGTATGTTATGTGTGTGAATGTCTAAAGTTCAAGTAAGAAGAACTTTTCGAGCGTTTCTCGCCATGTCGTCAGGTCAAGGTCAGTATTTCATCAGCAGTTCTTCGAGGCGGAGGTAGACACACTTCCAGCTTTCCTCAGCGCCAAGGGATTTTTCACCGAGACAGAAACTTGAGCCAGGAAGGCAAGAAAGTCGAAGCGCCTGGGTCAGAACCAGGGCCCAGTCAGCGAAGTACTGATCCTGCCGGGACCCCCTTTAGACGAGCAAAATATTTGCATGCACATATTCTGCATAACTCGTATGTTTATTAAATCTTTTTCTTCTTGCAGGTCGTCAACTCTTTTGTTCGGGGGGAAAAACACTGGTAGGGGCTTGTGAGCCGCTTGCCGTTACTTTCAGCACGAACTTGTATTACTGGACTGCTTGCAGACGATTTTTTTTCAGTGAAGTCATAGAACGAGGCTGCTTACGAAATAGCTTCCGGTTTAGTCACGTTTCAGTTTAACTACTAGAACGAGGCTTTGGACGATATAGCTTCCGGTTTATTCACATTCATTGTTAAGGCTCGCCGAGACTAATAACGGAGAACTTCGCAAAAGGCTCAGCGTTGGTCTCGGAAGACAGACAGCAATCCACCTGTAGACGTCCGTGCTTTCAGTGACTGGCGTGAGCATTGTTTGTAATGTTCCTCTGCAGTATCACCTTAAGGTGGGTGGGGGGGCATAACTGGGCCCAGTTTCTCGAAGCCAATGTCTCGCGTTTGACGAGAAACGCCGGCACATTGCAAAACTTTATTGACTACTGTCTTCACTACCCCACTCTCTCTTTCTCCCCTAATATCTTTCTTCACTACCCCACTCTCTCTTTCTCCCCTCATATCTTTCTTCACTACCCCACTCTCTCACTATTCATATCTTTCTTGCTATGTTAGTCACAGTTTTTCTTCTCTTTTTTCCACAATAAAACCACTGCTTGAGAGTCTAACCCTTTGCGTTTGTTATTTTTTCTGCGTTGATCCGTTGTGATTTTTTATTTGTTATTTTATACACGGTCTTTAATAGTCTACATATCTACGTTCTTTTGATTTTCATCTACAGCTTCCTACTCTCTCGTCAACTACCTGTCTTCTCTATCAACGTTATTACAGTTTCTTGGGGCAAGTCGTCTGTGAAGATCTCGCAGTCGATGCAATGTGGTTTAACCTCTCGAGGCTCATGTAAATCATAACAATCTACGAAAGGTTGGTCTAAGGACAGAACTATTTTTGCTATTTATTGCTCTGCTTGGGTATAGATTAAATAATGGTCGACGAGCAGTGGATCTGAACTATGAACTGTAGAACTGAAACTGATAAACATCGTGGTCTGTGAAAAGATTGTGTATCACCGCATGAAAGCTGGAGATTATGATCCATCTGATCCTACTGCTGCTGTACCTCCTTTACCCCTCTAGCACCGTTACATCTCACTGTTACATCTCACTGTTATATCTCACTGTTACATCTCACTATTATATCTCACTGTTACATCTCACTGTTACATCTCAATATTACATCTCACTGTTATATCTCACTATTACATCTCAATGTTACATCTCACTATTATATCTCAATGTTACAACGGATTTTGCTGTCTCAACAAAGATACTAAACACTATTCTTTAGTATCTTTGGTATCGGTGACCAATCACACACTACTCCTGTGTGGGTTCAGAACAGACGGAAAATGGCTGCATCATGAATGTCTTTGTTATTCTTGCACAGATTTATACTGTGTTATCAATCTTCTTTAGAAGTTTGCTGTGATAGTAAAACGGGATGTTCTGAGCTGCACTCGTGTGTGTGTGTGTGTATGTGTGTGTGTGTGTGTGTGTGTGTGTGTGTGTGTGTGTGTGTGTGTGTGTGTGTGTTCCTCTTGTCAATTTGCATTCGGGAGATGTTTAGCGGGAGATTTTCCTTTTCTTTTTTGGAAAGTGTTATCTTTTTCTTTCTAAAGCGCGATGAGCCTTTTTTTTTGACTGAAGATCGTGCAATAAAAGTCATCATCATCATCATCATCATCATCATCATCATCATCATCATCATCATCATCATCATCATCATCATCATCATCAACGATCGTTGCTAGTAGGTACCGGAATAAGCGAGATGGGCGCGCAATATGATCGCACTGGAGAAATGTTGTGATATTGATTAGCTGGCTGAAGATAAATTGGTTAGAAAAATACGTAGGCTAGATAAGGATGGCGAGAGAGATGGCGATTGGATCACAGGCGGAGTGGAGAGGGAAAAATCTAAAAGCGAAATTTGACGGATGACTCCAGACGTGAAGCTGGGAAGGAAAGCATAAAACAAACAGCACAGGACGGCATGTCATACATCCTTGTCACTTTCCGTTTGATTGCACCCCCATATGCATGTTGGAAACCTAAATAAAAGCCTCCTTGCTGTTGACCTTTCACCCCGGCCTATGAATTCTGTGACGCAAGAGGCGTGATACATGCGAGGAAATGCGAACTTTACTTGAGGAAAGCCGGACTTTTTATCGCGCTCAACCTCGTGGTTTGTATGCTGCTCCTTTCCATTTTTGTTTTTATTTTTTTCTTCATTATTTTATTTGTTTTTGTGCTTTCGCGTGACTGTCACTTTGTCCCCACGCCACACATCTTAATCCTTGTTTTCTTTTTCTCATTTCTTTTTCAGTCACACACTCATGGATGCACACACATCCAAAACAAAGAAAATAAAGAAACATGGACACATCCAAAACACACACACACACACACACACACACACACACACACACACACACACACGTATATCTATATAAAGAGAGAGAAAAAAAGTCTGGATAAAAGCTACTGATTTCGAAGACAATTCAACTGCGTGTTTATCAGAAATAGACTTTGTGATATGTACCAGGCAATCGTTTTCTTTGACTTGCTTAGCGTAAATGACCTCCTGGTTGACTGGTAGGTGATTTCAAATCCCTTCAAGAAATTCTCTGAAAATTCAGGCAAATTTAATAGAAAGCATCCAGCACAGCACATGCCTTCTACTAACAGTAGATCTTAGACTCACTCTTACAAGCGAGCTTGGGCGAAGGAGACATAACTAACGATTTGCAGAAAACAGTCTGGGCAGATAACAAGTTCGATAACTCGGCGGCATAAAGTGGAGCTCTTCTGTGAAAGACGTCATGGGAGTGGCTTGCATAAGCTTCAAACCCAGAGAGCTACAAGTCCGATAAATAGCCGGCTCGAAGAACAGCTCTTTCGAGAAAAAAAAGAAAATAACTTGCAATCATAAAGAAAAACATGCTTAGAAACAGGAAAACCGCTTGCAACCGACTACGTGCTGATCTTTGTAAACTTCGTTTTCGAGAATTCGCGAGGACGTTGCGAGGTCTCTGAAAACGTTTAGACACCATTTACCAACATTCTTTAGCTTGAATCTTCTCGCATTAGAAGGCGTTAACACAATGTTTCTCGACACAAAACGTC
Organism: Marisa cornuarietis; assembly: GCA_004794655.1. Lineage (NCBI taxonomy): Eukaryota > Metazoa > Mollusca > Gastropoda > Architaenioglossa > Ampullariidae > Marisa > Marisa cornuarietis. The sequence continues at coordinate 3,185,323 of SMMW01000555.1, forward strand.
GCATTTCCGGGAAAATATATCTACGCATATGTGATGATGAAAAAGCGCTGGAAATTATGATGAAGCACTGAAATTTCTTGACTCAGCACTGTCGATGTATGAGCATTGTAAAGATGACAACGATACACTTCTGAAACAGGACTGAATACTGGCAAAGAAGGGACTAAGCATAGCAGGAATAGACTAATAGAACTCTAAAACACTCTAAGACCGAAATTTTGTGACTAAATATAGAAAATGTAGGGACTAAACATTGTAAAAATATTGTAAGCGATGATTAAATTACTAGTACAATCACTGTGGATGTACGGTAAGCAGTGAAGTCTAAACCACTAAGGTGCTGAGTATTTTTGACGCAGGGCACATTGCGAAAATATACAGTAAGGATTGAAAATCGTTGACACGCATTAGGACTGAATTGCTGACATAGAGACTAAACATTGTGGAAGTACAGAGGAGAAAGCCCCACGGCGTCTAAGTAGACAAATCAAATGCAGTAGGCGGAAGCTTATAAAGTCTGCCGAGGAGAGAAATGACCCGACAGCTCAGAATGTCAGTATGTCATCGCATGCAGATGAAAACGTCTGACACTCGAAAATTGACGCACGCTCAAGAGATTAAGAAAGAAGGTGTGAGAGAGAAAGAAAGAAAGACTGCGTGAGAGACTGAGAGAAGGGAGAGAGTGGGGGTGGGTAGCAATGGAGGAGGAGGGAGATATGTGCGTGCGCTTGGGAGTGTGTGTGTGTGTGTGTGTGTGTGTGTGTGTTGACAAATGGGACTAGGGGTCAAATCAGGTCTTTCATCTTTAACTGCCTTCGTCAGGGTTAAAATCAAAGCACTTGCTGCTGCGGCTTATCTGTCTCGCCCTTCTTTCATACGTCTCGTCTTCCATCCCACTTCTCTGCAGTTTTCTCCTTTTTTGCTCTTACAGCATCCCTCCCCACTCCCCTCAGTGTCTTTCCACACATATCTCAGAGAAAGAGAGAGAGAGAATGAAGAATTTCATTGCTGAAGCTATCGACCATAATTCTCAGTGGTGTGGAGTTTTATTTCCGAAGACGTATACGTGGCATTGCAGTGTGATCACATAACTCTTACATAGTTATCATATACAAAACAATGTGATCACATAGCTCTTACATAGTTATCTTCTATAAAACAATGCTTTCTTACCGCAAGAATGTGCTAAATGAATAGACCAAAGTTAAATAAAAGCTTAGTGTTTATGTTGGTGATTGCAAAATAACATCTTTGCAATAGAGGATTTTTCTTATGTAAAGTGCACCCTGTAAAGAATATTTTCGGTTGGCGGGAGGGGGGGTCAATATAACATTTTGTTACTTTCGTAAAAACAGATTAAGGCGGAACTGCTGCTGCAACTATGACAGACAAAACTTTGCCGGCGATGGAGGTGTCTATCAACAAGAAGACTGAATTTGCAAGCAACAGGGATTAAAGAGAACAGTTTTTTACATGGATGTTTAGTGCAAATGGCTTGTCTTTTAGCGCCTTTGATCGTGACAGAGGCTCTTGTGTTTTTTCCTCCAAAGCGTTTTTCTGCTTGTCATGCGCGCGCGCGTGTACGTGTGCGTGCGTGCGTGTGTCACATTGAAAGCGAATAGCTGAGAAAGAGAGAGCAATGGTATCATAACCCGTACGGCGCATACTAGCTGGTTGCAGCGAACATCCCCCTACCCAGCTTATTCATCTGTTGAATAGGTACCGCACATGTTTTTGTCAAAAAAAGAAAAAAAAGAAAAAAAAATAGTTGGGACAGTCACCGACATAAAAAAAATCTCTCCCAGAAACAAATGCCGGTAGTTTATCAAACGGTGATAATTTTTTAATCTGAGTGCTTAATTTACCGACTCGCACAGGTTACACATCGAAAGGGTAGAATGGTGTGAATGGGGTAGAAGGGACTTGGAGATAGTTTGGAAAAAGTGCTGAGTAAGGAACAATCACTTGAACTGACAAAAATCATTCGCTTCTTTAAGTAATTTGGTGAGAGTGACCTCTGAAATGACTTTTTAAAGCGCAATAATGGGAGTGGTAAAAGTGCAAGCAGCTTTGTACTAATAGTCTTTACAACAGACTAGCAAGCATGCTCTCCGGTCACTTGGTGAATCAGATAAGCATCACACCTATCGTTCATTGATAAACATTATATCCTTGGTAAACAGCACACTGATAAGCATTATGTCTTTGGTAAAGAATTCATCGATAAACATTATGTGATTGGTAAACAGCATATGGTCATCTTGGCATCTTTGCCCCTTAGCGTCCACTTGCAATTCACTACAACCCTACTAAACATTCTCTACGTGTTTACTACGGGTCCCTCCCGTCAGGACATTTTAGACACGCCCTTTTGAAGCACCTCTCTCAGTTCTTACAGCGCATATTTCAGGGTGGAGGTTCGGGTCGTTTTCTTCTGCAGCACGTGTTCAACCACACTACCTTTCAGTGCCCTGGCACAGGTCTGGCTCTTTCTCCTTCTATCCAAGTGCTGATGGATTTAGTTTACATAAAAGCCCACTTAGCATTGGCCAGCTTCCTACATTTTCTCCCTGTGTGATCTCGCAGACTGGTGCAACAGAAGAGATGTTCCGTCTCTCTCTCTCCCTCCCTCTTTCTGTGTCTCTCTGTCTCTCGTTCTCGGCTCAGATCACTTTCCTGTCGAAAAGGTTTTATCAGGTCTGTACGAGATCCTTTTCACGTGCCTGGGAAACGCTTTTCGGGTCTCGATGAAACACTTTTACGGTTCTTATAAAACTATTCTGGGCCCCTGTGAAACTGTCATTGTTTCAGATCAATATGAAAATTTTCAGGTGTTCCTGGACTTCAAATACATTTTCTAGAAAATGTGAGAAAATAGTGTCAGCGAAGCATGTCCTCAGCCAAACTGAGTCAGAATGGAATTTGTAAAATTTCGCTTTCAAACTTTATAGCTGTAACTCTATTCGTCACACGTTTTTTTCCTTCTTTTATTTTAAAAAAGCTAGTCAACTAGCAGCTAAAGACAATGCTGGATAGAGCTTTGTTATATGCAACACATTATCTTCCTAACGATGACCTCTTTATGTAGAATTTGTGATATGTCTATTTATGACTTTTATGTCTTGCTGGTTTTGCTTGTCCGTTCGAATTTCAGTGCGTGAATGGGATGGTTCATCTGTATGCGCGCGAACGTGTGTGTGTGTGTGTGTGTGTGTGTGTGTGTGTGTGTGTGTGTGTGTGTGTGTGTGTGTTAGTATGATAGAGAACGTGTGTGAGAGAGAGAAAAGAGCTTGTGCTTGTGTGTGTGTGTGTGTGTGGCCGGATGCGAGCATGATGAGTGAGGAGTGATTGATGAGCAGGAGGATAGAGAATGTGCAAAATACATCGATCATGTTTCTTTGACTCTGGCCGCGGTGTAGCGGGGACAAGATTGAAAGATTTACTCAGAAAAACTTCAATTTGTGCAGTAATCTTGTCTGCTGCTTATGAGTTTGGCTGTGCGCGCACGCGTTCGTTCCAAAAAGTATCCATTTTTAGTTTGATGACCGATATAACCATGGAGTTTGTTCCGTTTATATGTTTCAAGTGCTCATAATCGTGCTTGAAGAATGCAGTAATCTCGTGTTTTGTCTGTATGAGGAAAAATGAGGAATTCCCTCAAACTTTAAATGTTTTCTACCTTCTTCCCTCCCGTGGTGGGTAGTCTTCTTCTGCGTTTGACGTCTGTGCAGTCAGTTACTCTTTTGGAGTTTGCTCTGAGTGGTCACTCTTAACACTCACATGAAGCTGTCATGATTATCTTCTTAAGATGAATATTCAGACCACAGTCCCCCGTGGTCTGAGGGTCTGTCAAGTCTGGTACCCGCGACCAGAGTGACCCAGTCTCTTCTGTTCTGTTCATGATGAGAGCCTTAATAACATTATAGGTTGTGGGGATGAAGGAGCTGGCTGCCTTCTGAACCCGGGCGATCTGTAGTTTCATTGCCCGGAAGCCCAACATGCGCAGGAATCCACTGGATAGTGGGGATGCTGTTGCTGACAGCGAGGAACGGGAGGTTTTGAGGCTCAGGATGAGTGAGAATCTGAACTTGAAGGGCTGTCCTACTATTTGTGATAGATGCATCCTATGGCTCTTCCGCAGGAAGTCCGCTGCTTTTGAAATTGCAAGGACTTTGAAGCTTTGAAGCTGGAGAAAGGCACTCCTTCTGGAGCCGAGATGGACACGGATTCTCCTTCTGTGAATTAGATAAAATTGCAGCTTTGTGGGTGCTTTTTTTTCTTGTGCTCCATGTGTGTAGACATGGGTCCACAAGCTTGGTGGGAAGAGGCTGTCAGTCATAGCATGGCGAGCACTGCGGGGCCTCCTCCTGATACTCACTGCTTCTCATCTTCAATAACAGCTGGAGAACAGGCACAGTGCCCTCCCTCTGAACAAAGCAAAAATCATCCCCATCTTCAAGAAAGACAAAGATGAAAAGAATCCATGCAGATAAAGACCCATCAGTTTTCTGAGCTGCATGGGAAAACTTCTGGAAAGGTTGGTAAACAGTTAAATCATTTTTTACCTGGAATGACACAATATTCTCATGCCTACCCAGACAGGTTACAGTAAGTTGGAGTGAGTGAGTGAGTGAGTGAGTGAGTGAGTGAGTGAGTGAGTGAGTGAGTGAGTGACACCACGCTGTTACCACACCACCATTGCAGATTGTTCCCTTTCATCAAAAAAAAAATCATTACTTTCCTCTCCAAGCGATCTCAATTTGGTGGTCCAACGCTGCTTCGATCACTCTCTTGACTCTCATGGCCGGGGCTTGAGGCTTAATTTCTTACTTACCAACTCGCCACCCCGCCCCTCTCCCTCACTCTGACCCTTGGCTGACGATAGAAACGTCACAACCCAGGCCAGGTTCAGGCTAAGAATACAGAGGTCAGCGCAGGGTCGTTTCCATGGCGCCGCCCAGGAGCAAATCGAAATGGTGTCGATAGAAACGCCTTTTCAGCAGAAGGCGAGTTATTGGCAAATGTTCGAAACTAGGGGAGGAGAGGGAAAAAAGTTTCTTCTTCATCTTCTTCTACTCATCCTCTCCATCGCTGTTCTCCTGTTCAGCAGTCTACAAAAAACAATCAAGCGTTTTCTCTCAAGTTTTTCTTTGCAGGTTTGAGTGCAGAGCGTGTCTTCTTTTCTTTTCTGTAGGGAGAGAAGAAAGACGAGGGTGTCGCTTTTCTTTCGTTCGTGGGTCATGCACTCTTTCTTTCCAGTTGTTATCTCCCTCTTTCTCTCTTTCTCTCTCACTGCGTGTGTGTGTGTGTGTGTGTGTGTGTGTGTGTGTGTGTGTGTGTGTGTGTGCGTGTGTGTGTGTGTGTGTTCGCCGACCTCTAAATCTCCGTTACAGATATTGTCATCTATCGTAATCCAGGTCCCGCAGTTATCACTCGAAATGCTTCCACAATCCTACTCTTGGTGATCTGCGCTTATCCAAGTGTTTATATGCAAATTTGTTGTGGAACATTTGAGCGTTTGCATCAAGTTGAGCATCGAAGCATTTGCTTGCAGATTTTCAGAGGAACACTCAAGTGTTCGCCTGAATCTTCCGGGGAAGGAGCATCCAAGTGTACAAATGAATTTGCAAATTGTTAGCACGCAGGTTTGCAAGGCGAACATCGAAGTTCTTGCATGTTAATTTGATGATGATGATGATGATGATGATGATGATGATGATGATGATGATGATGATGATGATGATGATGATGATGATGATGATGATGATGATGATGATGATTTATATTGCGCAGGTATCCATTCAAAAGAATGCTCATTGCGCAGCAAAAACAGAAGAGAAGAAAATAAACTAAAACAACAGGAAACTAAAAAATAATAAAGACAGAAATGGTGCTAGGTTGTTTAAGTCTGTCTTAAGTAAACAAATGAGTAGTGGGTACATTAAATACTGTACATCCTGGATGCCATGCAATATCCATCTTTCATTGGTAAACGTTGTTGGACGTTTTCTCTTCTGCCTACTCGTCTTTAAATGTGCTCTATAGCAGACAGGGTATGTCTGTTGCCCCTCACACACTGTCAGTGTTGGTGAAGTGACCGATAACTCATAAAGTGACAATTTCAAAGTCAACAGTTTAGTGCCGGAAATTTTTCATCGACGTCTGTAATTTGACCATCGTTTATAGCAGTCTTGGTTTGATAACAGCTTCCGCTTTTCTTGTAAGTTTGGAAGCCGTGTAGCTAAGATTGATCGCAGTCCATAGTCATCAGCGCACCGTCGTGTATGATCGATTAACATGCCTGATATTCAGTCAGGCGTAACAGATTCGGCAGGGTGCCGTGCGTGCGTTTGTGGTTCTTTCTCACCCGACGTCCAGGCGCCGCCGATAGCCGTTCGTGATCATTACGCAATATTTCCCCGTTTTCTATTTCTAATCTTAAGGGTGAATGCGGATGTTGTGTATTTGATTTTTAAGTGTCTGCAATAACACGATCTCTAGTCTTTCTCTCCATCTCACTCACTTCCTCCACCAACACGTGCGCGCGCGCGTACGTGCGTGCGTGTTTATGCTATCGCACGTGGACATCCATCTTCACGTCCTTTTCCTCCTGAAGATTACGAAGCAGAAGCACCATTCTGGGTGGTGGTGGTGGTGGTGGTCACTTCCGGCAGTCGATGTGAAGGCGTTGGTAGCAGTCTTAGCAGACAGTTCCAGCGGCACCGAGGACACAGTTCTCCTTGTGTGCCAGACCCCCCCCCAACCCCCATCAATGGGACTCTCGCCTCACTGCGGTGTCTTGGACTCCAGACGATGCACGTGAAATCTACTTGTACGTATATTGAATCACTGTCACTGTCCGTCCTGGGGGAAAAGGGAGGGGTATATGCAATGTTTGGACATTTATATGCACAGGAAAATTGGTTTGCTCTGAGCTGAAGGCATAAAAATGGACTCGCCCATGCGTTCTTCTCTCGTTCTCTCTCTCTCTCTCTCTCACGCACACGCACAAACACGTGCGCACACACACATACACACATTCTTCCCTTCCCATGGTTTTCGCCTTTGTACTTATCAACATGTCGCTGTCTGTTCTCTTTTGATGTCCATTTGTCTATTCAGTCTTTGAAGCCAACACAAACATTACCTTTAATTTTTATTTGGAGATTTAAAGACAAGTCCTGATTAGACAGGTTCAATGTCCTGAATACTGCAGGTCGACGTCTGTCAAAGTCGATAATTAGTCTGTGTTTGGAGGCCACATTATTATGTTCCCATCACTTTTCATACCAATGTTCATACTATATATTTAAGCAGAATGTCTTTCTAAAAATCATTTCTACCGTTTGAACTTTTATGAGATAGTTGATAACAGAAGTAGAAGTACTGGTCTTGCATTGTTGTGTAAACAGTGCACAAAGCATTCACCATTCAAGCCTTTCTGTCTCTGACTTAAAATACCTGTAAGGGTACTTAATTATGATTCTGATCATATTTCGAAACGTTCGTTCTCATACAACGATGTTAACCCCTCGCTCTCTATCTCTGTGGAGAAGGCATGACTAGGTCAAGACCTTGTGACGAAGCCTGTTTGAGGTGTGGCACAACGTGCCTAGTTAACTTTCTCAAAACTGTTGCTGTTACAGGTTCGGTATCCATTTACCCGCGCAACCACCCTTCTATTTCTACTCCTTCTCGCGCTCTCGGTTCATAGTCCGAGGCTTCTTCAACGTCAGCAGTTTCAAACTACACTAGCATTGTTATCGCTCCTTGTGTGTTTATGGACCTCAGCTTTGACATTTTCTTCCTTTTGACACCAGACATTAGCAATCAGAAATGTTTTTAAAGCATCGTTCAAGACTTAACTAGTTCCCTTATTAGTTTCGTTACCTCTCGCTTTGTGGGACTGACTGCGTGTGCATCCCTTCATCCCCGATGAAGCCTTCTTGATGTTATTGTTATTATCAACGTTCTTACTGCTACAGCAAGCATCAAAGATCAGAGTCAAGGCGGATTTGTTTTCAAGCAGAAATTGAGAGAAATAGAATACTTAAGGTTGAAAGCAGATGTGAAAATTTAAAGATAGAATTCGATTGCCGTTAAGTAGATCAGACAACGCAGGCGCTAAGGAAAAGGGAGGTGGGAGTGGTTGGGACTGGCTAGATCATGTGACCGGAGCAAGCACTAAATCAGGAATGTACGTTCGTGCGTAAGATGGTGATGAGCGGCTTCCTGGTGCTGCTGAATCAAGAGGTCAGCAGAAGAATCTCCTCTTGACCGTTAGGACAGCACGCAAACGTGACACCACAGACAGTAAGCGAAAAAGACATTCTACGACAATTTTTTTTAATTCATAGGCGAGGGCAAGTCGCGAGAGGGGCGTGGTTCAGAAGGGTCAAAAGATCAAGAAGTCGCGTGCTGGAGCATCCACTGGTAGAAAGACGACAGGCGGATGGAAACAGCCGGGTATCTGCCTTCGCACCCTATACCCCAGGAAGTCGCGCCGACGATGACCCACCGGTCACCCGAATAGCAGCGGGTAGGACCACCGCTGTCTTGCTGCAAGCGACACGTAACGAGGAGTTTAAATCACGTGCATTTCAACGCATGCATCGTCATGAGAATTTTCTCTCGCGCAAAACTGATCCGTCTCTGTTCTCTCTCTTCCATTCTCTTATGCAAACAAAGAAATAGAATACTGGCAGGCAATATAAATTTTTATACATAAATATAACAAAACCAGGACAGACAGACAGACAGACAGACAGACGAGCATACACAGCTTTCAGCTGCAGCTCAACTCACGCTGCACGTATCTTGTCCCAGCTGTGCCTTCGCGCAGATGTGATACGGGTAGACCGGTGCACCCCACATGTTGTCGAACGCCTCTTGACACGCCTCGTTACTCAGCACCGTCATGTTGAGCTTCTTCAGGTAGTTAGCTGGAGCCCCGGTTGCTACAGGTACAGGTACATGCATGGTCACTTTTTTACTTTATTGCTTGGTTAATCCCATCCTCGTTCAGCTCTTTTCTTTCTTTTAATGCCTTTTTACTTTTTTCTCTTCTTATTGTTTCCTTCTTTCTTTCTCTTTTATAAGCCATTCCTTATTTATTCAACACTTTGATTAGTAGGCTGACAGCCTGATCAGTTTTGTAAGGTATTCCTTATTTATTTAACACTTTGGTTGACAGGTTGATAACCCTATCAGTGTTTTCAGCTATTGCTTATAGTTTTATTCTTCGTGTGCATATTTATTCAGTGAAAGGATCAAGACGCTGTGATGGTCCCACCTCCAAGGACCCGCAAGCCAAATGTGCACCGTGCAGATTCTATCCTCCCGTGACATTTTTCCCCCCTCTTACCTGTGACACCCCATCCAGTGGCCTTGCACTCTGAACCTGCCCAGTCGCCATACGACCCATTATCGATGTCAAAGGGGCGAATGAAGTCGCTGAAAGGAATGGGAGTCTCTGTGTGGCAGAGAGCGATGTCGTTCGGAAATCCGTCACCGGTGGGCCGCCAGTCTTCATGCTGAAGAAACAGTGTATTTAAAGACACGAATTTACGAACTGAAAAATTCTAGCAGACTTGTGATTCATATCCAGCAAGCCCCATACCTTACAGGAGAGACAGGACACAGAGAGAGAGAGAGAGAGATTAAAACTAGGTGACCATCAGAAATGTTGATTTGTGTGACTAAAAAGTAAATGAACAAGTCTTTGTTACACATTGGGATGTCAGGGACAAGCACAGACAACAGCAGCGGTTGCAGCCGCCGTTACTACAGACAAGTCCAAACGATATTTTCTACGACAACGCCAACCACAGGTCGGTACGAGACTTCTGCCCCCAGTGTCCTTACCACTGTGCAGTTCTGTATGTTGATGGTAACCTCGTGTTCGTCTGTACTCTGAAGTCGGTATTTTCCACACTGAATTCGCTTGAGCCTGCAACAAGTAGGTTTTTAACGGTAGCTCTTACACCACGGCTGTCAGTCTGCACATCGTTGTTTTCACATTGTCGTCAGTCGTCGCTATGATGTGTCGTCAACGTTATCAATCTTTTTAATTTTGCGCTCACTGCCATCAGTTCTCGCTGTGTTATCAACAGTCGCCATTTTCATTGATCATCATCTTTATCAACCATCATGGTAATTAGTCATCATCATCATCATCATCATCATCATCATCATCGTGTTTGTCGTCGTCATCATCAAAACTTGTTGAAATAAGTCATCGTCTGTATCGTTGTAAGTAACCGTCAACATCAAATTATGAGTCATCGGTCATCATCATCAATCTTCGTCGTCTGTCTGACGTACTGCAAGGGGTCGTCGACGCAGTGGGCTGCCGTGATGACGTTGCGCTCGTTGAAGATGGTGGAGCCGCACGAGTGGTGCCAGAAGCCTCCCGTCAAGACCTGGACGGTGCAGATATACGGGTGCTCGCCGTAGGTGGAGATAACTCCGCCCACGATGAGCGGAGACAACTCGCCGGCTGCCACCTGCGCCGCTGGGAAGAGAGACAGGAATGAAGAAAATTGTAGTTTTAAAATCTGTCACACAGCTCTCTTTTTCTCTTTTTTTCGCTCTTTCTCTCTCTCTCTCTCTTTCTTCCCATTGTACTGTTGATTGCAAGCTTGTGATTTCATAAACAGCAGGACGAATGTATGTCATAGATTCTATACTAAAACTAACGAGGGCACGCCTTTAATATTCATATTTCACGTTTTATTCCTTTTTGTAATTCATAGTTGACTGGCTTTTGTACTTTTATTCTCTTTCTCTTCGTCTTATTATTATTATGTATTATTCGCCTAATATTTTCGGCTATCCAATCTTCTGACAGACTGTCAGTGCACAATGCATTCACGCGAAGCAGATTTTGTTAAATGGCCGTTTGTAGTGAAGGTGGCGACATTCACTCGCTGCTTCTACCTCCACCGATGTTTACTTTCGGTTTCACGTACAGCGAACTCTCACGTATAGGGTACTCTGTCAAATTACAGCATTGTCTAAGTCTGCTGTGTGTATTAGAAGTAGAGCGTAATTTTCTTTGTAAGTAGATTTTGGTTATTTTGGATTCATCGGTAATATGGAGAGTGATGTCCCTTCGCCTTACCGGTTTGAGGGACTAGCTCTCCGGATTTCTTTGGATTTTGTTATTTGTATAAGCTGATTTTGATTTTAGAGTCCATTGTTTGACCTGTCGTCATCCTAGTGATGTACTGGACTGTGTTTCTTGATTGTGACATTTTGTTTCACTTCTATGGCTTCTGTTGATCCGCTGACTAACAGTCCGTCCTTCCACGACGCCATTTTCATCTCAGTCCAGTTTCTTGTTTGTGCAGTCGACAGCGAGATGAAACATGTTCATTGTGGCTAAACTTTTTGATGACTCGAAGCACCAAAACTGTCTACATTTTGTTTGACATGTGGAGGTTTATCCCTAGCATTCTTGATCTGTTCTTTCTGATGACTTGCAGATCTAAACTCTAAATCTTCGGCGGTGAGACGTGTCGCCAGTCTGCTCAGACAAATCTGGTCTCCAGTTTTCTTCTGTCGCCAGGACTTTTTAAAAAAACAATTTATGCAGTTATTTTAATTTCATAGACTCTTTGGATAATGAAGTACCGTATTCTTGAAGTTATTTATCAGACAGCACTACAATTTTGTATTATTATTATTATTCCCGTTTCTATGCGTTATCCCTTTTTCTTTCCTGTCGTCTTGGTTGGTTTCTTCAATTTCTCCCTATCATGATTATTGTTGTTATAATTAGTATAATTTGTATCATTTGTAAAGCGCCATGAGCCTGCCTTTAGGGCTGGGATAAGGTGCTATAAAATAACCTTTAATATAATATAATAATAATATCTCAGCAAGTGGAAGAAAAAATAGTAAAACTGAGCATGCTTCAAAGCAACAAACATGAACCAGCTATGACTTTCCCATTGACAAAAAAGAACATTCTTTGTAAATTTAAGTGTCGGACAAACAATGCGGATTTACACGCATTCCCATAGAACTAGAAATACACATTGCCAAACTCTGCTTCGTTTAAATGCTATACCATTTTTGTTTGGCAAGATTGCATGTACGACCTATTATTATGGTATGACACTCCATTAAGAGAGTTGTTACAACTGCTAGAACTTTGAGAAAAAACAAACCGACAAATTAGTATACACATCAAAAACAGCTTGAAATGAATGTAGAGTGAAAATCATACCAACAATAATGGAAGAAAAGCGGGGATAAGATGGAAAACCTTAGGAACAAATATAGGAAAGGGCATATCAAAACAGTACAAAAATAATGGAAGAAAAAGGGAAATAAGATTGGTATAAGTCAGCGGAACAAAGATCGTTAAAGGAAGCATAAAAATAACAAAAGGAATCAATTAAGAAAGAAGGAAGGAACTAGTAAAAAGAAAAAAAGAGAAAACAAGTAAAATAAATACTTAGTGTATACAATCAAGTCATCCTGGATGAAGCAAACGAAAGCTGCACAGAGTTCCGACACTTACCGATGTAAAGGCCGAGAAGAAAGACAATCCCGCTCATGGCTACGTCAAGATTACTGTCCACCCTTTGCCTTTATTCGATTAAGCGAGCTGACCCAGCTGACAGGGTTTCACGCAATAAATGTATTGACACTACAACACTATAACACGCTTAGTGCCACAAACCATCCTCTCGCCTCCTGTCACGCTTGCGGCAATCCGCCTGACCCGACGGAAGCATCAAGCAGACAGCTCGTGCAAACCGCGCTTAGCAGCTGCACTGCTGAACTGTGCACACCTTAAATACCGACCTGAATGCTTTGCGTTTTTGTTTGTTTGTTTGTTTGTTTGTTTGTTTGTTGGTTGGTTGCTGTTTTTTTGTTTTTGTTTTTTTTGCAGATATCGGTAGATATAGGCGATATAAAACTAACCTGTAAATTTTAGCCTCCAAAACCCATCCGTTAATTAATTATCCACTACGATTCGCACCTGCGATCAGCAAGCATCGCTAACAGTGTACTACGTCACACTAGTGCACCATTCACAACACTGGCAGCAGTCAACACCAAACAGAGAGAGAGAGAATGAGCGACAGCTCGGGTTTTTCCGATGCTGAATGTATGAATTTCTTACGGTTCTGTAAAACTGCTACTTTAGCACGAGAAATGCAGACTTTAAACACTGGAATAACCCGAGCTGTCGCTCATTCTCTCTGTTTGGTGTTGACGGCTGCCAATGTTGTGAATGGTGCGCTACTGTGACGTAGTACACTGTTAGTGGCACTCGTTGATCAAAGATGCGAACGTATACTTTGCTAGCGAATAATTAATTAATTAACGGATGGGTTTTAGAGGCCGAAATTTACAGGTTAGGTTTATATCGTCGATATCTTCAAAAAAACGCAAACTATTCAGGTTGGTCTTTAAGCAGTTTGGTTTTGGTTTAGTTGTTTTATTTGTTGTAAAATGTTAGCTGTAGAACACGTCTCAACTTGGTATACAACACGAACAGGCTCGGCAAGAAGACAGAAGAAGAAGGATGTCTGTATCTGTGTAAAACGTTTTTCTAACTGTTGTGTGATAACAGAAGAATGACCTCACGAAAAAGCCCCAGTGGGACAATCTCCAGGGGCGGTAGTTATGAAGCGAGGGTAAGGCGTTGCCCAGGGGCAACATGATGAACGATAGGAAAAGTGTCTTTTTTCCAAACTTTTAAAGCTGTCTCCTACCCCGCAGATGTTTTACTATCGGGGCCGTAGCTATAAAGTGGTGACAAAGATGCCCTGAGGGTACAGAAACATACAGTAATATCCGCGGGGTCTGGGCAGAGCATTGTGACTACGATTATTAGGCGCTTTTCCTTTAGTTATCCATGTTGCCCTGGGGAAACGACTCTCATTGCACTAAGGGTGGTGAACAGCATGCTCTCTATGAGTGTGAATATGCGCTATAAAAATCTTCATTTATTATTATTATTACTAAGAAACCTGCTCTCATGGTCTCACCATCTCGCCATCTCATTAGCTCACCATCTCACTATCTAATGATCTCACCATCTCACTATCTCACGAAACCACCACTTCGTGATCGGAATTGACAGATAACACCCCTGGATAAGGACATGAATCTTACAGTCACAGTAAGTTATGTCATACAACTTTTAATGTGTCATACAGCAGCTGACTGTGTCATAAGACTGTTAAGTGTGTTGTGATACTGTCGAACGTGTCACACGACAGATGGAAGTGTCAAGAGATGTATGCACCAATATAAAAGGCACCCTAATCAACCATATTCATTTTTTTTTATTTTCGCAGATCGTGCAATAAATTCTGCTGATGAAGTGTTGCGGTAAACACAGCGCAGTAAAACTTCTGAGAGAAGGAGCCGAGGGAACGATAGTTACTGAGGGGGTATGAGGTACGAACCAGTCAGTGGGGGGAAAAATAGGATGACGTCAAGTTGAGACACAGCAGGTGTGAGGTTGGAGGTTGCCAAGCTGACAGACAGACAGACAGACAGACAGACAGACAGACAGACAGACAGACAGACAGACAGACAGACAGACTGCCAACGATTTTCCCAACGTTTCCACAAACAACAGATTATGGACGCTACCTTTATGTCCTCGTCGCCATTACTTTGATCTGTATTTTCTTTGCTAACAAATATCCTCTTACAAACAGCAAGCCCCTCGCTAATGCGTGGCACAACATTCACGCGACTTGCACGCAATGTCACTGTTCACCACCCTCAGTGTCAGCACCAACTTATTGCTGACTAGCCAGGCAACCTGCGTGTCTTTGATTTAACAGCCTTGGAAAGCATTCCACGTCTGACTAATTCATAACGCATCCTGCAGCATTTATCGTAAATTTTCATTATAATTTCAAGTTTGCAGTTACCTGCTTTAAGCTCAGCAATAGACTTCCCACCCAACCCCATCCCCATCCCCCAACCTTTATACGTCTGAATGGCATGGCGTCATTGGAACGAGAACGCAGGCAGACCCAACAATCCCATCGTTTTAGTTTCAATCATGCATTTCCCGAAATGCTGGGGGGGAACCAATTTATTTCGAAAAGGGGTATTCTCCGATACTTCCACCAGAAGAAAGGCTGCCATCGCCGCTAAATCCCATCTGGTTTGCAGACCGTTATGTCTCTAAACCGCCATCGAAGTAGGATTTGGGTGACCAGAAGATTTTCAACTGATTGAATGTCCTGCAGGGACTCAAAACAAACGGCAGGTTGGGGAGACTGCCCAGAAAAAGTATGTCCGTTTTGTCTTCATCAATACTGTCTGCAATATTACACTCTTTGCCAATCCTCACACAGGTCATTGTGTACTGTTTCACATTTAGGAAATATTTTGCTGCTGTTTGTGTTATTTTGTTTTGTAGACAATCTTCTGGGCTTTATTTTTTAATTGTTGTTGTTAGTATGCGTGTGCGTGTCTTCTTTTCTTGTATTTGATTTTGAAATTGTCTGGCTACAATGGTGTTTTCACCATCGATATCCTTAATACTGGAATAGTCATTAAAATAGAAATGAGCTAGTATTTTAGAACATTATAAATATCCCTTGGATGTTGACCTTCATCTTCTCTAAGTAACTTTGTGGTTGTTGCGCCGATGGTGGCGATCGTCATCAGGCGCCTCCCCAACCTCCGCGTGCCGGCGTCGTGTGATTCCCGCCTCCTGTGCTCGAGTGCTCACATCGTTGAAGGGCTTTTAAGTGCACGCGCAGATGACTCGTCTTGCAGCTTGTCCCAGGCGATCCCACTTTCTTCTTGACTCAGCTCTTTGACGCACGTAGTTCTGCGTCTATCAGATGGTCGAGGTCCACTCCCCACACACTTAGCTCGGCCGGCACTCAGTTTGTTTGTTTTTTTGTTTTTTGTTTTTTTTTTTTTCTTTTTCTTTTTTTCTTTCTGGTAGTGGGTTTCCGCAGTTGACAACCCGTCCCGTAATTTCCTGCGACACGATTTTGCCGCAAGGGCTTACCCCATTATCTCCCTCTCACAAGCTTCCAAGGTAACAGTATATGAGGGGAAAAATCAAGAGAAGCAAGGAGCGTTGAATCATGAAGAGAACTCGACATTTAATGTCGCTTTAATAAGCGCACGGTTGTGTAGGGTGCTAATACTTATTTATTTATTTTGTTATCTTTAAAAAAATCCACCTTGCTGTGTTGAAACAAAGTACACAAAAACGTTGTAGTCTGTCTTTGCATTGCAGCTTCATGCAAATAAATATCTTTGGTTTTACTTATGGGCACACCTCCTATTTATTTCTCTTTCTGTCTTTCCCTCCTTTCTGTGTGTATATATCAGCGTGTGTGTGTATATATATATATTATATCTGTATAATGCGCTTGCTTCTTTTCAAGGAGGACCTTCTTGGTGGCTTATTGTTGTTACTGTATTGTTGTTGATTGAGCTTTAAAGGTTCTGTTGACTGTCGGTAGAAAGCGGCGAGATCTGAAGGAAACCTGTCAGAACAACATCAGATGAAAGAACAGACTGATGAACAGCCGCCTCCTGTCAAGTGCGAAAGCTCCTAAACGCACGTGTACCAAGATTTGACTCTTTAATCTTATATTTAAATGAGGGTCAACAATAATTTCTTCATTAATTTCTTTCGGCACCATCAACCTTTGATCATAGACACAGGCACAGAGTCAGCTCCTCTCATGAATGTTTGAAACAGGTTTGAAGGAAAGTACTGATCCGTTGGCTTGACTCCAGTGTTTCTTTTTCTTAGTTT
Source organism: Marisa cornuarietis (assembly GCA_004794655.1). Lineage (NCBI taxonomy): Eukaryota > Metazoa > Mollusca > Gastropoda > Architaenioglossa > Ampullariidae > Marisa > Marisa cornuarietis. Next base: position 3,202,094 of record SMMW01000555.1, read on the forward strand.
TTTTTTATGGGGGTGGTCTGAATTTTAAAAACGGTAAAGTGTGATACATATTTTGCAGAGTATTATGTGACAGTTTTTTTCTGATAAAACATGCAGTTTTCTTATTTTGTATAACAGATGCCGTGTCATGTATTTTTCTGTACCGTTAGGCAAGCAACGCGGCTTAAAAAATAAACTTGTCCAATATTCAGAGAATTAGAAGTGGAAAGCTGAAGTGGGTGCTAAATTATTCATTTCGATTCCTTTTTCTGTCATCTTTCTTCCTATTGATTACCTCTTTGTTGATTGCTCAGTATTAAACTAAGCGAACATTTAATGGGTGCAGTTCCCTTCTCTCTCCCTCTCTCTTTCACTTTTTCCTCCCTTTCCCTCTGTGAGTTTGAGTAGTGTGTGAGAGAGAGAGAGAAAAAAAGAAACATAGGGAGAGATCAAAATTCCAAGAAAAGTGCGTTTGTGTGTGTGTGTGTGTGTGTGTGTGTGTGTGTGTGTGTGTGTGTGTGTGTGTGTGTTGCAAAATCGTGTCAAAGCTGGTGCATGTAAAATAAGACCATATTTATTATTTCCACGGAAAAATAATATCATGAAGAATACTGATGAATAATCTCAAGAAATTCTTTGTCCCTTATCACACTGACAGCTAGCTGTGTCGTTCTCAAAGAAAGAAAGATGAGACCTTATGCAAATGATCTCACATCAGTTGCACTCCTATAGTCTTCGGAGCTAGTAGCGTAATTGATGACAGTTTCAGCAGTGTTTATAGATGTTCAGACTTGCTAACATCCACAGTGACACCATGATGTTAGTGCAATACATCAGCAAACACTGTCAGTACATATCATACTTTAGTAAATTGTCAGACAGGTTATATGCCAGAAAACATCCTCAGATAGTCTTACATCGGTAAACAACGTCTAGTACACTTCTCTCAAAAGCAAACAGGGCTATAACATAGGTATGTCTCCCACTATCCTCTTGCTAGTGTTTCCCAGAATCCCCGGCACTTGGTGTCGATGTCGGCTGGGAGGGATGGACAGTACCATAGTCACGTTGACCTCAGGGTCTGAAACCCTGGTGAATGGTACCTCTCCTTTGATCAGAAAGTGGTCAAAGGTCACCAAGCGTTGTCGTCCTCTCACTAAATAATGACGAATTGATGACCAGAGGTACGTTTGGGATGGGGGCAAAAGGTTTGGATCATCGGTCAACAAGTAGGGAAAAAAAAATCTCCTGTCGGTAAGAAGCTATCAAATTTCCTCTCCTTCCTTAGTCTGCGACATGATTACTACTCCTCCCTGGTGCCGGAGTCAAGGGCATAACCAGTGTTCTTAGAGGTCTCTTGAACAGTACTCTCCTCTTCTCGGCATGAAGAAAGGCTTGAGCTGATGAGTACATAATGACAGGAGAGAAAAATAAAAGAGTGAAAAACAGATAAAACGACGGACAGAAGGAGTGAAAGAAACAAAAAAAAAACATTTAAGTTTACTGATTTTTTTAAACTTCGGATTACGCAATTAACGACATAAATGAAATCAAAAATGTTTATAAATCCATTTTCTATTAAAATTGCGAACCATTGAGGAGAGAAGGAGAATATGTAAACTTGCTGAAAGCAAAGAACAGGAATAATCAATAAAGTTTCAATCCATGAAAAAGCGACTTTTAGAAAAAAAATGTAGATGAGAACAAATATAAAAAAGAGGCCGTTCGAAAATGGAGCAAAGCTGACTGTCTGCCTGACTTCCTGCAGCTGTTTGTCTGGCTGTCTGTCTGGCTGGCTGGCTGGCTGGCTGGTTGCCTGCCTGTATGATTGTCCGAGTGCAGTCAGTAGTGGGAAGACCTCTTTGACACCGACAGGCAAAAAGAAATAAGTAAACCAGTTCGTTGAAACTTTGACCTGCGCGTTTCCTGTCGTAAACTTCACATACCACAGCTCATCGCGATTTTCATTGCTCGGCGCCTCACATCGCACACACATGTGACAGCAGCATGTTGTCATGTTGTAAGCAGCAACTTTGGGCCCCCAGGTTTATTTTATTTTAGCCACAAACCACAGTCTTTCAAGCCACACCCACCTGTGATTTTTTTTTTTTGGAAAGCCTCAATTTTAGTTGCTCAAACAACTGCCAAACATAAGCACGCGAATTAGCTTTGTCTCTCCCAATGGCTTGACTCAATACTTTTTTGGTCTCCTTCCCCAAGTATTCATATTTATGAGCCGCTGTGTAATTTACTTTAGCTGCAGAAAGAGAGAGAATGTTTGATTTGCGCGCAGTTCTTCTGACACTTTATGGCACGTTCAAATCACAGACTTCTTGCCCCCTACCTTCTGTCGGCAGAATTAGAGAGATCCCATGTTAGTTCTCCTGGAGGAATGCAAAGCTAAAATTCCCTTTACAGAGGATCTGTTGCAGAAACATTCTACAGCAGCGTAACTGTATTAACCAACGGTTGACAAAAGTAGGGGACGCCGCACTTGCTGCTTGAGGGGTGAGCAAAAAAACAAACAAACAAACAAACAAACAAAAAACAAAAAAACAAAATTGGAGCCCGAACATTTTTTTTAGTTCTCTTTTTTCTTTCTTTCTTTTTGTATCGCTCGCTGTCTCGCTCTCTAAGGTCAGCTAATCAATAGCGTGTGCGGAAACAAGCATCTCGTTTGCCTACAGTCACAACTCGTCATCAAGTGAATCTTTGCCATCAGTTGCTGCAGCTCGCTAATGGCGTTAGGCAAATGTAGTGAAGTGTGCAAGGCACCGGCAGTTAGCCAGAATTGCTTGCTTTTCATGGAAATTGCTTGGTATAGATTTTTTCCTTAAGTTCTCCTCTGTCCTCTTTTGCCACGGATATCTCTCTCATTCTTCTCTCTTTCTCTCACTCCCTCTTCTCTGTCTCTTTTATTTTGTTGCTTTGGGAGAAGGCAGTGGTGCAATTTGTTGACCGAATGAAGAGGCAACAAACTAAAAAAATAAAAAGTTGTTCCGTTAAAGACGTTTTTCAACTAATGTTTACCACTGGCTTTTTTCACATGGCTAGCAAGCCGGAATACTTGTTATTCAAAAGCCATCATTATCGTCGCCTGTATATCGGTCGCCTGTCTCACCTCAACTCATCTCACCGCATTTCATCTCAGCCTGTCACATCTCAACTCATTTCATCTCGGCCTATCTCACCCCACTTTATTTCATCACACCTCGTCTCATCTTATCTACCCGTTTGTTCTCCTCTGTCATCTTTCTCCTCTTCTTCTTTCTTTCCAGTCCTCCACATCCCGTTCTCAGTATCTTTCTTTTTCTTTATCATTTATTCCATTGTTCTTTCTCTCATTCTTAAACTGCCTTCGTTTGATCTCATCTTTCCTTTTCCTGTCTTCTTTATTCTTCTTCCTCATCCCTTCTGTCTTTCTCATTCTTTTTCTTTTCTCCCCCCCATCCCACCCTTGTCTTTTACATTTCCTTTGATTTTTCTCTACCTTTCTTCTTTTCTTGCGTCTTTAGGTGGAGTCTGATTTGATACAAAAGATCTTCATAAATGCAGCTCATCAAGCGGGTGGGAAGCAAATATTATAGGAGGTGTCTTCGCTGAGTACAAAGTCCTGTACAGAAAGAGCTGTTGATTGTCCAGCTGTTTCTGCTCACTCCGCGCCAGAGGAGTTCGAAATCTGGGGTTTGCGAAAGTGCTATGTTCGCAGCTGGCAACCATATTTTTCTGACTGGTATGGTCAAATTTTCTTATATAAAGGCCCTTCGTAGGAAGACCATATATTGAGATATATGGTCACAGAATATGTTTATATATCACCAAATATTTGCCAAATATCATCAATTTTTTGACAACTTCTGTCTGGTCCCCTCCCCCAAAGAGCTTCGCACTAAGATGCGAGAATGAAAATTGGCGACATGACTCATCAATGATCAATATATATATATTTATATACACACGACTATATATTATATGTGCTTGTATTTCCAATCGAAGATTCCGAACCAAATCACGTGACGTTTGAAATGTGCAAAATCTGCTCAGGCTTTAAGCAATTAAGAGCTTTCCGCAGATAGTTGAGAGACGTCCAGTCTATCATAAAACTTGGAAACATTTACAACCTCGCCTGTGATTGTGACCACGACGGTGGGATTCCCGGGCTGTGATTAACTGTAATCAGAACGTGCCACTGCAATTTACGCGGAACAATGCTTACTCTGGTTTCGAGTCCATCCCCACCTACACGCAAGCGAACGGCAGGTGAGAGCGGCTCCTTGTGCATTGCGAGTGGGCCAAGAGTGGGGCTGTCCGGTGCTGGACGAGCTGCAGGAGGACCATACGACAGATGCTGCTGTGCTCCCCAGACGCTGGGAGGGAGCTCTCAGCCGGCTCTCGAGAACCCTCGCCAATTCCTTGACGACTCGCGGTCGCTGTTCGTAACGGCCCATCGATTGTATGTGAGATGATGGCGGGAGATATGTGGAACGGAACGGGGGGGGGGGAAATAGGAGATCATCCCCTTTACCTAGTGGTGACACGGGTGTATGTCTCTTGCAAGAGTAATATCATATTTTGAACTCTCTGTGACTGTTATTTTTTTATTGTTCTTTTGATGATGATGATGATGATGATGATGATGATGATGATGATGATGATGATGATGATGATGATGATGATGATGATGATGATGATGATGATGAAAAGGTCGAGGGCGATCATGGCACCAGTGAATGACATACCCTCCACCCGAACACCGCCACCGTCCTACCCCTAATCGTCAGTCTACAGTACCGTCGTTCGTCGCTTTTATTTTCCGCTAATCGATCTTAGTGGTTGGCTGGACAGCGCTAAAGAGCGGATCAAAATTCGGTTATTGGTTATTCATGTCTTTGTCGATAAAAATCTCTGCACCTTAAGCCCCCATGGTTCAGCAAACGGATGCATGGCAACAATGCGTGCAACAGCGCCTACGTTCACAGCCCAAAATAGCATCTACTTTAACGAAGCACCCAAAAGTATCGCCTTCTTCTTCTGTTGGGATATTCCAGGCCTGCTCTCTCTCTCTCTCTCCAACCCTTTCTCTCTCTTTCATTCTCTCTGTCTTGCTTTTTCCTCCAATATCCCAGAATATCCATGCGTTTGGAGTTCGCGCGGTGCAAAGCAACTAAGCTCGTCTCGTCATAATGCTGCAGGTCTGGTAGTTTATTAATATTATTATTTTAGCTTTTTTGGGGGGTTGGGTTAAAAATTCAATGTCTCAACGATCTTTTCTTTAGCTTTTTGCACAATTTTGTCTCCCCGTGTGCTTTCAGTCTCCCTGCTATGATGGACCCTTTTTATCTCGATTACTTAAATAGCAAGAACAGTTTAGTACACTGATGCTAAAATCCCAGTGAAGATGAGCAAATGAAGAAGAGTTTTTTTTTCAATGCGAGATTTTAACACCTTTTATCTTGAATCAAGGACATCAGTATAACGACTGGTGTTAACTTTAGCACACTACGACAGAGATTGATCATATTAGTGTTTTAAGAATGAAACCAGATGAAATGGATGACGTAGTATTGTTCTCATGTACAATATTAGGTTTTGCAAAACCAAGAAATTTACTAGCACAAGGAGCTAACAGACTACAAATAACAGTAAATATAGATAAAAACTAATCTCATGGTCTTCAGAATAGGTGGCCATTTGCGAGTAAAAGAATACAAATTCTATGAAAGTATTACAAACTCAAACGAATGTGAAAAACGCGTGCAAATAGCTAGGAATGATCTTCTCTACAAGGTTAAGTTTCACATCATTGTCAGAACTATGTAAGAGAGGAAAACAAGAGTAATAAAACTTATAAACCTATTACATAAGCCCTGTAGTGTACAGGCAACTAAAAAATATATTAGAAACTCTTTCACGTGAAAGCCTTGTATTGACCTATGCTGCGTAATATGAGGTATTGAGAAAGAAGCAAATAGACAAAGTTTATTTCTTCGGAATGAAGCGCTTCCTGGACCTTCCCCAGCAAACTTCGAATAAGACGGTCTATTGCGAGATGAGTAGATATCCCTTATATATTGCAACAACTATAAAGTAATCAAATGCTGGGTGAAGCTCGCCAGATTGCCCTGGAACAGGTTAAACAGACATACTACTTGTATACAGTGATGACAGTCAACACACCTCCGCGTGCAGGGTTTATAATGAAAAAATCGGTTTGGACTTGCATCAGGGTGTAGAGGACAAACAGCGCCTTTTTTCTTTTTACAAAATTCAAGGACCAGCTTCTATCGTCTAGCATTAAAATTGACGAGCAGTTACTGTCTTGTAAGAATAATATTCCTGGTTCCGAGAATATGAAAATGTATTCGAGACCTAAAGGTATCGTAGAATTGTCACCAATACATGGTACAAAACATCACTAATTAGTGACTCGGTTAAGAATGGAAGTCAAAAGAAACGACAATTTGTGGTGGTATATACTGCATACCTTCGTGGTTCATACTACGTATCTTCGTGGTTAATCCATGTACAAAGGCATATTAGGTATGGGTAGGCAGATTGCTCATAACGACTTGCCAGCTAAGGGCTACCACTCTTTCTCCTTTTTCTCCAAATCGCTTCCCTTTCCCCCCAAACATTCGCACTTGAGTGGACAAGGCTTACGCGACACATGCTGTCGCCATTCACTCTGTATGTGCTATTAGCGACAGGGAAAAATTATAAATAGGACTAAAAAAAGGTAAAATCAAAATTCTAAATGACCAAATAGTGGTCAGTTTATCACCTGTACAAAGAAATAGTGTGCTTCATAGCCAACAATAATCAGCTTGCATAACAAATTAACACTTCCAATATTTACGCGTTCTTTTACATTTATTTAAATTTACAGATGTTGAACTATTTCAGTTCAAACATAAATATGAAACTGGGAAAATGTATAATTTTATTTTACACCAAGGTAGGTTTTCTTCCAGAACACGAAATTAATGCTGTGACACATAATAATAGACCCTTCGGCACATGCTGTAACAGTAATGTAAGATAAGTGATTGCACAAATCCAGAGTCGCTACTTCAAAAAAGCATCAGTTTAATAGCTTTAGTCTGATAATATAATTGATATTATTAATATGCCCATCATGTTCTGTGGATTGTGGGTGGACAGATGCAGATGGCGTAGGAAGAGGTGGTGGAGAGATAACAAAAGTGAACTTTGGCGCGTGAGCCAGGGACAGTTTCTGAAATAACGGAAGGAAAGAAATATTATTTTTGGTTAGGAACTGGATTTAAAATCTGCCGTGTCTCTCGGAGTTAACAAGGCGTGAGCTGACAGCTTGATGAAAAGTGCTTGAAAATTGTGCCCTATTATTAAAACGGACCTTCTTCGCCTGACATGCCCGCCGCTTAAGTCAGGACACTTCCACGTTAATGCCAGACCTGTTGCACGAGCGACAACCTTCTACTGAACTATTTTAACGATCTGCAAACCAAAAAGGAAAAATAAAATAAAATGTGAAGCAGAGGCCTGAGTACGTTTCTAAACCCACGATAAATATCTTTCCTCACGCGAATGTTTGCTACGAAACGCATGTCTCCTTCTCTCACGCACTCACTCAGTCACACACACACACACACGGACACACACACACACACACACACACACACACACACACACCGCTTCTACAGGAGCAAACGTCTGCCGTCGCGAGTCTCCGTCAAAAGCCGTTTAGCGTCAGTCGCGTTTTGCCCGAGATCTCGCGAGAAGGGCCAGTAAGAATGACACTAATGACAGACAATTGTGCAGTAAAGGTCTATAATCGCCTTAACTATATCTCTCTAGACTAGAAACCAAGGCCAGTGGCCATGGGTGGAGAGCAGTGGGGGAAGGGGTCTGGTGGAGAAGAGTATGGAGCAGTATGGCGAAGGAGAAGGGTTTGAGGCGGGCCTTACACGGGATCCAGTCGTTCAAACCGTTATCGATTCTCTAAGGACATAATTGTTGGCTACTGCTTGCCCCAAGGTTAATCGTTGGCGTCATTACTCTTTGAATCTCTCTCTCTCTCTCTCTCCTATGCCTATATTTTCTTTCTCTAGTCTCTTACATGCAATATTCTTTTTTTACCGCCATGTTCTGACGTACAACCTTAATAAGCATCCTGAAGCCAGCCTAGCCTTGTTTTCAAAGCCAAGAAAAATGTCTTTGGAAGATCAGAGGACGATGCTGCTCCTGCCTGTAGTGGCTCCGGGCACAGATGGTGGAGAGACAATTAAGGAGAGAACGAGAGAGAGAGACTATAAGATATGTAATACATGCTGATTGTCAGGGAAATGCACCCTGACATGTAAACAAAAAAAGAGTTTTCTCCCCTGGCGGGAGGATGGCGGGAAAAAAAGATGGGAGAAGAAAAGAAGAGTGAGGCAAGTGCGCAAATGACTGTGTGGTTGGTACTTTTCTTTATATAACAGTTTTGTGAAGAGACTGCTATGTGGATTCTGTGTGGAAAGTAACTGAAACGTAACCTGCGGTGGGATGTGATTTTAATCCATAAAATGTACTGGGAAGCGACTATGTGGTCTTTCGCTAACTCTTAACTGCTGTGTGAATGTTACCTTCATTCCTCGATCATTGGGAGCGACTATGTGGTTTTTCGCTAACCCCTAACTGCTGTGTGGACTTTACCTGCTCAAACTTATCAGGGCAGAACTTTCTTATAGGGGGGGGGAATGTGACGTCATAGGCTGGTCTATGTTATTTTGTCAGAGGTTTGGGGTTAGGGTTTGGGGTAGGATTAGGGTTAGGTTTAGTTTATTAGGTACAATTGGGCAACTGAGTGGAGCGAGCAGACGATAATGCCGCGAGCCATTTCTGTTATGCCCGCCATGTCCCCCCCCCCCCATAAGAAAACTGTTCCCTTATCAGAAGCAACGGTGTAGATTTTCGCTTGACTTTTATTCGACTTGCGATGTAAAGCAACTGTGTGGACTCCATTGGATACCAGATTACTGTGTGTTAGTCTTAATTCTCTTTGCAAGGCCTATGGGAGGACCTTGATGGATGTTTACCTGGTTTTAACTAAGAGCTAGTATTTTTCTTTCAATTTTAGATGTTGATATGTAATGCATTTACCATAGCCCATGTGCTGATAGTTTTGCTTTGTGCTAGTCAGGTGGCCTTAACCCCTAGGACTTTGAGTTGTGCATGTATGTGTGATGTTATTTGTTTTGGCCTTAGAAATTATAATCCTTGTCTGGACAGCCTTAAGGCAATTGTTTGTGTTTTGTAGTAAAATCGCGCAAGTGACTGGGTGTGTGCGTGTAAGTGTGAACGACACGGTCAGAGTTCCTAACACTGATAAGGACTTGCAGACTATTTCTTGTTTACGACACCTCGAAAGCGTAAAATGTAAAATATATAAAGAAGGTGTATCCCAGCATCGGTCACTAGATTTGTAACCAAAACAGTAAACGATGTTCTTGGTAGGGATAAAATGTTATATATATATATATATACTGTATATTTACCATATATGTGTAAAACCACACCCACCAAACCAAGAGCTCGGTAAAAAGGACACATTCTTGACAATTAATAAACAAGTATTTTTCCATTTAACTATTCAATTTTTTTCCTGAAGGTTTTGTTAAATGAAGCAGCATCTTCAGCAACATCACTGACAGCAACAGCGTCTAAAGCAGACGGATCAACAGGGCACAAACTGCGACTACAACAACAGCGACTACAGGAGCAGCACCTCCAGCAGGGACAGAGAGGAGGGACATCTTCAAGGAGGACAGGAATCGTTGGCTGTACACGATGTTCTGCTAAGGCGTACATTACGCGACTGCAGCGCTGCCCTTATCACAGTGCTCGCCCCTTGTTGGTCTTTTAGGGGCTGTTTGAACGATCATTGCAGCTTATCCCCGCCTTCTCTCTTTCCTTATTTTTCCTTTGTTCCCTCGATTCTGAAGTCTTCTTCTGCTTCTACTTCTGCTTGTACTACATTTTCTACTTCTTTTGCTTCTACTAGCAACTTTTACTACTTCTACTGGTACTTCTTCTACTTCCGCTATTTCAATGCGTGCGTCTCTTTTTCTGATTCTGTTTCTACTTTTACCACTTTTTTATAATTTTACTACTCCTTTTCTGTTTCCACTACTTCTTTTCTATTTTTACTACTTCTTCTTCTACTGTTATCGTTCCTACTTCTACAGCTCTATATTCTCTGCGTCTATTCTTCTATTTTTACTTTTTCTACTTCTACTATTTTTCTACCTTTTCTGCTTCTAAATCTTCTATTTCTGCATGTTTTACTTTTTTATTTCTTCAAGTAGCTCCTCTACTTCTACTTATTCAATTTCTACTCCTACTTCTTTTTACGTTTGTCTTCCCTTCCTATCTTCTTCCTCTTTCTCTTCTTCACTTCTTTCCTCCTCCTCGTTCTCTTGTCCAATTCTCGTCAGTGCATTTTTTCCTTTTTTCCAACATGAAATTCCGGGCCAGCAGACATTGTGTCTGTAATTAAGATGACCTGTTGCCGACTTGCCGCCCGCTTGATCTGTTGCCTTATCGCCCCGAGGCGTGCGGTGCCACACTTCCTCGCAGGGGCACATATGAATACTGTTACCATAGCTACAAGAAAGGAAACTATTTATCGGCCTTTCAGATGCCTTGCAGCGGAAAATGACTTCTGTCCGAGTGTTGCCGGGTTTCTTGATCTTGTGTTATTATATCGCATTTTCATCGAGGACGGCGATCCTGAATGCGCGCGCGCGCGCGCGCACACACACACACACACACACACACACACACACACACACACACACACATTATTCTTGAGACATATACACAAGAGAAACATGTACGTCATGCAGATATGTACATATTCATACATTTCATACAATCTGTTTGAACCAAAGGAATTATTTTTGAACTCTCTCGATTCTACTAATTCTAATTAGAAAGTTGTAAGATGACAGGAGATTCTGACTGCGCATAATGTATTTGTGATTGTGCACGTGTATGTAAATATGTAGACAGTGTACAGACACCAATCAGCAAGTTGTGATGTTAGTCAATTGACTATTCGTCTTCCTCTGCAGATTTATGACACTCTCCATCCTTATCGTTTGTTCCCTAATCACTCTTTGTTTCGTCTATATTTGTCTTTTATTACTTGTCTACATAACTGTTTCTCTTTCCGACCTTCATATTCTGTACATGTCTCTTACTTAGAGCTCCTTCGTGAGTGTGATTATGTGCAATGTAAGTCACACGTTTATTATTATTATTATTATTATTATTATTATTTACGTACATATATAAGTGCATGCACAAATACAGGAGTGTATGTGTATTTGTATATAAATAATTATAACATAGAGAGAAATGTTCAAATATATATCAAAAGCATATATATATATATATAAACCCCCAACTCTTTATCTCGCTTTCATTCATCCAACACAATAGTTAAGGCGAAAGGCGAGAGTGGAGCAATAAAAATGAGTACATGATCCATAACTGGGGGTATCTTAGGAGGGAAAGACGAGAGACGGGGCTGGCAAGATAATGGATGGCGAACTCTCTTTTTCTCTATATATATCTATATTATATATAATAGAGGAGGTTAAGTAATCTTATTATACTTTTCTTTCTTTAAAGGTAATTGTTTTTGTCGAAAGAAGTGCAAGTGTACATTTTTCGTGTCGTAAACACTTCCCATGCCATTTGTTAACCTTCCGTCATATTCAGGGTGCATGGGGCTGTCATCAATAACTACAATCCTGTAGTCAAATATTCACCAGATCCGCCCTTGCTCTCTGTGTTTCTGAGCCCCTGTCATCCATACAGCCCCAAAACTGTGGCATTTAGATAGTTTCCCGAAGTGTACTGGCTTTGTAAAAATAAGATTACAATGGCGTCTCTTCTGTCTTCCACAGAAACAACGCGACCTACGGGTCAGGCGCGCGCGGAATGTCGACTGCTTACTGCTGTCCCTGAAGACTATTTGATTGGTCTAGGGAGGGCCACCTGGGGTGACCTGCTCGCTGCGTGCCAGTGACTGTCAATGGTTATCAGAATTTAGTCCTATGATGGCTCACGGGACAACGATAACTACCTAATGATGCCAGGGTAAGTACAAAACTTTGTTTCGTGAAGTTAGGAAGTTACAGCGGAAAGTTATATCGGCAGTTCTTTCTCTCTTGCTCTTGTCCTCCATCTCTGGGAATAAGTCTAGAATACTATGTAAAAGCCTGTGGAAGAAAACGATTATCTATCCCACCACATACATACATATATACAACCGCATACGCATACACGAGCACACGCATGTACACACTCACACTCACATATACACATGCATATATATATACACACACACACACACACGGACACATACACACAATCTCTCTGAAACTCTATGTCATACTCTGTCTCACACTTTCTCATTATTTCTTCGTCACACACACACTCTCTCTCTCTCCCTCTCTCTCTCTCCTTCTGTTGTAAATACACTATTTTTCATACTTTCTTTGGGCATAACTGGGCTCAAATGTCATCAACAGAGTAACAATGTAGTATTCTGTACAGAATGTTTGAACGGTCTCTTTTGTCCTAATAAAACTGAATTTAAACAGCACTTTCTCCCTAAAATATACTGAGCTTTGTAAACATTTTATTCCTGAAAAATATATTAAGCATCCTTCCCTTTTTCATTTCGCACTTTTGATGTCTGTTACAAGAATGTTATTTACTGAACACGTGACATCTTTTAAGTAAAAACCGTATCAGTACTTTGTTATGTACAACAAACTGAAGACCTGTACATTCAGGATACCCTTATTATATTGGAACTTGGCCTTACATAAGCTGATTGGAGGATCATCTTGTTTTGCCCCCACACCAGTATGCATGGATATTGTTGAACCGATGACAAAAAATAAACCTTGAACTTGCTAATCCTGTCTGTCAGCGCCTCAATAAAGCTTCAGAAGGGGATGAGAAATTTGCCACATTAGAAGTCATACCTTTAGGTACATATACAATTCGTTTTCTGAATTCTATTGTCAGTCTTGCATAAATATCGATGGAATAGACCTTCACTTTAAGATTATCTGTCCCAGGTATATTGATTGATCTTCGTGAGAAATATATACCTTTCAAATTCTTGTAGAAGTTCATCTTAATTCAAGTTTGCTAAGCAGCAACAATAGTCGGACGACAATATATAACACAGTGCTTTATATTTTAAAGCTTTTAGTGCTGCGCAAGTATGTTTTGTAAATAACTTCAAAATTGTATTTGACCACATTGTGTCTGCTCATTGTATATTTTGTAAGTAATCTCAGAGTTGACTACATTACTGTATGTTAGGACCCAAATTTGTGTATGTGTAGAGAATGTATCAAACCACCCTATGTAACATGGGTCGATGGCCTGAGCAATAAAATCGTTCATTCGTTCGTTCCTTCGTTCCTTTCTTCCTTCTACAACGTTTCAAAGACGCAAAGACATTTTGTGATGCTGCGAAATTCACATGAACTTAGAGCGTTGGCATAACTGCAAGAAGAATCGTTAACAGCAAGTTTGATGAATGTAAGAATGTAACAACTGGACTCCAGCATTGCTGTTGTCACGTCCTCGCCACCAACACTACTTCGCCTCCTAAATCGCAGGACTCCCCCTCGGTTAGTGTCCAGCCGTTGTGCTCCAGACAGCGTACAGCACGGAATCACAATGAATTTAGAGTCTGTACAATCAGTGCCGGCGCTGAAACCATCATCACCCGTCTGTTAATTTAAAAAGCCTGCAACGATAGTCTGAAGCATCAGTAACTAGGTGAACTATTCTTCTGATTGTAATTACCTGCTCTTTCCAAAACGTGGTTGGAGTAGATCAATTAAATGTCAGGTGGTCTGATAAAGTGTTGCGGCAGGCTGCGCTCTCCTTGCCACACCATTTGCTTTCCCGCAAAAGAGTCCTCGTTCATAAGTCGTTGGAGTTCCTTCGTAAATACGCCGTCGCCGTGTGTGTTCGCTCCTCGTAAATGTATGTTCCTCAAGTAAGTGTGCGCGTGTTCCCTCTGCATGTTCATCAGGAGTATGCTGCCTCTGGGTAAAAACAAGCTCAGCAAGTGTGTGCGTCCCGCCGTAACCGTGTGTTCATCGAGTACTCGTGTTTCTACGAGCGCACCGATTGGTTGGTCTTTGACCTTCTTTTCCCATATGCAAATGAACCAGCCTCGTTCTGCATACATTTCAACTCAGAAGTTATAGAATTTATAAATATAAATTTTAAATGTATAGCTAGAATGCATTCTATAGCTAAAGAATTGAAAGGTATATATAAAATGAATTGGACAGCAACTTCTGAGTATAATATAAATGAAACACTTCGGTTTTTACCGAGTTTTCTCTCTCTAGCTATACATTGCAATGTATAATTATACATTTTAATGTATAGCTAAACATTGCATTTTATACTTATAGAATGTAATGTATAGCTATAGAATGCAATCTATAAGTATAGAATGAATTGTCTAAATATAAAATGTCATCTATAAGTATAAAATGCAATGTATAGCTATAGAATGCAATCTATAAGTATAGAATGAATTGTCTAAATATAAAATGTCATCTATAAGTATAAAATGCAATGTATAGCTATACATTGAATTCTATAATTATACATTGCAATGTATAGCTAGAAATAGCAAATTTGAGAAAATTCCCCTCTTGGCGCCCCATATGCAGCTGTGTGCAATGACAAAGTAGGAGAACTTAAAGAACTGAAGTCCAGTTTTCTCGTGTCTGTTTCACAGGGAGCATCAGATGAAAGTCATCATCCGGAAGTTCCAATCATAAACATGTCCCTACTGTCTCAATTAAATAACGGGAAGGGAAAAAATTCAACTTTAAATGTTTTGATCTGTACAGCTCTCAAACAAAGGGTTTAAGCCAATTTATTCTTGTGGCCTATATATCATCCAAAGACAAAGTTCATCAGTAATTATATTCACAGATTTTATTTCTTACTTAGTTGCCGATGAGCGGAAAATCTGGCATGGCTCTCCCGCCTGCGTCTCCACTGGAATGAACCCCACTCCGCCATTAAAACTGAGCATTTAGATAACAGGCCACATGAAGTTAGTATGATACACCAGAAATGCTTTCCATGATATCTAATGTCATTGTCCTGTGTAGGTATGTGCGCGTGTGTATGTGTGTGTGTGTTTGAGTGAGAGAGCTGGTGAGTGAAATAAAGAATAATAGAGAGTGAGGAATAAAGAGAGTGATATTCTTTTGCGCTTTATGCTCATGTTAGATGGAGTATGCAGGACAAACTAAGAGCAGACTCCATATTTTGTCTAATTTGTTTTAAACTTTTAAAAACTGTAGGACATCATCGCATATGTCAACATATGTTTTTTTCTTGTGTGCTTACTCTACAAACCTCGATTATAAAAGTCACACTTGCACTTACCTTTGACAGTTAATGTCTTTCGGGTATGTCTCTCTAAATCTTCGCTATAAAGATCTCTTTAAGATGCATACTCCCCGATTATTAAATAACGCAGGTCTCTCTGGCACGCACTATGACCTAGACACTCCATCTTTAACAACCTCTTTTTTACGCACACTCTACAAACCTCAGTGAGAAAGGTCTCTTTATTACATATACTCTTAATAGTAAAGAATGTTCTCGAACCTTAAAAATACAAGGCCTCTCCCTTCTTCCCGTTCTTGTCGGCACCCGATGCTCTGTGTTTACTGGCTGTGTGTTCGGACGAAAGATAAGCAACATTTTATCTGCTTCACCAGTTCCGCTGATTCTTGTGGTTTTTTCCAAGATGCCGACAGAGTGGGTGGCGTTGGGTAGGGTAGGGTAGGGTGGGAAGCATGCGGCAAGATTCCGGGTATTGGCAGTCTGCGATTAAAATCCATTTGATAGCTGGGAAGACACTGACAGGAAACACTGACACGATATCTTTCTCACTCACTCACTCACTCTCCCTCTTTCTGTGCACGCAGTGTGTGTGTGTGTGTGTGTGCGAGCGTTATTGTGTGTGTGTGTGTGTGTGTGTGTGTGTGTGTGCGAGCGTTATTGTGTGTGTGTGTGTGTGTGTGTGTGTGTGTGTGTGTGTTTTCAGTTTGCGAGGGTTTCGGTTTGTGTATGGGCTGCTGTGTGCTTGAGACAACTGGTGGCACTGTTATTACAAATGTGATTACAAATCGTTGGCGCAATGCGATTGCGGAACTTTCAACAAGATAGAAATTTTTTCATGAAACTTTTGATGAAGAGATGACCTATAACCTGTTTGATTTTTTTAAGGGGTAAGGTCCCCTACCCCTCTCTATCTCTCTCTCTCGCTTACTTTCTCAAGCTCATGTACCGACACTCAATCACAAAAACACCCACGCACACACGCACACACAAACTCACATTCACTCACTAGCTCAAACGCGTTATACACCCATCGCAATACTTTCTCACTCTCTCCTAAAGATAAACGCCGTCTATCTCTGAATCACACTCACTCACCTACTCACTCACAGACACATCAACGCCCTTGTCATGTGCACAACTATAATCGCTACCTGCGACGATAACGAAGACCACATGCTGTTCACAACAGTTGAAAGGGACCCAACCAGATAAATGCGGACTATGTCGCATCAGTCAGCGAGCCGGGGCTTCAAGACCTCACTCATTACCAGAGATAAGCTTGGCCACTCGGTTACAACCCAAATCGCCTCCCCTGCACGGGCTGGATGCTCTCCTTATCTTCACATCTTAAAGAGCAGATAAAGCATACCAGACATGGCAGCCAATTCTCTGATGGTGTGTATCTACTTCCGCTGGAGACTCTCTGAGAACGATAAAGGACTTCTGTCATGACTGCAAACTCATGATAACTTTCTTTAGAAGGAGGGCGGGGGGACTTTGACGAGAGACTTAAATAACAAATAAAAAAATGTAACAAGGTCACGTGATTCCTCACAACGCTAAGAGGTTTCCAGCGTCAAAACCTACAAGTGATATCGCGTATAGTAAAAAAAATACAGAGAACATCACGAACTTGTAACACGTCCGTGGAGAACATTGGGCACAACAGATGCAGGTGTAACTTTATGGTGTAATTTGTTGTTTCCTTTCGGTATATCGCAAAATCCGTCACTCTTATTAATTCTCGTCGGACGTGTTCGTGTTTAGAGCTTTTCGTCCTTTAGACATGAAGACAGTAAGGTAAAAACTTGGTAAGGGCAATTAAAGGTAAAATTTATATATACTCGTGCGCTAGCAATATATATATATATATCCATACATATACACGCTGACTATAATAGTAATAAATTCAAACATTTGTAAAGCGCGTACTCACACTCCTAAGGAGCATGCTTTTAGCGCTAAAGAACAAGAACGAGACATGGGCAACATGCGTGTGACAGGAAAACAAACAACATACGAACTACGAAAGAAGCAACAATATTACTGATGATGAATAAAAAAAAACAAATACAGAAAGCGCAAAGAGGAACAAAGTAACAAGGGCTGAGAGTATCGTGATTTTGCAAAAAGAAGTCGAGCAGGAAAGTAGCAATCAGCGGAGAATGGGGAAAGGCTGTGAAAAAGGACTGGTATTGTGGGAACTGGTGTTAAGAGTTATGTTTAAGGAAGAGATATGTTTTCAGTGCACATTTAAAGGATTCAATAGTGGGTAGGTGGCGGATATGGAAAGAGAGAGAGAGAGTTCCATTGTTTCTCTGCACATTTACGAAAAATCCTTCTTCTGGTGACAGGAATAGTAAGGAGACGGTCGTCAGATGAGGAGCGGAGTTGTCTAGTTGGGATGTAAGGGAAGAGAAGTCCAGAGAAATAATCAGGGCAGAAGCCAGGAAATTAAAACACAGCACAGACAGTTTGTACTGGATGCGAGAACGGATGGGTAGCCAGTGTAGAAAACGAAGGAGAGGAGTGACATGGTCCCGTTTCCGAGCTCTAAGCACCAGACGTGCAGCGGAATTCTGTACTTTCTGGAGTTTGTGAAGAAGATATGCAGTGAATGAAGTTCTTAGTTCTTTTCACACACACACACACACACACACACACACACACACACACACACACACACACATGCAGAAATAGTAGGTACAGTTGGTACACTGCATGAGGTCACCTCAGGCTAACACAACATCACGGGCAGTAGACTTCATCAAGTTTATGGCAAGTAGAATGAATAAATGTGTGTGACAATTTATTTTACATGCTACATTTGCGGCCAGATTTCAATAAAGAGAACTTACACGCCAACACATGATCAGCAATAGTAAGGATGCCGGCTCCCTTTCTAAAGATTTGCAGATTACTTAAGACTGCTTAGTCTCTGCTTGGTTCCGGTGATTTTGGAACAGATACATACAAGGAAGACAAGATTGTTCCTAATCCCTAGGGAGAGGCTGGGGAACCAAGAGTTTAAAAAAAATGATGAAACTCTAAAAAAAAACAAACTGAAAGAACCGAATGAGAATGACAGAGTTGACCAAACAAATTGAGTTTCATACGAGGTACAGGCGTGGCTGTCTCTGACTGAGGGTCATTTCAGTGTTGACATTTCATTTAAGCTGGTGATCAAAAATAGTATCTAAATATTTATAAGAGTTGACTATGAAGATGGACTCATCGTTAATGGTTGGTGACATGATACTCTTCAGAAATTCTCTCTTGACTGCTGATCAAGCTTTTGGTTGTTTAAAAGCCTAGCAGGGTGCAAATTGTTGTCTAATAAGTGTGTAACGCTCAGTACCCTTACCCCCCATCTTTTCCATGAGAAGTACAATAGCTTTTCTGATCTGCCTGTTTGAGTTGGAGAGGTTGATACCCAAATGGGTACCAGTAAAAGATAAGGTCGTCGTCTAACCCCACCCACCACCTCCCCCTTTTTT
Organism: Marisa cornuarietis; assembly: GCA_004794655.1. Lineage (NCBI taxonomy): Eukaryota > Metazoa > Mollusca > Gastropoda > Architaenioglossa > Ampullariidae > Marisa > Marisa cornuarietis. The sequence continues at coordinate 3,221,014 of SMMW01000555.1, forward strand.
ATAGGTCGTTTGAGGAGTGAGATGAGAGATCCCACTTTTCTCGAAGCCAGTTTTATTGTGAGCGCGGTGCCCATTTCCACTCTCTCTCTCTCTCGATTTACCTTGTCTTCCTCACCCCACCCGACTAAGGGAGGTGGGAGCTGCTACGCCACACGGGTGTCGAACCTGCGCGCCTTTTGGTTGGGACGGCAGTGCTCTAATGACTTGGTTACCCGCTTCCCCTCCACCTTTATCCCCGTTTCATCTCGAAATACACGCCACCAAACATCATCCATGCATAGAAAGACATCAAAGTTTTGATGTCAGGTGTGTACACAGAAATAGCTAGTCAACATATGATCCCATCTCTACCTCTGACTGAAGCCTTGACAACGTGAGAATATCTGTGTACAATCCTGGCGTATCTTTATATAAACTGTGCATTTTAACCCCCGGCCTTCGAGATGATCATCACCGGCAATGCTAGGGCTGCTTCCATATGTGTTGGACATGTTCGAACTCTGTGACCTCGCCTTGCCTTGCAGGCATCCTACTGTGATGCCCACAGCTCGGTGCGTCCCTGGAAAACCTATGAGCTGTCAGGATGAATTAGTTTGCTCTGACAAAGGTCAGGCCCATTTGGACCAACTGCTGCACGACTGAGTCCTTCATTTGCGAGAGCCACGCACACGTCACGGTACGTATAACCTGATGGAGTACGTTTCCCTCATGACGCCAGTCAATCTAACAATTGCTATCTGCATTATCATCATCACTGCTTTTTCAACGAAGAAGACTGGAAACAGACTCGATATCTTGCGATCGATTCACGGGATTACTTCAAAGATTTCGAACCCCAGTATAAGGAGCTCGGATTTCTGGCATGCTTGACCGACTAGGTACAGGCTGCGCATGCGTGAGAGTCGCTGCACGGTATATGATTTTCTAATCTTCCATCGAAAGTATTGAGGGAACGAGTGGCTGAGCATGTGACGGAGAATAGTAGTGAATCTTCGTTCAATGTTTACAAAAAAGTAGGGGACAATAGAATATTTTTTTTAAATAGCATCAAGGAAACAAAATTATGAATCGCACATTGTGATTTGTGCTAGTTTCAATACAAACCACCACGAAAATGTCTGCTTATCTATCCAGACAACGAATAACACATATAGCTCTCCGTTAATGATTTCCCACGCGAGCCACAGTCGGTCAGGCATCCACACTCGTCATAGCTACGCACTTATTAACCTCAGAAACAGTTCAAGGGAGGCACATCCTGTTAGCATACAAATCTCGCTTATCTCCCATAGTACACGAAAACCAGATCAACACACGAACATCTTTCTCCTGTGGTCTGCTATTTTCTCCAAACATTGTTTCAATATTAGCGTTTGCTTAAATATATTATTGTTTTTTTTCACAACATTGTCCCAGCAATACGAGGGGAAAATTCGCCTAAAGATGGCCCAAGATCAACTGTCATGGTCATAAGAACCAATGAAACGCCCACCTAGGCCTAAGCTTGGGCCAAGACATTCATACATACAATACTGAGTCAATACAACGTCAAAATTACAAGGATTATAACCAGGCTTGGACTTTAGACATTAGTTGCCAAGTCAGTACCAGTAAACTGCCTATTAATTTGCCTCTTTCAGTTCAATTCACTTATGACAAGTGAGAAATTATTTTTGGTTTGATGCATAAAAAAAATCAAACAAGTAATGGTCCCCATGAATATTTTACATAAACTTTCATGAACCATATCTTTTACATAAATACCTCCACGTTTGTGTGTTTGTCAGTGATTGATTCATCTATCTGGCCTGGAACAATTCTGTTTTGGGTGTTGGGACAATGTGGTCTTACTTGGGGTGTAATGGACATAGCTGAAACAATTTGGCTCTGTCTGTGGGACGATATGACTGGGGTGATAGCTTGGGGGGGGGAAATGACCTGTGACCTTCATGATCTATACTCGAACTGTACACCAACCATGCAGATCTCCATATATGTTCATCATTACATTAATATTCTTGTCCATGCTGATCTGCACCCCATGTGCACTCGCACTGCTTGCCAGCTTGTTAGTGATGTCCTGTAACTGGCTGCTGCTCCCTGCCATTGGATCAACTGTTTAATATTTAGTGACAAATATACATGCATAAAAATTAACTTCAAGGAAGAGATTTTCTCTTGGTGTATTTGACAAGTCTGTAATGGGAAATAATTGCTACAGTTATTTAAACCTGTGTGCTAAAGCATTTTACTAAACATTTAGCAGCTCACCTTAGTTAAATCTTAGTTAATAATTTTACAACCGGTACTAATTAAAAAAGGAAATTTAATTAAGCATTCACATCATGTTGCACTCTTTGCTCCAACCAACCAATAATAAAATTTGAAACACCTAACAATGACCTGTGCTAAACACACTCAGGTACTAAGCTAAACAAACGTCAATAAACAGGAATTTGAATAGGGTAAAAAGTCTAGTTTAAAGATACATATTTGACTGTGAGCCTCCAAACTCTTTAAAAGTGTAATCTATTTAATTTTTGAAACAATAGGGTAAATATAAAAGAACTGAGAATCTGTGGGCACGTTGCTTACACAGTGCTATTACTTTATGAAAAGACATCAAAATTGTCCTATTGATGTAAAAACGCAAAAGATTTTTTTTCTCTTCCTTGCCTGTTTTTTCCCTATCTTGTGATCATGTGCTGCGCCTAATTTCTAAGGAAAAATTGTCAAATGAAAAGGAAACAAAATTCTTTGTTGTATGCGGGCTGGCCACAATGAATCATGACAGACATCTGAAGTCAGATTAATAGCTGACATACAACATCATGAAATCAGAAAAATAGATGGGATGATTATGTCTTCATTTAAGAGCGCTTGTTCAAACACCACATTCACATATATATAGAGAGAGAGATACACACAGATTCTCTCCCTTGCTCTCTCTCTCTCTTTCACACATGCACACACACAAATATGCACTTGATTTTTTTTATTATTACATTTGCTGAAGGAGAAGGCAAAGAGCCACAATCTACCCAAGGATTAAAGAGATCAGCATTACTCACTGCATGGTCATCCTGTAAAATAATTAAAGGAGAAACTGCACGAAAGACTGACAATTAGTCAGAACTGTAATTGGATGGAAGGCTGAGCAATAGCACACACAGCAGGAATAGGCATAAAAGACCCATTACAAAATCTCTCTCTTTGTCTCACATAAACACACACACACTTCTCTCTCTCTCTCTCTCTCTCACTCCTCTCTCTGTCTCACTCTGTCTCTTTCAACTACAAGGTAGATGAAACTGGAAGTGTGTGCAGAATACCCAGAAAACAACAGTTGACTGTCATCTTTGTGAACAAATTGTCACATACAGAAAGAAGAGTCTCAGAACCAACATCTGGACCAGCAACATACAGTGCAGCAGTTGTGCCACCAACCACCAATATCTTTAAAATAATACCAAAATTAATCTATGAACCAACAAATACAAAGCTTGTAATGTATAGATGATCTGCATAACAATCCATCATAACATCTACATAAGATTATTAAAAGAAAACAAATTATGACTTTCTAACCAATCTACTATGTGTGTCTCTTCAATCTTCGTATATATCGACTGATTATTGTCCATATATGGACTGATTATTGTCATCATGCATGCAGTGAGTAAGAGCACTCAACATCCAAAAGAATATTCAATCACAAAAAATGCAGTTTTGACACAAAAATGACCTTACATTCAGTAGTAGTGTTACCAAAAACATGAATCCACCATCACTGCAGGCTTACTGTGCAAAGTCTTCAAAAATGCAGCTACAAAAAAATTAATTAACAAGTATGATGTATATGTGTGTGTGTTTTGTGGGGAGGGGGGCTTTGCATGCTTAAAATTAAAATTATTATCAAGAACTCAAGATGATCTTAGTGAAATTTTTATCAGCATCATCGTCATTGGTCAGTCATTTTAGTCTTGCTATGAGGTACCCTGAATATCTCCCTAACAACTCCCACCATTTCTCTCAGATTATAAACAAGAAAAGAAAAGCGAATTCCTCTTGTTCACGACTTCAGAGACATAATATATTGTACAGGTAATAGGCTGAAGAATTCACATTCAGAGCCGTGATTGTAGAAATGTTGGTAACACTTGAGTAGTCAATGGGCTGTATGTCTGTGCCGAGGAATTATGGTAGTACAGAGGGTCAGTGACCTTTGTTAGATCATAGCCTTCTTGCATAAGGTCAACTTTCTGATGTTTGAAAGTACCTGTCAGGACTGCCTGGCTTAAAATACGCAAGAACAAGGGGCGAGCATAGCTTGCCAGGTCATCTTCACATAGCTGGTACAGCTGCTGTAGCTGCACCTCTGTTATTTTATCACCTTCTTTAAGAGTTATTGCAGCCATTCCTGCACGGCCATCATGACCTGAAAAATGTTCAAATGTCAATTTCTTTACTGGTTTTAGAAAATTACTGTTACAAAGAAAGAAATAAAAATACAATGAAAGAAAAACAATCTAGAATTGCAGACCTGAAATCTCTTTAATGGAATAAAAAATATATCTATATAAGATCATACCTGGTACTTGAACACCGTACACATTAGCATCATTGATGAAAGGAAGTAAAGTTAGAACATTTGCCACCTCAGTTGTGGATACATTCTCCCCTTTCCATCTGAAAATGTAAATATAGCTAATAAGCATTGAGCTCCCATTCATTCACATAATAAAAGCTGTGCTGAACGTATGTATCTGGTTGATCATCTATACATGGAAAAGACTATTAGATTGACAGGTTAACTCAATTTTCTGCATGATGACATATTTCATCTTATGACTTCTCTCTTCACCTGGTCTCGTGAACTTCACCTCTACCTTTGTGCACCTAATTACACATACCTAAACACCAGATAAGTTATTCTTTTTTAGATACTAATATTTACTCCTATATCTGTCTTACCTAAATGTGTCACCGATTCTGTCGTGGAAGTACAAGAAGTAGTCCTTGTCTAGGTACATTGCATCCCCAAAGTTAAAATATAAATCACCATCAGCAAAAGCATTTCTAACAAGCTTCTTTTCATTGGCTTCTTCTGATGCCTTGTAGATTTTTACAGTGTCCTTTCCTTGACGCATCTCATCAGGAATTTTACTCAAAAATAGACCAGGTTCACCTGCCAACATCAATGACTGTTATGTAAAATAATGATATTAAAACTTAAAAAGCAAAACCATATAAGTCGTTCCAACACATTATTAACTTTGACAGCAGCACATTGCTAATAACTTAACAGGTTTTCACCTTTATGTAGAAGATAGTTTCTTTAAGGAAATGAATCAGCTAGAGAATGGCAAGAATGTCGACATGATTTCACAAAAGAAAGTGAAGACTAGAATCTTAAAGCCTGCAAGTTGTTTAAACATTGGGATATCTCAGAATGAATTATTACAAAGTGTCCCACATCAATTTCTGTTCTTCTGCTCCTTCCACGACAAAATGCCAATTATATCCTTAATTCCACATACAAAATGCTAGTTTCTAGCTGTAACATGAGTTGATTATTTTAACATTATGTTTGTTACCACAGGCCACATGTTTTTATCAGTAGTTATATGATGGGTAAGTTTGTAAGAATATGACTATAACCTTGTTTGTATAACAACTATACAATCAATAAGAACAGATTTCTGCAGCAGGTTTCGACTGTTATATTCACTCTTCTTGCTATAAACTCTGGTTAATTTTGTAGTTCTGAAAAACTATTCAAGGACTCGCACTACAGAGTGATTTGATTAATAATAAAAGCAGTTATGGGACTGATAGCTAGTTGACAATTGTAACAGATTATGTTTCATTTTTCTTCTGCCGTAATGTTTTACTTTGATATTTTGACATAAAACCTCATTTAAACAAGAAACTTTGTTTAACTTTTATGTGTAAGAATCCCACTTTACTAACATAATATCAGAAACTGTACATGTAATGATGTAAACATCAAAGTGATCCTGAAACTCTTTTCATTTAATACAATGCTTTTCAATTAAAAAAAAACAAAAAAATGAATATGGGTGGAAGGTCAAAGCGGCAGTGGCCAGAGGAAGAACTGGCTTACGGACATCAAAGACCGGACTGGCCGTCCTGTGCAGCACCTGCTCACTATCATCCAAAACAGGCTTGAGTGGCGGGCATTTTCAGGTGCTGTCTATCACTTAGCTCTCACCAGCCCCAACGACATGTACAAGTCAAGGGACCAACGATAATGACGTGAACAAAACAGAGCAAGGTTACATCCTTTTCAATGACATTGAAGAAATAAACAGAAACTATAAACAGTACTCACCAATTTTGACTTTGATGCAATGTCCATTTTTATCTCTGATTGGCTGAGCTGTGGCATAATCAAACTTGACCAACACTTTTGGGACTGGATCAGTCTTGCTCTGACATAGAAAACATCATATGCAGTAAGTGATAAATACTACGAAGAAAAACAAATAAACAGAAATAAACGTTTGCTTATATAACTCCATATCCCTCCCCTATGGACAAGCTCAAGGCCTTTAACAAATCACAGTAGCTGGTGTGAAGTCCAAATAAGGTGACGAAATAACAAAGTGAAGGTGTGCAGCATACCGTGTACTTCACCGAGGGTTATAATAATAATAAATGCAACATTTTTTTATCGCATACTCCTAAAGAGCATGAACTACCTACAGCACGAACCACAATCCGCAGCGCCCATAGCATACAAACTGAAAGACATTCACAGCAAACGAAATTCCTCCAACAAGGTGTGCGACGGTGTTGAATTTTCGCATCACATGCCAGAGTCCCTATCAAGACTCTATCAAGTGCCTTTTTGAAGTCAATAAAGTTGTGGTAAAGATTTCGCTGATGCTGAAGATGCTTTTCTATCAGGATGCGACAGTTGAAGATCTGCTCAACTGTGTTTCTACGTGGTCTGAATCCAGCCTGCTCTTCTGCTAGCAGCTCCTCTGCAGTGTTTCGGATGCGGTTCCGCACTGAAACTTGTTGATTGGCTGCAGTATCACGCTTGCTGGTATCACTACTGTTTTGGTTGTCACATTAGCTACATGCAAGTCGACCACGCCAATGACGCCCATCTGTCACATTTAATATGGCTGCTCTGCGTGATGTCAAGAAATGGGTCCAAATAACTGAATAATGACGGTCATTGACGGAAGTGGGCGCATAATCTCAAAACACACGCGAGCCTTGTGAGCTGCCGCATCTATCCACGCACTTGCCCCAACAACTGGTACTAGTCAAAGGACAAATGAATGAATGTAGGATCCTGTTCAATGCAGACAAACTGTACTCTTTGCCTCAACAGATAAACTCCAAAGCCTTGAACTGCCTACAAAAGTAACAGTCACAAGCCGGAAGTAAAAATCTTGGTTTACTTGTTTGTTGAGTTGTTGTGGATCTTATCTTTTCAGCACTAAGAAACATATACGTTAATATCAACCGTTTTTATGAAGACTGCTCACATGAATTCTTCTCAGATCTTAGATGGCGTGTGTAGTTCTTTTAAAGCTTTATTTTATGAATTTTTATGATTATTATGGAGGAAAATGAACTATAAGTGCGAGCACTATTTCTACGTCATCAAAATACACAGAACATCTTTGTAAACTGACCAGTAGTGGGGACAGCCGTCCAACGGCCCCCGGTTTGTTGGCCATGTTGTAGATAAGTCCCCTACCTTCTGTTGCACCAAAAAATTCACAGACAAAGGGAATTTTGAATCGCTCCTGCACTGCCATGAAAATGTCCTTGCGAAGACCATTTCCTATTGCTGCCCTAACATTGTGTACACTGTCCAGTTCATTCTAGACAAAGAACACAAAAATACTTAATTTTAACTAATTCACACAGCCTTAATATTTTGTAAATATTAATCGGATTTTGCTAATCAGTTAAAATTTTGTGAGAAGGTTAATTTTAGGCAAACAATTAAACTGATCAGCTGCTGCTGAACACAACATTAATTTGGATAGCACTGTTTATCAATTCTCTGTTACAAGTTTACTGTTCACATACTGAGACTAAGACAATTTAAATCAAAAGAAAATAGAAAAAGTACTCCACTTCCTTATCAAATGCACAAGGTGAAAAAGGACATTGTTTTAAATAAAATTTTGTTTGCTAAGTTTCTTTCTTTGATACTTACCAGATGATGGGACTATTATGAGCATAGGAGCTACAATTGCTCTTTATAATAATAATAGTGAAGATTTTTATAGCGCACATTCACACTCATAGAGAGCATGCTCTTAGCGCTTAAAACGAGGAAGAGACGTGGACTAAGTAGACACAGAACACAGGGGACGAAAGAAAACGACAGTACTGACGAAACAGAAAACAAAAGGCATCAAGTAGCAGTAACAGAGAAATATAGTGATTCTGCCGAGAAAGATGGGTAAAGTAGCAAGAGGGAAGGGGGGGTTAAGAAGGACTAGCATTGTGGACTGTGTTAGGAGTAATGCTCAAGGAAGAGGTGCGTTTTCAGTGCAGATTTGAAAGATTCAATTGTAGGAAGGTGGCGGATATGGAAAGGAAGAGAGTTTTTAGTATATATATATATATATATTTTACTATATATTAAGTGTAAGTAAGTATGTGTTATATAGCCAAAGTCTTTAACCAAACACATTACTGCCCTTGTCAGTAAAGTCACTTAAAGGCTCTACTACTACTCCACTGAAAGGACCTGGGCTCAGATCTCGTCTCGGGACACTCCCTGTTCATGACACTTTTTCGTTGGGCTGGGCGTTGGGGTTTTTCTCTAGGTACTCTTGGGGTTTTTCTCTAGGTACTCCGGTTTTCTCCTCCCTCCTTTTTACTTCATAAGGGAAGCGGATAGCCGAGTGGTCCGAACTGAACGCGTGCTGGTTCGATATCCGATTAGCGCAGCAAACTTCCCCCAATCGACCCAGCTGGTGGGAATAGGTACCCGACCATAGAGGGTTGGGGAAGGTAAGGCAGTGAGGAAGAGGTGATGGGCACCGCCCTCACATACAGCTGGCCCCAAGAACAGTGAGGTCTCAGGTGGTAGATGATGTCCTTTACCTTATCTTCACTTCATAGTACGATATCCCGCCAAAGTGAAAGCACTTTCCTAATAACTTCACCAACCAACCAACCAGCTCAGCAGTCTTTTTGTCAACCCTACCCCCAATAAACACATGGAAGGTTGTGCAACCTAACTGGGTCAACTGGATGTACAACAACCCCAGACCACAAGGTGTGTGCAGAAACATGTTTAACGTTCACCCAAAGAGGGAGGAAATGAAAAAACCTATGACAGATGCTAGTAAATCCTCAAGGCCCTCATCACTGAATCTTGCAGACTTACTTTGTCATGTTGGAAACCAGGTGCTTCTTGTGGAAAAGCCAAAGGAAGTAAGTCAGATGTGTGACGGAAGGACATCTTTCAACAAGATATTCTTCTGCAAGCACCATCACGCAAATATTCCCCACAAGGCGCTCCATTTTGTATAAATAGCCATTAACGTGTAGGGCATTCAAGCAGTCACGATTCATTTCATGACCTTGCCTGAACAGAGCTGTCTGGAGACTGTTGTACAGCCACCGCCCAAGTTGCTACTTCAGGAGACAGAGGAATCTTGCGTCTTAGCCAAGTCAGCCATTCATGATCTGTCCCATCTGACTAAAGCCTCCAGTAAACATTCTCCACTTTGCATCATTGTTAAAGTTGATAGAGTTCTATCGGCCACGACTGCCTCCGCAGGTTGTGAACACAACATGCACAGCAAGTGTGATTAGATGGTGATTTGGCTTGATAACAAACAAAATCCTGCATGGTACTGAAGCGCGAGCACAGCTCAGGTGAGCAGCTGACAAACCAATCAAACAGAAGGCGGACAAGCTAAAGAGCGCGACAACAACTAAACATGCATGTTGCATAGCCAATGAACCAAACGAAACGTGTGTTTAGCTCTTTAATAGAACCTTACACAGAGGTCAAGAGTGGATGTATCTGGGTTCGGTGAGGACCCTAGTGGCCATGACCACTAAACTAACCCCTTTCCGGGGCACTGATTTGGTTCATTAACAATCTCCGAATGTTCAAGACATCTGGTCAAGTTAATGAAGTGTAAGTAAGTATGTGTTGTATAGCAAATTAAAAAAAGATTAAACTCTAACCGGAGGCTGAGCTAACACATATCTTAAGATCTCGCCAATGTACTGAATAACTGTAGCACCATGCTTCCGGCAGTCAGGCCAGAAATGTCTTGCAGAGAACTTTTGTGCCAAAATCATTGTGGCCCCTATGGATACAAAAACAAAGTAGAGCATACACATACAGGCATACATATGTGAGGGTAGGAAAATATTCATTTACTAATTAACATTTGAAGACGTTAAGCCCAATATTTCTCTGCAACTGTAGCTTTGTTTGTAGACATAACTGTGGTGAAACTTCTAACTCATAAAGTGCATGACCAAATGTGCACCCATGCTAAACAAATATTCATACACAACCACATTCACACCTTCCTCCATTTCACACATGCACACGTTTAAGGGATAATTGTACCTCTCTCTATAACACCAAACAGACCAATGCCACCACCGGCACTATGGTACAGAGGAAGGCATGTGTACAGAACATCTTCTGTTGAAAAGTTGACTGCTTGCATCATAATTGATAGTCCAGAGGTCTTGCCATGACTGATAAATACCGGCTTTGGAAGACCTGTAAATGTAAGTAAGTGCACAAATTTAAAAATGGAATATTACAAGTAATAATGCAGTTGTAAAGCTGTGACCACAATCATCATTTTATAATGTTGTTGTATCACTTACCATCATTGATAAGTTAGATTTAATTCATTACCACCTTGCAGTTTTCTCTGATCTATAACTGTAGTTGGTATTTTTACAGCTTTTTTCTGTCTTCTAGACATCAATGCCAATATAGTTGTATTCAGACTGAAACCTGCATTCGCAGGCGCCTATGTGAAACTGGATGCATGCCACTGCATTTCAGGATTACAAACAACTTAATGACAGTATCTTTTAAATTATCTTAGGTCAGTCTTAATTATGTTAGCTTCTGTTCAGAAAATTATAAAAGAAACTCGATTGAAGTTCGTGTCCATGAGACATCCCAGGAGCAGCTTCAGTTTATTTTATTCCATTTTTGCTTGAATATTATGTGAGAAACTAATTTTGATTAAAAGTAACAAAAACTATATATTAAATCTTTATCTTTGCTTTTGGTCCTGGTTATATGCATTGCTCACAAAGGGATTATCTTTGCTCTTTTTCTTCAGCATGCAACTGTGTAGAAAACGTATTTTCTGCTTTGCTATTTTTAAGTACAGTATGTTGGGGGCCACCAGCAATCCACTGGTTAAGTTGCCACCGCTAGGGCGGGGGGGGGTTAGAAATCTTGACCAGTGATGGTACAGTTGGGCCTGAATAATGCGACAGCAGTGCTGAAGAGTTTAGTATGTGCCAGCTTCTCTGACTCGGTCCAATATCAAAGGGTGATCAGGTACACCAAAAACGCGGGAAGAGTCAACTGACTACTTTTCCGAACTGGGAAGCGGAGGTCAGTCTCGAGGAGACCTTAAGTTGTGTCGGACAAACTAATATACTTGTGTAGATTAAGCTGGTAGGAGTCAAACTTTCTGCTTGAACCCAGGGGACTGTGGAATTATGTATGTGGACCACAGATTATATATGTGGACTGGGGTTGCGGTGAAATATTTAATGTCGTACGTGTCGAATGTTTAAGTCTTAATTCAGATTCATATAGTTATCCATTGCGAGACAGCGCACCGTTAGAAGCAGTGAGCTTGTAAGTACAGGTGCGTACGTTACACCTGGCGATCCGTTACAAACTGACATCAAAATAAAAAATTGGGGGGGGGGAGAAACCTGAAAAGCAAGTTGTAGAAATTTAAGATACCATATTTTCTTATTTTTTAATAAGATACCTGTTGTTCCTGATGTATAGATGTAGCAGAATATAGACTCCATGTTCATATCTTTTCTCACACTTCGATCAGTCCTCACAGGTAAAGACTGTGCCATAAGAGAGTCAAAATCATTCATTCCCAGTGGTACCTCATGTCCTGAACACCCCTGGATGTAAATGGGGATCCCCTGCAGGTCATCCACAACATCACTGACTGCATGAAGCAGGTCAAACCCTAAAAGACAGAAGTCACTGGAATGCGTTCATCTGTCCACACACTCAACTTGTAATTTCTCATGTTAGTTTTGCGCAGTTCTTACACTGTTTGCCTGAGACAATGCCATTTAATCACTAATTTACTTTCATTATACTCACTAACCCAGTCCACTGCCAGACAAGTGGAATATGGAAATGGAGTAAAGGAATATGGCAATATATTTTTAAATGTTGTCCATGGGGTAACCCATGAAGTAAATATGGTAGTTGGTAGTGTGAATGTGGCACCCGCACACTGGCGGCATGACCAGGCGACGACCCCGTGACCAAGAAGGGCAGGATATAACACACACACACACACACACACACACACACACACACAAGCACACAGGTGGGATGACCAGGCAGTGACACTGTGACGCACACACACGCGCGAACAGGTTCCAGAAAAAGTCGGGTCGACAGGAAAGAGTTAAAAGCGAACAGTGAAGTGGTGGAGACATCACTCACGACCAAGAAGGATTTGTTTTCTTGCGTATGCTTCACCTTTGCTGGAACCATCAGCCAGCATTAGAGTAAAAGAACTGGAAACCCACGACAGTATTGATTTGTGTTCGTTATTGTGAGATTGGGCAAGCATCCCCCATCTACCTTGTTACATAAATGTAACGAGTGTAAATGTAATGTACGTAGTGAGGGTTTTTAAAAAGGCCTGATAAAAATAATAGTAAACTCCAGAACTTGAGTCAGTTAAGTCTAAGAAGCAAAACCAAACAATAAGTTTTAAAAAAAGCAGAAAAGACCCTCAATTTTTACAATCCTTACCTGGACCAAGAAAGATAGCTTTGGGATCAGATGCTAAAATGGAATGTACCAAGGGTTTTGTGCGGAGATTGAAGTTGATGTATGCCACTGATATCCCCAATTTCTGCATTCCTTTTCAATGGGAAAAAATACATGTTCTTTTTATATAATACAGTTATTACACTAATTGCACTTTCTGAATACTTACCATGAATATATTAGCATAGATATATACACAGTCATATAATTATGCAAATATGTCAATGTACATTTAATACTGCAAAATGTTAATCTAGTTTTCTTTCCTTTTAGGTTGGCATTTATTACACAGATGATATAAATTACACTAGACACACAAAGCAGAGAGTTCTTGATTATCCAGAAATCAAAGACTGCTGAACTGGTCACACAAAATCTTTTTGCATCAAAGAATGCCTTGGAGAGTGATGTTCCTTCGCCTTACCGGCTTGAGGGGACTATCATTCCGTATTTCTTTGGATTTTATTTTTCTAAGCTAACTTTAAGTTTGGTCCATTGTTTAACCTGTCGTGATCCTGGTGATGTGCCTGACTGTGTGTGCTTCTCGATTGTGATATTTTGTTTTACTTCTACGGCTTCAATTGATCCGTTGACTAACAGTCCTTCTTTCCTTCCACGTCGCCATTTTCATTCAGTCATCTTGTTTGTGCAGTCGACAGCGAGATAAAACAAGTGCAAGAGGACTAAACTTCTTGATAACTGGAGGCAGCAAAACTGTCTACAGCTTGTGTGACCTGAGACGGTTTATCCTCAGTTTTTTTATCTGTACTTTCTACTGACTTCTCTCATGACAATTGCAGATCTAAACTCTAAAATCTTCGACGGTGAAATGTATTGGCAGGCCCCTCAGACAAATCTGCTCCTCCGTTTTCTTTTGTCTCTGTATGCATTTATTTTAAGTTCATAGACTTGTTGGATAATGGAATACTGATTCGTTCAGTTATTAATCAGATAGTACTGCAATTAGTATTATTATTCCCGTTTCCATGCGTTCTCCCTTTGTCTTGGCTGGTTCCTTCAATTTCTCCCTATCATCATTATAGATGTTATAATAATAATAATAATAAATGAAGATTTGTACAGCGCATATTCACACTCATAGAGTTATAATTAGCATCATTCGTAAAGCACCACGAGCTTGCTCATAGGACTGGGATATGGTGCAATAAAAAAACTTTTCTCATTAATAACATACCTTTTTAAATATTCCCATTATCTTGCTTTCTAAATGCAAGCTTCACTTCGTTTCAAAGTAATCAATAAACCGGGATCCCCATTCCTTTCGTCTCTTTATGGACATGTCATGTTTACATGGCTGACTGTTCATGGTTTCCTCTTGGTACTTCTGTTTCCTCCACCACATGTGTGTGTGTGTGTGTGTGTGTGTGTGTGTGTGTGTGTGTGTGTGTGTGTGTGTGTGTGTGTGTGTGTGCATGTTTGTGTGAGAGTCGTGTACATGTCTGTGTATGAATATGCACTCACTGCCTTTACACTACAAAAGGTGTGTATTATTCGCTGTTCTTATGAACTTACCCAAAAGTGTCCATATAAAAGCTGGCTCATTGTAAATCATCATGGCAACTGTGTCCCCAAAACCAAATCCAAGATGTCGCACTGTGTTGGCCACACGGTTGGCCTGGAGCTCCATAAACTCATAAGTATACACAGTGTCCTCAAAAATAAGCATTGCCTTCTTGGGCTGTTTGTCTGCATGGGACTCAAACTTGTCAATCAAGAAGCTATTCATGGCTTCTTGGCGCATTTTATTCATATGCTTCTCTAACTGAAACAACAACAAACCATCTTGATCGCTTAGATGTTTGCACATATGTGGGTATATGTGGCTTCTCTGTACGAGTACTTGAGGGGGAGGGGGAAGAGAAGGGTTAAAAATATAAACTACATGTGCTTCCAAGAAAAGATCTTAAGCCTTTTTAAAATGATATATTTGACCTGTACAACTTTTGGGGCCAGAATTAATAATACCTGGAAAAATTAATGTAATAATTACCTTCATGAGCTGAAAATCATACTTGATCCATGGGAATGCAGTCTGCCAGGCGACTACTCCCACACCTGCAGCACCTGCTGCTCCTATCAGCACCTTGTCCAGCATTCCTGGCATCTTAAGTCAGGCCTTCTGTAATCATCATCATCATCCTCATCATCATGATCGCTCAGGTTTTCTGTAATCATCCTAAACAGTACAACTATGACCACTGGACAGTTGATCACAGTAAGAGGGAAAACATAAAACAAAAAATAATAATTTCCATAATAGATTTGATAATGGCAATGTTAGCTTATTTCCCCCCTTGTCATATGTGTTCATAGAGGAACATGAGGTAGGAAGCAGCTGTATGAAGCCTTCATCAAAGTCCATCCTTTGCTAAACACAGCAGGCTTGCAATATCATGATAAGTCATTATCTCCCGTCTATTACAAAAGTCAATCCAAGGAATCGATTAAAACCTCAGTTTTTTACATTACGGTATGACAATATTGGCATGTCAGCTGTGCTCATATTTAATGCAACAGTTTTAATTCATTCACGAGTGATAAGTCGCTTCACAGCAAACTGCTCCACGTAACAAGAAAACCAAGATTCATCCCGAGAAAAAGGGAGGCAATTTTTGTAAGATTGCTGGTGCCCAGCAAAAATACATGCTACCCGTCTCTCCCATGCACAGTGTGTTTACATGTGTATGCACGTGTGTTAGTGTGCGACACCTGCCATCCAGCGGAACTGGATGCTGTCCAGCAACTAGCAGTCTCTTGTACGTGGAGGATGTATGAAGTCCTGTGCGTGCTAGACCTACAGCTGTCGTCCAGTTAAAATAGAAAGTCTGCCCCGGTTTGGGCTGGGGCTTCTTTTTCGACAAGACCTACTGTTTTTTCCAGCAAGAAAGGAAAAAATTCATTTTCTTTCTCTCGTTCTACTAAATCCACCGTTGTTCATCATCTGTCCGCACGTTGCATCGCTCAACTGACCAGGGGGGCGGTCCGGTGGCGCAACGGTTAGCGCCTGTCACCAATACAGTGAAGGTTGGCTGTCCTGGGTTCAGTTCTCGTCTCGGGCACGCTGTTCTTTCTCTGCATGTGGCATCTGTTTACAGGGCTGGCTGGCTTGCCGTGATATAGCCTTAGTTGCTGGCTCGGCGTAAAACACCAATTTGAAAAAAAACAATTAAAAAATCAACCGACCAGAGGCCGTAATTATGAGGTGACTACAAGTCGTTACCCTGGGACTACGTGAGGAACTCAAGAAAAAGCAGCTTGTTTCTGAAGCTTTAAAGCAGCCTCCAGACCCACCAGACAGGACAAGTTCTACCCTTGGACGAAACAGTCAACTGGAGTGTAAGCATGGAGGAAGGCGCAAAGACGATCTGCAGTTTCGGTAGAGTTTTTTTTTTTTAAAGCGATGATTAATGTTAGGGGAAAATATCGTTTTCACAGTATTACACTTGCAGTAAATCTCTGCACTTGTACGGTGACTTCACGGGAGTTTTTTTTAGTATGACAGGAAAGCACCAGCGTATGCGAGCGGCAAAGTGTGTTAATTATCTTGAAGTTGCCGTTTTTCAAGTGCCCAGCGTCCACATCTAACCAGCCGGGAAGGGAGAGGGAGGATAGAGGGGCTGCCAGGAGCGGACTTCAAGTCTGATATTTAAGGTAGAAAGCACCGCGCGACTGCCGCAACTTTTGCATCCTGAAAAGAGGAAAAGTTTCACGCCATATGCCGAGCTTACAGACAAGAACGCGAAGCAATTGTGTTACGCGTGTTTAAACTTGGTTCTGCCAATTATTATACAAACTTTTAATAACATGACACAAAGCTCATGTCATGAAACTATTATAAGTTAATTAGAGTATTTAAGTGTTTAACAAACAAACGTTAATAAGATATGCTCAGCTGAATTTAAGTAATATATATTTTTTTTCTTGACATTGATAATGTTATTTAATTCAGTAGATGTGCTCTGCTTAACTTAGCTGTCACATTTAATGTTTATTTGTATCTTTATTATTTGAAAGTTCATCTATATGTATACAGTTTGAATGGGTAACATGCTAGTATGCTTTATTGACAAATATTTGAGGCTGGCTTATTTAAGGTTTATGCGAATTAAGATTAATATACTTTTTTTTAACTGTGAACAAATCTAGAAGACTTTGGCTACTTCTAGTTTTGTTCAGTCGTTCACTGTTGAATTATGTCACGAGTCACAAAGTGTGGTGAGTGGGGGGGTGGTGGAGGACAGGATAACGGTGTCAGGGAGGTAAGCGCTATCTATGGAAATGAGCATGACTTGGCAGCTTCACCAGAGCGGAAATAAATAACTCTTTGTACACAGCAAAAAGCAAGCAAAGTGAGGTTAGTGATACTTTAATGACAGAACATATAAATTAATTGTTAAATGTTTATAATCGGTTGACTTTTGCGTTTCGCCTCGGGCGCAATATAGCCTAGCACCGGACATGTACCCAGATGATGTTTTACCCCTGGAGCCGTTGTTATAAAGTTTTGGTAAAGATGCCCTGGGGTCAAGAAACATGAAATAATGTCATCGGGATGTAGGCAGCACGTTGTAACTATGAAAACAAGATGCTTTTCCTCGAGTTCCCGACTTTCCCTGGGGAAACGACTTGTTTTGCTTCATAACTACGGCCCCAGATGAGGCACAAGAAGGGGGTACAGGGTGTAGGTTAGGGCCGTCAGTGTTTTACTCACTGTTCTGCGCTGTTCCCCCTACGGACACGATCAGATGGAAATCTGTTAGGTAATAAATCTCACGACCGGTTAGTCTAGAAGTGGGAGGAAATGTCCCTTATAATTAATCCACATGCATTGCAGTGTATCACCTACAGTGTTGTAGGTCAATATCATCTCAATGAATGAAAGATTCTAAATGGTGAGGCTCAGCCTCAGACACTCACTCACTGGTAGGTTTCGCACTCAGCAAACCCTCTGGTAACGAATTATAAATTAAACACTATTCGTTTGCATTCTTCTACAAGAGTCGGATCAAAATATATAAGGCAAAAGAAACTGACAATATCTACCTGGAGCCGCGGAGGGATGTGTGCAGGTTTCGAGTGATCTTTGAACTTGCGTCCTGACTAAGTAGACTGCGTCGTCTGCTTTAGCTGTTTCCGGGACGACTCGCTTACTTGAAACAATAGATGCAATTTATTTGCTTAAGCAGAAACCAGCTGCCAATTATAATCCCATTAAGTACACAATATTCATACAATGGTAAAAATATCTGACGCTCAAAAATGGAAGTACCTGTTCGAGATATTGGAGTGCTCTTATCTTGATATAATGAGCAAAGATCGTGTTCTTGTTAAGATCTCTTTGAACTAATCAACCAAGAGCTTATACGCAGTCTGATTTGCAATTATTTGTGTAGCAAGCAGACACTAACTGGGCAGTGATGAAACTATGGCAGCCGAAGACAAAATGAGGCAGCAAACCAAACTAAAACATCTCGCCCTACTCCACTTTCCTATGGGGTCCCCCAAGACTCAGTACTCGGCCCAGTTCTGTTCATTCTGTACACAAAACCACTTTCGTCATGCATCCAGTCTGACCATGATTCTCATCAATCATATGTTGACGACATGCAACTGTACTGCTCCACTCCACCGGCTGAGTCTCACTCTGCACCAAACACGTACTATAAAAGACTTTTAGCGACCTCAAATGCTGGGTGGTAAAAACACAAACTTAAACTTAAACTATGCGTTTGTTCTTTCTCGACTTGACTAATGCAATTAACTCCTTATTTACCGGCTGCCCTGACTATCTTCTTCACAAACTCCAGAAAGTACAGAACTCCGCTGCACGTCTGGTGCTTCGAGCCACGAAACGGGACCATGTCACTCCTCTCCTTCGTTTTCTACACTGGCTACCCGTCCGTTCTCGCATCCAATACAAACTGTCTGTGCTGTGTTTTAATTTCTTTGCAGGCTCCTGTCCTGATTATTTCTCTGAACTTCTCTTCCCTTACATCCCAGCCAGACTACTCCGCTCTTCGTCTGACGACCGTATCCTTACTCTTCCTGTCACCAACACATGGTCACAGGATTTTTAGTTTTTGTGCAGCAAACAATGGAACTCTCTCCCTTTCCATATCCGCCACCTTCCTACAATTCAATCCTTCAAATATGCACTGAAAATGCACCTCTTCCTTGAGCATTACTCCTAACACAGTCTGCTAACCTTTTTTCCCACCCTTTCCATCTCATCTTCCGTATATTGCTACTTCTCTACTTGTCTTCCTCTGCAGAATCGCGATATTCTCAGTTTTTGTTAGTTCTTCTTTCCGTTTTCTATGTTAGTCTCCCATTCGTCGTCATTACTGTTGTTTATTCTTCCGTCACTCTTACCCTATGTCTCATTTTAAGCGCTAAAAGCATATTCCTTACGAGTGAGAGTATGCGCTACACGAATCTTTCATTTATTATTATTGTTGTTATCTTTATACCTTTACATTTAATTTTCAAATTTTTATAAATTAATATTTAATCATACTCTAGCTATCATTGCACACATCAACATTTGCATTTGCTATGCACACTTTACGAGGAAATAAAAATAACATCCCTCCCCATTGTTCACATCGGTCTCCAGTGCTGTGTTTATTGGCAGCATTTATCTATTTTACTACCTCCGCTGAATGGCGCTCATTCTTGTTCTTTTCCCCGAGATGCCGACAGAGGGAGGGGGGTGTGGTGACAAAGGTCAACATAAGGGAGAAGTGTAGGTACTGGCTATATCTGCGTGAGGGATGATAAAGAATTATGAGGAGCTCGGCATTGCCAGAGAAATTCCCTGACCATCAACCCAGTGATCTTTTATTTCTCTTTGTTGTAACATTATCAACAGAGAATTTATGCGCACTCTGATCTGGATCATGTAGCCGACCGACACTAATTGGGGAGTGTGATGAAACTATGGCAGCCGATCGGTAGGTCAGGTCATTCTTGAATATCGTCTACAAGAAAATCGCCAGTAATGGACAAGGAAAAATCACCCTCCAACCGCTACATTCCTCCCTTCACACACACACATATATATATATATATATAAGACAGTAATTGACCATCTAGGAAGTCTGCACACCCGTTGAGAGGTCAGTCTTGGGTATTGTCAATGTTTTATATAGACATATATATATACAAAGAGTATTTGACGAAGCAGAATCCTTGGACTCCCACCCACAATGCGTGTTCTGTTTTAGAAGATAAATCACACAGCATCACAGCCACGTAGATCCCACTCTCTTCACCATCCAACCAACCAACCAATAATAAAGACACAAGAAAAACTAGCAATGACCTGCTATAATACACAAAACACAATCAGTTACTAAGACAACTAGCCAAAAAATTAAATAAGCAAGAAATATGAAGAGACTAAGAAAATCTAGTGTAAAAGTACATTTCACTAATAATAAAAATATGTTCCTAAACTTTCTGAAAGTATATATAATCTATTTGACTTTTGAAATAATCATCTGAATATCAAAGAACTGTACATGATTCTGTTGCAAAATGGGAAAAACTTGCTTATGCAGTGCTATTAGGGCTGGGATGTGGAGTTAAAAAAGTGAACTTATTATTCTATGACAGAGTGCCATTTTCCATTATTAAAGGCAAGCTTAAAGCAATTTACATACACAAACATACATGAACATACGCAAAAGTGCATGAGCACTGGTTTTAGGCAAAGGCATCAAAGACCCATTACAAAGTCACTCTTTCTCTTTAATAATCACAACCTCTTTCTCTTCCCCCTTCACATATGTGAATGCATTCACATGCACACACACACACAGAGTAGAGAAAACTGGAGTAGTCAGAAAGCAGCCACTGTTGGTCAATCTTGTGAACATATGTCCAATCCACTAACAGGAGTATTCAGAGCCAAGATATTGAACCCATGTCATCTGGTTCTCATAGATGCATCAGCTACTTGCCTCAAGCAATCGCCATAATACTGGTACGAACAAACTGCAGCCATGTGTTGAGTGTTATTTCAGCAAAGTCATCAACTTCAAAATCATCCTCATCAATGAACATTTCCTTCTTTCTCCATGCACTCTTAGAATTTCATATCAACTCTTGGCACTTCTCTCAGATTACGAAAAGAAAAGGAAATTTTATAATTCCTTTTGTTCACAACTACAGAGACATAGTACATTATGTGCATCCTTTCAATCTGGACTGATTATTGTGATCTTGCAAGCAGGGGGTAAAAGCACTAAATATGTAAAATAACATTCAATCCCCAAAATATGCATTTTTGTCAAACAGTGGCCTTACATACATTAGTACTGTTACCAGAAACAAGAATGTATCATCATTTCAGGCATACTATACAAAGTCTTCAAAAATGCAGCTACAAAAAAATTAATGTGTGTGTATGTGTAAATGTGAGAGTGTGTATGAAAAAGAAAAAGAGCATGCTTAACATTAAAATCATTTTCAAGAACTCAACATGATCCTGATAAAGTTTTTATCATCGTTGCCATTAGTCAGTCTCTTAGTCTGGCTGTGAGGTACCCTGAATATCTCCCTGACAACTCTCGCCATTCGCCCATTCCTCTCAGATTATAAAAGAGAAAAAAAGCAAATTTATCATTTCCTCTTGTTCATGACTCCAGAGACATTATGTACAGGCATTAGGCTGTAGAATTCATGTTCAGAGCCGTGACTGTAGAAATGTTGGCAAAACTTGAGTATTCAATGGGCTGTATGATGTATATGTGTGTGTTTTGTGGGGAGGGGGGATTTGCATGCTTAAAATTAAAATTATTATCAAGAACTCAAGATGATCTTGGTGAAATTTTTATCAGCATCATCATCATTGGTCAGTGCCTTAGTCTGGCTATGAGGTACCCTGAATATCTCCCTAACAACTCCCACCATTTCTCTCAGATTATAAACAAGAAAAGAAAAGCGAATTCCTCTTGTTCACGACTTCAGAGACATAATATATTGTACAGGTAATAGGCTGAAGAATTCACATTCAGAGCCGTGATTGTAGAAATGTTGGTAGCACTTGAGTAGTCAATGGGCTGTATGTCTGTGCCGAGGAATTATGGTAGTACAGAGGGTCAGTGACCTTTGTTAGATCATAGCCTTCTTGCATAAGGTCGACTTTCTGATGTTTGAAAGTACCTGTCAGGACTGCCTGGCTTAAAAGACGCAAGAACAAGGGGCGAGCATAGCTTCCAAGGTCATCTTCACATAGCTGGTACAGCTGCTGTAGCTGCACCTCTGTTATTTTATCACCTTCTTTAAGAGTTATTGCAGCCATTCCTGCACGGCCATCATGACCTGAAAAATGTTCAAATGTCAATTTCTTTACTGGTTTTAGAAAATTACTGAAAGAAAGAAAGAAAAAAATACAACGAAAGGAAAACAATCTAGAATTGCAGACCTGAAAACTCTTTATTTGAAAAAAATATGTATTCAGATCATACCTGGTACTTGAACACCGTACACATTAGCATCACTGATGAAAGGAAGTAAAGTTAGAACATTTGCCACCTCAGCTGTGGATACATTCTCCCCTTTCCATCTGAAAATGTAAATATAGCTAATAAGAATTGAGCTCCCTTTCATTTACTCAATAAAAGCTCTGCTGAACATATGTATTTGGTTGATCATTTATACATGTAAAAGACTATTAGATTGACAGGTGAACTGAACTTTCTGCATGATGACATATTTCAACTTCTCTCCTCAGCTTGTCACATGAACTTCACCTCTACCTTTGTGCACCTCACTTACACATACATAAACACCAGTAGATAAGTTATTCTTTTTTAGATACTAATATATACTCCTATAGCTTTCTTACCTGAATGTGTCACCGATTCTATCGTGGAAGTACAAGAAGTAGTCCTTGTCTAGGTAGAACACATCCCCAAAGTTAAAATATAAATCACCATCAGCAAAAGCATTTCTAACAAGCTTCTTTTCATTGGCTTCTTCTGATGCCTTGTAGACTTTTACAGTGTCCTTTCCTTGACGCATCTCGTCTGGAATTTTACCCAAAAGCAGACCAGGTTCACCTGCCAACATAAAAGGCTATTTTTTAAAATAATAATATTAAAAGTTTAAAAGCAAGCCATGTCAGTAGTTCCAACACATTACTAACTTTGACAGCTGCACACTTTTAATAAGTCAACAGGTTTTCACCTTTATGTAGAACATGGTTCTTTAAGGAAAATATGTCAACTAGAGAATGGGAAGAAGAATGTCTACATGATTTCATAAAAGAAAGTGAAGACTAGAACCTTAAAGCCTGCAAGTTGTTTAAACATTGGGATATCTCAAAATGAATTATCACAAAGTGTCCCACATCGATTTCTGTTCTTCTGCTCGTCCCATGACAAAATACCAATTATATCCTTGATTCCACATATACAAATGCTAGTTTCTAGGTGTAGCATGATTATTTTAACATCATGTTTGTTCCCACAGGCCATATCGTTTTATTTCTTTGTCTGCCTGTAGCATGTCTACGGGGCTGGCTGCCTTGGCGTGATACAGCCTTAGTTGCTGGCTCAATATAAAACACCACCCTCACCCCCACAACACCTTTTTATACGTCGTTTTATCATACATAGCCTTGATATGTTGTGGAAATATGGCTACCTTGTGTGTTACAGCTATATTTCTGAATAGATTTCTGCAGCAACTATAGACTGCTAAGTTCACTCTTCTTGTTAGTTTTGTAGTTCTGAAAAACTATGCAAGGATTCACACTACATATTAACTTGATTTATAATAAAAACAGTTATGTGACTGATAGTTGACAATTGTAACATATAATAGTTGAAATTTGTCACGTTACATTTTTTATTTTTCTTATGCTGTAAAAATGTTTTATTTTGATATTATGATAAAAAAACTCATTTGAACAAGAATCTGTTTACATTTTATGTGCAAAATTTACATTTTACTACAATGGATGTCAGAGACTGTATTGACGCAAAACATCAAAACCTTAAACTCTTTTCATGCCATACAATGCTTGTCAAAATAACAACAGAAAAAAAATGAACATGGGTGGATGGTCGAGACGTGGTGGCCAGGGGAAGAACTGGCTTACAAACGCCAAAGACTGGACTGGTCGTCCTGCGCTGGACCTGCTCACAGGGGAGGCTCTAGGCTCGTGGTGGCCCTGGGCAGAGAAAGAATCGGTGGCCCCTTCGCCTGCTGTGTTTTTCTCTTGTTTTATATTCTATATATATTTGAGTGGCGGCCCTGTGCAGGTGCACAGTTTGCACATGTCCAAGGCCACCCTTGCTCCTCATTCTCGTCCAAAACATGCGTGAGTGGCAGGCCTTGTCATCTTCCGCGTCTATCCATATGCTTCCAACTACAGGTAGAATTCAAGGGACCAATGATAATGACGTGAGCAAAATAAAGCAATGCTAGATCCTTTTCAATGAATACAAAAAATAAACACACACACCCCAAAAAAACCAAATAACAAGCAAACTCACCAATTTTGACTTTGATGCAATGTCCATTTTTATCTCTGATTGGCCGAGCTGTGGCATAATCGAACTTGACCAACACTTTTGGGACTGGATCAGTCTTGCTCTGACATAGAAAACATTATGCAGTGGGGCGCAAAACCAGCGTTTCAGTAAGTGATAAAAACTACAAAGACAAACAAATAAAAATATATATTATATAGGGCCGTATCCCTCCCTTAAAGGCTGGCTCAAGGCGCTTCATTAATCACAGTAGGTGGTGTGAAGTCAAAATATGTTGACGACTTAACACAATGACATAGATAAGCAGGAGACTGTGTACTCCACGCCGAAGGGTACTGTCTACCTACAGCACAAATCACAATCCGAAGCTGTTTACAAGCTGAAAAACACATCCATAGGCAACGCAGTTCCACGCAGTACGTTCCACAGACGGCGCCAGTCGACGAATGAGCTCCAACACACGATTGTCCATTGATCAACAAAGGTTAAACGGAACTGAAACCTGTGGAACTACGTCGATCTTCACGTCGAAAAGGAACAGAAAGCGCCGACATGAAGGGGCACTACATTTCAAACGCCCGATGACAGGCACGTCACAAACACACACCAACATTAAGTCCAGTACAAAAAAGACATCAGAGGAAACAAAGCTAAGAAGACCGCGGTCCTCCTCTACTCAGGCGAAGGGCACCACTCTGTCTCAAAACAATTGTACTTGTGGATAATTTGGCATTTTAGATTTAACCAGTTCAACCTTTTCAACACAGCATTCGAATTCCATTTACTAAAGTCTTGCAAAAGAGCTATTCAGTCTGCCCGAAAAACTTTCATAAGGCGTTAAAGAGTCTTTCACAAGTACCTGCATGTTGCCGAATAGGCCAACCCTTTGGAAATGGACGCCACCAAGACTATAAAATCAGGGGAAGGACTATGAATATCTGCCTCAAGAAATTTTACGCAGGATCAGTCGAGGCCCGGATAAACAACGACCGCTCGCCCTACTCGCATTCTCCAGGGTGGACCGTGAAAATGTGCTACTGGAACCAAAACAGATACAGAATTAAGAGAAGGAACATTCATCGGTAGGTAGAACATTACCTCATGTGGCAAAGTATAAGAACCCACCGATGATCTAGAATCGTACCGGGGAGGTATTGTGGGGCAGGCTGAGGTCAGATGGCCAGGAGACAGCCGCTGAGGACAAGGGTCATAAACTGTGGCAAAAAAAAGGAGGATGCTAGACCCGTGCATGGCGTGGGCTTCCTTGTCCATATGGGTGTGGTCAGAGTCGTCATCAGCTGTACATCTGTAAAGGGAGAGGTGATTATAGTTGTACAATCTCCATCTCGTCTCGACAACTCAACACCTACCGTCGGGTCCAGGTAGTCTATTTCTATACCCTTACGACATTCCAAGACCAAGGTGAGCGTGATGGCCACACAGTTTCACTGTCCAGAAGATGCTGTAAACGTTCTCTCGTACAGGCCGAGTGGAATTCGTCAAAACTCTTCTTAAACGTCGTATAATTAGTCGGATTTATTTCGTGTTTCACCTGTGTGAAATGTCCAACATCAGTTATACCCGTTGAAAAAGTCTCGGGGTGGCCGCTAATTATGTCTCTGATGCGATTGCTGCTCCACAATCAAAGGCGGCGAGAAAATATCACTACTTCAACATAGCTTGGTGCCGCTTCAGTCACCGCCATTGCACCTCGACGCTGAACCCTGTTGACTGGGTGCAGTTCACAGATCACCGCGCGTGTTGGTATCACTACTGTTTTGGTTGTCATATTACCCACGTGCACGTCGACCACTCACATGATGCCCATCTGGCATAGTTAATACGGCTCGGCGTGATGTCAAGAAGCTGGTCCAAATCACTTTTCAATGTGAGCTGAAGCATGTCGTGATGTCAAGAAGTTCCTTCAACGACTGACACCAGTCAAAGGACAAATGAATGAATGAAAATCCTGTTCAATGCAGGCAAAGTGTACTGTATGTCTCAACAGATGAACCCCAAAATCTTGAATTGCCTACTGAAATAACAGTCACAAGCCATAAATAAATATCTTGGCTCACTTGGTTGCTGGGTTGTTGTGGATCTTATCTTTACAGCACTGTCAGAAGAAAACATATGTTCATATCAACCGTTGCTCACATAAAATTCTTGTCAGATCTTAGATGAAGTGTGCAGTTCTTTCATGAATTTTTATGATAATTATGGAAAAAATTAACTAGAACTGCGAACACTTTTTGTACATCATCAAAATACAAAGAGAAGATTTGTCAACTGACCAATAGTGAGGACAACCGTCCAACAGCCCCAGGTTTGTTGGCAATGTTGAAAGTTATTGACACTCCTTCTGTCGCACCATATATTTCACAGACAAGGGGAATTTTGAATCGCTTCTGCACTGCCATGAAAATGTCCTTTCCAAGACCATTTCCTATTGCTGCCCTAACATTGTGTATACTGTCCAGTTCATTCTAGACAAAAAATATATAAAACTATTAAAATTATTAATGAAAATAAGAAAATTCCTTATCAGATTACAAAGGTAAGAAAGAACGATGCTATAAATTAAATTTGTCGTAAAGTGTCTTTCTTTGATACTTAACAGATGATCTAAATATTAGGATTTAGGGCTACAATTGCCCTTTAACCAAATGAATTACTTCCCTTGTCAGTGAAGTCGATGAGGGGCTCTGCTATACCGAGGTACATCCACCCTCAACTGCTATATAAGGCTCCGTAAAAAGAGCTCAGCAGTCCACTGCAGTGAGAGGCCCTGGGCTCAGATCTAGTCTCGAGACACTCCCTGTACGTCACACCTGTTCGCAAGGCTGGGTTCGGGGGTTTTCTTCAGGTACTGTAGTCTTCTCCTCTCTCTCTCTCTTCCTTGATAGAAATCACCTGAACGTGGAAGAACCAACCAACCAACCAACCAACCAACCAACCAACCAACTCAGCACCCTTTCTGTCACCTCAAGTCCCTAAGCAAACACAGGGAAGGTTGTACAACCTCAATGAGTCAAGCAGATGTACAACAACCTGACAGCACTACCTGACGGAGGTCAGAAGTCATGCAGATTCACACATCTATTAAAAGACGAGGCTAGCAGCCACTACCCGCACTTTGTGCGCACGAATCTATCTTAACCAAAGTGTCGCACAAGGGATAGCTGTGACATCCTTAATGACAGACATAATCCTGAAAGACAAGATCTGTGGAGAAATACGCAACGGCAAAGCAGAGATCTTTATGAACGGGGTACAGCTCGAAGAGGTCAGCAGCTTCAAGTACTTGGGAGCCACCCTCTCCAAGGACGGCAGCTCCACGCTAGACATCCGCATCAGGATCGCAACAGCAACAGCAGCAATGGCTAGGCTAGATAGGATATGGTATAGCCATAAGATAAGGTTCACTACCAAGTACAGGCTGTACAAATCCCTGGTAGTGCCGATCCTGCTCTACATGGACTCTTGTCTCCGAAACGGAAAGGAGAATCCAGGCATTCGAGAACAAGTGCCTGAGGAGGCTGCTCCGGATCTCATACAAAGAACATAAAACCAACGACTTTGTCAGAAACAAGATTGCCACACTGGTAGGACACCAGGAACCTCTACTATCAACAGTCAAGCGATGTAAGCTGGTCTTCTTTGGCCATGTGACCCGGCACGACACCTTGTCGAAGACTATCATTCAAGGCACCTTGGAAGGCGGCCGCCGAGGTGGCCAGAGAAAGAACTGGCTTACATATGGGGCGCCAAGAGGGGAATTTTCTCTACTTTCTCTCTCTAGCTAGAGAATGCATTCTGTAACTACACACAGGGGCTTCTTGTGGAAAAGCCAAAGGAAAAAGTTAGATGACTGTGACGGAGGGACATCTATAAGAAAGGCTGCTGCTGCTGCTGCTGGTGCTGCTGCTGGTGCTGCTGCTATAGCACCATCATGCAAATACTCTGCACAAGTCTCTCCACTTTGCATAATTCGTCCCTAACATGGTTCAAGCAGTCACAATTCATTTTATGGCCTTACCTAAGCAGTGCTATCTGGAGATGGTCAACAACTAAGCATGAAGATTTAGCTGCTACATCAGAAGGCACAGGAACCATACGTGGAAGGTCCTGTGTCACCGCCATCAAGTCGGCCATCCATGATCTGTCCCATCTGAATGGAGCCTTACGTAAACATTCTCCCTTTTGCATCATCGCTAATGTCGAGAGGGTTCTATCGGCCACGACTGCCTTCGCAGATTGTGAACACAATATACACAGCAGGTGCGATTAGATGGTGATTTGGCTTGGTTGCAAGCAAAATCCTCCATGACACTAAAGCGAGAACACAGCTCAAGTGAGCAGCTGACAAGTCAAGAAATCAAACAGGAGGCGTGCATAATGCATAGCCAATGAACCAAACCAAACATTTGCCGAGCTCTTTTAATAGAACCTTATGAAGCATTCAAGAGTGGATATACCGGGGTTCAGTGGGGCGCCTAGTGGCCAGGGCCACTAAACTAAGCCCACAGTCCAGGGCAAGTGTAAGTAAGTGAGGGGTATAAAGCAAATATAAAAAACTCTAATCGGAGGCTGAGCTAACACATATCTTAAGATCTCTCCAATGTACTGAATAACTGTAGCACCATGCTTCCGGCAGTCAGGCCAGAAATGTCTTGCAGAGAACGTTTGTACCAAAATCATTGTGGCCCCTATGGATACAAAAAACATATAGTGGAGCATACACATGCAGGCATACATATGTGAGTGTAGGAAGAATATTCATTTACTAGTTAACACTCAAAAATGTAAAGCCCAGTGTTTCTCTGCAGCTGTAAATTTATGTTTGCAGGCATAACTGTGGGAAACCTCTAACTCAGAAGATGCATGATCAAATATGCACAAATACTTACAAATATTCATGCACAACCATGTTAACAAATTTCTCACATGTACACGTTTAATGCGACACTGTACCTCTCTCTATAACACCGAACAGACCAACGCCACCACCGGCAGTATGGTACAAAGGAAGGCATGTGTGCAAAACATCATCTGCTGAAAATGTGACTCCTTGCAATATAACTGATAATCCAGAGCCCTTGCGTTGACTGATCAATACCGGCTTAGGAAGACCTGCAAATATGAGTACACATGAATAAAAAATATTACAAGTAATAATGAATTTATAAAGCTGTGATCACAATCATCATTTTATGATTTTGTTATGTCCTTTACCATTATTGAGTGACTTAAGCCCCTTTCCCTTTTAATTTTTCTCTGGAGTCTATTACTAAAGTTGGTATTTTTTCAGCTGTCTTCTAGACATCAATGAAGTTATGGCTGTATTCAGGATGAAACATGCACATCTGTAAGATGAATCTAGATGCATGCCATTGCATTACTGGATTTAAAAAGTTCAATAATTGTATCCCTTGACTCATTTCAAATCAGTCTTATTTATTTTAGATCATGTTTAAATTATAAAAGAAATTAAAGTGAAGTTCAAGTGTCCATGAGCGATCACAGAACAAGTTTTCTTTATTTTCTTTCATTTTTTCTTGAATATTACGTGAAAAACTAATTTTCATTCAAAGTTACAAAAACTATATACAGTCGATGCCGATTAATCGGACCACATTGAGGACGCCATCATTTTGGTCCTAATAACCGCGGGTGGTCCGATTACACGAACATCCCCTATGTTAATTACAAGATGGGATGTAACTTTAAAATGTCATTATGATCTTTGTTGTGCTGCACACACGTATAGCGAACATACAAACAAAAACTATACTGCTGCTTACGAACTTTGTTCATTGAAAAATTAATTTACAAACAAATTCTTCGAAACCATCTACACGATACTCAGGATACGAAGCACAATCTTTAAAAAGTTCATCAAATTCCAGTCAACGTATGAAGAACCTATCCAGTGTCATCTGAGACGTTCTGTTGATGGACTGCACTTGAACAAAATCACCACAAACATCTAAGGCAGCAATAGGACTGCCTTCATTTCCCTCCTGCAAAAAATATAGAGGCGCAAAGTTTCCATGCATTACCTGGCACCCTGTGTTGTCACCTGCACCAACTCATTAGGGGCATCATCTTCATTTCCTGGTCTTCCGATGCTTCCTGTGTTTTGCTGCAATTCGAGCAACAAGTGCACTGTCGTAATCTTCATTTTCATCACAGCATTGAAGCTCGTAGTCGATGGACAAAAATTCTTCGTAATTTTCAATCTGTTGAAGTTTCACATATCCGTCATTATTTTCACTTTTAATCAGCATGCCCACATCCATCTCTAGGACCAAATGCTTGAAGTGGGCGACTTGCGGCTTCTTTTTCTTATTCTCACTAACGTTTGGTCCGATTAAACGGAATTTTGGTCCAAATAAGCGAATAATAATTAGGCTCATGAGTAGTAGGATTTGTTTCGGTTCCTTAGAATTCGGTCCGATTAACCGGTGGTCCAATAACGGATTCGACTGTATTAAATCTATATCTTTGCTTTTGGTCTGGTTATATGGGTAGTTCACACAGAGTATTTTATTTATCTTTTCTCTTTATGTTTATCATATAATTTAACTGACATCAAAATCAAACATTTTTGGGGGAGAAAACTGAAAAGCAAGTTGTAGCGATGTAAGATGCCATATTTTTTATAAGATACCTGTTGTTCCTGATGTATAGATGTAGCAGAGTATAGACTCCATATTCATGTTTTTTCTCACACTTCGATCAGTCCTCTCAGGTAAAGACTGTGCCATAAGAGAGTCAAAATCATTCATTCCTAGTGGTACCTCATGTCCTGTACACCCCTGGATGTAAATGGGGAGCCCCTGCAGGTCATCCACAACATCACTGACTGCATGAAGCAGGTCAAACCCTAAGAGACAGAAGTCACTGCAATATGTTCTTCTGTCCACACATTGAACATATAACTTTTCTTTTTAGTTTTGTGTTGTTACAATTCTTAGGCTTCTAGCCTAAGCCAATACCATTTAATCAGTAATACACTCTCATTAACCTCATTAGCCCAGTCCATTTCTGGGCAAGTGGGATATGGCAATGGAATAATGAAATATGGCAATATATTGTTGAATGTTGTAAATGAAGTGAGTGTAAATGTACTTTATAAATGTAGTGAGGGTTTTTAAAAGGTCTGATAAAAGTAATAGTTAACTCCAGAACTTGAGGCAGATAAGTCTGAGAAGCAAAAACCAAAAAAACAATAACTAGAGGAAGAAAAAGGCCCTCAAGTTTTACCATCCTTACCAGGTCCAACGAAGATAGCTTTAGGGTCAGATGCCAAAATGGAATGTGCCAAGGGTTTTGTGCGCAGATTGAAGTTGATGAATGCCACTGATATCCCCAGTTTCTGCATTCCTGTTCAAGGGGGAAAATACTGAGAAACATGTGGTTTTTCTAGCACTCAATTATTCCACTAATTGCACTTCCTGAATACTGACCATGAATATATTAACATATCTGTGCAGTCATATAAATATGCAAATACGGCAATGTACATTCTAATGCTGCAAAAAGTCAGTCTAGGGTTTTTTTCCTTTTTAGTAGCAGTTACTATACATAAGATATAAATTGCACGAGACATACAAAGAAGAAAGTTAAGTTCTTAATCAGCCAGAAATCTAAGACTGTTGAACTGAACATGCAAAATCTTTAAGTCATAGTATGCCTTTTGCTATTATTTTTGTATTCACATTATCTTGCTCCCTAAATTTCGTCTTCATTTCATTTCAACGTAATCAATGAGCAGTGAGGTATTTTCCCCCTTTTGGGCCTTGGGTGTGTTCATATGCATGCTGTATATTGTGTAGTGTGCATGCATGCTTGTGAGGGTGTTGTGTACTACGTTCATGTATAAAGGTATACACTAAGAAAGTGTGTGCTCATGCATGTGTTTGTAAAATGTATTGATCCCTGCTGTGGTGTTGGGAAAAGTGTGCTATTATAATGGGCTGTATTATTATTATTATTATTATTATTATTATTATTATTATTCACAGTTCTTAAGAAGTTACCCAGAAATGTCCAGACAAAAGCTGGCTCATTGTAAATCATCATGGCAACTGTGTCCCCAAAGCCAAGTCCAAGATGTCGCACTGTGTTGGCCACGAGGTTGGCCTCGAGTTCCATAAACTCATAACTATACACAGTGTCCTCAAAAATAAGCATTGCCTTCTTGGGCTGCTTGTCTGCATGGGACTCAAACTTGTCAATCAAGAAGCTATTCATGGCTTCTTGGCGCATTTTATTCATATGCTTCTCTAACTGAAACAACAACAAACCATCTTGATCGCTGAGATGTTTGCACAGTCACATATGTGAGTATTTGTGTCTTCTCTCTTTTGTGCCGGGGGAGGGGGACGAAGAAAAGGGTGAAAAACATGAACAGCATATGCCTGCAAGAAAATATCTTCGGTCTTTATAAAACGACAATATATTTTTGACCTGCACAACATTTTTGGGCAGAAGGCTTAGAGGGGATCTAGTTGAGACATTCATGCTAATATGCTAACATGTCAACATCATAGCAATACCAGACTTGTACAATAACACTGAACCAGAGGCCAAAATAAAACTTAACTCATTCTTGACGGAAGGCTGAGGAGGCGTTCTACCCCCTGGGACGCAAGTTTTTAGCCCTTTCTCAAAAAATCATAAAAAATAACTAAAAGGGGTAGATGAACAATTTAAATTGATAATGATAGATCGAAATATGTAGAAAAGAAACAGCTTTACCTTGTGTTTGCTTAAAAACATACTTTTATAGTATTCCCAACCGAAAATGCCATGATAATGAGTGCGTCTCAAAACATTTTCGTGGTGACAGTACATGTTTCTAAAAGCAAAATTGAAAATAACATAAGGGAAGTAACTACTGAAACAGTAAGGAAATAGTCCACAATGATTCTCTTCCTTGAATTGGCAGTGAATCACGCGTGATCACGTGTATTTTGGTGAAAAAAAAAAAAATGGCTAAGCGCCATCTTGAAGCACGTTGTTGTGTCTCACTTTGACATGGATTTATACTTCAACAACCGCAAAGGAGACGAAAATAGTAAGTAATTTTAAAATTATAATGTATATTCTAATGAAACATATATTTGTTTGGTACTTTATGTCTGTATATATTGTGTAAATAATTTTTTGTTAATTTCCGAAAAAATTTCTAAAATGCGTACAGTCGTAATCTTTCATTTGATTTTAGTACTCGAAGACTAAACCTCTGTATCTTAAAATTTACACCAAAGAAATGTTTAAAAAATGCTCTTTAAAACGGCGTATTACCGATGGTTGCATTTACTGTAGGTTAATAAATATAAATTTTCAAAGCTGCCGGTCGAACTTTCTACCCCGGGTAGCCATTTTCGAAAAAAATAGGGTTACCATGGGAAAACGCAGAAAATTACTGTCAAACGTAAAAACTACGACACAAAAAGAAGATCACTCGATAGAAAAATGAATGAACTGTCGTCTGCACTAACTTTTTTTTCCGAAACAACGCATTTTGTGCGTGTAAAAAATTAACAAAAATGGACCTGCTGATATCGGCAGGTGCGCTGATTCTCTATGTCCGGCTGACCTGACCAGGTAATCAGGTCCGTCAAGAATGGTTGGGATGTAGACTTTTGTCGAGGGAGAGAAGTTCAGAGAAATAGGGCAGGAGCCTGCAAAGAAAGTAAAACATAGTACAGTTTGTACTGAATGCGAGAACTAATGGGCAGCCAATGTAGAAAACGAAGGAGAGAACTGGCATGGTACCGTTTCCTTGCATTAAGCACCAAAAAATAAACAATGTGTTCCCTGTTCGCACCAGCTTTGCTCTTTAATTGTTACGAGTTTTGTAATGGACATTAGTGGAAAATGCACGTTTCTGTCAGATTATGGCGCCAATGAAACTTGTTTGTCGTCGTGGTTCCAGTGAGGTTGAAGAAAAAGGAAAACATTCAATATCCCCCGTAAATTATTTTGACTTCAATAAAAACCGAACATTCACACTGTGTCGGACTGTCTGTGACTTAGTATGTCATTCGCGTGCTACCTTGATGTCTGCTTTTTTGTGAACAACTTTAAAACAAAAACAAAAAAAACATTGGTGAGATTTAAAAAACTTGCGTGCGCGAATACACACACGTATGAACGTTTTCACGAGCAAACTGCGCTACAGTTCAAGGGAGGCACACCCTGTTAATTGCTATGAATATTGATTTACCTCCCATAATTGAGTGGGAGGTGGGGAGCACAAGTGTGCTATACTGCATGATACTGGATGCGCGTTTCGTTTGCGGTCTGCGTTTCCACTTTACGTAATCTCATCAGCCTGTCCTTTGGTGAATTTGGGACAGTAGGGTACAGTTCATTACTTGGGTAAATAGTAAGCTGTCTCTAGCGAACAAGAATCATCCACAATGTGCTATTTTGTCCACCTACCTACTTGTTGGGGGGGGGGGGATTGGGGGCGCGGGAGGTACATTTAAAATGTCAGACAAATAATGGTCATCTCACACACCTATATTACACATGTATTCATGACCCACGATACTTTGGACATTTTTTATTACATAAACATGTATGCTCACACACACACACATCACTCTCCCACCTTTCTTGTGGCTCCCATCACACACTGATACATTTCACATGCCCTACATATTGTTTATAAGTATAACGTTAACGTTTAATTAAAAGAAATATAGCAACATTAAAACACTATTCATTAAAAACTGGGTTTTTTTTAGAAAGTATTCCATAAACCTATTTGAATAAATGAATAGTAACTCTCAATGAATTAGTGATTCTTTTATGGAACCCAGAGTCAAATTCACATCTCACCTGAAAAGGAAGAAAATACTGCTTAGGTTCTGTATACTTGTAACACATGCATATCTCCCCACATAAAACACAGACACAAAGTGGGCCTGATTTTTTTTTTTTTAAGTCTGCTGGAGGAAAATGCAAGGAATCACAATATCTCCCCAAGGATTAATAAGAATGACGATCATGGATCCTCATATTCGGATTAATAATTAAAAGAGAAACTGCAGGAAAGAAGAGCATGGTAGGTAAACTGTTCTTTGTCACATTAAAATGTATTTCTCATGCAGCCTCGTGTACAGTTTTTCAACAGGATTGAGCAAACTGGGATCGACTATTGGCTTCATGTTTCATCATCCCATTCGTCATTCTATGTTTGCATGTCATGTTGCGTGCATCCGTGTATGTGTTCTTATTATTGTTTTTTGTGTTTATATCTGTTGATATATCTCTGTGACATTGTTTGTGGACATGTTTTAGTCTGTCTCCGTTTGTCTGTTGTGTGAATTTATGTGTTTGTATTTTTGCTTTTTGTTTTGTCAAGCGGATTGAGCCTTGCATAAAGCAGGGAAATATGCTATATAAATTTTCATTATTATTATTAAAAATAAGTGATTCACCATTTATTATGTAAAAGACTAAAGATTTTAGAAAGCTAAACAAATTACAAAAAAATCTTTATACATATTATTCAGAGAATCATCACAGTGTGTTATGAAGAAATAGGTCAGAAAAAGGCCTTATCATGATTTTGCTGCCTTGTGATTCACGCACATAGTCCAGATTACAGCTGACTACTGACAGTACAGGAAAGTAAATTTGGTACAAATAAACTACTGTAAATCAAATTTCAAAAATGCACTGAAATAACTT
The DNA here is from genome assembly GCA_004794655.1 of Marisa cornuarietis. Classification (NCBI taxonomy): domain Eukaryota; kingdom Metazoa; phylum Mollusca; class Gastropoda; order Architaenioglossa; family Ampullariidae; genus Marisa; species Marisa cornuarietis. The sequence continues at coordinate 3,257,302 of SMMW01000555.1, forward strand.
TTGAACAGTAAAAATCATTCTCTTATAAACAGAAGTTTGAACAAGAAAAATCCACTTTCAACAGCTAAATAAAATTTTGTGCATAAGCTACTTTTCTAATTCAAATTGCTTAGCCTTACTCAGATTAAAACTTCATGGACAAATTCTCACTCTCTCAAGCGTGCACATATACACGTGTGCAGAGAGGTCTTGGGTTCAGATCTGTTAGTAGGTTGTTTTCTCCGAGCACTCTTTCCTCCCCTATCCCTCTTTGCTCATAGTGCGAAATTACCTCATGCAATCGCCATAATAATGGCATGAACGAACTGCAGCTTTACAGTGCGCATTATTTTCCCAAAGTCATCATCTTCGAAATCATCCTCCTCCTCATCAATGAAATTCCATTACTTTCCCTGGCTGTGGGGGTACTCTGAGAATCTCAACGTCATCTCTTGCCATTTCTCTCCAATTATAAAAGAGAAAAGAAAAGCAAATTTTGTAGTTCCTCTTGTTCATGTCTCCAGAGACAATATACTATACAAGTATTAGGCTGAAGAATTCACATTCAGAGCCGTGACTGTAGAAATGTTGGCAATACTTGAGCAGTCAATGGGCTGTATGTCTGTGCTGAGGAATTACGGTAGTATAGAGGGTCAGTGATCTTCATTAAATCATAGGCTTCCTGCACAAGGTCAAGTTTTTGTTGCTTGAAGGTACTTGTCAGCATTGCCTGGCTTAAAATACGCAAGAATAAGGGGCGAGCATAGCTTGCCAGGTCATCTTCACATAGCCGGTATACTTGCTTCAGCTGTGCCTCTGTTATTTTATCACCTTCTTTAAGAGTGATTGCAGCCATTCCTGCACGGCCATCATGACCTGAAAAAAATGTTCAAATGTCCATTGATTTATAGTTTTAGATAATCATTACTAAAAAAAAAAAAAAAAACAGTTCCAAACTGACAGATGGAAAAAAAGTTTCCTGCCTATCAGAAAAATAGATTAAAACAATTATGCATTCAGATCATACCTGGTACTTGAACACCATACACATTTGCATCACTGATGAAAGGAAGCAAAGAAAGAATATTTGCCACCTCAGTTGTTGATACATTTTCCCCTTTCCATCTGAAAATTTAAAAAAAAGCCATAATAAGCATTCAGTTCCCTTTTATTTACTCATTAAATGCTGTGCTAAATATAAGCAAAATGTTTATCATCTGTGTAAAAGACTACTTGATTGATGGTTTATAACAATTTTCTAAATCTGGGGTGGGGAACCTTTTTTCTCAAAGGGCCATTTTGGTATTTATAACATCATTTGTGGGAGGTACAAAATTATCTACTGAAACATTAGCCTGCTCTATTTGGTCAAGCTGTAGTTTCATCACAGTGTGTTAGCACTTTCTGCAATGTGTACAATCCCAGCCTGACTGACATTGCTGTTCTCTGAGTTGTGCGAAAACTATACTATGTCACTATGAAAACTTAGTGAAACAACTGTTTGGAGTCTGTAAAATATATTTATTATGTTAATAATCAAAAAATTTCTAGAAGAGACAAAATATAATATATAAAATCGTTTTTTCTAATGCACAATATTCTGTTTAGGTTGTGCAGTGAAAGTACATTAAGAAGAAGAATGACTATTTAGTACAAAGGAATTTGTTGCATTTAAAAAATGTCTATACAAATGTTAAACACACAGACATGCTTGCACATGCACAAATAAACTCATAAGCCCAAACTAGCTTTTACCAGCCAAAGCTTCGTTCATTTGTTCATCCTTTGAAAATTCATGAAAGGATAATGTTGGATACTTGTAGGCCTGAACTGTACACAGCAATGTCATTGATCTTTTTTTATTATTGTATGAACTGACAGGGTCAAAGAATGCTTCCCATATCAACAGATGGCATCGAACTGGAAGTGGTCAACCCTCAGCTTGGGGTGAAGGTCTTATGCATGCATAATTTTCTAAAATCATCTATATAGGCTGTGGCACTGATGAGAAGCATACGTGTTTGTCCTGTCATGTACTCCGTTGTGTCTTGTCTATTCTGTAATAGACATTCCTTGCTTGTACCTCAAAATTTATATTATTGGAACTGTTCACTTAGCATACATTTATGTTGTTATGATAAAAGCTTATAGATTTACTGAAATTTGTCGTTGCCTTGGTGGGTATGATCAAATGATTTTGCAGGCCAAACATTCCCCACCCTTGGTCTAAATGATACTAAAATTTCATTTTATGTCTTATCACACCTAATACATCACACCTATTGTGCATCTCATTATGCATATATAAACACCAGTAAATAAGTTATTCCTTCTTATGCACTAATATATGTCTCTTACCTAAATGTGTCACCGATTCTGTCATGGAAGTACAAGAAGTAGTCCTTGTCTAGGTACAACACATCCCCAAAGTTAAAATATAAATCACCATCAGCAAAAGCATTTCTAACAAGCTTCTTTTCATTGACTTCTTCTGATGCCATGTAGACTTTTAAAGTTTCTTTTCCTTGGAGCATCTCATCCGGAATTTTATTCAAAAACAGACCTGGTTCACCTGCCCACATCAATGAGTATAAAATAATAATTATTAAAAGTTTTAAAAGAAAACCATACAAGTAGGTCCAACACATTAATAACTTTGACAAATGATAGCTTCACCTTTAACAGTTCACCTTTATGTAGGAAATAGTTCTTTAAGAAAAATGAATTAGCTAGAGAATGACAAAAAAGGTCTACATGATTTCATAAAAAAATGTCTAGATTGCAATCCTGATGCCTGCATGCTCTCAAAACATGAGTATATCTCTGAGAATGAATGATCAAGAATGGGCACACATCAATTTCTTTTCTTTTGCTACTTCCAAAAGTGAGCAAAACATAAAAATTTGAAGTTGCATCATGTTCAAGGACAGCTAATAGCAAACAGAATCAAACTTTTAAAAAAAATAGCTAAACAATAACAAGCAAAATTGAACCTTTCCCTCACTTAAAAACAAGTTTAAAACATGATAAAAGAAAATATGAATACTTACCAATTTTAACCTGAATGCAATGCCCATTTTTATCTCTGATTGGCTGAGCTGTGGCATAATCAAACTTGACCAACACTTTTGGGGTCGGATCAATTTTGCTCTGACATAGACAGGAAATACTAAATGAAGTAAGTGATAAATTGGCTGTACTACAAAACTAGGAAAAAACAATTTCGCTTACGACCCCTATATGTTAGATTTAACTATTTCATATTTTATCACACCCACTGCATGAATACCAGTCACCACAGTACTGCAAAGTACAAAGAAGCCTTGCAGAAAAGTTTTCAACAAGGAGTTAAAGAGTTTCTATTTATAATCTCTCTTTCACACATGCACAAACATTTGCATAAGAGAGTGATAAATATTATTGTTGCTGGCCTAGGCTGTTTAATGGAAACGGTTATTAGTAATACTAAAAATCTTTAGATTTACTTATCTTACTACTCTTCTGCTTCCTTAGTTAAATACTTCTAGGGTTTCATGACCCCAGATGTTAATATTTTATTTTATTCTAGGCCTATTCTTTTTTTCTTGTTTCTTTCTTTACTTTATTTTGGATTGCTTTGGAGTATCTAATAATAATAATAATCAGCAGATCATTTTTGCCATATATTGAAACATGAATTCAGAGCTAACTGTCCACTTTGATGTTGCCAAAGTGTACTGTCTCAGCAGAACAAGCAATCAGTGAAAATCTTTGTTCACTTTGTTACAGGTCTGCTGTGTAGCTCATCTTTTCAGCACTGTCACTAACAGAACAGGTTAATATCAACAGTTTTTATCAAGACTGCACCCATAAATTTTTGTGTTAGAATTCAGACGGAGTGTGTAATTCCTTCAAAGTTTTATTACATAATTTTTATTTTAGTGGATATTACAGCAAAATGTGAACTATAAATGCTAGCACTTCTTGTAAATCATCAAAATACCAAGAAAATATTGTAAACAGACCAATAGTGGGGACAACCGTCCAACGGCCCCAGGTTTGTTGGCAATGTTGACAGTTATTGACACTCCTTCTGTCGCAGCAAAAAATTCACAGACAAAGGGAATTTTGAATCGCTCCTGCACTGCCATAAAAATATCTTTTCGAAGACCATTTCCCATTGCTGCTCTAACATTGTGTACTCTGTCCAAATCATTCTAAACAAAACACAAAAAGTACTTAATTTTAATTAATTCACATATGGCTTTAATATTTTGATAAATGTTGGTGTCATTTCCATTTACATTTTGTGAGAATAGTAATTCTATGCAAACGACTAAGCTGATCTGATGTTCCTAGACATTGATTTGGATTAAACTGTTTACCAGTTTTGTATTACAAGTTCACATGCTGAGACTAAACCTTTCTAAATGAAAAGAAAATAGAAAAGCTACTTAACTTCCTTATCAAATGCACAAAGGAAGAGAAAGGACATTGCTATAAATGAAACTTTTCTTGGAAATTATCTTTCTTTGATGCTGAACTGATGACCTGACTATTAGAAACTTAGGGGCTACAGCTAATCTTTAACCAACCAGATTACTGTCTTGAACAATGGAGCTAACGATCCTGCCTGCTAAGAGTTCCACTTTACCCAGGTCTTTTTGTCAACTCCCTACAAGAAAAGGTGCAAGGGCATTTGTGTCAAGTCATCTGGTAAAGGTCAATGAAAGAAAATTCACAAGAAAAATTTCATTTTATCATTAGCTTTATCTGATGACCTGGGTATTAGGATAATAACTATCAGGAGGTGAATTCTAACAATATCACACTCATTGATAGGTTGGCATACCTACAGTAACATTAGACTTCAGCATGCTGTGTGGCTAAGATGGGCCAAGCAGATGCAGAACATCCTCAAAGGTTGAGTCAGAGCACCATTCTATGGAGGTTACATGTCATGCAGACTCACCTTCCTATGAAACCACCTGCACTACACATTCACAAAGGCGCAGAGACACAGAAAGTTTGCATGTGAGATCCTGTGTCTGCGTCATCAAGATGGCCATCCATGATCTGGCCCATCTGAATGGAGGCACCATCAGGTAAAGACTCTCTACTTTACATCACTGGCTGTGATTAGATGACAGTTAGGTCAAAAACTCATCCATGGTGTTGAAATGTCCAACCAGTACTTGATGGCATTGAAACAGGGTCCAGGTGAACAGCTGACAAGCCAAGCAAGAAGGCAGACAAGTAATGGCAGCTAAGGCAGGTAAGTAAAGGTTGTCCCATGACCCTTTTCAGGTCGTTAGAGAGTGAGGTGTTAAAGACCTCACTTTTGGGCGGCCAGCTTTATGTGAGGGTGGTGCTCATCTTCTCTTCCTCACTTCCTTTCCTTCCCCAACCCTCTTTGGAGTCAGGTACCCATTTGTGCCATTTGGTATGACTGAGAAAGTTTGCTGTACTGCATGGATATCAAATCGGTGCACCTCTCAGTTGAGACACCAGCACTTTAACCACTCGCCTATCCACTACCCCAGGATTACAGCTAAGAATACATGCAGCTCATGAACCAATCAAAAAGACTCCTGACATCTTTTTACAGAGCATTATATAGTTCTCAAGGGTGGATGCACTTGTGTGGCAGTAATTTGGTTGAAGAACAGCTGTAGGCCCTAAACTCCTAACAGTCTGATCAGGTCATCTGATACAGTTAATGACAACACACAAAATAAAAAAGGTGATTGTTGTATAAAAAAATCAAAATATTAAAAAAAAATTAAACTCTAACCGGAGGCTGAGCTAACACATATCTTAAGATCTCTCCAATGTACTGAATAACTGTAGCACCATGCTTCCGGCAGTCAGGCCAGAAATGTTTTGCCGAGAACTTTTGTACCAAAATCAATGTGGCCCCTATGAATGAGAAAACATATAGTGGAACATAATACTGCAAGCAAACATATTTGATTGTAAGGACAATATTTAATTAACCAATCAATAATTCAATAATACTTGGAAACATAAAACCCATGTTTTTGTTCATGCTCAGCCATATTCAGGTCCTCATCAATCCCTCACATGCACACATTTAATGCTTAACTGTACCTCTCTCTATAACACCCCACAGACCGATGGTACCAGAACTATGGTACAAAGGAAGGCATGTGTACACAACATCTTCTGCTGAAAGTTTGACTGCTTGCAATCCAACTGTTCCCAAACAACCCCTGAGTTGACTGACAAGTGCTGGCTTTGGAAGACCTGTATATAAAAAGGCATAAATTAAAAAAAAATGAATATTACCAGTAATAAAGCAGTTATAATGCTGTGTCATCATTTTTATTTAAACATTTCAGGTCATTAACCATTATTGAACAATTAGCTCTTACTATTCCCACCCATTTTAGTTCCTTGGAGCTCCTGTCTTGTTTCAGTTTTCTTTGAAATATATAACTAGTCAGTATTTTTACAACACTTTTTTTTCTTGTAGACACATCCATCCATACATATATGTATTCAGACTGTGTTTGTGTGTATCTATAGCATAAAGGAAACTGGATGCATGCCATTGGATAATAAAAGTATGCTTTGAATTATTGAAGATCATCCATTGCTCTTTCATTTATTCTAGATTCTTAAAAATCTTTTTATAAAGAAAATCTATATGAAAAAAAACTTGGTTAAATTATCATTCTTCTAAGTCTAAATCACATAAATACAAAATAGCCCTAACTGAGTGCTTGTGTTTCCAACACAATCACAGAAACAGTTCCTGTTTACTATTTCATTTTTATCTTGAATACTATGTGAGAAACTGATTTTAATTAAAAGTTACAAAACTAAACATTAAGTCTATAAGCTTTGGTCTTGGTTACATGGATAGAACACAAAAAATATCCTGGGTTTATCTTTGCTCTTTATCTGCATCATGCAGCTGACATCAAAATCAAACATTTCTAAAGGAAAAAGGTGAAAAGTGAATAGTAACAACATAGTAACAACAGAAGTTGCCATATTTTACATTTCTTTTTAAGATACCTGTTGTTCCTGAGGTAAAGATGTAGCAAAGAATAGACTCCATGTTCATGTTTTTTCTCACACTTCGATCAGTCCTCACAGGCAAAGACTGAACCATAAGAGAGTCAAAATCATTCATTCCCAGTGGCACCTCATGTCCTGTACACCCCTGGATGTAAATGGGGAGCCCATGCAGATCATCCAGTACATCACTAACTGCATGAAGCAGATCAAACCCTAAAAGACAGAAGGCACTACAATGTGTTCATCTGTCCATACACAAAACATAACTTCTCATTTTATTTTGTGCTGTTAGAATTCTTAGGCTGCTAGCCTAAGCCAATATCATTTAATCTTTTGCCTTAATTTGCCCTCATTAACCATTAACCCAGTCCACTGCTGGGCAAGTGCATGCTCTCATTGTATTACATATTGGGATGATGGTAGTAAAATCACTCAGCTAAGGAAACTGGTGTCTCAAAACTCCTAAATCAACAAACAACTTAAAGAAAAAAGAGATAAGTCACTAAAGTAAGCAGAGAAATCAATATATAAAATAAATTGGAATATGGCAAGATATTATTGGATGTTAACCATGGGTTTACCTAAAGTAAATGTAATGAGTGTAAGTATAATAAGATTTTTCTGAAGATCTGATAAAAATAATAGTAAACTCCAGAACTTGAGGCAATAACTCTGAGAAGCAAAAACAAAAACAACAATAAATAGAAGGAAGAAAAAGGCCCTAAATTTTTACAATCTTTACCAGGTCCAATGAAGATAGCTTTGGGGTCAGATGCCAAAATGGAATGTACCAAAGGTTTTGCGCGTAGATTGAAGTTGATGAATGCCACTGATATCCCCAATTTCTGCAATCCTGTTCATGGTGGGGGGAACAAACTTGTTTTTTTTATTGCATTAATTGCACTTTCTGAACACTTAACACGAATATATTAGCCTACTTATATATGCTATTATTTAAATATCCAGATATGACAGTGTACATTCTAATGCTGCAAAAAGTCAGTCTGGTTTTCTCTCCTGTTGAGTGGCACTTAACTACACATAAGATATAAATTACACTAAATGGAAAGAGAAACCCAAAGCAGAAAATTAAGTTGGTGACTGGACAGAAATCTAAGACTGCTGAACTGATAGTGCAAAATCTTTATGCATCTCAGTATGTCTTTTATTCTGTTTGTTTATCGCAGTTATCTTGCTGTCTAAATTTAAACTTCATTCTATTTCAAAGTAATAAGTCAATAGTTTTGGCTCCATCATATCTCATCTCTGAGAGTGAGGAAGTGTGTGTGTGTTGTATAGTGTGCATGGGTTTTTATATGCATGTTGTATGCATGTCTGTGCATGAACAGTGCATTGGATGCCTACCCTAAACAAGGTATGTAAAGGGATTTAAGCCAGGCTTTGGTGTTGGAAAAGTGTGCAATATTAGAAATATTATTATTATTATAATCAACAATACCATCATTGTCATCATCAAATGTATCCATTGTTCTCATGAACTTACCCAAAAATGTCCAGACAAAAGCTGGCTCATTGTGGATCATCATGGCGACTGTGTCCCCAAAGTGTAGTCCAAGATGTCGCACTGTGTTGGCCACACGGTTGGCCTGGAGCTCCATAAACTCATAAGTATACACAGAGTCCTCAAAAATAAGCATTGCCTTTTTGGGCTGCTTGTCAGCATGAGACTCAAACTTGTCAATCAAGAAGCTATTCATGGCTTCTTGACGCATTTTATTCACGTGCTTCCCAAACTGAAACAACAACAAACCATCTTTATTGCTTAGATGTTTGTGCAGGGATATGTGGGTATGTGTGTCTGCTCTGCCTGTGTGTGAGTGAGAAAGACTAAGATGAGAAGAGCATCAACTGCCTATGATTGTGAGAATATAAGTTTCAGCCTTTTTATATGAGGGTATATTTTTCATGTGTACAACTTTTGTACAGAAGGCTTAGAGGGGACCTGGCTGAGGCATGCATGTCAATATGCTAACATATCCACATCTGGTATATTATTGTATCAAATAAGAACTAGAGGTCATGAGTTAGACTGGCAATTATGGTTTAGAAAGCCCCTACTTCAACAATAAATTTTTTTTCAGTCTGAGGATAAAAAGATAAATTAATAGTTACCTGTATTAATTAATGAAGTAATTACCTTTATAAGCTGAATATCATACTTGATCCATGAAAATTTTGTCTGCCAGGCAACTACTCCCACACCTGCAGCACTTGCTGTTCCTATCAGCAATTTTTCTAGCATTCCTGGCATCTTAGCTCTGACTTTCTGTAATCATTATCAAATGTCAATCATTATCATCCACAACCCCAACCACAATAACACCATCACAACAACAAATGGTCAGCATCAAGATCAGAAACAAAAAGAGGGGCAAACCAACAAAATTCAATTTCGGTCTCTTCTTATACTAAGTCCAGCGTTGTTGGCTCAAACACGGACTGACCATATGAGGAAATGGAATGGAGTGCAAGATGGAGGTTACTGCTATATACTCCCTGTTCTGCGCCGTTTCCTCTACAGACACGTATCACTAGAAACTTGTTACATAATAAATGTGAAGAATAACTATTCTTTAAGAGAAAAGGAATCTCCCTAATGATTAATTTGCATGCATTACAGTGTATATCAGTGGTTTTCAAACCTTTCCACACGCGTACCACTTTCGAAAATTCTAATTGACCTAGTATACCACCTCCCAACACTATATACAGCCCCCGTAAAATATAGATACACATTCTTTTATTTTGGCCTATGGTGCTCGCGTACCACTCGTCATACCTTCGCTTACTAGTAGTGGTAGTTTGAAAACCTCTGGTGTATATGATGTACAGTAATAAACTCTCGACGAATGAAAGATTCTCAACTGTACGATCGAAGTTCAACCTCGGACGTACATTCGCAGTTTTCGCACTAAGCAAACCCTGTGATATCGTATGATAAACTGAATTTTCTACACGAGCCAGGTAGAAACAAACGTAAAACAAAGTGCCATTCTCTACCTGGAACTTTGCAGGTACCCGCGGAGTGAGGCGTGTGCAATTTTCGAGCGATCTTTGAACTTACGTCGTCTGCTATGGCTCTTTCGGGGACTTTTTTTTAAAAAATAGATGCAAAATATAACATTTGCTTAGGCAGAAGCCATGCAGTTGTATATAAGAACCCCGGGAAGTACATTTCAATGGTCAAAAATATCTCAAGCCGAAAATAAATACTGGTTAGAGGTAGGAGAGTCACCTATACGTGCTCTTCAGAAAATGAGCAAAAATCGTGATGTCTGATCTTCGGCGTTTTTCTACCCCCAGCGCTTTTTAAGTTCTTTTTGTTGTGAAGTTTTCAACTGAAAGTTTATTATCAATACTGATCTTGAATTATTCATGTAGCCAGCAAACACGTATTATAACTGGACACTAATGACACTACGAAAATAAGAGACAGCAAACCTAACCTAGAGCTGAGCATATATACATTTTATAATAAATCTCTTCTTATAAACTGTTTCTTTTTAATCGTGTGCCATTGTTGCATTGCTTAGTTATTACATACATGTAAGCGATCACGAGAAAATCGAGCTGTAGTTCAAGGGAGGTACATCCTGTTAAGTTCTATGAATACTGATTTATCTCCCATAGTTTATCAAAACGAAAAAAAGAAGCTGGTCACTGCTGTACGCTACTCAATGGCTTTCGATCGTTTATATAATTGCATGCTGTCTGCGTTTCCACTTTATATAATCTTATCATGGGGGTCGTTTGGTGAACTTGGAATATTAGAAAACAATTCATTAGTAGGGTAAGCTGTCTCAGTCAGACTAAACAAATAATTAACCTTTGATCGTCCAAATGTGCAGAACTGTGGTCCTCCCTCAACCCTCAATCGGTTTCAGGATCAGTGGTATTTTCGCCATCACTTACTAGTTGTATAAGTATTTCTTTAGTGGCTACATAAAAAATGATCCAATATCAGATGGCAAGTGGTTTAACGTCTCAACTGATAAATGTGCTTCAAAAGATGGAGCAAACATTGTTCTTATATAAATATAGCTTGAGTCCGATAGCAGACGACGCAATCTAGTTTGGGTGGCAGCGTGGCTCAAGGGACTCGTGCAAGTCAGAACAGACAACGTTAGTGAAGAAGTTTCTTTTCTTGTACAATCGTGTTCCCCTGCAACCTACTGTTGTAGTGACCACATAAAAGAACGATTACATTTGTGTATTGTGATATGTTTATTATGTGAACAAAAATAAGCAGCAATGGGTATAGTGTCACGGACCAACACAAACTATAAGAAAGTACTGTGACCCAGTTGTCGGTGACACGAAAAGCAAAGGTGGTCGTACATAAGTTCAAAGATCGCTTAACCCAAGAACCATAGTTGGAGGCAAGTATTCTCCATTTCTGTTGCATTACACATTTAATCTGTTCTCTGTTAAGAATAACTAAACTGAAAATACATATAAGCATAGTCAACAAACTATAAAATTTAGATCAAGTTAAAAAAGTTATTTAATACATGCATGATGTGCTTGTGACATACAGTAATGTAGGCCTATGTGTGTCAGTCAACCTTTGTTAAAATTTGTTTGCAGATGATGGTAGGGTTGCAGATAGGAGTAAGCAGTAAACAACAAATCTGAATGTAGTTGTCAGGATTCAGGTTTCTTTCTAAGAATGACCTTAAGGAAAAATTTACTTCATTTTTTAATAGCAAATTTCCAGATTAAAGTGTGGACTTCTAGTTCAAAAGTTCTGAACAGTATGACTTATTCACACTACAGAAGTGCCACCACATACAAAAGCCTATTGGTTAATAAGCCCCTGTGGTATTGTCATATTTAGTATTTCTTTATACAGCTGACCCTTGGGGATAAAGTCAGGCTAGATAAGCAATTTTACAATCATTTTTCTGAAACAATCATATAGTGTATCTATAACTTGGTCATGGTGACCTTAAACCTGCAGGCCTGGGGGCTAGTAAACTCATTGCAGAAGACCATGGGTTATTTTGTATTTTTTATTATTTTACAACTACACTTACTGTATATGAAGGAGAATAGAATGTGAAATCTCACTGTTCTGTCAATATGTTTATGACTGTACATACTTCAACCTCCAATTTATTCTCACATTTACTTTAATGTTCAAAGTTTAAAACTATTTCTCTTACAATTATAATATGCCGGAATATATTATTAAAATTCATCAGATTACATCTGATTCCCACTGTTACGTTTTTATGTCTTTATAAATAGTTCTAGTCAGGGCCAGCACAGGGCTGTGTTGCACTCTAGGTGAAAGACAAATACTGCGCCCCCCTCTCTCCCCAAAAAATGAACAATTAAGTTATCAAGAAAAAAATTTAGGCTTAACTCTGTTTTCTTAACTGAAATTAACAAACCTGCTAGGCTTACATTAAAGACACAAAGCTGTAAGGGACCCGTTTGTGTAATGAAAAGTTTTGCAAAACTTGTAACACCACTATCGCAACCCTTTGCATCCACACAAGCAAAATAAGCACTATAAGAAAAAAGGAAATAAATTTAAGGTAAAGAAAGAGACAAATCGTGTTAATAAAGTATATACCGCTATATCACAGTGTATACAAATCATGCGAACTTATCTTTACAAACTCTCATGATGTCGGGGCTGTAGGACAGTATGCACTGTTCACTCTTATACAGCTAAATCCAGTTCACATATAGTCCTATAGAACAGTTCAGTTCACAGATCTTCTATTAGACCTTTACTGATTCAGCTTAGCAAGGATGATAACGCCAAGCACCCAAACAGACCATTACAAAGTACATTCAGACAACAGCACGAGATGTCTGCAGCCACTCAGAAAAGTGAGGTTTTTACAGGGTCCTGTGGGTTTGAAGTTTAAAGTTAAGACTACCTTTCCCTCTCCCCCCCCCCATCTTGGTTGTCCAGCCCTGTTAATGTGATCTGACTTTCTTTTAAGTGGGAGAGATTTATCTCTACCCTTCTCCACTAAGCCACCCCACTTAGGTGCTTTCAATCTTTCTCTCCTCTCTCTTTCTCATCTCACCGACAACTATCAAGTAACATCGCACCACCTTCTTTGTCCAGTCTTCTAATCTGATCGACTAGTCAATAACTGTGAGAGATTTATCACTACCCTTTGGGCCTTTCCACCTAGCACCTTGGCAAGTGCTTTCAATCTGTTCTCTTCTTTCTCATCTTACAGAGGAACCAACAACTAAAACCGATCTGACTACATGTTTGCTGCTTAAAAATAGTACAAAAGTGGTTTTCTACAAGAACTGATTATGACCAGAAGTCTTAGAACCCAGAAGTGTCAAAGAATGGCTTATTAAAATTAAATCTTTTTCGAGAATTTGCTCTCCGTTTTGATTAATAACTTATAAGTAAGAACTACTTTTTGTCAAGAAAAGGTACGTCTGTTTTTCAATTGCAGGCGTGCATAATGCACACATGGATACTTGCATGTCTACCAAATCAGACCTACACTTATAAATAGGGGGATTTCAAACACTGGTGTAAAAGGCTTTATGGAGTAGCAACTGACTGCACACTGATGGAGACAAGAAATCTGTAGCAACTTGCTCTGGTCTTCTTTTTCTGTGTGGTCTAAAACTCAAGCTATCACAGCATCTAGACCACCCTCATCGCAGCTACCACATGTTCCCATCCAAAGTCACACCTGACAGGTGGATGGGGCGGTACAAGGTAGAGTCTTGGAGATGCTAACAATACAAAGTTGTAAATCATGGTGTCAAGGCAGCTGCTCAAAAACATTCCAATAGCTAGATCAGTGTTTGGCCTGATAGGGTTTGTTGAAAACTAGAGAAGTATAGAGACTACAGGTCTTAGTATGCATTATCACTTAATAACCAATTTCAAATATTCTGTCAATAGAGCATAACAACAAGCTGTCCATTCAAACTGTAAATAAACAGACACTCTTAGATATAAAAATAAACAAAAATTACAATTAGACAACTAAATAAAGCGTAATACACCAATCAAACCAAACATAATAATAAATTTAATAAATAATAAGAAAGTTAAATATTCATGACTATGTCTCAACAGTAAGTACAAGACTATAGGCCATCAGTGTCACCGCTGTACACATCACTAAGGAGAAAACAGGTTCGTGACAGTGAATTAAATAAATTGATCTGAAATTTGACAATAAAAATATATATAATATTTAACTTCAAGTGACTCTGATATTTGTTTGCTAAAGGCTTTAATATTTTTATTAACTAAGAACGCGATCGTGACATTAGCTAAGTTCCCTCGGGTTGTAAGTGTAAAACCTACAAGCAGAGGAAAGGTGTCCTGCTAATGTCATTCTATGAAAATGATATTTTTCCCTAACACTTTTCAGCACTTAAAAAAACGAAACAGCAGGCCATTTTTGCTCCCCCTCCCTCCGTCACTGCGCCACCAGGCCCTTCCCCACCTGCCAATGCCGCCCCAAACCCCTGCCCTTCCCCACCCCTCTGCTGCCCCATCTCCACCCTCTACTTCCTGGTTCTAGTAGGTATATATGAATGCAAGGTTTAGATATTCCTAATCTCCATTTGCATACAGTAGATTATGCCATAACCATTTCAAAATCACAATTGTGAAGTCACAACCTTTAGACAAAAGGCAAAATCTATTTAAGAGAATTCAAAATCACATGAAATATGAATGTACACACTATGAAATATAATTACACAAGGCAAGGCAAATTATACAGACTGGTAACCCAGAAGCAAGAGATAGGTACACATTGTGCAATATATACACATTGGTATGTGTAGGCAAATTATATAAATTGGGATACAAATGCAAACAATATGTACATGTTGCAAGATACACATATGGGGCAAAGCAAATTATACAGGATGGTGACACACAAATAGATGCACGCTCCATGCAATATATATATATACATAAACAATAGGATGATGACACAAATGCGAGACATTACACGAAATGTAAAATAATCACAAGAGGTAAAGCAAGTAAGACAGGTTAGTGGCACAAAAGTGCTAGAAATATGAATTTTCACACTGAATAAAATTTTACACAAATATCTGGGGCAAAGTTCTACATGTTTAAAGTGCATGTAGAAAATCAAAATAACCCTTATGTCTCTTTGATAATCAAAGCAAAAGTTTATTCTCCTTTAATCATAAATGTAGTAACAGGAAGTGAATTCCAGATCGATTATTACAGACCTTTTGATATCAAAGGTATGTGCCAACATGTTTTAGTACTCGCCATAAGGCCTCATTCTGATTTCAAGATCGCACTTTTGTGAATAAAGTCCCATAAGGAAAGAATGGTTTAACGACGAACTTGTATTTTACACGGTTTTACCCGGGGAGGGGGAGGGAAGTAGTAGTAAAAGGGGCTGGCTATTATTTGCCTAGGCCTTGCGGCCCCACTTACGAGTCACTTGAATTTGGAGCGTCCGGTAGTGTATTGGTGAAAACACTCGCTTGAGAGGCCTAGGTGTATGATCTCGTCTCAGGACACTATAATTATATGTGACGCCGACCTCGGAAAGGCTTCCCTAGTATCCCGGTTTCCTACCTCTTCCTTCATGCGAAATCACCTCATAATGGAAACACTATCCTGCGAACAAATCTTTATTTATGAGGGTAGCAGAATAAGCAAAAGATAAGCTTTTTTACATGGAGCCCTCGGACTAATTCCTTGCTGGCAGGCTGCCCTGACTACCTCATTCAGAGACTCCAGAGAGTACAGAACTCTGCTGCGCGTCTGCATTGTGCTTAGAGCAAGGAAAAGGGACCATGTCACTCCTCTCCTTCGTTTTCTACACTGGCTACCCATCCGTTCTCGCATTCAGTACAAACTGTCTGTGCTGTGCTTTATAATTTCTTTGCTGGCTCCTGTCCTGACTATTTCTCTGAACTTCTCATCCCTTACTCTCCGGCCAGACAACTACGCTCTTCGTCTGACGACCGTATCCTAACTGTTCCTGTCACCAGAACAACAACATATGGTCACAGGACTTTTGGCTACTTTGCTGCAAAACAATGGAACTCTCTCCCTTTCCATATCCGCCACCTTCCTACAATTGAATCTTTCAAATGTGCACTGAAAACGCACCTCTTCCTTGAGCATTACTCCTAACACAGTCCACACAATGCTCGTCCTTCTTACACCCCCCCCCATCCCTTCCCTCTTGCTACTTTACCCATCTTTCTCGGCAGAATCACTATATTTCTACTTGATGCCTTTTGTTTTCTGTTTCGTCGTCAGTACTGTTGTTTTCTTTCGTCCTCTTTGTTCTGTATCTACTTAGTCCACGTCTTAGCGTTAAGAGCGTGCTCTCTATGAGTGTGAATATGCGCTATACAAATCTTCACTATTATTATTTATTATTAGAAATAAAAACATTACATTAATTCAGAACACGGCAATAAAAACGGTTTGTCAGTCTGACGTATTTGATTAACCATCAAAACTGTAAAATAGGTAGGTCAAGTTTTTTTTTTTTAAGTGAATGGGTCCTATATATATTGCGGTCAGTACCACGTTAAAAAAAAAACGAAAAAGACACTTATTAGTGCTGTTTGTGTAATATGTATTGTTTTCGTGCTCCACAGTTCAAAAACTCGTAAAAAATAGTCTATCGCTATTTTTAATGGCCAAACTTCCACCGCCTCGCATTAAAGAATGGCTTTGAATAGTGGGAGGGAGGATACTTGACAAGTTAGATCGAAGCGGAGCGTGAGTGGTGGCCTCCCCCTCCCCCTCCCAAGCCATCAGTCCTCCCATGAGAATGGATAGGAGTTCTCTGCCCGGAGAAAACTCGGGAGGAATCTCGAGTAGGACCACAGTAAGTCTGTGAGTAGGACTGTGGGTGAGTAAGTCTGTGGGATGAAAAAACATAACATTCAAACATCTCGGGGAGGGGATATAAGCAGCGAAAAAGCATATTGATCTGAACTCGATGAAGGAGCTGCACGCAGAATGAGTTTTAAAAAATCGTAGTAGTGCAAGTTTTGAACCGATTTGCGACTGTTGTCATCATCCAGAATGTCACGAGGGTGGGATTATAAAGTGCTTTGAAGTTCCGCTTAGTGCTATTAGGTGTTACTGAAGGTGCAGTCTTAACAGGAAGACGAGATGGTAATTAGCACCGATGCCAGGAGAGTTGACTGGTGAAGGGTGGTATTTGGTGAAGGACGAGTGACGATAAAAGGAATAAGGAAACGATAAAAGAGAGACAGCAGCGACGTTCATGATTTCATATCGTCTGTTGCCGTTCGGCTCGTTATTTATTGGCTTCTTCTCGTTGTTACAGTTAAAGACAATCATTTTGGTTTAGTTGTATTAAACGTGCGCTTAGATTCCCTTTAGCCAGTTATAAAATGCGGTTTCCAGATTGGGATAGGAGCTGTTTCTTTCAAGACTTGGTATCGGGAACAGTACTTCTTTTCATGGTAGGTTTTTAGGAGTCAGGAAAACAAAAATGAAAAAAATAGTGCTGCTGTTCTTTAGATCATGGATGTTGACATTTTTAAAAGGGAAATTAGGATAATGTGGTGGGAAATAAAATAATGAAATTAAGCAAAAAATAAGGGAATAAGATATGCATGATTACTCTTTATTTTAACTTGTTTTAAAAATGATATGTTCAGATCCCACATTGCTGTCTACAGAAATAAGTAAGTCAAACCCCTTATTAAAAGAAACCACAAGATAAAATTGCATTTTTCTGATAATGTCTCTATTCAAGACCCAACCCTGGCATGCATCATTTTACAGGCTCTCTCTCTCACCTACATACAAGCATAGATACATAAGTACCATAGAACTAAAACAAGGTGTATGGTGTGACTTCTTTGGCCTGATAAGAAAATGACTAATAAAATGGTGCCCCATGTTATATATATATATATCTTTTTTAATCTCTGATAAATGAAATATGATGTGTGGGCTAGGTTGGTCTGCACATTATGAAAACACCCGAATAGTACTTATGACAGGTTTCCAGGTCCTTGTATGTTATGTGGTCCTTAGACAGTTCAGTGTGTGACCCCTAGATGGACTAGATGTTACACTATATTTGGTCTAATATAGTGGATTTGACTCCTTGATGATGTTCTTAATAAGAGATAGGTTTGCTTATTGATAAGTATTTTATGCTTTTATTATAGTTTAAGTTAGGAGGTGTTTTATTTCTTATTGTTACTATTCTTCTGAGCCATTCATTTTCATTCATAAGCACATCAGATTATTCCAAAACATCCAAGATGAGAGAGCTGCTCGACAAATGTAAATAGAGGTTTTAACTTTTAGTTATAGTCTTTAAGCCATTGAAAGGTAATCTGCAACAGCAGCTCTTAACTTTTTAAAAATTATATTCATAACATTGCCATCTGAGCTATGACCTAGTTTATTCAGACTTTTGTAGTACATCTGTACTGATTAGGTAAAGGAGTTCTGAAAACTGCAGTCTTTCTTCATAGTGAACTTTATCGGGTATGTCTTTATGCATTAGGTAAATTTATTATATCTGTCAAAAAATACAGGGTTTTAAAATTGTGTCTGATACAAAATTGAACTTTAACATGAACACTCTTTCTCTGGGTCAATTGTGCAACAAAGTTGATTTCAGTTGGTCAAATACACTGTTAATCTCTACAAGAATGTTGCTGCTCTTGTTGGTTAATAAGTTCTTTGTAAATGCCTTTTCCCCCTTGTATAGGGTCATGGCAGCTTGTTTGTTTTATTATTGATGACACTGTTGGATTTATTATGAAGTATTTAGAACATTAATTTATAAAGTGTATAATGCTAAAGATTAATCCAAAAGATTAAATATAATGGGGTGGGTTTAAAAATATGGACCTTATTGCTTTGGACTTAATGTGAATTTGTATAAGAACCTGTTTATAGAAGAGTGATGGTGACAGTTCATGTAATGTAATTTTATTTGTACATTGTATGCAAGCAAAGGTAGAAGAAATGAGGGAAGATGATCCAAAAGGATGCTATATTAATGTGCATGTGTGTGTGTGTTTGTGCTTTGTTTCTTTTTGTTTATGTGCTTTTTCTGTTTCTATGTGGGAGCGTTCTTAGTGCTATTGTATTGCTGTAATAATTGTGATTTGAAATAAAACTTTAAAAAAAACACTCTTTCTCTGTTGTTATATTTTACTCTGATTTATTTTTAATTTTTTTCATTTCAATTTCATGATTTTAGTTTGGTGATGTTGGTTTTATGGTGTAATTATCACTTGTAATGCTTTCTGACTTGAATAAGCTTAAAATTGACTATTAGAAAAAATAGTGAGTTAAAACAGGTTAGGGCAAGTCTTGTTCAGACAACAGCTCCAACGATAAAAGCTGAAGTGGATGTATTTATTATCATGCAAATTTATTCATTTTCTTTTCCCCTCATTTTGTGCCTATCCTGGGACAAACTGTAGTTACTCTACATGATGATTACAGAAGGGCTGAGCGAAGATGCCAGGAAAGCTGGACAAGGTGCTTATAGGAGCTGCAGGTGCTGCAGGTTTGGGAGTAGTTGCCTGGCAGACAACATTCCCATGGATCAAGTATGATATTCAGCTTATGAAGGTAACTAATACATTAATTAATGCAAGTAATACATTTATGGTTTTAAACTCATTTTGAACCGTAAAAGAACTGGGGATCTTGAGGTGTTGAGGTATGTGCTTTTCAAAACCACACTTGTAACCAATGACCTAAGGTTGAGACTTATTAATGGGAAAAAAAAAATTTTAGAAACTGAAGAATTGTATTTTGAGAGGGATTGGTCCATCTTCAAAATCATTTAGCAAAAGTTACTTTGATAAGTGCTCTAGGTAGATTGTTTTAGGAATCAACTATGCTTTTTCTTTTAATAGGACGACTTAGCTAGATGTGTAAGATTGTATTTCCAAAATCTAAGTAAATAACTCATCTCTTTCCTAGAGAGCCAAGCACACCTAAAATCACCATACCGAGAGAGAGAGAGAGATCATTAACATGGTGTCATGGATATAATTAATGTGTGGCCCTAGTAGTAGATTGCCTGTAGCCTGACAACCAAAGTAAATGCATATAGATTTCTGATGTCATGGTCTTTTAAATCTTTCTGTGTTAATATTGCTAGTATTTTCTTCTGATTTTAGTTTCATAATTTAAAAATGTTTTTGCAAGGGGTAAGGTGTTGCACTTTATTTCAAGACTTCTTATTTTAGCCGTGTAGTGTAAGTAAGGAAGAAAGGTAAGAAATCTTTGTCTAATAATGGCTGAGGCTTTTGCTGTGCCAAGCAAATGCTTTTTATGCCTACCTGACCCAAGCCCACTCACAGATTTTTGCAAATTTATGAAAATTATAAGAAGGCTTGCTGTTGTTTCAGCTGGGGAAATATTTCTTGAAAATACGCGAAGAAGCCATGAATAGCTTCTTGATTGACAAATTTGAGACCCATGCAGACAACCAGCCCAAGAAGGCAATGCTTATTTTTGAGGACTCTGTGTATACTTACGAGTTTATGGAGCTCCAGGCTAACCGTGTGGCCAATGCAATGCGATGTCTTGGACTTGGTTTGGGGGACACAGTTGCCATGATAATCCACAATGAGCCAGCATTTGTCTGGACATTTTTGGGTAAGTTTATGAGGAAAATACACTTCTTTTTATGAACAACTTGTTCATTTTATCACTGTTGTACTTTTATTTCAAGATCTAAAATAAAAATTTGAGTAGTTCACTTAGATCAAAACTGCTTGAAAGGTTAGGTCGGTTGGTATTGCTGAGAGACTTTGTGTGTGCCAGAGGCAAAGTGTAATCCTTGCTGTTTGGGTAACAAGATTTTAGCCCTTGCGCCATCTGGCTCATTAAAATTATGAGGTTCTTTTAAACAATAAGCAGATAGCTTTACATTCAATGTAGGCTTTATTGTAGCACACATGAAATTGATTTACTCATATATTGCAGACAGAATTTATTGTCTATCTGCTGCAGTGTTGAAAAAGAATAAGTTGAAATAATGAGGCCAGGGTGAGTGTCACAGCCACTTGCGTTCACTTAACGCCTGGACATTTGCGAGTTCTTTCACAAACGACTCTGCCTCTTTTTCGGCCTGTATACATTTAATTATATTAACAAAATATGGTAAAATACTTAATCAAGTTCTACCATAATTGTTGAAGAAAAACTAATTCTTAATACACAAACCGAAAATCACTAATTACTCAACAACTCTAATTATCAAATAGTCTAAAAGAATGTTTGTTGTCTCAGTTTGATTGTTAACAAAGAATACTAGTAAAGTTTATACTCTGGCACAAAGTCACTTTTTGATGTTCACACTGGATAATGTTCTTAATTTGTTGTCACTGGAAAACTGACGATTCGATGATTGTATATAAAAAAATAACTACATATATTCTCCACACACAAATACCCCAAACCATAAACGCTGCCTCTTGGGACCAGACGTTTTTACTCAAAATGGTGCTGTCTCAGGATGAGCCACCCAACCTCATAACACAAACGCTGCCTCTCAGGGCCAGACCTCCTCACAGAATGGCAGGCCTGACGAGAGGGGAGGGGCAGGGGTGTCTGGTGTACCCAGGCCTGCGAGGCTGCGAAGGGGGCCCGGCCTTGGTCAATGGATTTTGTTTTCTTTCGTCTTTTCCTTTTCTTTTTCTTTTAAAGAAAGGCCTGAGAAAAGAGCACCCAATCATTACACATGCAGATGTTGAGTTTCAAGTCTGTAGAATACAGTTTATATGCGTAAGGTAGGCGGAGCTCAGGTGGGAAGTGGAGTCAGC
The DNA here is from genome assembly GCA_004794655.1 of Marisa cornuarietis. Taxonomy (NCBI): domain Eukaryota; kingdom Metazoa; phylum Mollusca; class Gastropoda; order Architaenioglossa; family Ampullariidae; genus Marisa; species Marisa cornuarietis. The sequence goes on from SMMW01000555.1 coordinate 3,279,133, forward strand.
GGTATCATATCTTGCTGGACAAGCTCGGAGTGGGAAGGCTGCTGGACACCGAGGATTTATCGCGTATGACCCGACTCTAGAAGAACGTTCGTGCATTGAGATTGCTGGGTTTATGTGCCACTATGGGGAAGGGGTGGGTGGGCCTACAAGCAAATCAGAATTAACAGTGAAGAGGCAGGTATGTTACTGATGCGTGGCGTTTCTTGTGAGCTGAGAGGATGGGGGCCCGCCCCTGGTGCTACAGCCTCTAAGCGAGAGATGTCAAGGCTGCTTTTTTTGTAGTTACTTAACGACACTGAAACTTTCTTTTACAATTACTCCAGGGTAGTATGAGAAAATTAATTTCAGTTAAAACTAAAGATGATGTTCACGCTGTGGGTGGATGGGTGGGTAGGAGGTAGGGGGAAAAGTTAATGTCACTGGGATAGGGAGGATTCCGACAACCGTAACTAAAGAAGATGACGATCGGACGACCTGCGGTGATGTACCAGCATCGCCGTGCAATAACACATCGACCGGCAGGTTATTATCTTTCCTTCCACTAAATCTTCTGTATGTATATATCGCACATTTCCTTGTTGGGCACTGAGCTTAGTGCACTTAAACAAAAGCGCAGCACAAAAAACAAATACTATTGCAAAATGCTAAAACAAAAAGAGGATGTGCTGTCACAGTGTTGGGATGAAGAGAAGACAGTTAGTAGAGGTACTCACGAGAGAGATACGTCTTAAGGCCAGTTTTGAGAACTTCAAAGGTCGTTATTGTATGACAATTCACAGTGATTCTTAGAATGTTTTGCACATCGCCAGTAACCGTGCCACAAGCAGACCGTTCTGTCAGTATTCTGGTCAGAGTATAGAACGTGTTGTGGTCAACAAGATGCTAAGATCATTTAAGCAGCTTAGGATCGAGTCCTGGCAGTGGAGTCTGAACTCGCAAGAACAATCGTAAGGCCCGCAAAGCACCACTGCTGTAATTATAAGGCAATAGGTATACCAGGTATTATATGGACCTCTATTACTCAAGCGGACAGCTATAGTGTTGTATTTGTGTTATGTACGACACTGTTCCTTGTACTGTATATACGGCTAATAGTCACCTTTATCACATCTGCAGTAGGCTGTTGGAAATGAACATTGTACTGTCTTTAGGCTCTAGTCGTTTCTCTAATCTGTCGAGGTTTTAACATTGCTGTTGACGTAACATTCCTCACTCTGGGGTTGTTTTTTATGGAGCAGGGTTCTACAAGTTTGATCCTTTACCGTTTTCCTCATTTGCTAACCACTCATGTGTAAACAACTCTATGCTCAAGTAGTGATGTAGATCTTAGTGCACTTGTCCTAATGTTTGTAGTCTATATTATGTTACTGAATGAAATGTAGATATTGATCATAATATTATTATATATTGAGAAAATAATTTAAGATTAAAATTACAAGGGGCCCGGAGAGTCGTCTGTACTGGGGCCTGTGGTGACTCTCGGCGGCCCTGCAAAATGGTTCCAGCTAACTGTATCTTTCTAGGAAGACACAGCCTTCACTCCCCTACATGCAGTGTCTCGGCACTTGCCGTGTATCTCTGAGGAGTGAAGCGCTGAGCCGGCGAAAGTTAATTATATTGTCTTCCCCTTTCTCTTTCCACTATCTTTAAAAAAAAAAAACACCTATTAGTCAGGCCAGGTGCAACTTGGCCACCCGCGCTGCACTGACTGTTAACTTCCATGGCACCCCTCTGTGACAGTGAGCGTGACAAAATGAGAAAGAGCATATGGCATGCTGCGAAGCGAAGAGACTGTACAGTCATTTTTAAACACGCAACACATTTACTGCATTTTATACATTTATTAAAAAATTAAACATTTTATACATGTCAACCAAAGCACCTTTCAGTCTTGACACATTCTTTTAGTACACAGAGAGACGAGAGTAGCACAAGAGGGGAGGAAGAGAAAGAGAGGACCTCCCAGGTTTCTACTGTTTTGATTCATAACAATAGTTCAATGTATGGCTACCACAGTAAATTGCACAAATACACATTATTATGCACTTCTTATGGTATATCTTTCTAGATTGTATCTAAACAATTTTTGAAAATAGGATATGTTGTTTTTCTGTTTGCATAAATAAATATAAGCACTGTCTTAAAATTTCTAGCTGATTGCTGTCGTCACTTTCTCAGGCATTTTACTATGTGTGTCTCTTTGTATTTGTAATCGGTACAAGGGCAGGTAAGACTAAAGTTCCAGTTTTGAGTCTTAAGGAATAAGTAACTAAATGACAGAAGGGAGAAAAAAATCACACCTTTTAGAATTTGGTTTCTTTATTGATGAAACAGGAAAAAAAAAACCCATGAAAAAATAAGTAGGGTAAAGAGTCCAGATTTCTACCTTCACGGACTCTGTTCTAAGCTTACTACCACAATTTTAATATAACCCAACTCTCAACTTTTGTTAGTTCTAAACAAACAAATATATATGTTTTCTTCAAGAGGAAAAAAATAGTCCAACAAAGACTCCTGCAGATACACAAATGCATTCTATTATATCCTTCATAGAGAAACAAGCATCTTATTCATCATCTACAGTTTTTCCCCTTACACAGATATCCTATTTTTTCCTCAGATCATGTGGGCATGGTATTACTCACACAACAATGCAACTTATTCAAAATATTAATGACCAAGTTTACATATTTGGGTTAAGAGTGCTCATGTTACAGAGTTTAAGATACAGCTAACTGTATGAAAGCTTATTCTAACAGGGTTTTTTGTAATCGCTTGGTTCCAAAGTCACCATCTGTTCTTGTCTTACGAGATTCTTTTCGTTTTCTTTTACTCTGGCCTCTACTTGGACACTAAACTCAATTTCAACACATTTATTTTCAGTGTTGAATTTAATAATATAGTACTAATACAGTTCCTAAAATTTAATAACCAGCAAAGTGCAACCTTTTGGTTCCATAAGTAAGTACCAGCCTGTTCCATGGGGGTTTCCTGTACCAAGCCATGAGGTGTAACTAAAGGATACTGAAATTGGTCTATATCTGGGTTTTCTTTTTTCCCCTACAGAGTGTTTTCACCAGTACACTACCGGACGCTCCAAATTTAACTGCACTAGTAGCATAAAATAAGTAAAATAAAACAGCTGGTGACCTACACTACACTACTCCCACAGAAAAGAACTGTGGAGGTTACACTTTTATGCAATAAATTTGTATGTGCTTGTATGTTTGCATACTTTATGAAGACAACCATTCAACAGGAATGAAAACCAGTGCTAAATGTTCCGTCATTTAGCATTTTCAGTATTTGGCATTTAGGTTCTTAGATTGATAAATTATCCAATCTGCAGTATGCACTTTGCTATAATCCACACATAAACATGACTGCACAGAAAAAGCCATGTAAATGCAGTAAGTACAGTTAATGCTGTCAGGGTGTATTATAAAAGAAGAGAATGTTTATCAATATTTTCTCATTAAACAGGATTTCAGAAACTGGGGATCTCGGTGGCATTGATCAACTTCAACCTACGCACTAAACCATTGGCACATTCCATTCTGGCATGCGATCCCAAAGCTATCATTGTTGGACATGGTAAGGATTTTTATAATATGAGAATTTTTTTAAAGTTTTTCTTTTGCTTGTTCTTTTGATTTTGCTTTTCAGACTAAGTGACTTTTCTATTCTTGTGTCAAAGTTGATTGAGTTTATAAGACTTTTTACATTTAGTAACACAATAACATCGAGCTAGTGAGCATTTAACTTAAAACTGAAGCCCCATGACTCTGTTTAATAGTCTGTGTATGAACTGATAACATATTGCAGTGTCTTCTGCTTTTTAGGGCTTGATCTGCTTCATGCTGTCAGCGACGTACTACATGACCTGAAGGGACTCCCCATTTACATCCAGGGATGTAAAGATAGTGATGTGCCACTGGGAATGAATGGCTTTGACTCACTAATGGCAAGGTCCTTACCTGTGAGGATTGATCGAAGTGTACGACAAGACATGACCATGGAGTCAATCCTTTGCTACATCTATACATCAGGAACAACAGGTATTGTTTAAAATATAAAAGTATTTAAATAAAAATTAACATACACACTTTTTTCTTCATTTTATTCAGAAATGCTGTTTATGATTTTTGCACAAAAGAAATTATCAAAGATAAAGAATGGAACTAAGCCAATTGCGTCCTTTGTATATCTGTATAACCAGAAACTTAAGTCACATTTTTAAAGATTTTGTGACTTTTCAGTACTGCCAATTTTTCATATATTATTTGGGGAAAATAAGAAAAGCGAATACACAGTAGCAAGAGTTTTTGTTTATGTGATTGTCCATAACATTTGAGGTTCCACACCATGTTACCAAAATTCCAAGATTAACAAAAATTATTGGCAACTGAGTCGGAAATACCTTTTATATATATATATAATTTTGTGGAAAAAAAGCTAGACTTTATACTTGAAAATGATAAGAAACAGTTTTGTGACAAAAATTTTAAAAGCTATACCTTATCAGGTCTCTTTAATTGGCACTTTTTTTTTGTAACTAATGTCTTTTGCATTCATCAGGAATATTTAGTACTAGTGTTGCTGTAGCTATGTGAATTCTCTTTCTCCTAGATATCATTATCTATTTAGAAATTATAAATGTTTTTGCTAAATTTTAAGTATCACGATAGTACAGACTTGAAAATAAAAGGAAAATAAATGGAAGAAATTTATAAAACAAGTATGAAGATAAAACAGAAGATATTTTTATTTCTCAGTTTTGTGCCATTATGAGAAAGACAGTTTAACAATGGTTTTTTTATAATCTTCTAGACTTTCAGAAAACTGAAATAATGAGAATAAATGATGCCAAAGTAAATCAAAGTCATATTTTTAAACTGATTTCCTTCAAATTGTGTCATAGATGTATAAAATGAAAAAGGGCACCCATACACTCTTAAAAGCATACTTATAGTCACCTGAACATGCCATTATTCATCCTGAATATAAACTTATTTGTATTTTTAGGTGTAGAGGACAAGGAAAAAGCATAAAGTAACAGCCCACAGATTCCAGAGAACATTAATCATCAGAAAGAGTTTAAATTTAACAGTGATGATCAGCGACCAAGATATTTATGTAGAAAGCATTGTTGTGAAGTTTGGAACCAATTTATCATGTGTAATTCTTATATCTACAGGTCTTCCAAAGCCAGCATTTATCAGTCAAGGCAAGGGTATTGGAATATCTATTGTATTGCAAGCAGTCAAACTTTCAGCTGAAGATGTTGTGTACACATGCCTTCCTATGTACCATAGTTCCGGTGGTGGCATCGGTCTATTTGGTGTTATAGAGAGAGGTACGGTTGTACATTAACTATGTGCATGTGAAAGATTAATAAAGATGTGAATATGGCTACGCATGAACATTTGTAAGTGTCATTATGTATCCTTGTACTTGTTATCCCTTATCCTTGTTGCATATTTTGTTTCTGACCACCGAGTTTCAGAAATTGTTAGGACAAAAGAGAAGGAAAAAGGAAAAAATGTTTAAGCTTCTGTCAGTGTTAAAAGAGATAGTGTGTGCACGTGCACATATTTGTACATGCTCATTTGATTATGCAACATAAGTATCAGAAATCATGCATAGAAAAGGTACGCCTACAGACATATGTACAGCTGCAGAGAAACATTTGGTTTTTAGGTTACTATCCACTGTTTAGTATGTGACTATTTCGATTACAAACAGATGTATATATCTGTATATGTATGTTTAATGATCATGTAGTGAAAGCCGGGTTTCCTCCGCAGGGGCTACTATGATTTTGGTTGGAAAGTTCTCTGCAAGACATTTCTGGTCTGACTGCCGGAAATATGGTGCTACCATTGTTCAGTACATTGGAGAGATCTTCAGATATGTGTTAGCACAGCCACCAGTTAGTGTTTGATAGCATTTTAATCTGCTCTATAAGACTGACATACCTTGTGTGTTTTAGTTTATGGCATTCTCATTGCTTACATTTGCTCCATTGATGAGAAAGTTGAAGCATCTCTGTTTATATTTAATTGTACAAGTATCAACATGTGAATGAAGTCATATTATAAAGAATTAGTTGACATTATAATCTAGAGATGTATTCAGCAGCAGTTGAGTACATTGTTTGCTTTGATTTCATTTTTTCACAAATTTAAACCTATTTGCAGGATTACACCCAAATTTTCAGAAATCTTACAGCCACTAGCAAACCAGTTTAAAGTACTGTTTTTGTTTTCTGTTCAGCATGAACTAGACAGTGTACACAATATTAGGGCAGCAATGGGGAATGGCCTTCGTAAGGATATTTTCAAGGCAGTGCAAGAGCGATTCAAAATTCCTTTAATCTGTGAATTCTTTGGTGCAACAGAAGGTATGACAATGCTCATCAACATTGCCAATAGACCTGGGGCCATTGGACGGCTGTCTCCACTGATGGTCAGTTGACAACATTTTCTTAACATTTGCATTTCTGTCTCATTTTCTTCAATACTGTAGTATAACTTAACCTAACTTAAAAACTTGAATTACATACCCTAATTTTGAAATTCCATACTGTGAGTAATGATATTAAAACTGATATTAATCTGATTTATTTCATTAGTGGCAACTGTAGACTCACAAGATATACAGGTCTTCAAAGTGAACAGCTCTTTTTACCTAAGCAGCCAACAGAGTATTTCTTCTTTAACTTTTCCAGATGAGCCGACTGTAGGAGTTTAAGGGTTACAGCTTGTCTTTAACTAAATGAATTCTTGTTCTGGGCTGTGAGAGGACAGCAGTCCTGTTAGCTAGAAGGCTCATTTGGTGTGATAAAATATAGATGATGTGACAGTGCTTGTTTCATCCATGAAGCTAGCACTTGCTGCATATACAGTTTGTTTTCTATTTCAGAGCAAAATTGATCCAGACATTAAAGCATTGGTCAAGTTTGATTATACCACAGCTCAGCCACTGAGAGACAAAAATGGCCATTGCATCAAGGTCAAAATAGGTGAGTGCTTGAAATCTGCCTTTTTATGGGGAGAATGTTTCTTTTTAACTGATTTTCATTTGTATTTGATTTTTTTTATAAAAAAACTTTGCTTCACAAGGATGTACCATTGTTGTATTTTTTTTCTCACTTATCTGGGGGTGATGTTAAGAGAACATGTACATTCCTGGGGCCAGTATCTTATAAACTGAAGGTAACAGTTATGCTCAAGCGAGACTTTTGACAGAGAGATAAAGTTTGATTTATTTCTGCATTATGTATAACTGTAGGTAACTGGTCGATTCGACTAGGGTCAGTTCGACTAAGTCGTTTCATCTAACGGTGGAGTTGTCTATAGGACACATGAAATGCTATAGCATGCGGGCCACTTCATGACAGCCTGCCTCCTCGCAACTCTCTCTTCAACTTTCGTTATAAGGTGCATCTACATCCCCCATCCCGCACTGTCTGATCAAGGCCTTCTCAATTAAGTGGGTCAGCGGCTGTGTAACTCGGGTGTTCAAGGCCAGAACATCAGGTCTCCCCTGGCATCAGCTGAGCCTGGGAATTGTGGGCGCTTATGTAATGGGAACTGCCGCCATCGCTTCAGGGCTACACCCCTTATGTGGAAGACCAGTCTACTTAGTACCAGAGACTAGCATTTGTTTTCATTCTGACCGATTGGAAGCCAATGCTGTGTGCACGTCAATTTTTACACTTAGGTACCGTTGGATGCGTTGCCGGCATCGGGCGTTTGAGTGCTTGTTGAGTCTGTGTGGTTCAGAGCGTGCATGTGAGAGAGATTTAAATCGTTTATTATCATTCAAATCACTTCAATTTTTTTCCATTTCATGCATCCTATAGCATTTCATGCGTCCTATAGATGACTCTACCGTTAGACAAAACGAATTAGTCGAATTGCCCCTAGTCGAAACAACCGTTAGTCGAACTGACCCTAGTCGAAACGACCCATAGTCAAATAGACCGGGAACCATAACTGTACTTCATCCACCTAAATGTATGACCCTGTTTTTCTTTCTTCAAAAATGCGCAGTTAACTCTAGATTGTCAAGCAGCATTAGCTGTGGCATGCTTATTTTAAAAATGGAAACTTCCCAAAGTTAACACCAACAGTATTTTTATTTTGATGGTATTGTATTCCATGCACAGATTTTAGGTGTCATTTTGTTAGCAATTTTGTTTGTGACAGTAGAATCAAAGATATGACTTAGAAGTGTGTAGTATGTAGAGAGAGAATGTAGAGCAGAAAAAAAAATAATGCATTCTAGTTTGTGATTAATCATTTACTAGATATAAATGTTTAGGCTTGAAGAGTCAGCGGGGATTTTTATTAAGTATGTAAAAATTTTCTTTGCGTAAGAAACTTTGAATGTTCATTTTCTTAAAGAACCATTTTTACCATAAAAGCAAACACCTAGTGAATTAAACTCACTTGACCTGGGTAATTTACTGTGTAATTTTGACTGCTGCTGCATTAATGTGGACCTTTGGAATAACCACATGACAACTATATTTGCAGTCTGTATTCAGCATTCTAATAGAACTAACAGTTGTCAAGTAATTAATGCGTTGAGACTGCTTTAAAAATTTCATGGTCTCCTCCCCCCCATCCCGCCATCTTTGATATTGGCAGGTGAACCTGGTCTGTTTTTGGGCAAAGTTCCAGACGTGATACGCCAAATAAAGGAAACTGTACAAGTCTACAAGGCATCAGAAGAAGCCAATGAAAAGAAGCTTGTTAGAAATGCTTTTGTTGACGGTGATTTATATTTTAACTATGGAGATGTGTTTTTCTTGGACAAAGACTACTTCTTGTATTTTCACGACAGAATCGGTGACACATTCAGGTAAGACAGAATATGGATAAGAAAAAAGGAATAATTTATTTGCTTTTGACACAACTATAATTGACACGAATCCAGGTAAATTGTAAAACACATGCTATTTTTTTTTTTGTTAAAGATTGTGTTTTCATTTAAGGGACTCTTGTCCTGTAAAAAATATGCATAAACTATGCAGGAGAGGTCCAGACAACTTAGTGGAAATTTACAAAGAAGATAGGAAAATGTAAAAGAATTTTAAGTCTGAGATCTAATTGCTTAGGATATTGTGTAATAAACCAAACATATTGAAGCTGATAAATTTCTGTTATAAAATGTAAGTGACAGCTTTACATGCATAAAAGAATGTCACTCATGATTAAAACAATTTTTTGACAGTGATGAAGATCATGATAATATTGGCATATATGATGTACTTTTTTATTACTAATCTGTAAAACCTCCAATATGTTTATCTCAAATAATTTTAACTGGGTATCTCAAAACCCCCAACAGTTTTAACTTGGGGTTCTCAAAACCCCTTGCACTCCAGGGATTTGAAACATTGCATTTATTTGTGTGATATGTGATCTGTTTAGATATGCATAATATGGTGCACAGAGGTATAAAATCCATAAGGTGAGGCAAAAGATAAGATAATGTACCAAATAATCATGCTGAACACATTTGTTGAGTAAATGAATAAAAACTAAGTATTTAGCGTTAATATCTAACTTTGCAGGTGGAAAGGGGAAAATGTATCAACAACTGAGGTGGCAAACGTTCTTTCTTTACTTCCTTTCGTCAGTGATGCTAATGTGTATGGTGTTCAAGTACCAGGTATGATCTAATAACAATTGTTCATTTTATTATTTGATCCAATAGACAATTGCAGTTACAAAAAGAAAAGAGCTGTCAGATATTTGTCAGATATTCCTATTTCTTTTTTTCTGTAGTAGGGAATTTTCCCTTCTTTCAAGCCAATAGGCCAATGGACATTTGAACATTTTTCAGGTCATGATGGGCGTGCAGGAATGGCTGCAATCACTCTTAAAGAAGGTGATAAAATAACAGAGGCACAGCTGAAGCAGCTGTACCAGCTGTGTGAAGATGACCTGGCAAGCTATGCTCGCCCCTTATTCTTGCGTATTTTAAGTCAGGCAGTGCTGACAAGTACCTTCAAACAACAAAAATTCAACCTAGTGCAAGATGCCTATGATCTAACAAAGGTCACTGACCGTCTATACTACCGTAATACCTCAGCACAGACATACAGCCCATTGACTGCTCAAGTATTGCCAACATTTCTACAGTCACGGCTCTAAACATACTTCCTTTAGCCTGATAGTCAATGGATTCAGGGACAAGAAGAAATAGGAGAATTCATTAGCATTTGAAATAATTTTGTGCAAAAGTAATCATCTGTTGTTATCAATCCAGTTATACTTTGCAAGTTGTCTTGCTGATAATGATAACACAGAGCTCTATTTGCTCTTCTTTAAATTACTTAGAACTATGCACTAACAGATGTGTATGTAGGCTAAATAAATAATATCATTTTTATTTAGGTGACATGGAAGAAAAGCTTTATTACTTTAAACATTCTTACAGTCATTATATTTATATTTTTACAGTTCTGCACATAATTTTGATTTAGGAAGGCTGAAAAAATTTTACGGGTTAAATAGCTTTACAAATCCATGGCAGGATATGTTGCTGTTGTATTTGCAGCCCTGACCCAATTTGTCGGATTTCTTGTTGCAAGCTGTTTTGCTCAATTTATGTTGTCATCTTCAGTATACCTTGTATCAAGCTCAACTGATGCTTATGGTGTTTTGAATTCTTTGTTTTGGTACCCTTATAAAATGTCGAGTAAAAGTCATCCCCTAATCCTTTTTTTAAAAGATCATTTCAGGAGAGAAATGTTAGAGACCACAACTTTTCTCTGGGGCAGCTTTATGTGAGGACAGTGTCCATCTCCTCTCCCTCGCTGCCTTATCTTCCCCAACTCTCTGTGGAGTCAGGTACCCATTTCCAACAACTGGGTTGACTCGGAGGGAAGTTTACTGTACCATATGGGTATCAAACCGGCACACCTTTGTGTTCAAACACTAGTGCTCTATCAAGTCGGCTATCTGCTTCCCCTTATGCATCATTGGAAACATTCAAATTATTATTGAAATTGTAAACATTTTCTCCTGAAATTTTTTTAATTCCTAGGACTTTGTGATGCTGTACTTTATAGTTCTAGAGATGTTAGGCCAGTTATGGTGCCTGTTTGAATTGATATATAATAACCACATTCTTCAGTATAATGATTAATTCTATCAAGGCAAAGAACATATTGCTCTCGAGTTTTTTTGCATGTCATGTATTATCGGACATTGTAAACCATTAAGTACACTTTACAATATTTATTTATTCAGTTCAATTCAAGTCTTTCTTTACAAGAGGTAAAATAAGTGAGACATGCTTTTTTTCATTTAACCCTCGCAGCCTAAGAGTGAGCAGCCTAAGGATAAACTAAGGGCCAGGGCTATCGACAGCTCCTGTGGGCTAGGCCTATAGGTAAATTCTTAAGGGCCTAAGGGTATTAGTAACTCATAAGAGTCTAAGTCTATGAGTAAACTAAGGGCCTAAGGCTATCAACAGGTAAACTCTTAAAGACCTAAGCCTACAAGTAAACTCCAAAGGCTACAGATAAACGCCTTCATCTTTTCCCATTATAGAGACTTAGTGAAGCCATTGAGCGGAAGACTCCTTTTTTGTCTATGTCAGTTTATCAGGAAAGGTTATAGGTTGTGAAAGGAGAGAGAGTTGGGGCTCTACATTTTCTGTGCTGTGCCCGTGGTGAATCACTCAGTTCACTGTTCCTACAGCTACTGCTTTATAGACTTTTACCTTCTGCTGCTTTGTTTCTTTGTGTCTCTGTTTTGCGCATTCCAGTTGTAACTCTTACGACTAGGTAATTTATACTGGAAGTAGGAAAGTTATAATGTACAAGGCTGCTGTCAGGGGCATTTGAAAAAGGCATCATCATCAAGCTAATTTTTGTTTGAGACTATTGACCACATGCAAGATGTTATGGTGTGTCCTTAGGTTATCATTTTCATCTTTGAAAAGGCAACCCATTGCATTTGAGCTTAAAAAAAACTTTTTCAGCTATTTGCAGTGAAATTGAAGTATACTGGTGATACTTTTCATTGAGTTTTGTGAATGTTTATTCTGAACATATTTGTGCTTGCATGCAAGCAGATGCGTGAGAGAATTTTGCCGATCTGGTCAGCATGTCATTAGCTTAGTCATTTGGCATATAGAAGTAGCACGTGCACAAAATGTTTTTTGACTGTTGGAAGTTAATTGTACTCAATAATTCATAATTCTGGTCAAAAAAAACAATTTGCATTACTGAGTTAGTGTATTTCTAAAAGTGGACTATTTTTGTACTGATTTTAACTTTTAGTGTTGTGAATACCAGCCATAATCTAGCTCATAAGCTCATTTCAAGGCAGCATAGTCATAATATGCCTTTTATTCTGACCAGTTTTATTTTCTCTAGGCATACTGTGCATTGATCCTGCAAATAAGATTGTTAAAACTTCTTTTGTGAATTTTCATGTATTAGGTACATGGGAAGCAGTGCCGGATTAAGCACTGTGGAGGCCCATAGGCAGTCAAACTTTTGGGGCCCTCCCGAAGCCCCGACCCATATTGCAATTTGCACAGTTCACCGTCAATTATTTTCTTAGTTTCTTTCAGTTTAGTTTATATTTTCCATCTCACTGTCATCCGTGGATACACCTGTGTAAGTGTGTGCATGTGTGTACGCGTGCGCGCACGCGTACGACGATTGTGTGTGAATGTCTGTGCGCGTGCATGTACGTGCGCATTTGTGTACGCGTGTGATGACCGCATGCCCCGGGACAGACGACTCTCCGGGCCCCTTGTAATCGTAAATTATTTTCCGAGTATATAATAATATGTTTACAATTCGATTGTCAACATCTACATTTCATTCAGTAACGAAATATAGACTGCAAACATTAGGACAAATGAACTATTATCTACATCACTACTTGACATCAAATTGTTTACACGTGAGTGGTTATAGTAAATTAGGAAAAATGATGTTAAAGTATCAAACGTGTAGTAACCCGCTCCATAGAAAACATCCCCAGAGTAATGAAGGCCTGTTAGGTCAACAGCAATGTCAAAAGCTCAACAGATTCGTTAATACCCTCATTAAAAAAAAAAGTGTTTGCTGCTACGAACAGCAGAGCACATCAGTTATCTTTTTTTATCAACTTACATAACAAATGAGGCAAACACGCAGCACCAATCGAAAGTCCCTTCCTAGATTTAATTCGTTTATTCCTTTAGCAAAACTACACGCGCGCGATCACACACACACACACACACACAACTGGACTGAACTGCCGCCTTCAGACTCTCAGAAAGTTTGAATTCCTCCAACTTTTTATCAAGCAAACTCGGTCGACTTCAGCCCCCATCAGTCAGTATCAGTTAAAATACATGTACTTGCTCAGTTAAAGAAGACAAAGCAAATGTTTTAAATACTAATTAGCCAGTAACTGTTGTTAATTTTAATATTTAAGTAGATCAAAGGGAGAGAGTTTTCTGACATAAAATAGAAATGTTTAGCATATTTTAGCTGAATTGTAATAGTTCATAGAACAAAGTTTTGCAGTACCAATATGTCATTTTACCTGCTGACTAAAGACTTTGTAAGACTATATTTATGAGCTTTTCTCACAAAATTCATTATCATCAGTCAATTTGAGACGCTTGCGAGTCCCTCTCATCGACACTGATGTTCCTGCCTTGTCAAATGCTATTTGTCAATAAACAGAAAATCACAGAAGCATAAATTAAAAAAAAAAATACTGTACTCACCAAACAAACAAAGTGCAGCGTATCTCGGCTTTTCGAGTCTAGAAGACAGCGTGCGACAGGCAGGAGAGTGCGGTGTGTAAAAGATGTTAAACTAAGTGTGTATAGCTTTCTAAAGGTCCAACTGTCCAAGCTTTCTTTAGTCCAAGGACTCCGATTGAAAGGGATGGTCAAACACACGGCGACTTTACTAACGTCTATCTCATAAAAATGTCAGTCTACACCTCCACTTGCTCCAAACCCCGACCATTTAATTCCCATGAAAGTCCATCCCGTCCAGTCTATCAAGACTATCCCCCCCCCCTTTCCCTCTTGTTGTGTTGTCAGCAACAATGCGTTCCGGCCCATGGCCGACGGCCGGCATGGGTGGAACTTGTTGTCATCTTAGTCAGTGGCCTCTAAACTAAAAACAGGGCCAATATAATTTGCCTCTACCTTGATTGTGGGTGTCAAGACAAGGAGCAATTTAATGAAAACGTAGACAAAATAAAAATAATGTCATAGCACATCTGTAAACTTTTCTTTTCCTCCCTCCTTCATCGTGAAACAAATATACGTTACATGAAGCTCCTTAAAAACACATTCAAATATAAGCATGTGATTATTCGAAAAACAAATGTCGCAGCCACCAAAAAACTCAATATACAGCCCCATATATGATAGACATTGATAGCTTCCTCAGACAACAGCACAGAATAAGAAACATTCCGAGGTGGCTTTGGGGACGGATGGTGGGTAGATATTATCTCCTTTTTACCAGGCGCTTCATTGGCAAAGAGCAAAAGAAAGTCGGAGACTGGAAGGAAAGGTAATGACCAGCCGGCCGATGTGTTGTTGCAGGGCGAACCTGGTACATCTCCGTAGGTCGTGCGATCGTCCCTCTTAAGGTGACACCTTTATAAAAGTCCGAGTCCTCCCCTTTCCGGTGACATAACATTCCTCTCTACCTCCTACCCGCCCATCCTGGCCATCCACCTACCGCGCAGACATACCGTCTCTAAACTTCTATTATCTTTCTCATGCTAACCTCCTCTTTATCATCCTCCTCCAGCTCCAAACTTCCAGTGACACCACCGTGATCAATTTATAAGCCTAACTATTTGCGGGACAGCAGTTTTAAGAATGTTTTTTGCAATAATGTGTTTTTTTTGCTGGCTGCGATAGTATTACAGGATAATATAGTCTCATTGTATCAAGGATCTACTGTGTAGACTAATGTGTTTGTTTGGTAACGGTTAAAGAAAGTTTCAGTGTTGTTCAGGCCTGAGTCCGCATGTACATGTGCATGTGTGTACGCCAATAGTTATAAGACTCAATCCTACAAAAAATATATCATTTTATTGCGGGGCCCCTTAAGTCGTGGGGCCCATAGGCATTGCCTACTTTGCCTTGAGGTTAATCCGGCACTGATGGGAAGACAAGACAATTTTGATAATGGTGATAAAGTGGTGGGGGTTTTTTTCCCCCTTGCAGAATAAAGCCATTTTGCCCATTTCATAGTACAGCCACATTTTTGTTGGGGTCTTAATGGTAATTTTGTTCAAAGCTGAAAAGATTGCACAACTTTATAGATTAGTAGGCTTAGTGTCATTTCCCAACTAGATTATTGATGGTAAAATTATGACTTTGGATTTCAAGCAAAGTGATACCACAAATGTTGAATTTATTAAATAGCTTTGACACACATCTTTAAATTCTTAAACACCTTTAGCAGTAATTGCTTATTGCCAGATAATCAAATAAATAAATAAATTCTGTTTATGTTTGATGGTGATCTGGTAAAACAAAATCAGATATTTAAATTAAAAAGTATTGCAAGGTATTGCATTCATGACATTTTAAGGTGTGTAATAGCACACTATATAGTGAATTTTTTTAAAATCCAGAACTTTAATATTTGGGCACTGTGTTTTTTTTTAATGTTCACTGTGGGTGAGTTATTCCATATTAACTAGGAGCAAAACTTCCTTTTACCCTTGGACATTTTTACTTTTTTTTGGGGGGGGGGGGTTGTATGCATGTCATTCAGAACCTATACTTTGCATGTGAATTGTGAATGTAAGATTATACTTCTTTTCATGTGTCCTAAAAAAATTATTCATTTTTACCTATTTTCTTATATGTTTATATGTCCTTTGTAAAAATAAATAATGAATAATTTTTTGTTATGTTTTTTAATTAAGCCTGAATTGTTTCAGTTTTCACTTTAATATGCACTCTTTTGTATGTTTACTTATGTGAATACCTATTTTTTAATGTAGGCATATTTCTTTTAATTAAACCTTGTGTGTGTGAGAGAGATAGAGAGAGATTCTGTGTTCAGTGTTGTTGTGCATTATTTACTTATGTATACACACGAATGTGGAAGCTTTGCAGCAAACATGAAGTAAACCATATTAAAAAAAAAAACTTACAGTTGGAAGCACAAGGAAAGGATTGTCACAAAATGTTAAAGCTTCTAATGGTCCCATGGCTGGCGCAACACATTGTTTCCTGTAGTGTTAACATAACTCCCCAATCCATAGATGCTTAAGATGCAGTCTTTCAATCTTACCAGTAATTCATTCTTCTGTTATATTTAATTTGTTTGATGTGAATTATAAAACAGGCATTACAAATATATATATATATATATAAAAGTGGCTCCATCTAAAGTGAAAAAACATCATGCAGGGAAGTAAATTTGCTGCACTGAACTTGGTGGACTGTGATGTAGACACTTGCTGGAGACATCAATGAGGTGCTACTGTCAACAGCCTGAGGAATGCTAAGGAGCAGAAGGAATGTGCCATGGGTCATAAACGACATCCAAAGAGTGCTTTGAAGAGATAAAAGAAGAAAAGCAAACCTGAAACAGCTTCCAAATACAAGGCAGGGAGAACTGGATCGGAAGCCAGTTCTTCCTCTGGCCACCCTCCAAGATAATAATAAAAAAGGCAAAATTTATACTGCGCATACTCACACTCCTAAGGAGCATGCTCAGCGCTTAAGAACAAGAATGAGACATGGCCACATGAGCAACATATGAGGGGAAGAAGAACAAGCAAACAGCGCTTGACATGGAAGTCGATCGCTTGACTGTTGCCACTAGAGGTTCCTGTTGTCCTTCGAGTGTAGACAGACCCGTTCGAAGTCCCCTCGGGGCCCGAGGCATAGGGCATGTGCGGGGCCCTCGACCATAGTCTAGTTACCATATTAATCAAAAGCGCGGGGTCCTATTAGGCAGATGCCTCGATCGTCTGCCTGCCACTAAGCACGGACTCGCGGGGCCCGAGGCAAAGGGCATGTGCGGGGCCCTCGACGCCACGATCGCAGGGTTTTTGTTGGGATCTAAAGACACTTTTTTTCCTCAGGCACATCTGGTCTGTTATCATTGACAACACGCTGCATACACATTACAACATAAGCCTACGATTAATTTACAACAAAGGGAACCCTAGAGTCTGAAGTCGTGGTTGAGGTTGAGTTGACGGGTTTGCATCTGCCGTTAAGTAACACACAACACATACATGCGAAAGACATTCAGATTTAATAAACAAATAACATAGCAACACGTAAACATACAGCATAACATTAAAAAGTAAGTTTTCAACACTAAAAATATTTACAAGTGAATTCTCCTGGCCTTCACTGAAATCATCAATAAGTTCGCTGAAATCTAATTCCCGAGAAATGCTGTTCTCAGTTGAGAGTCTGGTCAAGTTCCTCAGGCCATTTTGGCACATCGTTGACCGCAGGTACGTTTTAATTAGTTTCAGCTTCGAGAAACTTCGTTCTCCTGACGCTACTGTCTCAGGTATTGTGAGGGCAGTTCTTAAGGCAATCCATAAATTTGGAAAATCGAATGATCGTCCTTTAATGGAGAAGAATGTCAACATCTCACGAAGGTCTCCATGCACAGAATCAGGAAAAATAGACTTCCATACATCCATTTCCTCGGCAAGCATGTATCCATCAACATCTCGGCTTATCCATATGTTAACATCTTTCAAATTCTTCCCACACTACTTCAGCACCGACTTTGACAACTCCTTGAAGTTGTAGATAAATTAAAAAAAAATTGATTATGATTCCGTAATTGTTCAAATCTTCTTTGAAGAGGCGCAACTGCTGTATACAATATCATGTTGAAGTAGTTGATGCTAAAATCCTCGTTGGCATTTCTTCCTCCCTTCATCCTCTCCTTCGTATTGTTCGTAATCAAACATTCTCCTTCTCTTTCTAATTCGTGTAGCTCTAAAAACTGGTTCTGTATCCAAATCCTTTGCAATGTCTTGCGCTAACCAGAGAGCTTGAAAATCCATTTTGACGATAATCTTTCAGCCATGTGATGTGCAAATGCCCTCCAAGCCATTTAGTGCATCTGAAAAATCTGCAGTCAGACAAAGTTCTTTACTGACCGTGTTTATTTGAAACAACAAGTCATACCAGAAGCACAAGGAATTTGAAATTCTTCAGCTCGTTAGCCAGTGATTCAGTTTCACTCCAAGTTTTTGGATCGTTCGTTTCTTCTGACAGTTTGACTAATGCATCATAAAAGTTTCCAGCTTGATACTTCACAGCTTTCACGCTGTCTACACAACACTCAAATCTTGTTTCGCATAAAGGTTTGGGAGTCAGCTCTGTCACAAACTGATGAAAGATTTCCCACCTTTTCCCAAATCCAAAGAAGAGAACGTACAATCGTTGCAGGATGCCGAAAAATGTCATACCTCCTGTGCAACATTTGGCCATATCGCCAAGCAGGAGGTTGTAACTGTGACAAGCACAGAGGAAAAATAATTAAGGCGCGTGGATTTATTTCCCTAAGACGCGCTTGGACGCGCCGTTGCCATAACCTTGGCCACGTATATCGACAAAATATAGTTCCAGTTTTTCTAGCTCTTCTAGAAGGACATCAGTCAGATTCTCTCCCTTGCTTTCAGAAACAACGAAATCAATGAAATGTTCATATACTCCTAGAGGAACGTCATCGACGGAACCGTCTGAAACGTACCGTACTGTTAGGGACATTATTTGCTCTTCGTGGCTGATTTCCGATGTGCAGTCTAGTATCACACACAAATACTTTGCAAATTTTATTCTCTTGATGATAGTCGATTGCACCTTAATTGTTTCCCATGAGAGAAATCAGTTAACTGAATTCAATTTCCCAAGTAGTGATCGTGAATTTCGCCGGTCATTGCCCTTCCCAAGTGATCTTGCATGATCGGATCAAATCGAACAATCAGTTGAACTAGCCCAAGAAAGTTACCATTGTGTGGCTCTACAGTTTATCTACTGGTCCACGGAATGCCATGTTGTGTTCTGCTAGGAACTGCACAATAGCAAGCAGACGTTCAAAAACGCTCGCCATCGAGACCTCTCTTCGTTAATTATTTGCTGGTTAATTTTTTCCACTGTGCATTTCTTGTCCAGTCGTAATTCAAGTTCCAACCCCTCTAATAGGTGTCATGTGAGATTCTGATCTTTCATGCTCAGAAAGACGCACGCTCGCATTTTTCCAATCACGGAATCCATCAAGCGCTAAAGCGGAATTCATGTTTGCAAACAGCTTAATTGCAGCAGAAACAGAAGACGCAGTCCTTCGATTAGGAGTATGCCAGCCTTTGACGATTCCCAATTTGTCCATCTGTAAGCTTCTCTTCAGGTAGTTTATTGAAAACCTGCGTTTTGTTCCACGGTCTCTAAAGAGTTCGTTTGCGTGGTCTGTGGCGCAATGGACAACTAACTCACACGCAGCACCTCCGTTACAACACATACATACACGCATTCGCCTAGTCAATAACACTGGATGGTTGAATATAAAATAATAAAAATATAATTAAACAAAAGAGCAGCAGGTAAAGCAAATCATATATAACAATACTACACTAGTTCTACTGATAAATCACAAGATTACGACGGACTTAGCTCCCTTGAAGTCACTGCTTCGCGACCGTATGCGCAAGCCTCTCCTCTCACAGGCGGCTAACAGTTTCCTTCTCACATTCACCGTTCAGATTTCACAAGGATAGTCCACAGTTCACAAATATACACAATGTCCAAGAATTACAACAGTTCGATGGTGAAACACACTTGACTTTACCACATTTAAGCTAAATTCCCCAGCACAAACTATCATTTCTCACATACAAATTTATGTCTACTTCGAGACGGACATCCTATCTCCAGCTCGTGGTTCGGAAAAAGTGAGTTTTATTTCCCACGGATGTTTCTGCCTCCACGTGGTGTGTCTCCAGTCCCCCCCCCCCCTTTTTGTTTTTGTTGACCGATTCAGGGGACTGGCCGACACTAAACTTTCCCACGGCCGCTTCTAGTCGGCTGGCCGCGCATCACTGGTCAGGCTTTATGGCCACCCGCCTTGACAATCCCTTCAGGCGGTGGCGGTGGTAACCTGACCAGTGGACCGTTGGTGGTTCACACGCTGTCTTACTCCAAGTAGAAAATACATTTTCTACACGGTCTCTCGGAAATTCGATATCTTCATTTTTTTAGTATCTTTCATTACCAAGAAGTCTCGATCAGAATTCAGAAGTGCTTAGGCAGTCGGGCCAAAATGCAGTTACCATTATTAATCAAAAGCGCGGGGCCCTACAGGCAGATGCCTCGTCCGCCTGCGGCCTGCCCCTAAGCACGGCTGCATACAATATATACATATATTGTGTGTATGCGTGCGCGCGAGAGAGAAACAAATTATTTCAACATGTATACATGATCTCCTTTTATATAATGTATATGTATGTATTATCTCTTTATATCATGTATGTATTACTGCTAGTACGAGCACTATTTGGATTTGCACTTGGGGATAAATATCGATCGTCATGCAGTTATCTCCTGCGCGCAATGGGTACCCCTTACACTTGCATACAGCCACCCTTTCTAAGCCCGTCTCTCTCTCTCTCTCACCCCCCCCCCCTAAAAGTAGAAGACGGGGAAGCGAGTGAAGTCAAACTATATAAATGCAATACAACGCGTCACGAGTACAGACTTGTAAGTGGGATCAGGGTTTGTTGTGCATAGGAAATGTCTGTTGTCATTGTGTGTGTGTGTGTGTGTGTGTGTGTGTGTGTGTGACTACGTCTGATCACGTTTGGGATATATCCGACAGCGTTTGCCTGTTTTGAGACTTTCACGTCGTCTTTCAGCGTGTGGAGGGGTTGGGGGGGGGGGTTTAGAATAAAAGAAAATACGGAATCCTCCCTTGCCTCGTTCCGAAAACCGGATGAGAGGTCCATCGCGTGCTCCGACAGACGAACAGAGGATTACTTCAGAAAGGATATCGCCAGTCGACTTTGGAATCATATATCGTCCAAAAATGTGGTTCACCGAAGCTGGAGAAATTGTAGAAATGTTCCGCAGCAGTTTTCCGTTGTCTTTTTTGTTTTTTGTTCCAATATTCATTCTGATTTCACCCGTAAGTCCTGTCTACGCAGCGCAAGAATTCAACGTTTATAGGATGCAACAGTTTGACCTACAAGGATCGTCTTATGGTAAGCTTTTCTTTTTTCTCTAGTGCAGAATTTTCAAAAGCCATGTGCCTTAATAACCTGCGTGTAAAATTCGATCGAAATTTATTTTCAAAAGTATTTATATCAGACATCGTGACTGCAACTTACTAGTCGTACTGCATATCAGCAGAAGTACATTTGCTTGGACTGCACTAATAAAAAATTGTAAAGAAATACATATTGTGATTATTGTCATAACAAGAGCTTTGCAAATGGATTTTACTGTGTACATCTTTCCACACACTGCTAAGTGGTTCAGTGTCTGTTTTGACTTGATCTTATTCAATAAGTTATTGAGTAAAATCATTATGCGTCTAAGTGCATATATAGGCCTAGTTTTTTTTGGAAATAAAAATTGACAGTAAATGATTTAGTTATGCCCTGTCATCAACACATTAACAGAAAACTACATTTAATAAGTTTATTTTAAGGCAATGTTTAAACATTCATTTATTAGTTTTATTTTCAATCTGCCACCTTTATCATAGAGTATTACAATAGAGATGTTGTTCTTTAGAAATAAAATTGACAGTCACCATTTTTCACCATAGACATTCACCTCTTTTGGTAGGATGCAAGAGCTCGCTAGTGAATGTGGAGGCTAGGCCAATTGATTCAAAAATGCTGACCCGCCGTTGCGTGGTGGCAAGGCTTAGAGATGTTACAGTGCCAAAGTTCCGAGACCTTATGGCCCAGAATGCAGGGGCATTGCTGGTGCTTTTGCCAAAAACCTTCCTGGATCTAACAGCAGAGGAGGAGGAGGTAATGCTTGTTCACAAGCATAAAAGAAACTAAGTTATTATTTTAGATACTTTAAAAAAATCTTAGAATGCAGGACATTACAATAAGAAATGTGTAAACATTTATTTAAAAAAAATAAGAAAAATAATTTTAGATTTTTGTTTTAGGTGTATTTTGGACATTATGTATATACAATCACATGTATCTGCATGGTTTCAGCACCTACAAAGCTTAGAGCGTGACCTAATGCAAGAGGAGGTAAATCTGCCTGTCTATTTTGCCCATGAGACAGAAGAGCTGCAGAGGTTGTATGAAGAACTTGTGCATGGGTCAGCTGGAGACCAAGCCAGCACTGCTTGGGAAGGTTGGTATTAGTTGGTGGACAAAGGCAAAAGATCTATAATTACGGAAAGTTGCTAATAGAGGGTGGACCAAAAGATAGATCTGTTCTGTAATGGCAAATAAAAATTGAACAAACAACTGCTTAGCATGATAATTTAAATTTATTAACAGAACGATTCATGGATTTTTTCATGTGATACCAGTGCAGCAGTGCTAGATGTGAGTGTGAAAGTGCAGCCCTAAATGGCTTGAAAGGTCCTGTGAATGACTTAACAGGTGTCAGACTATGGAGTCAAATATCTTTTGGAAAACAGCCATAGCCAGCTAGAGGCTTTGAAGCAGATTTATACACCATTGAAGCCTCAGTGGAGAGTGGGTTGTGCATGCTTGCAGTGGCTCTTCTTTGGGCAGACATTTCTGAAGATTAATTCAGATGTTGACTTCTTATTATCTAGAGCTCAAAAGCCGCACAACAACACATACAGATACATTTTAAAAATAAAATTCCAGCGTTTGGTTTAGCATTTGGAGCACACTTTCTTTGATTCTCTTCTGATCCTCTTAGACTTTGCATTCCTTGTACTGACTTCAATTAAAAACATGCTTCGGCTCTGTTTGTGGCACACACACAACAGGAACCAGCTGCCTCTCCACATTCGCAAGAAGTCCCCTCTTTCTTCTTATTAAAGCTCTTTGAAAACTTGTTTTTCTTGGACCAGAGTCTTGATCTTGTAGCACTGTGCACGTGTCTGTGTGTGCGTCTTATGCGAGTGAGAAATTTGCATTTTTTTTTTTTTTTTGCAAGAGAGGGTGCCTGTTAAATATTACATTTATTATTACTTACATTTCTGTGAAATGCAGTGAACATCAATAGTGTTTAATGTTATCAGTGTGTTAAAGAGCTAAACATGTAGTAGACATCAAAATTAACTGTTTTAGCAGCACAGAACATAGACAAGATAAGAGATTCGTTGTTAAATAATACTCTCTTCAGATCCTACATGAGGAAAAAATAGGTATTTATCACTTATGTCCTTAACACTTTGAAAGGTTCTTACAACATACTTATTTGGCACCAACCCTCAACCCTAGGAAACCTGTCCGTAGTGAAGAACATCATGCTGCACTATAATACAGTATGTGATTATCTTATGACTGCAGCATTGTTGAGCTCTGCCACAGCCAATGGCTTCCAGATAGTGGTCAATGGTGCTCAGTCAAAAGCGCTGCCAGAGTTTTCAGTCACAAACCTGCAGGGTCGACTTTCAGGACACGGCATTGAGGAACAGCTTCCAACTATTGTCCTTTCTGCTTACTATGATGCGACTGGTATTGCACCAGTATGTTAATTTACTTTTTCTTTTTAACTGTTATTTCAATTTTTACACTTCTACAGCATTGACAATTCATGACTGTTAACCAGAAAAAAGTGGGTGAGACAAGGGTTTTTTTTTTTTTGTTAAAAAGAAGCTGACTTGATGTTCTCATGATCTGCAGATCTGTCCACAGTTTTGCCATGAAAATGATATAAAATGTGATATTATGCTGACATTTAGTATAATATAATGGATGATGTTATCTTTTTAAAGGCTCTTTTTGATAAAATGTTGCATTTAACATTGATTATATCTAAAGTAACAACCTTGGGAAACAGTTTATATACAATTCTGTATATACAATTCTGTACATAGTATTAGAATGGTGTCAAGGAGATATATGTGTACATATTTGAATATACATGTATATTCAATATTGAGATGATGCAGTTTAGTATTTTAATAAATTTGTTATTATAAGCATAGATTTTTACATCATTTCAGGGCCTTGCATATGGGGCAGACTCAAATGGAAGTGGTGTGGTAGCATTGTTGGAACTAGCCCGCCTTTTCTCCAAGCTTTATACTAACTCGCGCACTCATGCCAAGTATCCTTTTGAGACACTGTTGTACACATCATGAAACGCTGTTCAGTTGTAAAATTAGTTGTATTGCAGTTCTCTTTAGGTAAAATAGTGGACTAGATGCATAACTATTTTTAAAAAAAATTGCACATTTGGATTTTTGTTAGGTTGCCTTTTGAATTTTGGCTATTGTTTTATTTCTAAGGTCCACCAAACTCGCCTTCCCTGTTGTAACTTAGCCTTAGGTAGTAAAAAACTAATATTGATGAGAAAATAAAGGAAACATTTATTGATGTATAAGCAGGAAATGATATGCATTAATAGTTCATTTGTCAGCCGCTAGATAATATAATAGTGTACAGGTTCCCTGGGTGGTGGTGTGGTGGCCCTTGTGCAGGTGCATTGCATGAGCAAGCAGTTATTTGACAGCCAGGTAGCCAACTTGTCCTTGACTGCTTTGGATACAACCTTGTTTTTCTTCTGTCTGGTGGAGGCAAGTTTAACTATCAAGGTACCAAGCGATGGATTGAGGACAATCTAGAATCAACAGGTGAACATGTATAGACATGTAGAACACACAGCTTACATTCAGAAAATGTTTGAAATCCTAACATCCAGAATTTACTGTGCCATTGCCTTATTCAAAGAAAACTGAGGACTGTCCTTTTCAGTTGAGTTACTTAAATAGTAGAGATGTTTGCCATAGCATTGAGAGGCCAAACTTGCTTTTTCAACAGACTCCAACCTCTTGGCTGATGTTGCCTTTGTCCTTTGCCTTGATTCGCTGGGGTCAGGTGATTCTCTTCATTTGCATGTGTCAAAACCACCAAAAGAGGACAGTGAAGGTGGTATTTTCCTTAAAGTAAGTTTTCATATTTGTGACAATAGTTATCTTCATGATATTCAATAACTCCTTATTGTCTTTGTTAAGAGTTCCAATAACAAAGCTAAAATGTCATTTAAAGGACACCATCTCAATTAAGGTTATTTTTTTTGAAAGTGCTTTTTTGTGTAACAAATAACAGGTAGTAACAATTTTATTCATAGTACATGCATATTTTAAATTATTTAGATTTTGAAGTATTTTTGTGGTTTTTTTTAGTAACTAAGTAATTTACAGTTTTAAATCTTGTTAACAGCTCTTGAGTTCTTGTAACTATTAAAAAATGTCTTCAAAGTGTTCATGCTCCTCTTACAGTCATTAAGCTTAAAGGTTTCTTAGTATGTCTGAATGTCTGTATGTTTAATTTTTGTTATATATATTTACTTTTCTGCATGACAAGAGATAAAATTGCCAAAAAATTTTGACAGAATGTGGAACAGGCAGCAGCTGCCCGTGATCCACCTGTGGAGTTCTCGATGGTTCACAAAAAGATCAACCTTGCAGATGAGCTGCTGGCATGGGAACATGAGCGCTTCAGTATTAAGCGCTTGCTGGCCTTCACTGCATCCCACTTAGACTCACCAAAGTCACTAAACAGATCAACCATCTTGGATACCAGGTAAAACCTTGAAATCTTGGTTATGTTAAAGTGACCAGTTGTTGAATGTTTATTCCCCATGGGGAATAATTGCATCTAAATACTTTTTAAAATATTTTTTACTTCTTTTATTTCTTTGGCTAAAAATTAAGATTATTGTCGAATTTCAGAGCCGGGGCCAAAATTCTTGTTTTAGAAAAGCAGTTGTATTCTCAAAGCATTTGCAAGAAAAAGTTTTATTTCCTTTTGATTTTGTGATTTCATTGTTTGCAAGTAAAAGGCTTATTGTTTTCTTTTTTCAGAGATCGTGTTAATCAAAAAACTCTCTCACGCAACATCTATGTGGTAGCTGATGCACTTGCTAGGCACATGTACAACCTCACCAATCTGGGTACTTTCTCTCTCTTCACAGAGGCACTGGTAGGTCCATTCCAGCTTGTAGAGAAAGTGCTTACCACAAGTAATACAAATAAAATAGTTATAATTTACTCAAACACAGGATAGAGTTGAGATGTGTTAAATTTTGTTGTTTTGTAAAATGCCATAAAAAACAGCATTTCAAGTAGTTGGGCGTAGAGGCCATTTTATGCTTACGTTTCAACAACCATTTCGGTTGCTCTTTTTTATGAATTTATTCATATAACAAAAAAAGACCTTGTGGTACTTTAAGTCTTTTGAATGTGAACAGTTTATAGTGTAAGTAGATATTTAACAAGCACCTATAGTAGTTTTTTTCCTTCGTTTCACGTGCTAGTAAGTGCATTCAGTTTAGAACAATATTTTGTCTGAATTTACAAATATAAAGCAAAGATTAATAGATTGTTTTGGTTAATCAATTACTGACAGGGTTTACAAGAAGAGGGGCAGATATCTTGGCTTGATTTCTTAACGGAACAGCCCAGAGCTGCACCACTGCTGCCACCAGAGAGTTCCATTCTCAACATGCTGGAAGACAGCTTGAACCGATTTCTGAAGGACGTGCGGCGTAGCACTTTCAGGGCTGACAGACGGTGAGAGCTGAAGCTGAATTGTGCCAGTTTTGTTAGAAATCCACTATAGTGCTGTTAGCATGAGGCAGTTGAAGGAAGGAAAGAGAGATATTTTGACCTGGCAATCTGGAATATTCTGTAGCTCTACATGTGTCTGGGTTTATGTGCCTTTGTTTTTTGCAGAGATCCCGAGTTTGTTTTCTACACAGGAGCTGTGTACAGTATGAATGCCTTCAAGTAAGTGCTCATCTCCTGTGTTTGTGCTTTTGGACAAAAAGTGTAGATGAACATCTCTCCATGTCTTGCTGCCCTTTTTTTTTTAAATATTACAGTGCATTGAGAAATATTGTTATTGTGTATGATCTGAAATAGACTGTAGGAAACCAGTTAACCACCATACTGTATGAAAAAACACCTGCATATATGCATGCTGTCAGTGTATAAGTACATAAACAGATGTGTTTATCTTACATGGTCTGTTTTCTGACAAACTATATTTCTGTGTTACTTGTTCTTTCAGTGTGAAACCAGCTGTCTTCGACCTTTTCCTGGCAGTGGTCATAACTGTCTACCTGACAGTCATCTACCTGTTAGCGACTGTAAGTGAGATTTGGCCATGATTATCTTCATTTGTTCATACTGTCATGTCCTTTATTTACTTTTCCTAATCTTCTGCTGGCTTGGCTATCATCTGCCTCCATTTCAGCTCTTATAGGAAACCTGCTTACTTTCATTAGTATTGTTATAAGTCCCTGTTTAATTTCTTATTTCTGTATGCAATTTTGCTATTTTGCAGTGGACTTAAAAAAAAAATTCTCCAACCTAAGTGTGGCAAAGAAATAAATGTATATAAGTAGCCTAGTCAGTGGGAAACTGTAATTATTATAACTTGGGTTTTCACTCTCCTTTTTATATAAGTAGCTAGCTCACAAAGCAGGAAACATTATTACAATAACTGTTCTATCCTAACATCTTTTTTCAAGCAAAATAGCGAGTGATGAATAACAAAGGAAGTATCATGACTTTTGAACGGCAACCATGCCTCAAGTTCTTCATACTCTCCACTATATATTGCTTGTCTTTTGTTTGTACACACTTGTAGAATTTCCATCTAATCTATGGGGTGTTCCGAAAGATGATGTCATCTGCACATAAGGTGAAAAGCTCTTGAAGTATCCAGCTGATGTCAGGTTGGTTTTAAGTTTAGGCGTAGTGTACTGTTGCATATTTTAATTTCTTTGGGGCCCTCATAATCTCGCTGTGATATAGCCTTAGTAGCTGACATGGCATTAAACACAAACAACCAACCTTCATAATCGTTCTCATTGCAAATAATATAAGTAGGCATATTTGACTTGTAATGCTATTCTCAGGCATAAGGACATTGCTGAAGGTTTTATGTGGTAGTAATGTTTCAAGTGAAACTTGAAGCTGAAGTGTACAGAAGGATATCAAAGAAGCAAACAGAGCAGTGTTGCCCTATGGCACTTGCTAGGTCAAATCAAAAAGAACTTTTGTGATGCAAAAAGATTCATGGAGCATCCGTATATCAATCAAAAGTAATATGGCACTCTTTGCTAGGTCAAATCAAAAAGAAGTTTTGCGATGCAAAAAAGATTCAAGGAGCATTTGTATATCTATCAAAAGTAGAACATAGTAACTTAAAAAAAATCTTTTCTTGTTAGTGATCATATTGGAGGTTATTTTGCTGAGTAGCATGAAATTTGTTCCTTTCCCTTATCATTCAGGTGGCAAAAGTGACAGTACCTCAGAGTCCTGTTCAGCGGTCTGGCTCACAAAGGAGCGGGCATTAGCAACACCTCTGGCCATTGGTGTCATGGTGTAGCTTTGAAAAATGTATTGTTTTGACCTGTTGCTCCAAGTCCCAGCTCACATCGGAGTTGGTCCCAGCAGCTTTTATGTTAATCGCCATTTTGAAGCCAGTGCTGATGCCTTTTACAATGTGTGTGTTTTGTCCAAAGTGAACCTGCAGCAGGAAGTGAGTGGATTTCATATACCTCCTTGTTACTGTACTGCCTTTTGAGAATTTTGTACTGTGTGTGTGGGGTTTTTTTGCTTTTTTTTTTTTTACAACAAGTGTATTTTGTCATTATCTCCTTCCATGTTGCTTATGGGATACATCTGATGTTCTATCCATTTTATTGCCTGTGTCCATCTTTCCATCTGAGGATGTGGAATGGAGGAGTAGAAGCACCCATGGAAAATGTTCAAACAAACTGAGATTGTACATCTGCTTGAAAAAATCCATGTTTTTTGGTATGTGACAGAAAAACACTTAAGTTTTGAATTCAAGAGGTAAACTTTTCTAAATCTTTTTTTTTTTAAAGTCTTTTGACTATATAAAACGTTTCCCTTATCTCTAAAACATGTTCTTTTGTGCTCATCGTCATTCCCTTGCCAGTTTACATAAGTATTATTCTGTTGCTCAGAACAAAAGTCGCAAGCATGCTTCGTTGATTCCAGTCAGTGTGATATTTATAATTGTCATTATTCAACAGTAGCAGCATGGCATCTAAGGAGCAAAGGAACTGAAAATATTTAGAGAATGTGATAGGCATAAAAAAGAGCATCAGTCAGATGTCGTTCATGGATTTCAAATGAAAAAAATGATGTTCAGAGGTTTTTCTGGGAAATAAAAAAAGGGGTGCCAGGGGCCCTCTTAATGGACAAAAGGAGCCCCTTCAAAACGAACACATTTTCACTGCTTTTTCTGATATATGTTTGATATGTAGTCCAAAATAATTACAAGAAACTTACATATAGATATCATTTTTTTACATACAGATATCATTTTTTTCTTTTATTAATAAAACATCATCATTAGTCTAAATTGGCAAACTAATTAAACTTTGTGTCAGTCTCATTGGTGCTATTAGCTAAGGTTTACACACTTTTCTGTCGCATTAATGCATACGCTGAATCTTGTCCTTGAAATGTTCTTACTGTCCTACTTGCATGGGTTACAAAGTCTTCTGTTGTTTTTTTTTCCCGTGACAGCATTGTGGTCAGCAAGTGACCCATTATTTTATTCTCATGAAAACATTTAAATTCTCCTTAGGACAACTTCAAGGAGATGACTTTATTAATTTTAATAATAATAATGAAGTGAATTTATATACCACTTTACCCCACCATCATAGTGCTCCACAAAAAATGTAAACAGTAATGGTATCAAAACAAAGAGTTCGTTGTGTTCATAGTTAGTATAGCTACTCATCTTGAAAAGGTGAATGCTATCTGCATAGATGCAGTCACCACCTCAATACCAAACTTAACTAACCCTTTCTAGCCTTCTCTTCTTCTCTGACAGTCTTTTAACATGCTGCTGTGATTTGTAGTTGTAGTGATATCAATGGTAATGGTAGTGGTGGTGCCAGCAACAACATATAATTGTCCATTTTTAATGCATACATGACTCTCATCAAGGTTGCACAATGGCACTGAAGAAAATGGATGAAGCGGGAGGCAGGATTGTAGACATTAAATCAGAGGATCAAGTCCCAACTAGTCGACTCACGTAGATCCAGAATCTAAAGTGGCAGGAGAGGAAGGGGGTGTTGTGAGGAAAAAGGGCCATATACCAGAAAGTGTTGAGCAACTGCAGGGAAGTAGAGAATTAATCTAGCAAATGGAAAATGGGAATTAATATGGTGCAGATATATGGTGTTCATTATATGATGGAAAAAAGACAATAATGGGGCACAGACTCAGGAAAACATTCCAGAACAGTGGCAGGCAAACTACTAAAAAAACCAAATCAACACTATTCAGCAGACACCAAACAACAAAAACTTAAGTGCACTACAAGGTGGAAAAAACAGGGAAAGCTAGTCCCCTCAAGCTGGTAAGGCGAAGAGACAATTTTGATGGCTGAAGCCCCTCTCAGTCTGCAGTGTGGTATGGCATAAGGTGGCACAAATTTCCAAGAGTAAAAAAAAAAGGCAAACTAATCCCTGTGAACGTCTAACAACAATTTATACAGCTTTTGTTGTGTCTCTAAAATGTGCATTTTTTAATAACTTGTGGGGAAACCTTTCAGCAAGGGACAGTATAAACTTTTTTTTAATTCAAAACTAGTTGGCTTGCACTAGAAAACAGCCCACCACACAGCCTTGCTGTCAACCTTTTGTTTTATTTCTAAGTTTGTTCTTTAATCAAATGAAAACTACCCACAACTGAAGCCAGCAAAAGGTCAACTAATAAAACAATTTTTTATTAGTAATTGTTCTTATCAATATATGCAGATTACTTTCTTGAATGGTTAAATTATGCTCAATTGTTTTGGAGAAGAACATTTTTTTCTTTAAATCATAAATGCTACTCAGCAAGTATCATGGATTATTAATCCTATGAAGAAATCTTCCTCAAAATATGCAGAAACAATAAAAACAAATTTTATGCAAAACCGTGAGCTAAGTCAGCAACAATTTTATCCTGTCAAGTTCCGAAAAAGGCTGCAAGGACAAAAGAAAATAGTTAACCTGGCTGAAATCTTTCTGAATTTCTGCTTCTGAAGAATCTCTTTAGTGCTTGTGGTCAGGCGTTTGAGCATGCCTTTGCAGCGTATTCGATAGGTAATGTACACAACCAGGCTGGGAAGTGTGTTATTCTTATTGTGGTCTAAAGCACACTTTATATCTCATGCCATTGTCTTTGTTTAACCAAGGCCATTTTTGCAGCCATTCCCACTGAAAATTTTTCTGGGGGTAGCCACAGTCTCCGATAGATTCTTTGTCATTGTCCAAATCATTCAATAACTCATTGTCCACATTCTTAATTTTACGTTTCTGTGGTGCAGTCAACTCACAAGATAAGTTTTTCCTAGTTTTTATCAATGTTCTAAGGCATGTTCTGTTTTTCTAGTGGTGAACGAAAAATCAACAGGTCACTCTTTCTTCATATTGGAACAATCCACTTCAAAGCTGTGCATTTCACCAGTTTACTTCCTGGTGCAAAATTTGGTGACATGGATAGCAACTGGCCAATCAGTCGGTTTTGAAGGCCAGCGCAAAGAATTTTTGAAGTGTTGCACTGTGTGCTCAAATGCATGCCAGCTACAGTATTTTTGCCAGTACATGTGCCCCCTCAACAAAACTTTGTGGAAAGCTCACAAGGCTGCAGCCTAGAGTAATGTCTGAAGTTCAAAATCTATGTATAGAAAATGTTCACCTCTTTTTTTTTTAACAAAATCACTACACCAGTAGGTTCTCAGTAAAACAGTCCTTAAGTATCTACACCCTCTGAAAATCTTTTGCACCACAAAGAGCCCATTGTTTTAATCATCCAGGCATTTTTTTAAAAATACCTTAACTTAGGTTTCACAAATTAAGATCTTGTGTACATAATTATTTTAAACTGCAGGATAAATTGAATTATACGCAGCATTGTAAACCATTATTCAGTATGTTTGATTTTTAAGTGTAAAAGAGTGTCATTGATTCCTATGCAGATTTGGACACAAAATCAGAAATTAAAAAATGCATAAGAAAAAAATCACATTTTTGAGTGTTCATTTACATTCCATTTTAATTATTATTTGGCTTGCTATAGTGTAAACCAGTAAACGTCCTCTCTTTCTCTTGGAAATATCATTTCTTCACCCTCAACATTATTGCCTGGTCATTTTAAAACTAAAATGTCCTGAAGGTTTGGAGAAAGGGCTAAATCTAATTTCAAAATCATCGCACAGTAACCCTACATGTGTAGAGCCATCCCCATCTCAAGCACACAACAGGCTGCCACACACTCCCTTACTATGCATTTCAATACCTCATCCACAACAAAAAGTGCAAGCATACACCATGAACGTAGATCAACGTTCATGCATACACCCAAGGAACTGTGTTGCTTAGCTAGACATTCCTGTGCACACGCATGCAGACCATCAGAAAACAAAAACAATGAGGGGTATAGGAAAGGTAATTTTTTTAAACACATAAAGAATGTACACCAAGAATAAAGTGGTGAGGTCCAACACTAAAGTTTCATGGAGGAAAAAAACAGCAACAGGGAAGAATGAAAATGGCTATAAAATGAAAGTCCCATAAATATGGAATGTAAAAGCTATGTAGTACAGCAGTCACACAAAAGGAAAAAAATCCCTGGTTAAGCAAACTAGCTTTCTTCCCCCCAAAGTCTAAGAATTTAAATTTCTTAAGTATGCTTCCGTACAATTCAGACATTAGAACAACCAGTCCAATAGGGTTCCTCCCACATCCCATCTCACTGTGTAAAAACAATTTCTAACCCTGATGAGATGCTTACAAGGTCCACAGAGGATTTTGTACAATGTACATAAAGTGTCCACAAGTTCATCCAAACAAATGCTGCATCACTACTGTAATAAAATGCTAATTCAAGTCAAAAATGAAATTAAAACCTACTCGTTTAAAAAGTCCTTGGGTTAGAACAATAAGAGAATATGGAGTTTTCACACCTTTGCAACTCTTTTTTTTCCCCAAAAATCTTTTACACACAAGATACTTGAAGCCTAATCTGAGAGCAGTTCTTATTCAATGAGTTCATTAACATTAAGTTCATCAATTCATTTCATACAAATTCCCAAATTTGAGTGAAGACCTCTGTACACACAAAAATACAAGCCTTTTAATATTGCAGTTCTCACCTGGGTTGTGGAAAGAGGTCTACCAAATCTCATTTCCTGTGACAGCGACGTCATGAATCTTGGTGGGATGACTGCAATGCTGCTTTAGTATATGCTGGCTGCAGCCTTCAGTGAAATCATAAGAACACATTTAAGTCAAACCATGTATTTTTTAAAAAGTGAATTAAAAATTCACTGTGTGTTCTTGTAACAACAGCTCTCAACTTAAATTTTAATTTTGTAATTAATTTGGGTTTTCTTTCATAAAAGGTTATCAAAGAAATCAGTATGATACCGCCATCTTGTAAGATGTGCACATTGGACACATTTTTGTAATAATAATCATGATTAGATACAGTTTTTGCATAATGTGGAAATGTGTACAGAAGCTGTAGAGAGCTGCCTTTGTTGTTTCTGCTTTGAAAGGTAGCCAAAAGTCAGGAGTTCAGAGGTGACTTTGGATTATATTTGTGACAATGATCATCAGACAAGGTAGCAGATAGCATAAACTGTACAATTAATTACTGATGGGGCCAGTACATCATGCTGATGTCATGCCAAAACGTTCTTGTGAATAACAGGGTGTTGTTTTCAACTGTGATTGTGTATTGCTGAATACTGACTCCTTTTTTGTTTTTTTAACTGCTGCTTGAATATTGGGTATTCTCACCACCAAGACTGATTAATGAAGAGAATCCCAGTCCACTCTTACGAACACATTTTGTGATGATCAGATGAAAACAGGTAACTTACAGCCATCACCAGCATGTTGCAAAGAACCTAGTGATCCATGCTGCATGACTCTGAGATTACACTCAATCTTCTGTTAGTGTAAAATCGGCATTTTACAAAAGGTTTTTCCATACTATCTCCAAAACAAAAATATTACTGATGAACATTTCTACATACCAGGACTTCGCAAAGCTTTTGACAAACTGCTGCCTACTTTAATAAGAATTAACAGATCATAAGCCAAACATGTCCAGACATGCTATTCAACCTATCAACAATGTCGTTTACCAAGCTGTTATTTCATAAGCAAGAGTGGTGATAAAATTAGCAAAAAACCAAATGTGGTAAACAACATGAATAAGCACTGCATCCTGTTTAGTCTTCACCCTAGCAGAAAACATGTTAATTACCTAAAAAAAAAAAAAAAAAAACTCACACCAAAAGGCATTTATGAATATCTTTCAATACATACAATTTACTCAGTCTTCAAATTTGTAATTGCATAAATCACACCTACAGCAAATTATAATGTGCATGTCTGTACAGGTTACAAAATGCAAACCAAGAATAATGAGGTGAATTAAATTATTGAAAAAAAGATGCTGTAGTATGATTGGGCCAGGTGATCTGCAGGGTCTTGTCACCATCAGTTTACAGAAGTCACATTTTTTTTAAATCGATATTTATAACTGTTCATCCCTGCCGTTTTCTGAGTGCACAACCATAAATATTTTTTTATTTACATTTTTTTAAGCCATGGCCTAAGACCTGAACATTTCAATGAGCTGTCATATTGGTTGTATTGCACAGATAGTGTTGTACTGCCAAGTAACAGTAACCCATAACAAGCAACTAAGGTAATTTCATTTAGCTGGGTAAATGCAGGAAAACGATTTATGGGCATTAGCTTCCTGTGACTGCTTGATGTAAGATTACTAACACATATATTGGAAAACATTAATGCCCAGTAGAAAATAAAGACTGCTAGTTTACAGCTGAAATAAACATATGCACAAGAAATAAATACGTGATCAAATTGTTGATGCATTCATTCATTCTTTTGACCTTGTTGGTCTGTGGTCAAACGGTACTAGTCATTGTCAGGGCAGTAGGGGTTGCCAAGGATAGGGCTGTATGGGCACACTAGCTGACAAAGCTTACCACCAGAGGCCTTGATCATGGCTTGGGGAAAAAAGTCCTACATCGATGTTTTTTCTCCCTTTTTATTTTTAACTTAATAAAAAATGGTCCTGCCTTTGGCTGGAGTTTAACTAGATTGCACTGTGCAGTATTCTGCTTGTAAGTTCAATGCTGAATGTGGTTTCTATAAAATTTTACTTTTTAAATAAAATTTCTTTAAAAGACAGCTGGAAAAAACATGAAAATAGAGGAAGAAATATGATTAAAAAACAAAGGGATAAGCTATATTTCTGTGGTTGAGTGGCATACCATGGAATAGAAACTCTACAGCCAAAGGCCTCCGGTAAAATCAAGGAAAAAGCAAGGATTTAACACAAAGCCTGTTTAACAAAACAACTGATTATTGTTAATGATGGAAAAGAACAGAGGGACCACGGACTCAAACAACAGTCCACATGAATATAAAAGTACCTAATAGGTAACATAAAAAGGAATGACCAAAGCTCACTCTATATGCATCCATACACACACTGAGAGCACTCTACAACCATCCATCCACCCACCTACACACACAAGCAGCAAACAATTGGAGTGGTCTTCTGGAGACATTAAATGTCATGCTCACATTATCCACAGAATTATAAACGTCTTTACTTGAGATCCTTACAGCATTATACAGCTTGACACACTAAGCTGAATATAGAGATAGCCAGTGATAAATATGCAACAAAAGATTTAGAATTTATAATCTTGTGTTATCTGCAAGTCTCATATCTTTTCTGGTAATTTCTTCGTGTACACATAAACTTTTCTGCAGATATTTGCATTTGGGTCACACATAAAAACTGAACAGCACTTCTAAGTCTTTGTCCAAAGCAAGCAAAAAAAACAAAAACATTCCCAGTTATTTTTGTTTACACTTTTCTGGTTTGAGGTCAAGAACGAAGGGCTTTGTCAAAGAGATATTTAAATCCATTACAACTATCTTAAAACCTTTAACATTCCGTTCTGCCTCCCCCTCCCCCCAAAAAAAAATAAACTGGTCAAAATATGGAAATAAATATTAGAAAAGCCTGCATTGTTTCATTGAACATAGACAAACAAGGAAAAAACACTATGCAATTTCCAACCAATAGCATTATTTCAAGCACTCTTGAATTTTTCAGCAATAAGAGAATCCAGCTTTGCACCCTTCCCATCTTTTTTCCTGGATTCTGATGAGGGCAGCCAATCTTCATCAAGTGTGCCATCTTGTCCTGCATCCTCCTTGTCCGTGTCGGACAAATCTTGTAGGAAATCTCCTGTCCTATGCAAACCCCTCTGCCTCTCGGAAAGTCTCCGACTCTTTTTAATAGCCACCTCCTCCTCTTCTTCCTCCTCATCGGCGTGTTTATCTCCTTCTTCTTCTTCTTCTTCATTATGTGTGCGCTTCAGGTCTGATTCCAATGACCCTGGTGTTTCTGTCTCATCGGTAAGAGCTTGAAAATGTAAGGAGGGCAAACCCTCAGTTTTCATCACTCCTTCCTCATCCTCTTCATCATCAAACTCATCATTTTCATCCTCACACTCATCTTCATCTGCTTCATCCATATCTCCACCTTCTTTATGTTTGCGGTTGCTGCCTGAGGATCTCCGTGGAATTTTTCTGGGCGTGGATTTTCTCTGCTTGCGACTAGAGGCTTTGTCTGGGACATCAAGGGAGGAACTGTCAAGTCCATCCATTGTCTCATCACCCGAGGGTTCTTCTCGTGCTCGCCGGGAGCTAAGGTAGTTTACAACATCCTCTTCCATGCTCTCAGTACTCTCATTCAAGCCATGCTTCACCTTCTTGTGGCGGTTGAGGTTTCCTACACCACAAATAATTTTCATATTGGACACAACATAATCTCAAATATAATGTAGACACAGTATGATCACAGATATTTTTTCATGTAAACTGTGGTTTGGCAAATGAATGACAAAATTTCATTAAAATTTTCACCATTAACGTGCATAAGAAAATATAGAAAGTAATTTTGTAAACTTTGGTAGGAAAACCATCTTGTTAACAGAATTCAACACTTTGCCTCTTAAGACACAAGCTACTTCATATGGTACAGAACGCAAAGTTTGGTTTTAAGGACTCTGCAGCTGCTAAAGAGCATGGGAGCTTCTTTGACTCTGGAACAAAGAGCTTTGACCTACAATGACAATAAATACAGTGCATAGCCCCCTTAAAAGTATGCAAGGTCCTTCCATTTTACAGTACAATCTATTCTCCCCATACCTGTCTGCCTAGTAGAAATTATTTTATTAGTTCTGTGATTTGTTACTATTAGTACATAGCCTTGTACTACAAAAGTTTGTTTGCACATGGCAGTATACATTTGCTATCACATAAGGATCCCAGGTACTCTTGCAGTTCTGACTGCTTACCTTTTAGTGTAAAGGAGCTTCCACAAAAGCAGACATAGGGCTTGGTGTTATTGTGCATGTGCATATGCCCATGTAAGTTGTGAAGACGCCCAAATTCCTTGCCTGAAGATAAAGAAACACATCTACATGCACACACTATAATAATAATGGCATCACAATAACACTGCATAACAATAGCATCAAAGTTCAACATTCTTCACAATGCTTGCAGCAACAGTATGAGAAAGGAAATGAGTGTGGCTACCATTCAAGGGACCAATTTATCTACAACTATTATTGCTCTACACACATTCTACAAGACTTTGATAAGAAAGTTAGTCTAATATAAGCATAGTTAAGATAGTGTGCACTTACTGCATAGCTGGCATTTGTAGGGTTTGTGATCAGCATGGACCACCATGTGTGCCTTGAGTGTCTGAGGTTGGGTGAAGGTCTTATCACAGCAGTCACACTTGTATGAGCGTTCGGCTTTATGTATCAACATGTGACGCTGCATGTTGGCACGCTGGTTGAACGCCCGTCCGCAAATTGGGCAGCTGAATGGTCTGAGGCCAGTGTGTGTGAACTGGTGAGCTCGAAGGTGGTGTTCCTGAATTAAGACAGACAACCTGAGGTCCACCATTCTCTTACACCATGTATTAGGCAAAATGCACAGGATGAGAGAGATGTAATTCTGCATGTCTAATCATGGACAACAGTATTTAACAGCAAAATTTGCAGCCGTCCAACAGCTATTCAATCCTGCAAACCCAAGATATAATTATGGGAGGTACCTATCTCTTTTAACATTTTTGCCAAGATGCTGAAATAACAGAAGGTAATGTAAAAAAGGAAAGTGGAATTGTTAAAAACAGGATTCAACAATGACCACACCGTTATATTATAAACCAGTGTGTGTAATGTATACAACATATAAACTTAGATCATAACATGCTTCATAAATTTTAATTACTGGAAAAATGCAAACATTTGAGGTGAATGAATATTTTGCCAACAACTATGCTAAAATTTGTTTTGGCAGTCAAGCCAATTATTTATGCAAAGGTCACATCTACAAAACGAAGGCTGATGCCTGAACAGATTAAACAGTACAAAACTAGAAATATTATCTTCTGTCAATACAAAAGTTTACCTTCATAAAATCCATTCCACACTCTGTGCACATATAAGGCCGACTGCCGGAGTGTATGACAACATGGTCTTTAAGCTGACTAGGGTAGCGGAACTTGCGTCCACAGAAGGTGCAGATTAGCTCCTCACGATTCTCATGCAGAAGCTGATGC
The DNA here is from genome assembly GCA_004794655.1 of Marisa cornuarietis. Lineage (NCBI taxonomy): Eukaryota > Metazoa > Mollusca > Gastropoda > Architaenioglossa > Ampullariidae > Marisa > Marisa cornuarietis. Next base: position 3,318,050 of record SMMW01000555.1, read on the forward strand.
TGACTCAGCTGTGCAGCATTAGGGAACTCCTATAACAGGTGGAGAAACAAGTGCCATTAGTGCCACATGAAAACAGGGACGGTGTGCTGCAATGTCCCAAATTAACCACAGACTCCTCAGATATCTTTCCTCTTAAATAAAAACAAAAAAAACCACAACTATATTTAGTAAATATATCATTTGAGCAAACACTCTGTATAGGTAAGATGCATTCACGTCAAGTATGACAGCTGTATCGCACATTGTGTGACTTTTTGTAGTGAAGCACACAAGCTTGTACATATACGTACGTGTTAGTATGTGTGTGTGTGTGTGTGCGCGCCTGCGCGCAAAGTGTAATTATCATCATCCATCCATTTCTTCACTGGTACTAGCTGATCACTAGATAAGCAGGCCCACCAGTGCCCGTCATTGGAGGAACTGACGACACAGCATTTGACTAGGCTTGAGATGGTCTTGAACAGCGTTAAGCAGGTCTTGCATGGAGGGACCAGTCCACTCCATCTTTGCAATCCAATTCTTCCTCTGTCTACTTTGGCTACAACCGACTGGAGGACAGTTTTTAAATAGTGTCATGCCAGACGACATGGCCAAACCAGGCCAGCTTGCACCATTTCACCAGTGTGAGAAGGGTTTCCTTGCATCCCACCATGGTGGGGACCATGCTTTATATAAAATTGTTGGTCTTCTGTTCTTTCCATGAGATTCAGAGTAATTTTCTCTAACACTTGGTTTCAGATGCTTGAATTTGTCATTCAGTGCGAGTAAGCAAACTCACAGCTACAAAGAAGAATGGGAACTATGAGGCACTTGTACAGCCTGTACTGGGTGATAGACCTTATGCTCTTGCTTTGCCAGAACCTGTATCCTGTTCAGCTTGGCCATTGGTGCTGTCACTGCTGCAATCCTGATCTGAATGACTGCCATGCAGTTTTCATCTTTGGAAAGCGTGGTGCCCAAATATCTAATTCTGTTTACCACCTCAAGCTGTACTTCATTTGCGTAGACCTCTGCTTTGCCGTGCCCGATAGTGTTTGCTCTTGTCAGCACTGATCTTCATCCCGTATACATTGGAACTGTATGACATCCTGTTTGCAAGGTCTGCAACTTGCTGTTGCTGCCTGCCAATAGGTCAGTCATCTGCAAAGTGCAGATTGCATAAAGGCCTCCCACCAACAGAGATGTGGGGTAATGAAGAGTCTCTCCCATGATGCTCTCCAAGAAGATGTTAAACAGCATGGATGACAGGCGGCCATTGTTGTCTGAAAGAAGTCTCCCACCAAGTTGTTAACTACTACTGTACTCCTTTTGTAAAACACCAATGATCTGAACAAGATCCTCTTCAATATCGAATCTCCACATCCCATGCTATACCCCCCCCCCATGCTGAACTCAGTCAAATCATCCACATCGATGAAGTCATAGTTAATTAACCTTTCTCTGGTGCTGTAGGTATTTTTCTAGCAGGATGCAACTGTTCAAAATCTGTTAACTGTGTTCCTGCCTGCTCTGAGTTATTCAATTAACAGAAAAAGAGAACGTTCTTAGTGTTCAATTATTATATTATTATTTAATTTCAATTTATGCTTTGCACTATTATTTTATAAACTTGTGATTACTATTTATCAGATTTTATTAGTGTGCAGACTTACCTAGAGACATATTTTTGCTTAGGTCTTTGGTGCACATCTGAAGTCTTATATGAGCCTCTTTCACAAGAAAATTTTTTAACTTGTTGATTTTGAACTGGACTGAGCAAGCTGGGAGCATCTACTGGCTTCATCTATTTCATCATCTCATTTTTCATTCTATAGACATAATTTTTGCATGTTATGTTGCCTGAATCCATGTATGTGTTCTTATTATTCCACCTGTGTACTTTATTATTATTATTTCTCTCGACTGTGAGTGAAGCACATACTATCTGTATGTCCTTTGACTCTGTATTACTTTGTCATTTGTTTTGGTTTGTTTAAAGCGCATTGAGTCTGCTCTATAGTGGAGAAATACGCTATATAATTATGCTTATTATTATTATTAAAACAAGGTGTCCAATAAAAGTGTTTGCATTCATAACATAGTTTATACTTCGAATAAACCTTATTGAAACATATTGTGAGTCATGTCTGTAGTTGTAGCTTTTATTTAAATGCCTAAAAAAAAAAAAAAGGTAAAGGTAAAGGTCATCCCATAACCTTTTCAGGTCGTAGGGGAGTGAGGTGTTAGAGACCCCACTTTTCTCGGGGCCAGCTTTTACATGAGGGTGGTGCCAATCTCCTCTCCCTCGCTGCCTTACCTTCCCTAACCCTCTATGGAGTCAGGTACCCATTCCCGTCAGCTGGGTCGACTGGGGGAAGTTTGCTGCGCTTATTGGGAATTGAACCAGCGCGCTCTCGGTTCGGAAGCCAGCGCTCTAACCACTCGGCCATCCGCTTCCCAAATGCCTAAAACTAAGCTGGAAATGAGTTTTGTTTTCAGTACACTCCAAGGTAAAGTTTCAAAGCTGGAACTTTAAAGAACCTGTTCAAAAGTACATTTTGGGAAACATGCCTTTATCCTGTATATCCTGGCTTTGTGCTCACCTCCCCACATTCCAGACAACAGTGTTCCCCAGATGTTGTTGAGTCCTGTAGATGGCGCTCCTTATGAAGACGCAGCTCGCTGGGATATGTGAAGCCACGCCCACAAACATCACAATAGTATGGCTTAGAGTCAAGATGCACTGCCTGATGGCGCTTCAGGTGGCTGATCTGTGTGAAACCTTTACCACACAACTGGCCCCCCAAAAAATTCCATTAAAAAAATTCATTAAGATAAGTCTTCAGGACAAAGGTAAACAATTAAGGTCAGAGCGCTAATCCCAAAATGAATACTTTAGTTTAAACATTTCTTTTTCACAAAATAATAAAATATTAAAAACTAACAACAAAGAAAAATACATTTTAAGTGGCTACAATGAAAATGTTGACTTTGACCAATTATTTTATGGGAAAAAATAATATTATTGTAAAATTCATTTTAGATAGTGTCCTAAGTCACAGAACACTGATCTTGGACTTTTTATAGAGTAAAAACTGTTGTCTAAATGTGTAAGCATGGTCTTTTTGGTAGTTTTAAAAATCTTGAAGATCTGTGCAGTCAAAGTGTGTACCTCCCAAAATTGTGCCAGACAAGGAAATAAAATTCGAAAGCTAGTTACAGCCCTTCCTCCCAACAACAATGCTTAGATTTTAAAAAAAATGCAAAGGAACAACAATGTATGAAGTGTTAGAACATACCGTGCACACATGGGGTCGGACGTTGTCATGCGTTAGCATGTGTGTGTTAAGGTGACTTAGCTGCTTGAAGTACTTGCCACACACCAAACACAGGTGTGGCTTGATGCCGTTGTGGTCGAGTATGTGCATGACCAGGTTGTGCTTGGTAGTGTACGACTTGTCACACAAGTTGCACTGCCATCGCTTCTGCTCACCATAGGTCACACATTGGGAATCATCGATGCGCACACTGATCTGCATTCAGAAAACCACACATTTTCTGAAGTGCTAGGTATACCACCCAGATAATGTTGGCAACATTCTTAACATTATCTGGTATTTTGTAGTGATATATATTTATTTCATTAATATAAATTTAACATAAAAAGATGGAAACAGATTGAGGGGTTATGTTAAAATTATATTTTTTTTTGGTTAGACTTTACAGGTGTTTTCCTTGCAAGACTTCATTTTCCTTATAGTAATGCTAAATCACCCTGACAGTATTATAATTCTAAACCTTGTTTTTCGATTAGCACACACAAAAAACCTCACCATCATCTTTATCTATGACTAAAATTAAAACTTACAAACATTATTCCTGGATTTAAAGTTAAAACACATGATGCGAAGAACTGCATGATATCAAACTAAAGAGGTATAAATAAGAAATTTTACAAGTAACAACCTTATTACATATAAAGGTTCAATATGACCTCACAATGTAGCAATCTTTTCTTCTAGTTTCTACAGGTATAATAATAAGAAGAAAAATAACAGACTATGTGTAGTGCCACTTTAACAGAGGATTTATGAATGACTAGAAACTGAAAAATTTATCTAGAATACAGGTTACATGACTTTATTTGTGTCTAGTGCCATAGCAAATTAATAAATCAAAAGCACACAAAGAAATGGTGGATGGGTACAAAAAGGTCACACTTACTTCCAGTCTTTCTTGTTCTGCTGCGCGAGCTTTTTCTTTTCTTTCTTCCATTATCTTTTCAAAGTTTTCATCATCAGATATGTTGTTTTCGGTTATAACTCGCTGACGCAATCTTCGGCCCCTTTGAGATGTTACAGGCACAGACACTGATACATTTCCATTTGGTCGCCTGCCTCTTCGTGTTTGAATTCTTGGGGTAGCCACTTCCTCAGTTAAGGTTTTATCATTGCCACCAGCTAAAGTAGAATTACGCAAGATGTTTTCTTTAACATCATCAGTAGTAGACTGTCCATGAACATGGGTTGCTCCAGGGCTCACCACTGAGTTTGTGACTTTAGGCTTTAGCATGGAGCTCTGCCGACTCATGATAGCCACTGTGACAAAAGTGGCACTGTCTGCCACACAAGTGGTCATCACTGCTCTGGCAGCAGCTTCACCAAAACTAGGGGAGACGACAGTTTTAGAATTACCTCTCTTTGCATAACCCTCACCTTCTGTGAAGGAAGTGGTCAGGTTTTTTACTCCGTCTATTCCCCCTTCTCCTGGAAGTCTGTTCAGCCGGTTGTTTCCCCCCTCTCGCGGAAATGGGAATCCTCCTTTTCCATCCATGGGATTAATATTACTGAAAGAATTTGGGATGACTGGGAAAAAATGTTTTTCCCCTGAGCCTGACTTCTTTTTGGGTGTGTCTAATCCTGTCTGTGAGCTTTCTGTAACTTGGGGCACCCTGGGCATTTGACACTCAAAGACCTCAGGTTCTCGCAGACTGAAGCGCCCAGCCTTAAAAAATGGCACAATGGTACGACGAGTTGGGTAACCTGACATGAGAGGACCAGCATGGTTGTTGCTCTGCTGGCGAACTCCCATGTCTCCCCCATTACCAGTCCCACAATCTCTTCTGCTCCCATCCACTGTATGGAAGGGAGGGAGGCAATTCTGTGGCATGCCCCCCTGCATGTATTGCACAGCATTCATCGAAGCCATATTTCTGTCAATCTGTGGTGGAAAGTTCATTCCCATTGGTCCACCCATAATCTGGCTCTCCCCACGACACAGCATGTCGGACATGGATGGTATCTTTATCTGCTTTGTTTCTATTGCCAGCGCGGCAGCAGCAGCTGCAGCTGTTGCCTGAGCCACCATGGCCGCTGCTCGGCGTGGGGACTGTCGTCGTCGTGGCATCATGGTGTTAAAGTTAACAGACTGCACTTCTGAGGACATGGGGAATGGCTTGACATCACTTCGAGGTGAGAACTGGCTGCTTGGGGAGTTATTCTGTAGTGGCACTGTCTGCTGCTGAACTGAGCGGGTGGACAGCTGCTGCACAACGCTGGACTGCTGCTGCTGCTGATGTTGTTGTGGTTGTGGATGGGGCATCTGTCCAGGGAAACAACTCTGCAGGGAGGGGATTGGAGACTGAATGGGTGAGCGGTGTGAGTGTGAACTAGATCCTCTAGCAGCCAGCTGCTCATTGTTCTCAGTACTACTGCTCCTGGTGGCACTGTTTTGGGAGCCACAGAGGCTCTGCTTCTGGCTGGATTCTGCTGCACTAGCAGAGGATGTATGCACCATGCTGGATGAGCTTGGTGCACTGGGGAAGACTGGTGTAGAGGGCTGCATGAGAGTTGTTGGTCCAGGCGATGAGATCATAATTGAGTTGAAGTTGGGGAGGCGATCAGAAATACTGTCTACCATGCTTCCACCCCCACCCCCAGTGCATCCATCGCCACCAGAGACCTGTGGTGGGAACATGTCCCCGAAGCTTGAAATGTTGGACAGTCCACTGGTTGAAAATGAATGTCTGGGAGACATCATCTGGTTGAAACTGTGGTTAGGCATGGGAATGTTTTGTGCATAGGGGACTAGAGGGAACCTGGGTAACTCCATCCCTCCTGACCTATGACCCATAAGATTGTTTTGTGGAAATACTGTCTCACGCGACATGCTGTGGCAGAAAGGATTGTAGGGACTCATGGATGGGTGCATAAGGGGTGGGCCACCACCCCCTACCTCACCACTCATAGACGTCTGGAAATCCATGGCACCAAAGTCCTCTCCACCCATTCCAAACGGAAAACCTGTTGTGAGGCCTTCCATCCTGAGGATTGCCTTGTGTATGAACTTCTTTCTCTGTTCTAACAGGAAAAAACAAAAATAAATTGCAGAAAACTGATACTATAAGCCTCCCTCTGTGAACCATATGCAGAAATGTGTGTGTGTGTTTTGTGCAAATACTACAAAATAAATTACTATATGGAATCTATGTGGTAAGCAGTGCATTTGTTACTAATATTAAGCGATTTCATAGTTTCATTGTTTTATGAACCATGTGCTAAAAAAGAGTTCAAACATGCAAAGGAAACGCACAGGAAGATCACTGCAGCATTCTCAAAATAATAATTTGTGTATGGTTAAATTAAATATGATAGGTCCTTCTTTAAATTGCATTGGTATTTGAAATACTGCTTGCAAACAGATGCTTTTCAAACAGAAACATGCATTACAAGGTCTGATATGTATATCATCATTTCTCTGCACTACAGCTTCATGTCATTTATAAAAAGAAAAACTTCAGTATGCTGGCAAGATTCTGACTTGTGGGACACAAAAAAGATGCCAAACTGAAATTCATTCAGCCCTTCTGGCAACAAGAGAAAAAGGACAAATGCCCATTAGGTGTCAGTTCTTCAACACTTTTTTTTTGGTCAACACTTGTACTGCATCAGCTGCAATGAAAAATTCAAGAAAAAAAAGTTTCTTTATAACCCTTTTTATGGGATTTTTTCCCCTTGAATTAGGGGATGTGTGGGAGAACAACAGAAATTTGGTGAGAATTCGTTTGCACTGGGGGTATAGCTATCTTCAATACCATACACCATTCGATGAAAATCTGAAACAAAACTGCTGTAAATTAAAGCATCACCATGTGCTTCAAACCATAACTATGCTATCTTCCATGTTGTCAAAGGAAACAGCGAAATCACATTTGTCTAGTACAGCTGTAAATCTAAGAAAAATAATACTGTTACTGTCATCAATTGTTTCCTCCTCCAAATCAACCCTATTTAGTTCCTTCTCATCGTTAAAAATAAATGTATCAGCCAAAGAGAACAAATGTCTACTATCTTTTTAATAATACAAAGCTACAGCAAACAGAAAGTCCTTCAGATGGAGAGCTGAACACTCACCCATTTTTATTGCTCAAGCAAAAGGGATGTCGAACTGATAAAACTTTGAGAAAGACAAAAGGCAATTCGAGGCTGCTAAGCTGAGGAGAGGAGAGGAGAGGGTTAAGATGTGGCGGCAGAAACGTGGTGCATTCAGAGGCATGAGCACACTAAAAGTCGTATGATTGGTGAAAAACAAATGACAAATAAACCACCCTGGGTAACATCCTGAGGATTTAAACTTAAGATTATCAGATCTAAAAGCTGCTAGCGACGCTCCCAACAGCTTTTGGGCAGGATGCACGTGCGTTCGTATCTCCTTATCCGTACGTAAAAGAAGCGTTTCCTTTAGGAAATAATTATATTATGGGTACTTTTATGCATGGGAAGGACGTACAAATACTCGTGCAAGCCTATCCCAGACATTCACAAAGACGTTTAGTATATCCAAGCGGATTTATACACCTGCCTTCACTTTAGGAATTAATTAGTAGCCCATTACTAACAACTATTTTAAAATCGTATTAGCGTTTATACCGCCTCCAAATGCATGCGCGCGCGTGCGTATGTGTGTGTGTGTGTGTGCGCGCGCGCGTGCACGCACGCACCCAAGCGTTCGTGCACTTGGAGCGACTCAAAGCAAGTCGTTGTTAGGACCGCATTGAAAAAAAAAAAGATGAAAGAACAATCCAGAACACTGCAGCGGCTGTGTTTCAAAAGGCTCTCGAACCCTTTCATTTACTTTTGCTTTCCTTTGTGTTCACGGACGCCGACTGAACGCGGGAGATGGGAGAACGAGGGTGGAAGGAGGAGATGGGGGGGGGATATCTCAGCGCGCATTCATCGCCAACCGACAAAATAAAATGGAAAACACGCCGACAAGAAACAAGTTTAAAAAGTTATTCCCCCCACCCCCCAAAAAAAAACTGTTCCACGAAAGAAAGGAAATTTTAACTTTTTTTTTTTGTGCAGAACGAAGCTCCCAAAAAGAAAAACAAATGTCAAAAATGAATCAATACTTCACCCGACTTCATCTCTGCATCGGACGGTTGCGCAGTTAACATACAGTCGAACGCTTAGGCGCAGATGAATTCTGACTGCAGTCGCATCCTTCTCTCCTGTGATACAAGTGCAGATCCTAAGGAGAGTATCGCGGGTAGGACAACAGGCAGGGAACCAGAAAGTAGGGTAAAGTCTTTTATCTTGCCGCGGAAGAGACGACCTCGAGTAAGTAACGAAAGGCGAGAGAGGAAGACCGGCTTGCGATTGAGGAAGAAGGAAGGACGGGAGGAAGAAATCTTGGCGGAAGGAAAGAATAGAGGAAAGAGTGCTCTACACAATCGATAAACAGCAAAAGCCGGGCTCGGCGCGCACTGAGTTCTATTCATTTCTTTAGGCTGCCGTCGATCCTGTCCTAATGCTGAGGAAGAAATGTTGAGACTGGAGCGGTGCACTTGCAAGCCATTGTATCTATTTTTGTGTTCGTTCTAATTTCCTCTAGCTTTAAAGAATTAAAAAAAACTGAAAAGGCCGGTGTCCACTCTTATTTCCCTGCCAAGTTAAAGATTGCCTGGACGGCTGTGAAGTTCTTGTATCATTGCAGCTTGAAACATGTCTCTCTTCTCCTTAATTCCACTCTTTCTCTCTTTCACACACACACACACAGAGGGGCCATGTGGTGGAAAGGTGACACTTATAAGACAATACCCTATTTCCTTATTTTACAATCAGAAATACTACTAACACCCTACACTTGAACTGTTCAGATTATGTCCAAAATCCCAACATATTCTCTGTTCCTGTAAAGGACTTTTTTATGTTATCCCACATTCCACTTTCTTTGTACGGTACCGATTGTCACTGAACTAGGAACACACTCCATTCATCTCCCTTGTCCTTCCTTGATCCTAGAGTGGAAATAGGTCACCCAGATTAGGATACTTTTGTATCCATCTACTTCAAGATCTCCCTGATTTATACTGTCGTTAACTGAAGTTCAGTGGTTTTTATCTTGTCAAAGGTAAAGCCATTTTTGTTATAAAAAAACTGTCAGACCAGTTCTTAAATATTAAATTTTCTCCTTTAGGAAACATATTATCATGGAGGAACAAATTACTAATCAATTTATCAGCAAATTTATTCTCAAGATATGATTACTAAAATTTCCTTCTATGCAATAACTCTGTTGGGCTGCAGCAGGTAAGGAGAAATTTGATGTCTTCACTCTCTAAGCAACATTATAATGCTTCAGTTCTTCTTTGCATTTGTCTTTTATTTTTCATCAGTATTGTTGTTTATCCTTCCATCATTTATATATTATTTGTTTGTTCTTCTGTCCCTTGTATGTTGACCACTTCTTGCTCTTAAGTGCTATGAGTTTGCTCCTTACAAGTGTGAGTTTGCACTATGCAAATCTTGTATTTATTATTATTATAGTGCTTCAGTTTAAAGTTGAAGGGGGTGGGGGAAATTGGTGTCTTACACGCAGCCAGCAACTATTGCTATATCACGGCAAGGCAGCCAGCTCTGTAAACAGATGCCATATGCAGAGAAAGAACAGAATGCCCAAAGCAAGAGCTGAACCCAGGACAGCTAACCCTGTTAAAGACCAACTGTTGCTCATTCTCTCTCTGTGTTTAGTGTAGACTGCTGGCAATGTTGTGATTGGTGTACTAGCGTGACGTAGTTGATTGCAGGTGCAAATCGCATACTTCGCTAGCAAATAATTAACGGATTGGTTTTGGAGGCTGAGATATCAGGTAAGGTTTACACTGCCTATATCTACTGATATCTGCAAAAAACGCAAACCATTCAGGTTGGTCTTTAAGGTTGAAGGGACAGAAGACTTCAAATAATGTTTGCACATACACTAACATACTGCACTTTCCTATAATAAAAATCAATCAGTCTCGGCCTTTGACTCCCACTCAGGAAATTGTGGCAGAAGTCAAAGAAATGTAAAGAGATAAAAGTGAGTGCTGCATGAATGTGCTTATTTCTCAACAGGCTGCTGCCTTAATCACAAAATGAATTTATGTATGTGTGCATGCATATATGCACTTATTGCAAATATTGCTACGATTTAATAATATTCTTTTAGTAGTTTTGCCACTTCAGTATTTCCACAGCTTTACCAAATGTTATAAGCCTCATACTAAACAATTAACTTTATAATGTACTCAGAATGGAAAAAAATATAATGCTGTTCTCAAATTGCACAATGAATTACACTTTTTCCTATTTTCCACCTCCCCTCAAATATGTATATTAGATATATCACACATCATATCTAAAATAAATCACAGACATTTGTTTCAAATGAGCAATGGGTACTTTAACTGTTAAAGAAATGATGTCTAATCTTCTTTTAATAAATGTTCTGCAGCTTTGCTGAATAGTAAAACTATGAAAGTGTAACATTCAACATAACAAAACACATATAACATATATATAATTAAACATAAAATGTCATATAATGTATATACATACACACTATACATTTTATAAAGCCAACAAAATGTGTTTGTACTGAAAATATTTTTCCTAAGGAATGACTGTTGATTTCAGATGAACAAAAAATTTCTTCTCTCTAAATGAGAGCAGTGAATAATTTACTCTTTTCTCCCAATAGATTCTAAACACATAAATAGCCAAGTGAAGCCAGGAAAGACCCTTCTGTGTTGCTTCTGGAATCTCAACATGCAACACAGCAACAGAATGTTCAAACTCTCTTTGAAGCGTTAGGAAACGGGAAGAAGAATGCAAAAACGATGCTGACACTGTCTAATCTCATAGTAATATCTGAATTGTTTTTATCTCTTTGTGGAATACATGTGTGTGTGTGTGAATGCGCGTCCCGAATGATGGACGCAAGGATAAAAATAGGCCCCGCCCCCTTTCAACACCGCACAAGCACCGATGGAAAGAAGAACAAAGACATCACTTTCAGTACAAACAGTATTCGTTTAAATAACTTTATACAGTCGTAGATATGAGATAATGCATCTATCTGTGGCGACCAGAACGCGAGTATAAGTTCGTTTGGCTGAATGACACATATCGACACCGACCTACTGGGTCGATGAACAAGGAAAGACGAACAAGAAAGGAAGAAAATGGCGACCCTTAGGCCCGGGCAATCGACATCGAAAAATCCAAAACGAACAACCAAAACAGCACGATAAAAGGTTGCAGACGCGAAGCCAGCACTCGTTAAATCTACGTTTAAGCTAAGCTCTGGATTGTATGCTTAATGTACAGCAAAGAATTGGTTTTACCTTACATTCCTGCTTTGGATAGAGTGAAGGAAGCAGTGTACCCAGACGGCAAAGCGCAAGAATATTACCAAGGAATCATACATTTCTAGCAATTATATTGGTTTGTGCACTTTCATTATAAAAATAACATTTTCCTATACAGGACTGCATTTGAAGAATACATTTGCCATTTATTTCAGAAATATCTTATAGTAACGTCAAAGCACTACATGGCATAAGCACACGTAAATGACAGTGAGTGCTGCGGCCTACTGTGAGGAGCCCAAAATAGCTCAGCTAATCGGAAAAGCGCAGCTTAATCCAGATTGCGAATCCGGATTCACCAATCGTTCGCCTCAAATACACTTTGTAGGGCGACAGGGCGAGTTGGCCGAACGACTGCGCAAAAGTAACGATTTTCCTGTTCATTCGTTCATAGAAACGTTTTTCTTTTCTCGTTATGTCGTTAGGTGTTTGCTGAAGGCTGAAGGCAGCGAGGATAAAAAAGTTTGGCACAACGGTGTCAAAATTACAAACTGACTTCCGACTATTACAACAGCTATAGTTTTCAAAAGTTTAAGTCTACTCGTTCTAAACAGAGCGAATATGGGTTACGTCGTGGATTGCATATAAAGAATGACCTGAATAATAATAAACAGTAGCAGTAGTATAATATATGATCATCAATCCTCAGAAGAGAGAGAAAGGGGAGTCTGCATGACTAATAATCTCTCAAATCATCATCATCGCACTTGTTTATAACAACAGAAGCGCAGGAAGCAATAACCCCCCCCTCCCGCCACACACACACACACACACACTAAATACGTGATGACCATCAGAGGTATTGTATAAATTCAATGGCTTAGGCTACAGCTGGTTGTTGGAGGTACCACACCACAGCGAGTCTAACCCTGTAAACAGGCGCCACGTCTACTGAGAAATTTGAGTGTGCGCGGCACGAGATCTGAACCCTTAGCCCGGGGATCTTCGATGTTGGTAACGGGCCCTTCACATTGCAGCCCTCACGAACACAATGAATCTCGAGCGTTGGTAATAGCGAGATATATATATAAGAAAGTTAATGAGACGGAGAGAGAGAGAGAGTGGGGAAGGGGAGTTTCATGCCTATTATAAATACCATTCACGGGCTAAATTTCACGTTTATAGCTTAGAAATATTATGTTGAAAGTGTCCAGCACTGAAACGATCGACCAGCGTAATTTAAAGACTGTGAAGAGAGGTTGTCCTGCAGCTCACAGTGGTCAAATCTCGCTTCTCGCACCTACAGAGAGGAGTAAAAAGTCTGAGTTCGAATCTTGTTTCGGGACAGACGCAGTCTCTCGATGTTCACATAGCTTGCCGTTAATTGTGGCGTTGTATTTTTTTTTCACCCGAACGTACTCGTACTTGTAGGCTTGCTCATGCTTAATCGCCTTTCCCCGTTCCTTGTGCGATGTGTTTTCCTGTAAAACACCTAACCAGTCCTTGCCTTTGGTTCTCGCGCAGAACATAGTGGCTAACGTCAAAGATATAAACATACATAAAAGACAATATGTGTCTGGAGGAAGTTGTTCTGCGGCCCGTGAGTGTTAGTTAAGGTCTTAAGTAAGTCTGCTGACTGACGTGCAGTCAATTCAGAAACCTTAACAATCCAGGAAGGAGGAAATTTCCTATAGCGGGACGAAACCCGGCCGTTATTAGTGCACTCAGAGTGCTAGGTCTACCCATTATGAAAAGGAAACCTTCCATCAAAGACTAGATGAAGAAGAAAACTACAGCACTACTTTCTGGCCATGTGGCTAAAGAAAGTTAGAAAAAGGAGGTCACCTTATCCTAATGTTATCAAACATTATCCCCACCCCCCACCGCAATCTCACATCATTTGTCCTTCATTCTTGTTCGGGAAAATGGGTCAGAAGAGTAAAGTGAGGACTGGTACATGAAACACCGTGTGTTGCATCACAGAGTACGCTGTTTTTTCCCTGCCATCATATTATTCCGTGTGCGCTCGTTCGTGCGTTCGTGTGTGTGTGTGTGTGTGTGTGTGTGTGAGAGAGAGAGAGAGAATGATTCTCTGTGAGTGTGCGTGTGTGTGTGTGTGTGTGCGCGCGTTTGCGTATGTTTGTGTGTGTGTGTGTGTGTGTGTGAGAGAGAGAGAGCGAGAGAAGGTGAGTAAATGACACGTATGTAGAAGCGCTGGAGTTGACCAAGACAGGTCACTAGTGGAAAAAAATTAACATTTTGACTATACATAAAAAGGCAAGAATGTAGGTGAATGTTTCAATGCTATCATTATGATGTATCGTGATAATGTTACAACTGGCTAGCCAGTTCAATACCCTAATAGCGCAGTGCACTTCTCCTATATGAGCCAGCCATTAAATGTGTTGGGAAAAGAAAGGCAGCGAGGGAGCGGAGAGGGTACTACTTTCAAAAGAAGCTACCCCTGAGGTAAAGTGCAGTCTCAAGCAATTCACTCCCGACACCCAAAGGGTGAACTGACTCTTTTCACCAGGTATTTTTGCATGTACACAAGGCGCGAAAACAAAGCAAGTACATCCAATGTTTATTTACATATTCGTTTACTCATTGACTTCATTAAATCTCGCTGGGTTGACTATGGGAGGCTACCTAGGAAAAAAGATACAAGTGACAAATAGTAGTGATTACCTCCCCTGAATCGTTTAGCCAGCATCTAAATGCTCACTCGATTTTGCAACTGCGAATTTTAAGCTGAGATTCATTCTCTAATAAACAAGGATGCATTGAAATCCAATTCGAGTAATAGTCTATGGCGCGCGTAGAAATCTTGTTGCCTGTGTTGTCCACACGACGTACAACATCAAACTGACACTAAAATCGACAGTACATAAAGTCGCTTCTTAACCCTGAAAATGATCATTTAACCGACTTTTGAGCTATATTCTGAGCTGAGGTCAAACTCATCTGACAATGTATTGTCCATTCATTGGCCAGTACAATGGGGCTTTAGAGCACTTTGGGAGTTCACAACTCATGCTGCTTTCAGTGTTAAATGGCAAAGCAACACTTAACACAAACAAAACTCTTTGAAAAATGACTCACCAGGTTATCGCAATCACAAAAATATGTAATATTTAGAATAAGATAAGCTTTATAATAATATTAATCACATTCAGGGTTTGCATGTCAGTGTGCCAAAGAACCCTTGTCTTCTTTGATTAATGACTTTCTTTTGTAGCAGTGTTTCTTTTTCTTTTCTTTAGATGAAGAACTAGATATAAAAAAACATAACTTTAAGATTTGTCATTTCTCTCTTTCTCTCCCTGCTCCTCTTCATTTTTTGTACTTTGTAAAGAATCACATCTCAAGCATTGGGGCAGGAAGGGGGAAACAGATATTCTTGTCCCCCTCAGACTCTTTGTTGAGGGAGCAGTTGCCCTGGGGCCGTTGTTATGAAGCCAGAGTAGGCCTTTTTCCCAGGGCAAAATGGGGAACTTAAGAAAAAATGTCTTGTTCCCGAAGTCATAAAGCAGTGTCGAGACCCCGCGGACAGTACATAGGGTTTCTTTTTCCTGTGACACCTTTGCCACTGCTTTATATCTACGACTTCGGGAGTCAAGCTACATCTGCGGGATCTGGACACCGATTAATAACTTCGGAAACAAAAGAGGCCTTTCCTTGAATTTTCTACGTCGCACCAGAGCAGAGGCTTACCCTCGCATGATAACTATGGTCACTAGTTCCTACGCCACTGGAGAGGTGTCCTGCTTCTTACATCTTTGTCAGCGTCACTTGCACGATGACATTTTCAAGAAAAAAATAGACGACAGCTGAAAACTGTCTGTGAACAATGAAAGAATAACATTCTGTTGCTACCATGCGACGGACGAGCTGTTGTTGGTGTTGTGCAGCTCCTTAAACAGTTCCTTCTCCAGACTTTCACCTTTCTGACCGCTGTCCAATATTAACTGCCCTAACTCTCCATCTCTGTGACTACAGCTGTCTTCATTGTTTATCTTAGCTACAACTGAAAATCAACAGTCCCCACTTTCCTTCACCTTTGTCTACGAGGGCTTTTTGCAATTTGTAGTACGCATACGGTGGGGTTAGGGTGTGTCGGACATAGTACACATCCACTCCATATTTCCTTCCTCCATTCCTTTCTTTCTTATCAGTGTTTTATGGATTTTGCTCTTGCATTAATTTGTTGTTGAATATATTACCCGATCCCAACCCTGTTTAGGTTCAGAGCTAGATTTAAAAGAAAGCACACTAGCTGGATATCCTATCAATATTATTAATAAAGAGTAATATCACACACACACACACACACACACACACACACACACACACACACACACACACACACAAGAGCAGAGAGTTATTTCTTTCTTGCATCATTTCCTGTTTTTACTTTCAAAAACGTTTTTTTTAATGCTCTTGATTTGGAGCGGAAGAGTTAATACGGGTATATACGTTATGCTCCTTCGCTAAACCAGGAAGCAACTTTCAGTAACCTTTTGTGGTCAGGGGCGTATCTGTTTGACTAGACCACTATCATTTCGTCAGTAATTTTGTATCGTTTCACAGTCTGTAAAGTTCTCTTGACACGTAGATTAGGCAGAAGAGCAGTAATCTTTTGACAAACAGGACATCGTGAGCAGCCCAATGGATGGGGGGACGGCATCGGTTTCCTCCGTGTCGTATTGGAGGATACCTAAGCCGCGTCGGCAAACTATCCTTTAATGTCACTAATAGATGATAGTATCAGAGATGTATTGCCACGGTCACTGTAGGCACTGTACGAAAGGAATGGACAAGGGACAGAATTGACAAGGTCCGGATACAGACTTATGCCTCTTATTAACATTTAAGCCATTAACAAACCAAACAGAATTTGATTAAGGCATCTTTAAACTTGTTACCACCTATAACTGATAGTTTTTCGAATGGAGTGCAATATTGAGAGAACGATATGCTTCAAATCTCTCTCTCTCTCTGATGGGGTGGGGTGGGGTGAACTGTGATCACGCACGTATAGTAAGACTTTTTTTTTTTGGAACGTTGGCTATCACAGAAAGGGAAGGAGATTAGAAATCCTCATCTTCACCTGTGCAAATAACGCCATTGTCGTTCGTGTCACTCTTTTGTCCACATCCAATTCCAAGTAATTCGTCCTCCCTTGTCCCTACCGGACTTGCCATAAATCGTCCATCCACTTAAGTGTGCGTGACTACCCCGCCTGAGAACAGCATCGCACGTGGTACGACACCCGACAAACAACGGCTTACATGCATCTCTTATCTTTTTTTGGACGGCAGGACATAAGGGGCATCATTCTCAACGATCTATATGCACAAATAACTGTATAACACACGTGTGTGGCTGCGTTACTCTGTATCAAGGTCTTCTCGCCAGTTGCACAACACATTTCTAATTTTAAACACTTTTAGGCATTTTTAAAAAATCGCGTTTTCATAAAACTGTTTTATTTATGTACAGTAGTAGTGCATGTAGATCTGTTTCGTGTGCAAGTGCATCTGAAATAAATACCGTGCCATCTATTCACAAACATTTGTTTTAATCACGACACGCAAAAAACAAGCAGTCTGCCATCGCAGCAATAAATCACACGATGAACACAAAACTTTATCGAGTTTTCATCTACAAAAGACAAAAGCTCAATTGGTTGTAGATCAAGTTAGCAATTTAAAAAAGAACAAAAGAAAGAAAACTTTATCTCTGACACAAACGTCCTCTCTTTGCCCTTTTGTAACTCCCACATTAGCTTTCCCACCCTCTTCCCTCCCCTCTCCCCCCAACCTACCATCCCACATCTCGATAATATTCTTTGTTACACCAGCAATGCTGCTGGTGGATGAATCACGTTTCCCTTTGTCATTTTTCATTCTGGCCAACTTTGTTTTTTCCCTTCCTTCTCATTTTTAGAAACATTTTCGTACGCAGACGCCTTACGCTTGACATTAACCGTTTAAGCTCATTCACCAGAAAGCAGCTTCAAGAGGTCTTTGATCTCCTGTTGCCGTGCCCAGGTATTTCTATTTTAAATGTCAGACAATGTTCACTGTCTGAGCCGCGACTATGCATTTTTATGTCAAACAACCGGCCACAGGCTGGCCACGTTTTGGCTCTGCGTGATACATTCGCCGACAGTTGGGAACAGGGGAAGTGGATGGCCAAGTGGTTGGAACAAAGAGGTTTAGAGAACCACGCAGAGGCCCAAGGCGAGTGCGCTATGCCAGTTCGACACCAGTGCGGTGCAACTTACTTTTCTCGGTTGACATATGATATTTTAACTAGGTTCTTATCCATGAAAAACTGCAGGGGCACAAAAGGCAGATGGGCACCGCCTTCTCAAAGCAGGTGTTTCAGAGAAAGGTGCAATCTCTTAACACCTCACTTCCCACCGACTTTTTTTTTTAAAACTTGAGAACAACGCTCATGGCAAATTCAATTCATCAATATCTATATCAGCAAATGCAATAACCTGCAACAGAAGACCTTACTAGTAAATGCATTCTCGGATGGACAAACGCCTAGTCAAACAAACAAATAAACAAACGAGCAAAGAAACAAACCAACCAAAAACTGAAGCAACACTCGGAGGTCTTGCGCCACATTGGATGAGCCAGACAGCCGCTTATTTCAAGGAGCCACAATAATTGGTCAAATATCTTGCAGGGACCTGTTAAGAAGGTCATTTAGTTGTATTGCACACTTTAAAGTCATATTTATTCTGCATTTTACTTCACCTCAAGTGCAAGAAGGAGGAGGCTTGATACCCGAAATAGAACACGTCGGTCTGTGGGTTGTGCCGGAGACCGAGAAGAGACAGAACTGAGAAGACAAGAAAAACCTTTGTTCTTCTTTCTTCATATGGCTTTTTCTCCTAACTAGATCCTCGCTGACTTCAGCAGTCTGTTCACAGAATACACCAATGTGCTTCTCGAGTGGTGCCCAGATTTCAATCTCCCTCTTGTAATACGCTTATCAGGTCAGCTACTGTTCTGTAGAGCCGTCATTTGTCTCGCCAGGTGCAAACAATACCGAGCCCTTTCGTCACCTACGCCCCTTTAAGTCTTTCTGAGGTCAGGCGCTAGGGGGCAGACTGGGAGCTGGCATTGACAAGTTTATTGCGAGCTCATCGGGATCCTGTCGCCAGTCCTGCGGAGATGAACCGTACCGGAGACTGGAGTGGTCGTCTCATGGTCGCGTTGAGGACCAGCGGTGGCGACTTTTGGGTGTGCAAGAGGATCGCACGGTGGTTGGTCAGGTCAGGTTCACAGTCTGAGGATAATGGAGTCTCGCGGGAGTGACACGGATCGCGTAGAGTCGCGTCTATGCTGCACGCCATAGCACAGTGCACGGGCGTCTGGAGACACGGATGAGAAAGATTTGACAAGGTCTAGCAAGTGTCGCTGTTTAGGCTTAAAAAATATCTTAAGGATTACAAACTCCTCCACCCTACCCTACCATGAGTTTCAGAAAACGCACACACACATGCACAGACAGGCAGGCACACACACCCACACACACCCATACACTTCTTTGTTTGCTTTTCCCCGGAAAGCAGCTGCAAAGACACTTTCAAAATAAATAACTAATGTTTGGCTTCCTGGTCTTGCTGCCAGTGATGAATAAAGGAATTTTTCTTTCTTTGTGAACTCGGGCAGATGACCTTAGAGTTGGGGGGAGGGCGCCTGTTAGTGCAGTGGGAAAACATTTGCCAGTTATCTCTGCAGCATGAAACAGAACAGAAAGGTTCTGAGCTGGCTTGATTCTGAGGTCTTGAAAACATGTTTAAACTTGCCGGTTTTAAATACAAGTCGACTTAGCTAAGTGTGGTCTGACTTTCCACGACGACTTGAGACTCATTTTTAAGATTTCGCATACACACTAGCCAACGGCGGTTTTCGGATGTTAAGTCGAAGAACGTAAGATTAACGTCGTCCAACGTAACCTGCAACCCAGGCCTGTCTCCTCTTGTCTCTGGACACTCTGTATAACACCTGTTTGCAGGGATAGCCGTCGAGGGATCCCTCCCCCCCCCCGGGTACTTCGGTTACCCGCTCCTCTCTTTCCACATCCCTTTTCCCTCATACTCATAACTGGTTGTAGGGGAGAACACTTGCCTGCTAAACTAACCAGCCAAAGAATTTCCACTAATCATTCATCATACAGTCATAAACACCAAGGCTATGCAGCTAGAAATATTCAGGTTCGATGTAAAGAAAGTGGCAAATACCATCGTCGGCTAATAAAGTCATTCTGGGGATTTCTCGCAAATTGCAGGGCTTGAGTGAGGTCAGGGTTCAAATGTTCTTCTGCTCACGATAAACCCAGACAAACACCCTGGCTGTTATAGCGAGACCTTTCGGGGTGGCTTATGTTGCGACGTTGCGTGTGAAGACGCACTTCTCTATGCACAGATCGGTATCGCTATTTATCCTTCCGACAAACCGTGTTTCCTTCCCCCTCTCTCTATCTCTTCAACGAAAGTGTGTGTGTGTGTGTGTGTGTGTGTGTGTGTGTGTGTTTGGAACAGTGATGCTATACATTGGTAACATGAGTAAGTTTTTGTGTGCCTGAGTTTGTGCACGTGCAAACATCCGCGCACGTATGGTCGCAACATTACCAACTTCAGTAGCCACTTTTCCGTTTTCGCTCTGGTCATGCTACTGATTCTTAAATAATAACTTCAGTCTCTGGAGTAAGTCCCATTTATATAGATGCATGAAGGTTATTTATTTATTTATTTATTTGATGAAAATACAAATCGGAACGAAGGACTTGTCATTAACCCAACTGTTTGGATCATAAGACTCAGATTGTGTGAGTGGTTTATTTATTTTTTTTATATTTATGAAGTGGATTTCAAGGGCTTTGAAACAAAACGGCGCTGATCTTTCGAGCTGGTTACGGTCAGAAGTAGAGTACAAAGTAGAACAAAAGAGCTGAGGGTCTGGGATAGCTAGATAGCTGGATAGCTAGATCACAACCTATACAGTCTAAAGATCTGTTGAGAACCGGCTAAATCCCTCTTCTTCTTCCTTTTTGTTCCCTCACTTCCTGGCCTTTCATTTCCTCCTAAATAAATGGCCTAGCGGACTTTTATGATTAAGACCGCTCATAGCCACGCAGTTCACTAGTAAATCGTTTCCTTGGCTCAGTAAAAACCAGAACAATATAAAAGACTTTCTACATGCTTTGGCTTAGTCGTAGAACAAAACACACACTAATCTCCCTGTGGTGTTCGCCCTTGAAGACCCGTCAATGGAATTTTCGACTTGAAAAAGAGTTGGTAAGTTGCGTTTTGCTTCGAGGACAGGAAGGCTTTGGTTGATAATCATCTTCTCCGGTAAGGCAAACTCTGCGAGGACATGGGCAGACAATACAAGCTAATGAGGGTTTAGCGTAAACAAACCTAGACCTTTCAGGTGATCGGATCAGCACTGGCTGCTCTAAATATTTACTCCTCCATTTCCCCCCACAGCGTTGCCCCACTCAGCCAAAATCTGTGGCACACCGTCGTTGCTCTAAGCTAAACAAGCTTGAAAGCTTACAGGTCCATAGAGCCAATGGGTTGAGCATGCACTTGCGTGTTCGAGCCAAACACTTATGATCATGACATCACACACACACACACACACACACACACACACACACACACACACACACACACACACACACACACACACACACACACACACACACAATTCATTCCCTACCTCATCCTCAACCATGCGAGGCCAACACATAATCATTCAGTCGGAACAAACTACAAGTACCAACCTGTATATCGAGATGCAAGAATGTTACACGACTATTTATTTTATTATTATTATTATTTTTTTTTTTGGTAACACCACATGCACGTGCAAGCTTATATGAGGTGAGCCTATCGCACGATCAAGATGGGATGCGACACACTGTAGCACAGCGTCAGCTGACAGGAGCCAGCGATAAATAATGTCTGCCAAATAGGCTACCAACCTTCCGAAAAACAATACATAATAGAAGAAAAGAAGAAAAGGTAAACGTCGTCCCCTCACCATTTTTACAGGTCATTAGGGGAGTGAGGTGTCAGAGATCCCATTTTACCTGGGGCCAGCTTTTTTCTCTTTTCCCTCCCACTGCTTTACTCTCCTCCTCCTCCTCCTCCTCCTCCTCCTCCTCCTCCTCCTCCTCATCATCATCATCATCATCATCAGTTGTAGTGACAAAAAGAACAGCAGGTGTAGAAGCCGTTCTTAACTGGACAAATATGGTCTGTTTGTTCACATTTGGCAAAGATTGTATATGTCTTATAAAACTCATCCAAACACGAGCAAACGTTGATTTATATTTGATCACGAACGGCTTTAATCAAAAACCTTCTTACATATTTTCAGTGAATTTAATGTATACATCCGCTCCTCTTGGCTGTAAGTTTAGGAAACTACTATAAAAGATAAAAAAGATAAAAGAAAATAAAAAAGAAAGAAAGAAAAAGAAAAAAAAGTGAAGAGAAATTCAAAACCTAGAACATTTCAAACACATTAGGACGAAAGCCGTAGTTACTCTAAACAAGCAGGTCGATCTAATTTCTGCAGCAGGAAGATCGACTTGTAGTTGTCAGCCTAATGCCAGTCAGGCCATTTCAATGTTTTTCGTGATGCTATCGATTTTTTTCCTACAGGCATGAAAATGTCTGTTTTACAAACATGCCAATTAGACTTTCTTTCTAATGCCATGAGAAATTAATGACCCATCTGGACTTATTGCACATTCTAATGTTGCTTCTCCGTGATCCTTAAACTTTCTTCTTTTGCTTACTAGACGACGACGACGATGATGATGATGATGAGGAGGAGGAGGAGGAGGAGGAGGAGGAGGAGGAGGAGGAGGAGGAGAAGGAGGATTAGTAGCTGATATTATTATTACTATTGAGAGTAGAAGGAGAAAGAACCACATATACACGTATGTGCAATATAAATTCTCTCTCTCTCTCTCACACACACACACACACACACACACACACACACACACACACACACACACACACACACACACACACACACACATTCTATACTACCTGTAAATGCAGACAAATGTGTGTACTTCTATGGAGGGGGAAGGCCACAGCTAGCAGTTCTGCTAACCACACACACACACCACCTGGTCGAGTCGGACTTTCCGCTTCTGGATGGTGTTGCTGTACCAGAGGGTGATTGAGGATGTCCGTACATTCTTGATCATCGCCCGAATGTCCCTGCTGAGGCCGAACTTTTTCAGCTGGCGTAGGAAGTAGAGTTAAGGCTAAAGGTTGTCCCAGCTGAAGTTGTTGGAGATGATGGTTCCCAGGAACTTGAGATGGTCAGTCTGCTCAATGGCGTCACCTTTGATGATATGAAGATCTGCACGACTTTTCTTGCTGCGAAAGTCAATCATCATCACTAGCTGGTGGTCAGGAGATAGCTGAGGACCAGTCGTTCCAAATCTCTCGTCACGACAAATGGCAAGGCCATGTAGTAGTCGTTAAGTGATGTCTCCACTTCTTCTTCTTCTCACTATTATTGTTATTATTATTGACATCCTGTGCGAGAATCATTTTGATTTTTTTCATCTCAGAGTCCGTACGCTCAAAGAAATGTCTTCAAAGGGATAGAGGGATATGACTGCACGTGCCCAGTGCGCATGCGCACGAGATCTTGAGGGGAAAGGTGAATGGCGCCACTAACCGGTGCAGCAGGATTGTAAGGACGTTTATTGATCGAGAGACATCTGACGATTTCGGAAATCATTACCTCCAATGCAAGAATAAATTCTGTGTAAGTCCTAAAAAGAAATAAAATTTCAGAAATTTTTGTTTTAAAATTTTAAAAAGAAAGTAAAGTTTTCAGAAAACATTAACAGGTTAGCCAAGCCAATTGAGACCCGTCGCTGCTTTGATGGATAAAAGAATGCACGACATTTTGTACAAAACAGTTTTATCCTTTTGCTTTGCGTTGTTAGACGCGTTCTAGTAGCGTTCGGTCACTTTTTCTTTTTAGTTGTTGACTGTTCCATTTCGGGATTATGTTGGTTCCATCTAGCTGATTTTGATGCCCATCTACCCTCTGCTTACGGTCGCGTTCTTTCCACTTTTAGCTCTGTGAACAGTGTTCTCGCAACAGCCGTAACATGTTACCAGTCGGTGCCAAGAGGGGGGGGGTAGATGCAGGGGGAATGGAAGAAAGGGGTACCGGTGCCGCTGGAAAACCCACCAGCAGAAACTTTCCACCAGATGGTTTTTCTCCGTAACGTGCGTTGTACACACACCGCAGCCTAATCACAAATCGAACTGCCAGGTCGGTGCTTTCATTTCGCAGAAATATTTTAATTGCAATTGAGAAAGCCATGCTAAGCCAGGCGACACTGTTGACACTTTGACTCACTAGTACGTATGTTGTAGAAAATGTAGAAACGGGACACTCTGAGAAATTCTGACACGTGTAATTCTACTGATCTTTTCTGTGACACATCTACCTCTTCCGTGTGACGTGACGCATGTCACTTTGGTATAAAGTAACTCGTCTCTTGCGGTGTGACGAACTGCAACTATCTACCTCAGTGGGATGAGTTTCATTTGTCCCTACAGGATGACATGATCTTGTATCCATTCCTCTATATGAGTGGGGGTGGGGGAGGGGTGGGTGCATGTGTGTGTGTGTGTGTGTGAGAGAGAGAGAGAGAGACGAGAAAATAGTCCACACCCTGCATCACGGGGTGGGATGGTTAGAGGTGCAGCCTGCAAAGCTCTGCAGCTTATCAAGTTATCAGCCGCCGACAGAGGTGCGGTTGGTTCCGGCGACGAACATCCCAGCTTTCATTTGCGCCGCGGTCCTGCGAGGTCCACCCCGTCTCCTGTTTCTCGGGGAGAGCGGACTTTGAGGAGCCCAGGAGAGTAGAGAGAGAGAGAAGGGAAAAGAAAGCAAAGACAGGAGGGACTCAAACAGTGCCTCGCACCATAACCTGCAAACGTACTTCACGAGCTGGGCTAGAGACCTAAGCTTTTTTGTTTTTATTTGTGAGAAGTAATCAGTCCTTCTGCTAGCAAATTGTATAATTATTTCCTCAATAAGACTTCGTCCAACAAAAGATAATCACCTGTTAAGAACCCATATTGTCAACTGCGTCATATAGGAATCTCGTGAGAACATTCTCGAGCTCGTTCTTGTCAGCAGAATGCACCGGAAATTAATAATCCCAGTAACTCATTATTTTCCGCCTCTTTCTGTTCACAGTCGCTAGTGACGGCGAGAGGCTCGACTGTGGAAAGGCTGGGCGACATCTGAATATCTTATCGCGAGCCAAAACGCAAGCACATTAACAGTTGTTTACCAGTGTAAGTTTGCTTTTTTGGGTAGAATGGGAGTGTTCGGAAACAAACTTTGTAGTGCTCACCCTGGAGAGGCATGCATTGAGTTGGTGTAAGCACTAAGATCAGCATTGCCCATTAGTGTGCTTTCTTTACTCTCTCTTCTTTTCATTATTGATGATGATGAGGAGGAGGAGGAGGATTATGAAAGGCATTTTATAAAAAATAACACTGTAGTCACACTGTTCAGTCTCAGTCAAATTAAAATGACCAGTCTGAAAAAAATGTAGTACCACATTATTTTTTTCTGAATGACATTAATATTTTGAAAAGGTGTTATTCCACTTCCCCGACAGCATCTGTCAAATAAAGGACAATTGAACACTAAAATTTGCGTGTTAAAAACCAAACCTCATTTTTTTAATTAAAGTAAAATTCAGAGTAACTATAAACGCAGGTGCGAACGGTGCAAAACATTGTTTTCTGCAGAAATACGTTTTATTGACCGGTGTCCGGTTTTGTTGCATCCGTGGTTGTAGCCCACACATTGACTCAATAATTCAACTGAAACCACAAAACCAGTAATTACTTCCGGTGTCAAACTTAAAGCGTAGGTCAACGGGCAGACGACA
The DNA here is from genome assembly GCA_004794655.1 of Marisa cornuarietis. Lineage (NCBI taxonomy): Eukaryota > Metazoa > Mollusca > Gastropoda > Architaenioglossa > Ampullariidae > Marisa > Marisa cornuarietis. The sequence goes on from SMMW01000555.1 coordinate 3,343,653, forward strand.
CACTTCATGATGAATTTGCTGCAGAATCTTTTGATAATGGAACAGGAGTACTTACTTACACGAAAATCAGACTTAAGCAAAACACTCAGTGTTTACCTGGAGAACATCACAGGTGACTAAATATTCCTTCTGTGAAGATTTGGATGTACCACAGAATCTACAAGTCTCAAGATCATAAGCAGCAAATTATCGCAAGCTAAACTGTTTCTTAATAAAATCACATGTCAGAGAAAGTTATTTCTTGTCTTTTTATATGTAGAAGAAATTTTCAAAACTTCTTCAGATTTCTTGTACCTTACTTTGTCTCTGTGTTTCATTTATCACCTCTGAGCTTCAGTGATCAGAGTCAGTCCTGGCAGGTTAACGGTTCGAAAAGGCGGGTGTCGAAACACCACAGGGTAACCGATTTATATATATTTTTTATACTTTTTTTCTACAAGTAAAGGTGCTCATAGCCATATTTTTTTTTAGTTATCATTCGTGTTTCTATACGAGATATTGGGAAAAGAAATGATTTCCTCCTAAATACTTGATCTTCTCACCCACTCACCCACTCACCCCCTCCCCGCTTTCATGGATAACGAGTTTTAGTATTTCATGTTTATATGGCAGATGTCAAGCACGAGTGGTTATGGCTGTAGATGTAAAACACAGTGTCATTAATGTCCATTAGTGTCTTCTCAGAATAATTATTTATAATCAAGCGGTTAGCGGGTGTTTTATCTCGAGGTGATAAGTCAGTGTGTGTGTGTGTGTGTTTGTGTGTGTGTGTTTGTGCGTGCGTGCGTGTGTGTGTGTTTGTGTGTGTGTTTGTGCGTGTGTGTGTGTGCGTGCGTGTGTGTGTGTTTGTGTGTGTGCGTGCGTGTGTGTGTTTGTGTGTGTGTTTGTGTTTTAGAGAGAATGTCACAATGTTGAGTCTGTAAGCACAGCTTCTCCTTTCCCCTTTTCTTGCTCCATGCTCTTTTTGTCTTTTCTTTTTATTTTCTTGCCTTGATTTTCACTCTCTCTTTCGTCCTCTCTACCCCACTTTCTGTTTTTCCGATTAAATTTCCGCCTTATTCAGGGTAAGTGTTATAAAAGCATTGCTTTTACACAAACTGCTGCAGGAGCACCATTCCCTTCGGCCTTTCTCTCAGCTGGAGTTCCTTTCATCAAGAGATTAGTTATGAACACAAACACGCGGTATTTTCCATACCGAAGAAGACGTGGGCTTCTGCTAGTCTTCTGAATGTTTTACATCTCATGTTCCGGTTTGGGGGCAGAAATTTCCATCACGGGAGTTGTTATTCTTCATGCTTCGGGCATTCCTGGATCTGGGCCTAGGATCACGTTTAAAAGAGAGAGAGAGGAAAGAGAAAGGGAAGGAGTGAGAAATAAAGCAGAAAAATTTCGTTTGTCGATGCGAAGGTCTGGGCGGAGAGGTCAACACGGAGGAACAAAGAGTAATGATAGCTAGGGATGGGATGTGGTGCATTGTGGTCAATATTTGCATGATGGACTTGATGACACGGTGTAAAATGCTGGTCCCCACCCAGTTCTGCTCCCGCCAGACTCCCGTTCCCATGCTTCAGAACTCATTTTCGCCGAAGAGGCGCATCCACGAAGGACCTATTAAAGCAAACTGTTGGGGTATCATTTTCTCTGTTCACACTGATAACACTTCGTGTGATAATCAATATGTGTGTGTGTGTGTGTGTGTGTGTGTGTGTGTGTGTGTGTGTGTGTGTGTGTGTGTGTGTGTAAGAGAGATATTATGCTGTGAAAAAACGAGAACAACGCACCAAAGGTAGTAAAACATAGATCATGATGACGAGAAAAAGACGATGACGACAATGATGATGATGCTGATGCTGCTGCTGCTGCTGCTGATGATGATGATATTAAAAGTCTAATGGAATACTTTCTAACCAGGCAAATGAATATATTATTTTGTGTGTGTGTGTGTTTGTGTGTGAATACATGTATATGTGTACATGCGTGCGTTTGTGTGTACGGCTCGGTGTGCTCACGCTGCTGGCTGCCTGCGTGGAACAAGAAGAAATTCCACTGCGGTGTTTATTGACAGCCGTTTAGCATTTTTGTTTGCCGATTTCATATTGGACAAACTGCTGGTTTGTGTTTCTCAGGCCCCCCTTGTGGAAAGACGAGATTCTTGTGCGCCAGGCCGAGGTCCGTTTATTTCAATCTGCTGTTGGAAGGAAGCGCTGGCGGCCATGCTGACAGCAAATTCCACTATTTTGTTTTTTCAGTTTCGTCCGCCCGTTTTTCCTCTTCTTCAACATCCCTTCCGTCCCGCCAGACATCAGAGTTGGGCCTGGTTGCATGAGTGTTTGTACGAGCTTTCCCTACATAAACGTGGCCTTAAATTTCACACGGTGAACGTGCTTGTAGGCACATTAGTCTATGGGATGGAGACACAGACCTTCATGCAGCTTTTGGCCGTTGACCTGTTGAGGGAAATATTAGTCAGGTATCAAGTCCAGAACTGCTCTAAAAAGTGTTAACCAGTGGTTTTGCGGTATAAAAATTTGTTTATTTTTGCTTCTAGTCTCCCTCGCAAGCACGCTCTCGAGCATCCATACTTAGGAGATGAATTCAGCAGCTACGTCACACGGTTACTGATCAACGCACTCATGCACGCGCATTCCTTCACACACACACACACACACACACACACACACACACACACACACACACACACACACACACAGATTCTTTCTCCTTCTCTCTCTCTCTCTCACACACACACACACACACACACACACACACACACACACACATACGTAGTGAACTGCACGTTTTTTTTAAAATCGTTATTATGACATACTTATGTTTCCCGCGGAACCCAGAAAGTTCGATCGCTGAAAGAAACGCAAAAGTCAAGCTCATAAATCCTCCCTGAATCGCCCTAATGAAGGTTTGCTAGTGAAGAGAGCGTCTTTGTTAGGTAAGACTGCAGTCTTCATACATCAAAGCGCGCCGCCAAACGTAAGGCAGTACATTACGGGTACATCCTCCCGACCTACAGCGGTAACACATGACATCCAATCCACCTGATCTCTTTCCCGCTGGCGGTAAACAGAGGAACATCTAACATCTCAAAATGAAAAAAAAAGAAAAAAATCTGGCTCGTGATCTTGACGACACTCATCCATGATTTATGACAAATATTTTCTATTCCTACCTTTGAATACCTAACCTTTGACAGCTGCTCTTTCTGGCAGCATCATGCTCTTTGTTTAGCAAAACTTTCTGATAGTCTGTGCTTGGATATGTCTTCTTGGTTGCACGCCAGTGCATTTGTACTCTGAGAGACAGAAGAGGGGTGGATAGGAGGGATCTATCTTGCTTGCTTACAAGCTATTTTATTTGCATTCTTGTTTTCCTATTAGCGAGTTCCACAGACAAACTTCCTTACAACCAAGTTATTTCATTTTACTTCAAATCACTAAAGCTGAAGTCTAAATACAATCTCATCTATTTATCATGCAACCTCTAATTATTTCCCTATTTACGATTTGTCTCGAATGACATTTTTACCTGACATTGTTTCATTATTTGATTGCATGCACACATAATCCTACTCAACGCTCAGCCTATAAATAAACAACAATCTGATAGTCTTGCTAGCAACGGCCCCGCCTAGCGCTCGGCTGTAATTAGTGTAGTCCTTATTTTTGAAGATAAAAAGACACATAAACATATTTTTTCTAAACAACTCATTAATTTTCACTGTGTCTCATTCTCGGTACAGGAATAGCATCGAATCCAATTTAATGTGGCACGTGGAAGCCTCGGATGGCGAGAACCGCATGGTATCGCAGGAGTGATATATGTTAGTTTTCTGAAATACATTTATGTGGTAAATGTGGGTGGCAATAGAAAATGTGGGTTTACACAAATGGAGCAATTACTTCATTTGAAATTTACTCTCGGGCCGATACAGATAATGACATCGCTCTTAGCCCATCTCAGATTGTTTCATCTTTCTTTCAGCACTTGCTTGAATCGTTTCGTTCTCCCCGAATACAACAGAAGACCAAAGAAAGCCGCCATACTTGTTGTTATCACTGTCTGTTTTCCAGGAGGGCATGACTAAACTTAAATCGATTCACGTGTTTTTTCCTGGATTATCATAATTGTAATGCCTGCCACTACCATTTTCATCATGTGTCACCTCAGTGAACTTTGACATTGATTTCTTTTAGACAAAGAACAAAGCTTTACGTGAGCTTTACGTGAGCTTTACGTAATTGTCCTTAGAACGTTGCTTACTTTTAAAATATTACCACAAATGACAAAAATAATGTTTAGCTGCTTTAACACACACACACACACACACACACACACACACACACACACACACACACACACACACACACACACACACGTGCGAGAAAGATTCCTCGTGTCGCTGAGTGTAGGGCGGAGTCTGGCACGTGGTTAGCACACACAAACGAGTTGGAGAGGAGAACAGAGTGAGCAGTGTTCAACGTTCAAGATGGTGAAGTGTGAGCACTCTACCAGCTGACCTCTTGGTAACGACATTTAAAGAAATGTGTGGCGGGTGGAGCTGCTTGTTGAAGGGACAAGTGGCAGAGGGTGAGGAGCATTGTTAGTTCCCCTCCAGTGATCGGTTGAAGGGACCAGCCAGGGAAAGTAATTGAGTTGCAAGCTCGTAGATGTCAGCTTGGATGAAGATGTTTTGAAGGAGGAGAGAATGAGAACAAAACAGTGGCAGCTGCTAGATACCAATGATGTCATAGCCACAATAGTTTCCGTAAGATAAAAAGAACAAAGCCATCCCATCAGCACAGGTGTAAAATATTTAACATTAACTGCAATGCTTAGATATAAATAAAACAAAAAATGTACAAATAAAGTCTATAAAATGTGAAACGAAATAGAAGTGAAAAAAATAACACGTGTTACAAAATAAGTATACAGGCATGGAGGGAATTTTTTTTTTGCTGTATAATTCCCATGGTGATGGATGACTGCACGTTTTATCTAGGAACTTCTCCGCATCTTTCTACATGTAGCTTGCAACAACACTTTGTAGCGAGCTACACACCAAATCCTCCCACACAATACGTTAAGCCGCTCATGGCCATGAAGACCTGTTCATGGTGAGAGAACGAAAAGGAGAACTGAAAGGTGAAGGGATGTTTGGCGTTAAAAGAACAAGAGAGAAAGAAGGTGAAAGAGGAGAAAGAGACTGAAGTCAGGAGAAGAAAACCGATTTCCTTGTGGGTCACTCCTCTAGTAAGGCATTGGACACAATAGCTTAATCTCAGACACCCAGAGCAGTTTTATCAGATGTTTTCAAACTCTGATAAGACTGCAGTTTTCTTCCTCCTGCCTTCCCATCCTCTCTCTCTTTAACCCCCCCCCACCCATCACCTCTTCCAAATACACATTACAGTGTACTTTCTCCTTCTTCTGTCCCTTTTTTCAGCAGGAGAATCTGAGGGCGGTATCCTTGTTGTCTGCTTTTCTCTTCTCCCAGGAGTTTGTGTGAGGTCGATGATCCTTCTGTCCCGGACAAGATGCATGTCCGCTGACCGTGAGACCCATTGTACTGCCTGGCGCGAGGAGGGTAGAAATTCTGTAGCCAGTCCGATTTCTAGCCTGTCAGCCTTTACAAGAAAAACAAACTAATCACACTTTTGTCGTGCGTTTGTGTTGGAAAATCGTATTCCCTCCACGCGCAGTAGCTTCAGCGTGTAAGTTATTTTAGAGAGTTGTCTGTCCATTCGCCTAACAGGCTGAGGGGATCGTCTCTCCCTGATTTTGTTTCTGCGTTGTGTCATGTTTCGATTTGGGTGAACGTGTGGGATCTTTATGTTTACATGTGCTTCTGCTGCGTTTGCTCCACTCGTCTATTTTGCTGCTGGATTGTATATCATGTTCTTCTGAAGTGCGAACAGATGGGATGTATTGGCTGGATTCCGCTCTGGCGTGCTTCTCTTGCTTCGGCTGCAACCTTGAGGAAAGTTTAACTGGAAAAGGCTGCAATGTGTTGAAGAAAAACCACTGATAGATAAAAGTTAGCACCTTGTTGTAGTGTAAGGAAAAGAGAGAGAAGTCAACGCTAAATGTATTTTCCTTGTTTAGAAATATTCAGTTAACTCAAAAAGGCTATGTTTACCCTTTGTTTCTTGGAAGTGACAATCACTTTTTGGTTAACATTTCTTAATATTCTCAGGATTTCTCAACATATTCTTCGTCTCCTGATGTCATTACTCCTTGTTTTCTAGAGTCGTCCCCCTTAAATCTGCAGTGGTCACCCTTTACTGCCGGAATGCAGTGAGTCTTCGCATTGTTCTTTGTTCCACATCTTTGTGACTGTTTCGTGAATCCTGCTCAGCGCAATGAGCTTGCCTGTTGGTGGAGATATTGCGCTATACAAATTAACTTATTATTATTATTATTCTTAGTAGTAGTAGTAGAATAACGAAAACCATGTCATCCCACCCAATACACACGTGGTCGCGTGTGCACATACACACATATAAACATTAATAAAAATCGAAATGGCAGTCAGTGTTCTTTAATGCTATGCTATGCTATCTTCCCCAATGGAGGTAGTTGTATATTTATTCTTAACATTCGTAAAAACAGTTAACTAAATATCATCTGATTTGTCATTAAGAGTCTTCTAGATGAGCTTGAATAAAATTTATTGTTCTAACACAATTTTATTTTTTAGGATGAGTGTTGGGAAGTGTTTTTTATATGACAACTTTTTTTTTATAAATCTAGATACCAATGAGACATTTGATACATAAACTGCTTTTATGAATGGATCATAAGGGATGTTCTAATCTACATCTCTCTCTAGGCTACACAGATACAGCGTAAAAAGCATTTACGAAACACGTGTCTACAGCTCTCAAGCTGAGAATCACAGGTTTTGGTGGCTTTGCTGAATTATCTGTTTAGATTTGGTTGCTCTTGTATTTTTCTTCCATGTTAAGTTGTCCCACCCCCCACCTTTACTTTAGGAATAATCACCTCTTATGTTGGCTATTTTACACCATCTGACTCATCTATTTATTTCCTTTTTCGGAGTAACTGATGAGAAATGTTTTTCATTCAGAGTCACGTTTTACTAATCAGTGTCCCCTTCTCAAACGAAACTTAGTATACTTTAGTAAACAATACCCCTTTATCAAACGACACTTGGTATAATTTACTGAACATGTGACAGCTCCCCTCCTCCTTACCGCTTCTACGTAATCTGAACTCTGAGCAAACCACACTCGAACTTCAGCAAAGAACGCCTCTCTGTTTTATTGTTTGCAAAGGCGGTCTCTTGTTCCAGGTAGTGCCATTAATTGCTTCCCTTTGGTTACTTCTTTTTACTTCGTCTCGTGTCTTGTCACCATTACGAGACAATAGGCGAGATATAGCGCGTCTGGGACTCATCCCTCGTGAATAGGGCGAGTGAGCATTAATATGCCGCTAAATGACCAGGGAGCTACGGAGACACTCCGCCAGCAGCCGACGAGAGCCTCGTTCACGACTTCTCAACGTTTTCGATGTCAAACGAAGCGAGAGAAGTGGCGCCTTCCCTCACCGTAACCCACACCTCACACAACAGGAGATAACGCGCGAACAAGGAACGCCTGTTGGATTAGACCACCACCACCACCACCACCACCACCACCACCACCACCACCACCACCACCACCACCGTGAAATATATCTTGGACAGATGTATTGCCTGTGCTAACTGTACCCAACCCTGCGCACAGATCTGCCTTAAAAAAAAAACCTCAATGCGGGTGGAAGGCGCTGAACGCGTGCATACAGTTAAACGAAGACGAAACAGATGAGAGTAACGGGAGAAGAAGGACGGCGGCTGTTAAAATAAAGGGAAAAAAAGGAGAAAACAAGGGAGTTTTAGACGACTGGAAACACGACAGCTGCTCAAGCTCAGTACACTACCTGTAACCACCCATTTAGGTGAAACTGTACCACGTGCGGCGTGTAAAATTGATAAACGTGTCTTCCATAATTGTGTAAGTGTGCATAAAGGATAAACCCGATAAACCAAAGTTCTTCTTTAGTTAAATGTATATATGGCATGTTCATTTGATAAACCTGTATTACTTCTTAACGCAAAGTCATATACGGGATTTATGAATATCCACACATCATCTATAAATGATAGACAAGTGCTTCTGTTCTGGGTGAAAGTACCTCATCTGGCAGGTCTGCACCTTGGCCCTCAGGGAGAATCATTTTAGCGTGAAGTGGTCGAGTGGATGATTAATGACAGGGTGCCTTTCCTTCAAGAAGCTCTGGCCTCTCGACAGGAAAAGTTAGAAGAGGTATGCTGCTGCCAGTTAGTTTAATATTACTGTTTTTTTTCATTTATTGAGATATTTAACATATTTCCAGCATCCTATTTTCTCACAATATTCTCGTGTCCACATCCACGAAGATTTTTGCGCCGAGCACAAACAATAGCTGTCAGTTTACGAACTTAACTGCTAATGTGAAGGACTACGTACCCCAAATGTAAACAAACAACTGATTTTGAAAGACTTTTAAAGGATTCTATATATATATATATATAAAGTCTTTGTTTTATTTAAGAATCCATGGCTGTAACATCTGTTATTTTAAACACAGTTTGTTGTACAGAAGATGCAGTATTGCTTTCTCTGTGGTGAAAGGCAGCGTAAATCCCATAAGTAAGTAAAACAAACAAATTAAAACCAACTGCGAACTTAATTTAGACTTGATAGCAAGTAAGGGAATCAGGAGATGAGCATTGCAGTAAACACAGTACTCAGCAGTGTGTGGTCCTCATTAGTTCTTAATGCAGGGGCCGCCTTCTACGTTGTTGTTGTTGTTGGTTTTGAAAGGGAAAGTGCTTCCACCTCTCGGTGATTTCGCACTGTGGGGGATGGGGTCTTTGGGGAGTGTGGGGAAAGGGTTGCTGTTTTGTGGTGCCTGATGCGTGGTTTCACTTCTGTGCGTGCCCTCTATTTTTGTGGGTGTTTAGGTTTTCCAAGTCTGCATGGGTGGTGTATTGTATTTGTGCCCTCTTCATCCATTATTGGTCTGCCAAGTTTGCATGAGTCGTTACAGTGCTGCTGCCCTCTTTCCTCCTGCTGCTGCTGGTGCCGTTTGTTGCCAGTGTTTAGGGGTCCTGCCACGTGTACCGTGGTGGTGTATTGTGTTTCTTTGTTTGGTTCCATGTATTGCTCTTCCTCAAATTTTTTTTTTTTTTTTTTTAATTTTTTTTTTTCCAGTGTGGATGGCTATGTTGTCCTGTTTACCCCTATTCTTATTTTATATTAGACTAGAGTTTGGGTGGCTTGTTGCTATAACTGCTACTAGTGACAGTATACTGTTCCATAGTTCTTTAGGTGGGTTGAGGCAGTTTCTGAGGTTTAGTCCCAGCCTATACTTATCTAGGAAATGTTTTAGTTCTTCTCTCTCTGGTTTATTTTCATTGCATTCCAACAGTACATGCGGGTGCTAAGTCTGTCCCCACAGGCACATGAAGGTGGGTCTTTATACATTTTATAATATTCTCCACTAAGCCTCATTCTGGTTATTTTAGTTTGGTCCGACCTGATTGATGTTAGGTACATCAAGGTGAGACTAGGCTGGTCGTCTATCAGTCTTCTAGTACCTATACCTTCATTTTTGTATTTTTCTTGCCACCTTATTTTTATTGCTGGTTTTATAGCTATTTTCTCTCTGCTGGTGAAATAGAGATGTTTAGGGTGGTGACTTTAGGGTTATTTTCTTGTTTTACTGCCAGTTTAGCTAGTTTATCTGCCTCTTCATTTCCTTTTATTCCTATGTGGGAAGGAACCCAAAGGAACTTAATGTCTCCCTGTTTCTGGTTGATTTTCTTTATGATGGACAGTACCTTGTATACTATATCTATTCTGTTTGAGGATTTGTTTTTTAAAGCCTGAAGTGCTGACAGTGAATCTGAAATTACTACATATTGTTGTTGCGTTGTGTCCTTCATTCCGAGATGGAGTGTATGGAGAGCTGTCAGTATGGCCGTCAACTCAGCTGTAAAAATTGAAGTGTGTTTTGGGAGTCTGCTGGAGATGGTGATGTTACCGGGTTGGTATACTCCTAATCCGGTTGTGTTTGTCACTGGGTCATGAGATCCATCAGTATAAATCTGCACGTGTTCTTTGTATGTGGTGTTTAGCTTGAGCTTTGTTTCTGCAGTGATTTGGGCTTGGTGTTGTTCTTTGTTGTATTTGGTGAGGTCAAGGTCTATCTGTGGGTGTGGAAGTGTCCAGGGTGGTGTTTGTATGTTGTCTGGTGGGTAAGGAGCTGTTATGTTAGTTTCTGCTCCCTTTGTGTTTTCTAAGTGTTGTATGTGTTGTTGTAGTGTGGGCTGTGGGGTGGGGCGGCCTGTTCTGTGTCTGTGGGGTTGAATATGAATCTGTCGGACTGGATGGTCAGGAGGGAGACATTGAATTTTGTAGTAGTAGCTAGCTGTCCTTTCTTTTATTATTAATTCTATAGGTTTCTGACCTGTTTCCGCCAGTATTGCTAGGTTTGGTGTGTACGATGGTACTCCCAGAACTACTTTTAGTGCCCTGGCCTGTACTGACTGAAGTTTAGCTAGTTGGTTTACTCTAAGGTGGACTAGCAGTGGGGCTGCGTATAGTAGTCTAGACATGACATGGGCCTGATAGAGGTTAAGGAGAGATTTAGGATTAGTTCCCCAGTTATTTCCACTAACTACTCTCATTAGGTTTATTCCTTTTTGGCAGATTTTGTTATTTTGTCTACATACGGGGTCCAGCTTGTTTTTTCCGAGAAGATAACTCCTAGAAATTGTATCTGTGGACTGTAGTCAAGGGTTGTTTGGTTTAGTGTTAATTTGGGGTATTCTGTCTTCTGGTTTGGTTTTTGGAATATTATTGCCTGTGTTTTGGTGGCTGAAAGTTTAAAGCCATTATATTTGAGCCACTTTGCTATTTCATGCAGATCCTCCTGTATCTTATCTATTCCTATGATTTTAGGTCTGTTGGGGTCATTTGTTGGGCGTATTTCTACTTTTCCTAGGAGGGACGTGTCGTCCGCAAACTGTTTAACTTTGACATGTTTTACACATTTGGGGAGGTCTGCTATCATTATGTTAAAGAGTAAGGGACTGAGGACGCTTCCCTGTGGGACTCCATTTTCTAGTGGTACCTCGTTGGAAGTTTGATCCTCAATTCTTACAGCTATTTTTCTGTTTGTTAAGAAGGATTGGATTAGTTGCACTATTCTGTTTGGGGTGCCTATGCGGAGGAGTTTCTGAAGCAGGCCCTCATGCCAAAGCATATCGTAGGCTTTTTCTATGTCTAGAAAAACTCCGCACAGGTTCACTCTTTTTTCCGTGTGGGCATTGATAATTTCCTGCTGCAGTGCTGTTATGTGATCCATAGTGCTTCGTTTCTTCCTAAAACCACTTTGCTCTGGGGGCAGGATGTTGTTGGCCTCGCAAAAGTGGTTTAATCTCTTCTTAATAATTGTCTCAAATGTCTTGCCTAGTTGCGAGGTTAGCGCTATTGGTCTGTAGCTAGATGGGGCTGACTTTGCTTTGCCTGGTTTGGGGATGGGGACCACTGTGGCCCTTTTCCACATTTTAGGGAAACAACTTCTTTCAAGAATATCATTGAAGAGCTCTAAGATAAGGTGTTTGGTTTTCTGATGGCAGTTTTTTAGCATTTGGTAAGTGATAAGATCTGGGCCTGGAGCTGATCCTAACGTTTTGGTTGATAGGGCTTGCTCTAGTTCTTCTATAGTTATTCTGTTTGTTAGTTTGAAAGGATCTTCTTGGTTTAGAGGGGGAAGGAAGTTATTTTCTGCCTGTTCTTTGAATAACTTAAAGTCTGGGTCTAAGTTAGAGTCTGAGCTGACTTCTTGAAATTGTTCGGCCAGTAGGTTTGCTTTTTCTAGGTTTGTCTCATATTTGGTACCTTCTTTTATCAGGGTGGGCATGGTGGATCTTGGCCCTTGATTTAATCTTTTGATCTTTCTCCAGCTATCATTTAGGTTAGCATTTAGGTCTAGAGATTCTGTGAACCTGTGCCATTCCTCTTTTTTGGCTTGGAGGATAGTGCTTTTTGCTGCAGCTTTGGCCTTTTTGTATTCTAATCTGTTTTCTATGGTCTTGTGGCTTTTCCATATCTTAAGTTTATGTTTCCTGTTCTTAATTGCTTGTTCACATTTCTTGGTCCACCAGGCTTGCCCAGCATACCTGTACTCCTTACCATTTCCATTTGGTGTTGCTGATTTGATTGCTTTAGTGATGCTATCTGTCAGTTTTTCAGTCTTGGTGTCTATGTCGTCGTCAGGGAGCCATATCTCATTCACTTCTGTTAGTGACTCGTACAGGGTCCAGTGAGTTCTTTTAGTGTTTATTCTAGAGATTAGGGGACTTGGTTGGCTTATTTTAGTATCTGGCATGGAGATTATAATTGGAAAGTGGTCACTCCCTAACGTGTCTTCTTCGTAAACTTCCCATTCTAAAACATTTGCTAGTTCTGGGGTACAGAGAGATAGATCTATGGTTGAAGTTGAGTCTGTGGAGCCCTGACAGAACACATGCGTGGGTTGGCCATTGTTTAGCAAACAGACCCTTGCATCTTCCATGGCTTCTTCTATCATTTTACCTCCTTTGTCTGCTTTTGGATTTTCCCTATCCCAGAGTGGGTTTTTAGCATTAAAGTCTCCCAGTATTAGGTTCCCTGACTGGAGTAATCTTGTTAAGTCTTCTACTGTTATTGAATTATATTTGGTTTGGTTGGATATGTACGCGTTTGTTATTTTTAGCTTTTTCCGGATGGAAACGTGATTTCTACACCTACTGCCTCAATTTCAGGATTTAGGTTATGGTCTATTTCTGTAGCTGTTATTTCGCTTTTGATATAGATTGCTACTCCCCCTCCTTTATGCGGTTTAGGTCTTGATTTAAATATTGGTGGGTATTTATAGTTTGAAATTTGGATTGGTTCTTTTGTGAAATTTGTTTCCTGCAGGGCGATCACTTCTGGCCTATTATTTTTTATAAAGTTGAGTAACTCGCTTTTATTACTATTTAGTGCCCTGCAGTTCCACTGTATAAATCTTATTGTTTGCTTAGACATTTTCGTTTAAAATTGTGAGGAGACCTGATAGAGTTCTTATCATTTTAGTCAGACTCGGTACATCAAGTGTCCGTAGGTCTTTGGTGGTCTGTTTCACGTTTGTGACGTAGTCGTCAATTTGGGTCATCAGGGTCAATATTTCCTTTTTCAGCAGGGTCAGGTCGTCTGGTGGAGTTGTCTTGTCGCTCTTTGTTTTCTGGTGTTCTTCTTTATTCTTTGTTAAGTCTTCTATTGTTGTCTCTATGTTGTCGCTCGCCGTGATTGTCTGTGGAGTCTTTGTCTGTGTTGTCTCCGTCTGTGGTGTCTCCGTCTGTAGTGTAGTCTGCTGCGCTGGTGGAAGCTGTTCCCTCTTCTCACTGGTTAGCTCGGATCGAGCGTTAGTTTTTTCTTTGTGGGTCCAGTATTTTTCGCTGGAAGTTTTGAGCGCTTCGCTGTATGTAAGTTTACCTGTCGCGCATATTTGGCTGGCTTGTCTGTGGATTATTTTGGAGGGGCATCCACCATACCTTGCACTGTGGCCAGATTCTCCACAGTTTATGCAGCCGCCTTCTACCAGGATGCCAATACTTTAAATTTAAAGAACCTGTGGCGCCAGGTACGTGCATCGACAGACATCTGGCAGCTTAATTTTCCTTGATGTGTGTTTGAGTGTCCTAGTACTCTGCCTGAGATAGCCCCACACTTACATATACCTTTCGCGGTTCTAATGTCATTAGGTTGCTTTCCTTCCTCCTTCTATGACCTCCCTCTCTGCTGCTCAACAATTTTGGTGTCTTATCATCGGCGTACAGAGTCGTTCCTTTCTCTTTGAACTCAAAGAGAGACAAGAAGTCAGTAACCAAGTTGTCAACAGAACAATTTAACTGAATAACGTACAGTGGTGTCTTAAATACAAATAACTTCTGAACTCTCCTTCTCTCCGCACTTAAAAATGGAAAAGGGGGAAGCATGGAAAGTTCCGAGGATAAACGCAAGTTGTCCCCCCTCTTCAGATTTTAAGAGTCTGGCCAAGAGGAATTTCCAGAATTACGCCTTAGAGCTGAATAGCTCGTTCAAGCCTGCCTACACTGACGAGAGCGCGGGTGAACTGCAAAAGTAAGATGAGACCTAATGGCGACGATTACCTCCAATGAAATGTCCTCCTTTCTGGCACACGGAGAGAAAGGCAAGTCCGCCCCCCATTGCGAGGCGACCATTAGTAGGGTAACCCAAGTTAAACCTTCCTCTTCTTGGATTTAACCTGAGGATAGCGTGCGGTCAATGCCCTCCATGGCTCCATCTGATGAATCGTGTTGCAGTTAGACCGTTTAGCTTCGATGGAAATTCTGTATATAAAGCCTGTTTACACACCCTGCCAGCCAGCATGTAATTGCCGGTGGTCACAGGTCAAATGGTAAGAGTTAAACTTCTTGAGTCAACTGTAATTTTTTTTTTTCTAACTTGCTGGGGTTGTTGTTTTTTTCTACCTCTCTCCCTCCGAGTACCGGCGATCTTCTTAAATTCTGCTTACCCGTGATTTTCCATAATGACAAATATTACAAATTCAAACTTCTCTTTGACATCCATGTTTCAGCACAACCAGACATTGCTAAAGGTCACGATCATCCTCGGCTGTGAAGAAGGTGCCTCCCGAATGTTGTAAACGATCTTAAGCTGCAGGCAGAACACAAGCAGATGGCCTCGCTGGGCCCGAAACGAGATTCCGAAGACAACGACACTTCCACGTAAGCAAAGAGGATGTAAGGGAGATCTGTCTCGCCGCACTGTCGTTGCTTCCCCTTGACAAATTCTACGTCGCTCTTCCCAAGCCCCTGACCTTCCCATTCTTCCTCCTTGTTGCATGTTTGAGGGCTCTCTGCTTCTTGCTGGGATTTCCCGAGGCGTTCAGTTTCTTCTAGCATTTTTCTCTCTTCCATGCATTTTAATCTTCCCTTGCTTTCGGCTGTAACCTCTGCTCAGAGCGGATCTGCTGGACTTTCCAAGGAGTCACGCCATCAGATAGGCTTTCGCCACAAACAAATCAGCTAAATCCCTGAATCCTTCAACATGGAACGCCGTTTTCAGAGTAAAGGATCGCCTCTCTTACCTTATTCTTTTTATTGACGCCATTTTCCCGGTTCAGCCGCCAGGGCGCCGAGACTCCTCCCGCAGTAGTAACCACAGGGCTCATGAAAGATGGAGGATGAAGGAATTGAAGCAGAAACGTAATTACCAGCATTCCTTTCAGCACGTTATCGAGAATGATGACTACATCATCATCATCATCATCATCATCATCATCATCATCATCATCATCATCATCATCATCATCATCATCATCATCATCATCATCGCGTTGGTGCTGTTGTCACTTTTTTTCCTATCACGGAAGAGTCTTGTACATATAAGCGACACGCGCGCGCGCACACACTCTCATTTACACAAACACACACATACGCATACGTGTGTATACATGAACACACACTTACTCACTTCCTTGCAAGCATACTTTCACGCTCACAATTTCGCAAGCCTATACGAGGGATCGTGAACAGACGCCCAAGAATCCTCAACAAAGTTCGAACTACTTCATTCGACCCCGAGGATTAACCACGAAGCTGGACTTTAAAGTGGCGGAAAGATGATTGCTTCATGGGATTTGAAACTTGCAATCTCTCGGCGGGAAACTCACCCACTGAGCCTCGAAGGGCATTTTGCGATATCGGAGGCAATTTCCTCCGACGGGCTTTTTTTTTTCTTTTTTTTTTAAAAAAAAACCTTCCCCCTTTAATGCATAACTTGCGCGCGGGAAACCGAATTCCTGTTGCCGCGACAATAACATCTGTTTATCTCACCTCTATTTCAGGATCAAAGAGACCACCATGCTACTGGTCACAACGCCAGTCTAGCAGGGAACTGAGGTGTCGAGAGGAGGGTAAACTCAGCTCTCAGCAAGGTTCAGAAAGTTCAGCTAATGTTTCGACAAAGTTTGTCTCCACACTTACCAGACAGACTTTTCGGTGCTTTAGTGTGTATTGTGTTAGAGTGAGAGTGTGTATGTGTGTGAGCGCACGCGCGTGCATGTGTTTATGAATATGAAGTGAGTGCGCGCGTATGCGTCTGTGTGTGTATATATATACACACGAATGAATGCTAAGTGTGTGTGTGTGTGTGTGTATGGACGCCTGTAGTCTGCATGTGTGTTTTGTGTTACCGTGCGTCTGTGTGAAGTTTGAGGAGGCTCGTGTTTGTAAACTAGTTAAGTGCAGGTCAAGTCCAGAGGAAGCATACTAGTCTCTAATGATAAACAATGCATAAATACACGCAAAACATCTTAACACACCATCTACAGGACGTAATCATGCAGCTCGGCAAAATACACGTGAATCACCACCCGTCCGGGTATGTCAGACCTTCTGTTCAAGTCACTCCCCCCCCCCACCTCAGGACTCTCTGGTAACACGTGGGCCCCTAAAAACTAGCGCACACAACCTTTTATTTTTTTTATCTAAGGCATCAGCTAATGTCGTGCAGTCAACAACATCCTTGTTTTCGGACATGTGGGAAAATTCTGAAATATCTGAAGCTCGAGTAATCTGCAAATATTATATCTCACGGACTTACAGACCCTTTTCCAGTTTAAAATTGCTGTATCGGTCTCGGTTCTCAGTTGCATGCGGTCGCACTTCGTATGCGCAATTTATTTATTTAGCATCCGGAAACGAATGTGTGCAAATGGCAGATGATAGGGCTGTAGATGTACACAAGAAATAATTCGGAAATTACAGATGTTGGATAAGCGTTAAGAAGAAAAATCGCTTCAACTATTCAACGAAAAGGAATGCCAAAGAAACGCGTGAAGAATAAATTAAAAGGTAAATATTTTGACTGGAGAATTTATTTGGACATCAATAGTAGGCGGCAGGAAAATGAGCCAGTCAAAACCAGGTCACGACGAAAGTGGATCTATCTAGCTGTATTATTACAGACCTCTGGAGCTTATCATTCCAGTATTTATTACATTTATTAGAATGAGTGATACTTGACGTAGCAGTCAGAACATTATCAGATGTTCTGATGACACTGTTACCACCGGGTTTGCTGTACTGTGAGTGTTAAAACACATGTTTGAAAGTTTGTGTAACAACTAAGCATCAAAACGGGATAAAACTGGATATTTGTTAAAACACTAATTATGTATCGGCGTCATTACTTGCAATTAAAATAATCTATATTCCCATTCCGAGGTATTATCTTTTTTCGTTTTTGTGGAAGAAAGGCAAAGAGAGAGAGAGAGGACAGAGCGAATTTTAACATTTGGATTAGAAACAGTTTCAGCCGACTGTTGAAGTCCAGCAGCAAAAACCCATGATGGCATTCATCATTATGGCACCATCAACAGCGTGCATGTCATCATATGATGGCATCAACAACATAGACGTTATCGCATGACGCCGTAAACAACAGCCCAAGCGGAAGACCATCTGCCGCAGATAATCCTTTCACGTGCATGGCTGCGTCCTGCTTTCACTTTGGCCAGCGCAGTCGCAATCCCTTCCTCTCCAGGCCATTCTCTGTCCATCTGCTCCCGTCTCCTGCCCGTTTCCTCCTGCCTAAAACCCCTCACCACCTTCGATTCGTCCTGTCGGCCACATCGAACTTGATTAGTTGCGTGACCGTCCCTTGGTGCTGATTGGTTTTCCACGTGACTGCCCTTCTGACGTGTCTGGGTCCTTTTTTTGAAGCAAGTGAGTGGCACGGTGTCTGGAGGACGCAAAACTGTAGAAGAAAAAAAAAATCACATTTTAACCCTCTTCCGTGGATTCTCCTCAATTCCGTTTTGCGTCCTTGATACCGTCTGTCAGTAGATTCAGGTGTTACAATGAAAAGTTATCTACAATAGTCTGCTTACTGCAAATAAAACATTTGGAAAAAATATGTAAACAATAACTATAGATATATTTTGTACACTTATATCGATACATTTTGTGCAGTTATGTCGATATTTAGTATCATTTAGAACTGTGTTCTCAGAAAAGAGATCTTAGACTGCAATACTATTGTCCTTGTTAACCACGTACCATAACTATGCCCATAAGGAACAACAATTCTTAGAAACCTGCAAATCATCACCCAAAGAAAAAAAAAGATCTACCTACTCCTATCATATTTTATTGTGATCGACCGGAAATGCGTCACGAGTGTGGGCGGCGCCACTGAGATGCGGCTGCTGTTTGCAAGGATTTTCAAGATTTTATCGACGACCAGCCAACAGCTGGAGGAAATACACAGATCTTCCGTTTTTATGTTTGCGCATGCGCGATCTTGTGAACAGAAAAAGTTGCTCTTCTAATTACGTTCATGATGTGCCGCTAGGAATGGCACATGAGTTAAGGCTACTTCAGACGGGCTTTACACATCGTGATAATTATATTTACAGACCAATTATTTCTTGATGAGGACAATATATAAAGGGTATTCAGAGCATTACATTGACAACACGTTGCAACTTATGTTTTTACGTGACTTGTCCAACAGCATGATTAGAATGCGGATTAGATGCTGCAGTAAGGGGTGGGGAGACTGAGTTATTACCAACAGGAAACCAATAGGGCAGGGGGATGTACGATAAAAAGGGAGGTATATGGTTGGTAGGCATGCAGAGGACAGAACTATGATATTTCGTGTTCACTTCTGTTGATTTAGATTAAACCTGATCTACGTCAAACTTTCTTAAATTGTATCCTTTTGCGAGGTGTTTGTCGGCATGGGCTACCTACATCCGCTGAGAAAAAAAAAATAGGTAGAACTGAGCAAAGGTCACGAATATGGGATTTTAGCCACCACTTACATATTTACCCAACTTAGGTAGACCTGCAGCCTGTGTCAGCAGTCAACTTACTTCATGATCAGGAAGACCAGGTAGATACTGGGTATTATTTCGAATGCACTACAACATTTTCCGTGACGTGACGGACTGAATCTCGGGTGTGGGACCTGCTGTGTCGGAAGTATATATCTGTGGGAGCTCCTCCGTTTTGCTCGCATCCATTTGTGTCTACCGTGTATTTGACACTACTTCCGGTGCAGTAGCAGGTGAAAGGATAATGCAGCCGGCATTGGAAGGTGAGTTCAGAGTGCAGAACATTTTTTGTTGGCCATTTTGTATTCGACCGTCGAGATAAGTAACATTTGGCTTCTAAATGCGCCCACAAATAAGAAGCGAAGATTGGAGTAGAAAGAGGGAAAGACAGAGAAAGAGAGAGGCTGAAAAGAGTGATGGGCGCAGTAGTTCAGTGTTTCTGCTCTAGTACGTTCAGAGAGAAAAAATCTCAAAAGTTGACAACACACTACGATAATAACAAAGTGCACTACATTCGGCTGTTGCTAATTGAATGTGGTGTCATCTGTTTTCTCTTCTACCTTTAAACTCGTACCTCGCCGACTTCAACTTAAATGTTCCTCCATCATCTTTCCTTTTTTTTCGTCTTTCCTGTATTCTTATCCGTTTTTCCCTCTCCACACCCCGCACAGCAAGTTTAACGACAGGAATGTGCGTAAAATACGGAAGACAAACTGCACATCCTTGTCAAGCCCCTTTGCAAGGGGGTATTAACATCATCTAACCCCAGCCATTACGCACGAAGTTTAAAAAAGGGGGAATTTGACAGAACAACATGCTGATAAGGGCTAATTAGTGTTATTTAGCATTAAGTTAAGTTTAATGTTAAATTTGATACTGCTGTTACTTTCAGATGAAAGAGAAAGCTCTTGTTCATTTTGTAATGTATTTTTTTCCTCCCAGTCCTCTCCCTATCTCCCGTTTCGTAGTTAAAGCTGCTGGATCTACTGTCTTATTATTAGAAAGGGGAAACAGCCGAGTGGCTGGATTACTGGCCGTGTGGCTTATCTTTCCCCCAGTTGACACAAATGGGTTCTCACTCCTTAGATGTTTGGAGAAGGGAGAGCATCGAGAGAAATGAGATGGGTATTGTCCCCTCATAAAGATGGCCCCAGAGAAAAGTGCAGTCTGTTACACTTTACACCCCAGTGACCGAAAGGTGACCGGGCTACTTTATTTTGTTTGTTTATACGTGTGAATGCGCGCACGCACGTATGTGCGTACAAGTTCTTGTGCACATGCTCGTGCATGTGTTCGTGCAGGTCTGGCACGTCTCAGTAGATAAATTATGCATGTCTATGGATAAATTATTTTGCTTTCAAGTCTGCTAGATAATTTGTTGTGGTGTGGGTGAATAATCATTCCTTATAAACGCTATTAAAGATCAGAATGTATAAATTTCATCAATGACATAGATAAAAGCTAAAACGGTTGATCAAATTTGATCAAAAACAGTGTTTTTAAGTAAGATGAGCTATGAAGACAACACGTAAGACAGAACTTGCAGTCTTCTCAGAACGAAAAACGAGATATAAGACAGAATACGGAGTGCACCGTGGAGTTAGCTGGCTGTCAGTACCTAGCAGTTAGCTAAAATATTAGCAAGTAAAAGAGTCGACTGAAGTCTTCTCAGCATGACATAGGGCATGACTTACAGGAAAGCTATTGTGTCCACTAAAACCATCGTTCGACCCTTGGGCGTCTCTTAAACGAGGTGGGGGATGGAAGATCGGGAAAATGGACAGGAGACAAATCATTAGTGTCCTTCGTCCTTTTTTTCGACGGGCTGGCGGAGAACCGCCTTCGATCATCCAGTCGCGGTGACCTGGTCATCAAGACCGTATATCGGAGTCACCTCGTCCATCAGGTCCGAGTTGTTTTGTCCAGGCAGCCTTGTCACAATCACTTGGTCAATTTGGAGACACTCTTCTTCTCTGCAGCGCCATCGCCGTCGTGCTTAACATCACGGGAACGACAGACCAGAAACTGGCGTCTGATGACACATGTCACCTTCCCTCTTCCTCTCCCTAATCCCTTCTTTACCCTCCCCACCTCCCCCTCATTGCAGTCTCCAAGCAGATCGAAGAGGAGGCGCCATTGTTTGATTGACAATGTCGATCTGATGTGACGCATCTGTCTCCGACTGAGTGGCACCATCGAGTATTGTAGGACATTACCCATTTTAAATGCACGCTGAAAACAGCTACACAGCGGAAGCACACTGGCAGAGAAAAATAAACAAACAAAACACAACCCCAAATAAATACGAAAACAACGACGATGATGGTGATGGAGGAAACAAATCCGTCAGAGAAATCGTCGTAAATGCGTCTTCAGCCAAGTTCATTTGCCTTTTCTTTTATAGGCAAGAAGTTTATTTCAAAATCCTTTACGGTCATATTGAACAGATATGCGGAACATAAGTAACACATATGCGGAAAAATAAATATATCAATAAAGTAAATAAAAAGCGATCTCAATTTTCAAATAAATACAAGCAAGCTTACGAGGATACGAAAGTTATTCAGAGGAATATCTTGCATTTACAGATTAATGACTGCTTTTTCTCCTTGTTGCTTGGCCTTTCATTTTTCCTCTCCTCAATCATACGGGACGACTACATCGACGTGAGAGTGGGCCTCACCGCCCATTGGCCCTGCAGAAAATAATATCAACATGCGTCAATTTAACGCCAAAAGCTGTTAGTTATGGGACGGGGCGCCAGTGAGTCACGTGGGACATACGTCATGCCGGTTTGAAAGTCGTCGGGGACCTGTCAGCGCTGCTCCACAGCAGAAAAAAACCCCCCCACCGATAGCAGCAGACACATTTATGCGCAGATTGTCAAGACTTGACCGCCGACAGCTACAGCTAATGGGGAGGAACTAATGTGACAGCCTGGTTACCGGGCGGACGCAGACCGATGCTGCTGCTTGACACAGGTTCTGCAGGATGGATAACCATTAACGTCATCGCTCTGAGGACTGAGGGTCAAAGTTCAGAAAATATTGTGGCTTCATTGAACAGTCCTTCGATCATTCTTTCATTTTTCGATGTGTACAGAAGAAGAAAGTTAGGGGGATGGGGTAAGAGAGGGTACGTAATCAAATTTGATTTGGTAGTGAGATAGTGGTGCTTATACTTCAATGATTTCAAAACATCTGCCATCTAACATTTTGTTCTGCTATGTTGTAATTGCGGTGAGCGTCATCGTAGTGTGCTACCGTGTTTTCCCGAAAATAAGACGTTACCCGAAAATAAGCCTTAGAATGATTTTTCAAGATGCTTGTGATATAAACTCTTTGCAAAAATAATTCACAGTTAACATCGTTCGTCCATTAAAACACACGACGGACGTATTGAATTATAAAGTAGTGATATTAATATATAAATACACAACGTTGTGATCGAGTTATGTCGATGTTCCAGAAGAAGATGACATGAGCGTGTTAAAATTAAACAGATTTTTGTACAAGAAAAGATAAAACATAATATAAGATTTGCACACTACTCGACCTTTAAATCTGTAAAACCTCAAAAGATGGTTAAAAAAAACTAAGCACATCAACAAACAAACACGCACCGTATTCTCTTACATGTGTAAACACACACACAGCTTCAAGCCTCCCTCTTATATTCCCTCGGCATTTCCTGGCAATAATAGGACGACGTAAATAAATCCTCGTAAAAGTCAAAGCTCACAGAGAGGAAAATTTGGGTACAAACGTTTTACGTGGCAATGCCGGATAACTTGATTCGAAGAAGCACTTGCACGCCCTAAAGGACAAAGTCAGTCGCAGGTCAAGAAGAGTATAGCGAGAGGCGAATATATACTGACCTGACCGGCGAAAAAGGAAGCAAAGAAGGCGTTCACCTAAGAAATCTTCCTCCTTCAATTAAAAAACAAAGTAAAGTGTTTTTCTATTATCGCCCCACATCAACAAAATCTTAACGTAACCTGTTCCGCGCATGCGCTGTAAGGGCACAGGAGACGTGACAAACCTCGCCGTAGTCGTGGAGTCTCGCAGCGTGAGGCGTGCGAACTGCGAGTGACTCCGCTGCCGAACGTGTCACGTTCCACCAACATGGAAGTTGCGTTTCAGCCCAGAATGCCAGGATCAAGGCGTCGTGGTTTATTTGAGGGGTCCGATCGAAAAGTAATTTCGGCCGATGATTTGCTACATTCACCGCTGACATGCGTGAAACAGTGCCAGGGAGGCCACTCGATCGGCTGAGAGGCGGAGAGTTGTCGGACGCTGATCGATCTCGCGTCGGACTATTTGTCGCGGGAGTCTCGCGAGTGTTCTGATCGCTCAGCTCAGTTGTCGACCTCTTGATCTCTCGTCAAACAGTTGCGTAGTCGTGTGCCCATGTTCACGACAGAAGCCCGAGTCTAGCGCTGGCGCACAGGACATAGACGACATCACTTAGTCGTTGCTCCATCTTTTCTCTTGTTATCATTATTCTGCCTGCTAGTTTGTCTCTAGGTTCTTTCCTTTTTCATTTCCATTCGTGTCAACAGAATGCTTCTGTGTGCGCGCATGCATGCATATTATATTACAACTGCGGTATAAATCGACTTATTATTATTTTTAAATATTAATTTATTTCTAAATACATTCCTAGAACATTATCTCTATATACACGCCTTTTATGCAATTATCTGTAATGAAAATCTTATCTAACTTTACATCTAAACTCTTATTTCCTTCATGATTTTATCTCTGAATGCAAGTCTTCTTTTACTAAATATCTAACTGCAAATCTTCAGACGTGACTTTACACATCTCAAACAACTTTGTCTCTATGTTCTTCTGGATGGTTTTCGTCTTTTGGTTTATAGTTTGTTCCTGCTCTTGTTGTTTCTCCAGCAGCTGTCTGAACGTCCTTCTCTCTCTCTCTCTCTCTCTCACACACACACACACACACACACACACACACACACACACACAACCCGCGCGCGCGATCCCACACACACAAACAACAGCGCCCTTATTCCGGATGTGCCCTCCCTAATCGTATTGAAGTCCCCCAGAGCACGGCAGGACGCATCCTCTGATCAACAGTACAAACATCGCAGGAACCAGGCCCGTTAATTAACCTGCCCGCTCAGTAGTCAGTTTGTTTGTTAGTGACTTCGAAAGTCAACGTGTATTAAAGAATTGGCCACATAGGCTGCGGTCACAAGTACCTTTGCCTGTAGTCAGGTTATCTTTCAGCACCGTGTTCTGGGTCCAACAGCCTTCATTTTATAAATGCTTTTTGAAAAGAGACAGTGTGTGTGTGTGTGTGTGTGCGCGCGCGCTTGTAAGAGAGAGTGAGAAAGAGAAAGAAGACTAAAGAATGCTGTTTCCCTTTCGAAAATTTCGATCTGTGTGTTCAGAGTTCTTCTTTTTATAGAGCTGGAAATAACAAGCAGTTTTATTATTTCCTATTCTGTCAGATTGAAACTTTGCTACCAAGCGTTTCCTTAACCTTAGTTGACTACTAATAATATCTGTAAAACCTTAGAGCTGCGGTAATTTGACAGTAATTTATGTCTGTCAAACCCCAGAGCTGCAGTAATCTGACTGTAATTAATGTCTGTCAGACCCTAGAGCTGTGGTAATCTGACTGTAATTAATGTCCCTCAAACCCTAGAGCTGTGGTAATCTGACTGTAATTAATGTCTGTCAAACCCTAGAGCTGTGGTAATCTGACTGTAATTAATGTCCCTCAAACCAGCTGTGGTAATCTGACTGTAATTAATGTGTGTAAAAACCTAGAGCTGCGGGTAATCTGACTGTAATGAATGTCTGTCAGACCCTAGAGCTGCGGGTAATCTGACTGTAATGAATGTCTGTCAGACCCTAGAGCTGCGGGTAATCTGACTGTAATGAATGTCTGTCAGACCCTAGAGCTGTGGTAATCTGACTGCATCTAATGTGTGTAAAAAACCTAGAGCTGCGAGTAATCTGACTAATTAATGTCCCTCAAAACCCTTAGAGCTGCAGTAGTCTGACTGTAATTAATGTCTGAAAAACCCTAGAGCTGCGGTACTCTGTCCTGTCTTAATCCCAGATCCTGCCCTGTTTCTTTCTAACCGCAGGAAGGCTTATTTTTCTTACATATTCCTATTTCCAGACTGCTAGTGCTGTCATAATCATCGGAAAGGCAATATTAAGTGAGGTTTGAGAGACGGATGGTTGGTGGGGTGGGTGGGAGAGCGAGGCATTCTATACGATTTTTATGTATGTCATCCATTTTATTTATTTATTTATTTTTCTGCTCTTTTCTATCTGTGGAGTGTTTTTACGTGTTCATGGATACTTATCCTGACATATACAGATTCATGGAGTTTAAGTGTTAGTAGCTAGATCCATTTCTCTGTGGGAGAAAAATGATTATTCGGTTTTGCTTTCAAGCTATTTTATATTGTAAGGACCTATATGCAGACCTTCAGACTGTTCTTTTCGCACCTGTGTCTACCTGGTTGTAGGGAGATACCAGTAAAGCGTGCACCGGTGTTTTTGGCAAGAACTAGCATTCCGTTGCTTCACCTGACTACCTCCGCTGCCAGGCCAAGCTTTCCTACGATTCCTTCTACTTATTCCTCAAATCACCATCGAGCTGAAGCACCCTCCCTATAAAGCCACACCCATCCAAACCAACGATCAGCCCGCGCATCCTCCCGTTGAAGCTTCCAATCGCGACATTGGCAACATACACCCGTATATCACGCTCTCGGAGTCCAGGTCGGATGGTAGTGTGTGGGTACTTCTCACTACCTCCACCATTAAAAACTTGGTCTCATCTCTTGCTTTTTTTATGTTCACACCGTGTTTCCTAGCCAGTCGCGCATGCTAAGGACCGGACCA
The DNA here is from genome assembly GCA_004794655.1 of Marisa cornuarietis. Classification (NCBI taxonomy): domain Eukaryota; kingdom Metazoa; phylum Mollusca; class Gastropoda; order Architaenioglossa; family Ampullariidae; genus Marisa; species Marisa cornuarietis. Next base: position 3,369,524 of record SMMW01000555.1, read on the forward strand.
TTTTGGCCCACAGAAGTAGGACCGTTTGTTTAGCAGCGATGGCGTGACAAGAGCCTTGGCCACCCATGTTTTTCCTGTGGTTTAGCGTGCGCTGCCCAGCCCTGGCGTCTGTTGACTCGCACGGAAAAGTTGTGTTTGTATAAAGATTGATTCGGCGCAAGTTGATTCCGCTTGAGAAATCAAAACAGGGATCAGAGATGACGCTGGTTCACGCCCAGTCCTCTTCTTCCATTGCCCTTAACCACTCCAACTACTCTTTCTATTTCTGTTCCTGTCTTAGCTACATGTCCTCTTACATACCTTTAATTATATCGCAAAGAAAAAAAGGAAAGGAAACATGTAATATTAACTATATTAATGACGAAATAGAATAAAGAGATTGGCAACGAGCTGTCTTGTTATTGTATAATAATAATAATACAATAAAATAAAAGCGTGTGATTTATTTTTATAATCACGATCACGAAGGAGCATGCTCCCAGCGTGACAAGTAGGAGACATGGACAGAATACGAAAGATGGAAGGAGAAACAACTATGCAGACAAGTAATAAAAGACAAACACAGAAGACATAAGGAGGAGTCAGGGAACAAACAATAAGGATGGAGAGTATCATAAATCTGCAAAAGGAAGACGAGCAGGCGTGGTAGTCACTTTTCTAGCATCGCAACTATCGACAACTATGTTGGTTGGTATAAAGATTAATGCTTCTGGAACAGATGTGTTTTTAGTGCACATTTAGAAGAGTCGATGGTGGGTAGATGGCGAATATGAGAGGAAAGACACTGTTTGGCAACAAAGTTACTAACTTTTAAAATCCGATGGCCGTATGTGGTGGTTGTTCTGTTGACACAAACAGATGAATTTATTTGTACATATCTACAATAGCACCTACATTAACCCTCGTCTGCACTAAGCTCGAGAATAGGACAATCTCAGTAGTTTGTACTCGCGAGCATTTAGAGGCTGACTGTCGTACTTGTGAGACATGTACCCCCGCTGCCTCTGACTTACGCCTGTGACCTCCTCTAACCAAATTGGACCTCAACTGATAAAAATCATATCGTCTTATTGTATTATTACATTGAGATGGATGGATGAACAGAATCGTGGTTATGTGTAGCTTACGTATTTCTGTATTATTTCGGTATTATTATCTAGAGATGTATGAATGAGAATCTTGATTATGTGTGGTCTATATGATGAAAATTTCTATTTCTTTAAAGGCGTATTAGCTCGTTCGCGCCTTGTAAATAGTTTATTTATTATTAGAGGGAAAATGTGGGCCTGTTAGATTTACGCTTAGGCAAGATGTCTCGCGAGAGCCGAGTGTAATTTAAGTACCACACAACTGTTCACTAAATCGTAACGCCCGAGTCATTGGTTCTTTCCCTGGGCAGGATTGCATAGGACCCTCCGGTGTGACCCCCGGGTTGTGTGCACCTGCTTGCCTTGGAAAGTGGATCGACGTGTTGTGATTTGACAATGTTTTGTTTGTCACTAGGTCACTAGGTACAATGTCGGACCACTGTTTTAGGCAGGCGATGCCACTTTCGGTGACCCCAAAAGTGCACCGAAAAATCTGGAGTACGAGGAACCAACTCAGGAGAAGCCGCACTCTCCCGAGTAACATCACCTCAGGTCATCACTGATGGGAGATCACTGTTCAGCGAGCGGGACGTAATTCAGTATTTCGTCAACACCTCGCGGCTCTGCTTTATACTCGCAACGGAAAGTTTGAGTCCGTGTCCTACTTACTCGTGCCCTACTTTAGGGAGAAATAACTTTTCTTTTTTAGACTCTAGATGAAATGAACGCTCAGGCTCAAACCTAACCTTTTGCCGTGCAGTGTTATGTTAAGGACAATTATCAGTTTAAATGAAGGATGCTGAGGCCAGGGACCTGGCGTTTGTTCTCAAAATATTTCAGTGATCGTAGATCAGGGGAGTGAAAGAAGGGTGTCCTAATTTTATTTCTGTTGAAATGTTATTGAATTCACTGGGGCGTTTGATTGAAGACATCGTTAGGTTGAAACTTAGGCGTTTATAATTTTAATGCACCCTCGTAAGGATCGAAATTCAGTTTCGGTATTAGGGTACATTTATGTCCTTTGCACTTCATCTTCTTGTGCTAATTTTTCCCGCCTGAAGTCTTCATACTATGTGGCTGATTTATAATTTAAGTGTTTTTTTTTTCAACGTAGAAGGAACTTGAAAGTCCCTAGTCCAGAAAACTACTATATCAAGACCTGGACATATCGTTTTGTTATCATTGAAAGAATGTGGAAATGTCTTAATTCAGTGACACTTGTTCGTGATACAAAGACAATATTATTTATATGTACAAAACGAGTGATATCCATTTGGCTATCTGGCTGGAAGGGGCTGCTCTCTAGTATATTTCTGTTTTATATGATGTCATCTTCCTACTGGACGTTGTGTTGGTGTGTATGTTTGTTTGACATGCCTGTCGCTGTGCGTCTAGAATGTGTTGCCTTTTTTCATTTCGCCGACTCTTTTCCACGAGAAGACAACAAAGTCGACAATGGACGCAATACTGCAGGTTTAAGTTCCGTTTGAACTTTGTTAATCAGTGGAAGTCTGTTACTGGACCTCATTCGTCCTTCTTGCGCGACTGGTGCCGTCTGTGGGACGTGGTGCTTGGAACTACATTTGTTATGGATGTCTTTATCTGGTTGTATTTTATGTGGGCCGCAGATTGTAGTTAGTTTTGCATGTGGATGCTACCCTTTGGCGTGGATTACAGTCTGCTACATACCTACGTTAGTTTGTGTGTCCTCCCCTTATTTTGTCTTCATACCACGCTGTTCAGTTTTCATCCTTGATTTTTTTTGTCATCGTTTGCTGTGATTTGTGTCTTGTGAAGCGACTTGAACTTGCCCATAGGGCTGGGAACTGATATTATGTAAGCTCCTTCTTCTTCATTATTCTTTTTTTCTTTTTTCTTCTTTCTTCTTCTTCTTGGGTGTAAATGATAAGCTTCTGAATATTGCCGAATGGTGTTTTGTCGGAATTCCTTTTCACCAAGGATGTTCATTTTATTCTCTTTCTTCCTCTCTCTCTCTTTCGAAGAAGAAGAAGAAATAAGAACAAATCATTTGGTAAAGTATTGCCCCTCGATAATTAAAAAATTCTGTAGTGTTCCTACTTGCGGTTTTCGATTGTCGATTCCAGAAAACAAGCTGTCGATACACGCGATGGTATCACCACTCACGGAAGAGAAAATGAATGTCAAGATTATAATAAAGCTTGAATCATGTCTCTGGGGAAAACAAATTTCTGTGCATTTTTCTTGACATCTTTATCATGTTTTATGATGGGGGTGGTGTTTAAACAGATTTCTGGTGCTTCATCCCCATAAGGATTTTATCGCCCCTAGAGTTATCGTTCTTTCGTAATAAATTGATGATTGTATGGGAATTTAGTTCAGTAGGTACATGTTGCAGGCAGTACTTTGAGAACAGCTCTTTCCTTACCGATATTTATGCATGTAAATATCTGGTTGTAAAATATACCACGTATTTTTATTGCTTCAGTTCATATGGCCTCAACAATATGGACACTGATTACACATTATGTATATATAAACGAGATGAAGCATTTACAGTACAACAGAAGTTATGGTAAATCAAGGTCAGTAAAATACAATAAGATTCGTAGAACTATAACAACAATCGATCAGCAAACGCTTACTATTATTTTAGGTATTTAAAACGTTTTGTGCGTTTGACTTAATAAGGGTTACAAGATATCTGATTAAAAAGAAAGTATGAGAGCGAGAAAGAGTAACAAATGAAGGAAAGGAAGTAAGAGAAGGAAGAAAAGATAGAGAAAGAGAATTAAAAGAAATAAAAGAAAGAGAAAACCGATAATAATAACTTACTACATTGTTACCACAGTATAATTTAAACTAAGCATTATATTATTTTAAGTCTTTGATCCCTTTTTTTTCATTCCAGTCTCTGTAATTTCAGTTGTCGATACTTTCATTTTCTGCTTTCAGGCCTCTTAACTACGGACGGATTCTGGATCACTTTGAAGCTTGAAACTATCTCTATTTATCAAAGGGCAGGAGGATTTAATCAAAACACGGCCTCGCTGTGCGATACAACGGCACAACACGAAGAGACCAGAGAAAACACAGTTCACAAGCCCACCCCGAGGTGGTTAAACAGCACAGCGGGGAAGGGACTGAGCCCCTATTTCGGTCAATTCAACTTCAAAGATAAGAAACGTTTAGACAAGAATTAAGATTAATAATTTAAATGCGGGTTTGGAAACACTGTGGCAGCAAAGCTCAGCTGACTACTGAATTCGGAACTTGAAAAGATATTTGTCCTCGCTCTGTTTCCCTGCAGTGGAGGCCTCCTCGGGGTGTCCACTGCCTATGTTTTCTCTTTGATCAGGCTTTGATGGATGATTTTTTTCCGGTCTCTGACTGTTGCGCAGCTGATATGCGACAGTTTGGTGCCCTCAAGTTCTTGAGCTGAGAGAATGTAACAAATTTTCTCACCAGATTTTAGTAGCAGGGATGCTAGACCACCAAGATGGTGGTCGACGATGCTGCCAAATCCTAATGGACCAATTCTGGCCAGTCTTTTCGTCACTGAATGTTAGTTTTAACAACTGCAACAGTCAAAATCTTAATGTTAGAAGTGTTTGTGATTCATAGTTACTTTTTTTCAGCATCATCTCGGAATGAGAAATTGATAATATCCACAATTCATTAAATGCATTAATCAGGAGATGTAAAAATTACGTATGACAAGAATTATGCATTAAAACGTAAGTATTATTAAAAGCTTCATGCACGCAGGCACACACTCAATGTATACTCATAAATAACCACAACTTACACACACTCATACAAAGTATGCCTACGAAATATTCTCCAATATCAGAGAAGATCGGTGCAATGAAGCAACTATAGCAGCAGCGGAGGTTATTGGTGCAAAACGATAGATTTAATAGTAACAAGATTTATCTGGCGATTTAGACAGCAAGGGAAACTTAACCTAAACATTTATTTATACAGGAAGTGACGTGCTTTCAAATTATTAAAACTAGCAAACTTTTAAAAGAAAGAAAAAAAACGGACAAGAAATAGAAAATGGAGAGCTAAAAAAAAAAAAAAAAAAAAAAAAGGAAAAAACATAAATACGGAAATAAAATAACAAATATCACAGATAAAAGAAATCAAAACAAATTGATGTTCGATTATTAGATTTAAGAACCTGTGGGTTGTTATGATTAAATTATCAGCTTTAAATTACGCTTCAGAATTAATGAAGCAAGAAAGTTTTGGAGTTACAGGGTAATGAGGACACAAAATCATTGTCAAAGGACTGGGCTTAGTTCATTACTAGATACAATTTCCGAAAATCTGAGAAAGAAATCAGTCTCTTTCTTCCAAACTGATTTTTCGACTTGTTTAGAAAAAGAAGTACAAACTCAGTTTCTGTTTATTGCGGTTCGATGCTCTCACGTTATCTGATTATTTCTAGATTGAAATAAATTTGAATATACATATATAAGTAAATTTGAATATAAATCAATCTACGTTTATTTTTCAACAAATATAATTAAAAAAATAATTTTTGACAAGGCAATCTTAGAGCGCAATTTTGCATTTAATTTTCTGTGGTTAGACAGGTTTGTGTTTCATTTAATCCTTCGTCTTGTCCTTCGTCATCATTGACGAACAAATGATGAAAATAATCGAAGAAAAAAATGCAAAAGTCATACCTGACTACACAAGTATGCAAACTTGTGGTATTGTACTTGGTGCGTTTTCTTACGTCAATGCCAGTGTCACCTGTAGAAGTACCTGTCTCCTAGGTAACTCTGATATTATCAAAACATCGTAAACTGATTCCTCGAAAATGTGGCCGCTGAGAACAGACTGAAGTTCCTGAATCTGTTTTGTCTTCTTGGCGTTTCAGAAGAAATGTCGCTTTTCAATCTTTAAAGGAATTTGTTTTCTTTAAACACTACTTTATCGAGCCGCCAGCTCTTAAACATGAATAGTCATCAACTTACACATGTGAGCTGTCTAGACTTCAAAACAGTAGGAGACGTACCTAGACAGATTAAGAGACAATGTTTTCTGGACACTCAGCTTTGATCATAGACCACCTTTAACCACCTCATACTTTACTTCACATCTTTCTACAGCAGTAGAAAGGCGCCGGTTGAACGTCAACGCCTTGCAGCTAAATACTTATATAATAATAATAACAACAACAACAAAATTAAAGACGACGACGACGACAACAACAACAACAACAGCGATGTGAGTTTTTATAGCGCGGCATTACAGCCAAAAGCCAGGCTCTCTGCGCATTACAAACACAAAAACACAAGACATACAGAATTCCTGTGGTTCTGCCAGGTCGTTCTTAGTAATTTAAATATTATATAATTAGTATTAAATATAAGTAGCTTAGCTGAGACTAGCTAGAGTGTTGGTTTCTTACTTGGTTGTCTTTGTCTTGCAGGCGTCAACTACCCCGACTCTTAAAAAAAAAACCAATCACGTGAGAAGAGTTCATGTAAATAATAATAAAGCAGCTCATCATCGTATGAGCACGCAGCAGTAGAGCAATCGGGAGGCCGGCTTTTCTGATTTCGAAAGAAGCTGAAATAAAGAAACGAGTCTGTCTCGTCCAGACAAATCTTGTTTTCATGCTGAAAACGAAGTTTGGGTTAACGACATTTCTGTGGTCTGAGCAGACCGCGACCCAATCTCTTGTACAGTTTTCGCCATTTTAGACCATTGGGGAGTAGCAGTCCATATCGCTTACTTTGTTGACATAATCTGAAGTAGCCTTATTGCCATACTGTGTTGTCATAATCTGGAGTACATGTTATCCCCGTACTGTGTTGATATGATGTGCCACATTATTGTCACCATGCAGCATTGAATTGATTTCAATGTCCTTATCGCCATACCGTCTTGACTTACTGTGGCATGGGCGTGTCACCATACAAGAGTAGAATTTATCTGGGATCATTCAAATTTTAGCAACACACTTATCAGATGAAAGGAAGGAACAGGCTGTGTGGTTTGTGTGAAGGGTCTGCACTCCACTGTACACAAATGTAGAGCAGAATGGCCTTTCAGAGAAAAGCTGTTTAATAAAGGCTTTTAAAATAATCTTTTTAAACATCAGCATGCATGCAAATATGTCATCAGCAGGTGTAGTCTCTCACAGGTTGTTATCTCCTGTAGTGTTGCGTCTACTCCGTGACCTAATTTCTGGCAGTTTCCATGGCAACAACGGCTTACTTCAGATCTTGCATTTTGTTCTTATCATTTATCGGGTGCTTGGGGTTGAGAGGGTTAGGACAGGCCTCCACACATGTCAGCCTCTTTTATTTACCTCTGGCCAAACAAACCCCCGCCTCGTCAAGTGGCAGCCTTGTAGCGCAGACCGACACTTCTACAGGTGTCCACCTCAGCAGACCTAGACATCTACAGAACAACACTTCTACATATCTACACTTCTACATATCGATACAGATATGAACTTTCTGTTTACTAACTTCTTTGTCAACGGTTGTCTCAAGTAGCTAATGTCTTGGTTTTTGTACTTTCTATTTATTTTTTTAAATTTTCTTTCTTGGTTTGTTGGTTCGTTCTGCTTGGGCTCTACATGTGAGACAAAGACAGGGTGGCAGGTATAGACACCGAGACAGACGTACACACAGACAAGAAAGTGAGAGAGAAAGAAAAAAATACAGATAGAAAAGGAAAATAAAAAGAAAGGGAGAGATAAAGAGACTACAAGATACAGGTAAGAGAGAAAAGAGAGAGAAAGAAAAACATAGGAAAGAGAGAAAGAACAGGAATAAAAAAGATAAAAGGCAGAGAAGCCGTCAGCGAGATTTCTGTACATCTTTGAAAATACGATTTTGACACAGTGAGGAAGGCAGGCTTGAAAGGTGAGCATCGCCAGCAACAGCAGCCAAGGTCACTGTCCTCCCCTTCACCTCCAATAACGTGCCGTGCGCCACAATGCACGTGCAGTTAAAAAGAAACAACAAACACTCCACTGGGACCTGATGCTTTAAACACCGCAGCTTGGTCTCCACTTTCCTTTTGGCAGGTCTGTCTTCTCTACTGTCTTTATATTGGCAGACAAGCTTTCTTCTAGCCCTCTTCCAAGTCTCTGAGTAGGGTAGACGGGTATGTCGAAGCGGTAGTCATATCAGAATGTGCAGCGTGATCTCCACCCCACAGCACACGGGGTGTTTGTTTAACAAAACTCGGCAGCGTGTCCAAGTGTGACCAAGCTCTGACGCCACCAAACCCCGATTGCTTGTTTGTGTGCACCAGACAGAGCTAATATTACAGTTGGCACGTTCGGCCTTGCCTCACGAGAAAGTAGAGGGCTAGGGGGAGAGTCATTATGCCCATGCTTTTGTTCTCGAGTGAATGTTTGTTCTTGTCCTGCTTGTACCACAGCTGACTGTGGTGCTGCACCTGGTGCTACTGTAACGTGGGGGCACTTCGCCAGTCATCGGGATTGGTCCCCAAGATATCCACCGCCCAAAATATATGAGAACCTCTCGATCTGTCGCACTGGGAGAACGTATCTCCACGAAATAAAGAAAGAAAGAAAGAAAGAAAGAAAGAAAGAAAGAAAGAAAGAAAGAAAGAAAGAAAGAAAGAAAAAGAATGAAGTATAGCTTGGCACCTCGCTAACCGGTATAAGCGATCGGTCCTCTTACCCGATATACTGGGAGCTACGTGCCTTTGTTACACTAGATAGAGAGTGGATAGGCCAGGGCGAGAAGAGAACAGCGGATAAATAACTATAATACTATAATAACAAGACTATAATGAACAACCTACAACCTTCTGCTATAAACATTTAAACAAATCTGCCGTTCTCTAACCCTTACCTAATCCCCTCCCTTCTACAAAATATATATCTTGCTTTAAGAAGCTCAGTTCCTCCCTGTATCTCACCTCTCGGCCATCCTCAAGGCGCGTGACTGTCCTCGTTACATCTCTGTCTCTCCGAAGTGAAAGGGTAAAAAGAGTGAGGGCCGTGTGTTTCCTCCGTTTTTATTTGCACGTTATGGATGTCCCTTTTGGGATGCGCACCCTTCCTTCAGGTGGCCGACCTGCCAACCAGACCGGTGGTCATATGGTCAGCCCTTTATAGCTAACCCCCATCCCCTGATATTACTATTTCAGTTACATTTGTCTTATTTATGTCTTCTTTCTTTCCTGTTTTCTTAGTTTAATTAGTTTGTTCTTTTATCATTTATTTTGTTTGTCCACGGTATAATGCAGACTTGACAAGATATCTGTTCTTTCTTTTAAAACATTTTCATAAGAAGCTTTTATAAAGGAACAGCTTTTAGCGAAGGTGAGTGGGTGGAGCTCAGGAACAACAAATGTCGGATTGTTTGGGTTTTTTTTTTTTTTGGAAGCACTTGACATTTTTTATTCATTCACTCCTGAAGAAGTGTGGAGAAATTTAACTATACACAATTAGCAGTTCACTCATCTCAGTTTCCAGATTAGAGCACTGACTCATGTACTTCACCGACTTTGTGGCGTCGTGTTGGCGTTGTTGGCCGTTTGGTTTTGTAAGATTCAGGCGACTTTCAAGGCAATAGTCGGTCTTGTGCATATGAGTATTTTTATGTCTCTGACAGTGTGTGGTGAGACGTTAGAGTTGGTAAATCTGCCGTGAGATATCGAAACATTAAACCAGCTAATCTTGTGACAAACGCCGCCACATCGGACTTTAAACTCGGTCTGGAGTCTAGACGCACACAAAAAAGGTCAATGACCAAAGTGTTTCTCTTTTTTTATGTCTCTTAATCTTTTCTTTCTTTCTTTGAGGGAGAGGGACACAGACGAGGTCAGCAACACAGATGGAAGGACCGTGCATCAGTAGGTTCACTTTGTCAATGCCTCGGCCAATGGGAAAGCTGGGAATATATTTTAATTATGCAAGATTTTGACCTCTTTCTCTTCGTGGCTGTATTTGTAGCATATACCCGAGAACTAGTACCTTGCACTGAGCTTTACTAGTCATTAGAAAACAATGTTGCACCACACTAGTCCTTTTATAAAGACAACGCCGCACACGATACAGGCAGACTGAAACACTAAAAGATAATGAAACTAATACTCTCCATTTTATTTCAGTTGGAATGTTTTCACAACCACTTAACAGAACTGCAGCCGCGTGTCCTCTTGAGAGATAAATATTTTAATCTCTTTTAAGAACAGCCTGTTTGAACAAATTTTAAGTCGGAAAATACCAAATAATGCCGTTGAAGACTTTTAACATTTCGAGAAAGAACGAGAAGTTCTTTGTTGGCAAGATCACATATACGCGTGAACTGTGCATAAATGCAAGATGTGTGTGTGTGTGTGTGTAAGAGAGAAAGAGTCCTTTAAACTAAGTGCCAACAACTAAGGCTGTAAAACGGCTGGCCTGGTAAGCAGGTGTCACATAATAGGCAGTACTAGAGGCACTCCTTAGTAACCTCTGCAGAGCTAGAGGTACATGAAGCCAATACATACTGGAGTTAGTAGCACTTCCACTGTTATTCAGGTTCTATCGACAGCACGATAAACAGAACCAGCATGTGAATGACTGCGCAATATATTTTTTTCACCCTCACCAATCGATGCTAGCAGTGCGTATATTGCGTTACTTGTCCTCGGGGAAATTAATTATATGGCTGACAGGCATTGAATTGCTGCCCTTCCACATCTCTGCGGTAGGAAGAGCGAGGGACTATTTCTGGCGTCTGGCAGAGGTTTTCTGACGAGACCCTAGCGCCATTGGTCCTATTTGGACGCTCTTGTGTGTGTCCTTGGGACGTTGACGAGTGGCTTCACATCTGAAGGGCGCCACGCGAAAAAAAGGGGGAAAAATTGCTGTCTGGAGATGATGGTAGGGTGGTTTGTCAGTGGTGATCCCGGGCACTGTCATCCATATTGGCAGGTCTTTTTTATTTCAGGGTAAAAGACTGATGTTTGTTTTGGTTCATGATATTGTTTATTTTAGGTTTTGTATCTAGTTTGTTTCGTTGTTTATATTTTTGAGGGTCGAGGGCTGCTTATTTTAACCACTATATAAAGTAGGGTTCTTCAGGGGTTGACGGCAAACAGAGATAGACACAAATAAACTTGCAAACGTATCTACCTGCCCATTGTCACACATACACGAAAACTCCATGCACGTGAACTCAAACCTTCGTGAAATGGGACGCTCACAGGTATGTGCTTGTTCTCACATCTAGTGGCTTTATGATTTGACTACACCGCTGCTTGGAGCGAAGAGATAAACTTGAGGTCTTCTGACTGATTTGACACTAACGAAATTAATATAAATTGATGCCTTCGGATTACAAGTTGGCGTCTTCTGACTGATTTGTCAAGCGATAGTTACTAAGATTATAGACAGTTTAAAAAGTTTCAACCCGAAAAGCACCTCTCAGTAATCACTATAAAAAAGTTCAGAAATGCTCTTATACGATTGAGACTAGGAATAAGCGAGATAAATATCAATAAGATATTCAAACATCTTTAACAAAAATTGGAATTTTTTCCAAGACAGAATGGAAGATGAAGAACATTTTCTGGTACAATGTCAAACCTATGTTGATATCAGGGCCAAATATCTTCCTCCCCTGATAAACAGCGGGTCCCAACAGATGACATTCGATGTATTGCTGTCTCTTGCGGAAACGAACCCATAAGAAATGTCGCGATGTATGTCGCCATACTTGTCGCCGTGAACTGATAACCAACATTGGGAATATTGGGAAATACTTTATAAATAATTATAATGTGACTTCATGTGGTTAGATTCACAAGCTTGGCTTATCAAATGTTAAGCAGGCTGGGGCCGATGGCCTAATACTCTGTGTGTGTGTGTGTGTGTGTGTGTGTGTGTGTGTGTGTGTGCATGTGCGTTGTATGAATGGTTTTTGTGAGTGTAGGTGCTATGTAATATTATGATGAATGTAGTGTGCATGTCTTTGGTAGACCATTTTAGCGGAGTCTATGATCAAAGCTTACATGACTGCAAACGTTGTGATGACTTAGACCTGATGGTCAACTCATGTACTTTGAACGAGTCGCCGACCCATCAAATAAACGGTTCAGTCTCCTGACTGATTGGACACCTTCTGACTACAAGTTGACGCCTTCTGACTAATGTGACGCCTTCTAAATAATGGGACATCTTCTGACTGCGAGTTGACATCTGCTGATTGGCTTCACAACTTTTTTTCCTGGGTGCGAGCTAGCACCTTCTGACTAATTTGACACCTTCTGACTGTGGTTTTGCGTCTTCTGATGAGTTGAATTGACAAGCTTTCAGGAACAAAGTTCAAAATCTATTCTGATAAAAGATGGGACAGTAACAGATGCGCGAGAATTAAAACGAGAAGAAGATGGAGAGTGCGAAGACACACACACACACACACACACACAAAACCACGAAAAAGAAAACGAGGAAATTAAAGGGAAAAACCACCAAGAGGATAAAGGGAGATCACCAATACTCATTGCAGTGTGAATACATATACCTGATTTCCGTATTTGTGGACAACATTTGCTGTATGTGTCCCTCTCTTTCTTTCTTTCTCTCTCTCTTCAGCATTCTAACTCTGTGTGTGCTTGTGGGGAAGGGGGTTCAGGGGAGTTTTTTTTTGGGGGGGGAGGGGAGGAAAGGGTTCTTGGCACCAACTTGCGTACATGCAAGCACACGTCAGCTCAAACCATCAGAACACAACTCGATGATTTTCAATACTTGCCTGCTCGTGACCAACCTTCCAGAACCGAAAATCGAGCCAGCGCCGCATAGGTGTTGGGTAGCTGGCTGGCCTGGCGGCCGACGCTCTTGGAGCGATCACGACAGATACCGGGTACTCGAGCCATCCTCACCCCTCTCCTCTTCCCCTCCTGCCGTCCCTCCATTTGTCTCGCGGTAATCAATACAAGTCCCTGGCTGACTCACTAACGGGCTGCAAGGGCCAAGGTGCCGCGCGGCCTGCAAATGGCGCTTCGTGCCACCCAGCCATCCTTCGGACCGCCAACCACCCCTCTTTCCCTCCCCCTTCCTCCATCCCTGACCTTTGCCCTTGGAGCTAGCTGTCAACCTCTGTAGTCATGCGGTGTGCATGTCACGCGTAGCCTGTATCGTCTCTGTCTCTCGTGCAATTTCAATCTGTTGAATGAAGCATCGGACTGCGCACATGACGTGGTGTGACCTAACGTCACGCAGGGTCATTTGGTTTTGTCTCAGGTCAAGGTCAGAGTATTCCATTTCGGCCGCTGTGCGTGTGCGACTCGGGTCATCTCCCCCCCTCCTCCCCGGGCAACCATCTCTTCCGTTCCTCCTCCCGGCTTCCATTCTGTAGATTTAGAGATGTTTTCTTTGACAACCTTTGCACTTGATATGACGGCATCTTTGTCTAAAAGGGAACTTGTAGAAATAACTTTTTCTGATCGTAAAAGCTCGTGATTTTAAATCTTTGATCGTGAGCTTCTATGATCCGAAGAAAGAAATTGAGCTGAAAGAAGATGGCTATTACTAACTTCGTCTAGTCGTCTGGGAGCAGGTCTTTGGTCCAAGGTTAGCTCAAAGCGCTAATAGGTATCACCCTTTACAATACAATACAATATAATAGAACTTTATTTGTCCGAGAGGACAATTAGGAAGCAGCTCACAGAGTAATAAATAATAAACAATCAATATCTGCATAGAACAATATGAGAAAAACCATCACACGATCAGACACTCAACACAGATCATCGCCAACCAGTATTCCCCCCCCCCTCACCCAATTCAATCAGACTTCGGACCGACATACAATCACGCCAACGTTCAGATGCACTATGTCTGAAATAACAAAAGACAGACTACCCCTGTTAGTCATGCACGCCGACAGATAGCCATAATGACCCGAAGGGATCTGTCAGAACCCTTCCGACAGGGACATTCTTATGATCACGTATAACTGAGATGGATTTCGATTGACATGGTCCGCTGGTTACATAGAGTCTATTATTCCCTTTGGTCCCTCCCGATAATCTTTGAAGCAGTGCGTAAAGCTCGACCCAAACTGTTTTTGTCCGAATAAATTGGTGCAATGACAGCCAATGTATAACTGATCGCTCAAGGAAGGTTAAACAGAATGGCAAGTGAAATCGCAAGTTGGGATTAAATAATAGACACTAACGTGGAACTTAAAATGAAAAAAATGTGTCTAATGGGTTAAAGGAAAAAAGAAAGTTTCCTACGTGCGGTCGTTAAAATACTGGTATCGAGAGTTTAGGAGCCATGCCATACCTTTTAAAACCTGAGTACAGCGAAGAAGTGTTGAGCCAAGTGAAGTGTAGTGTGACCGAGGATGTCTTTCTTGCCAAGTGGCGCCTCCTACGTCACGAATTAGGATGAGTTCGTTCTCTTTTACGAAAGAGTACAAAGCATGTAGACCTCCGAGAAAGGCCTGCAGCTGTTTGTAAGTAAATGGCTGGTTTGAAACCCGAAATTTTTAGCCTGATTGTTTCAAAACATCAGAATCTATTCTTTAATCCCCACTTTCATTTTCCCAATGAATTTTTTTATTCAGTGATTCATGAGGGGTACAAATTTGTAAACTATATGTGAACACCCCTTAACGTTCAAAAGACACAAATTAAATCAGAGCCTAATTAACCATCATTTCCATCTCCCTTGTTCTGTTCCCCGAGAAATCATCTTTGCATGTCCCGATGATCTTGAGATGTGCCCATGCCACTTTAGCTTGCCTCCTTGCAAGAGCAGCAAGAGGTATTCATAGCACTTATTTTCTTAAGTAGTCCCCATTGATACCTCCTCATTTGTCACGTGGTCTTTGTATGAGATCCTCTTGAAATGTCTCAAGTCCATGGAGTGATTCTCTTTTGCAAGTCTGCCATTAAACTGCAAGTCTCGCCTTCAGTCACCTGCCGCGTCTGTCCATGAGCTCACCCTTTCCCCTGCCCCAACGACAGACAGCAATGATGAATGACTGAAGATGACGGAGGAAGCCTTTAGACTTATGCCAGAGTCAATGTACTGTCGTGAGGCCATCGTTATGATGTGAGGACAAGTCGTTGTCCCGGCACAACACGGAGAAGTCGGTGACAATTCTCTTGACTCTATAGTTAAAAAAGCAGTGTCTAGACTCCGCAGATGCTGGTTTAAGTTACCTTACCCACAAAACATCTTTGTCACTGTTTTGTAACTAAACCACCAGGGGTAAATAAATGAAATGTGGGCAGCGCTTTATAATTACGGGGACAAGACGCTTGTCCCTGAGTTACCATGTTGCCCTGAGGTAGGGGCTTCATGTCGGGGTCCCCAATGTAATAACAGGTAGACCCATTTCTGGGCGCAGATGAGAATGTCGGTGTCTCAAAGAATGTATCTACCGAACGGAAGATGGTTAGCTCCTCTCATATCTTATTAATTTCTTATAATGGATTAAATTGTTTCAATAAACATTTTTATGGTCTGCACTTTTGAAACGAGAGACATCATAGATATAAGCAAGCACAGGAGCACAAACAGACAGACACATACACACACTCTCTCACTATCCTTTTCCTGCCCTACCTCTGCCGGCATTTGGACATCACTTATTCTGTGCTCTCTCCATTTCGCAAAACATTTTCTCGAAGTAAACTAGACACCAACAAAAATCCCCGACTCCCAGAGAAGCCTGCAAATGTCACGAGAATTGATTTTAAACAAAAGCACACATGTCAACATCTTAAAAGACACGACGAGTCAATTTTATTGTCAGAACCAAATCCCCACCGGGTTTCCAGTGATGAGATGTCTTGGAGTCCAGACATAATTAGTTGAAACACTGAGGTGTTGGGCGCCTTAGCGGTGTACTCAAGATTAACCAGCCTTTGGGCATGCGCAAACACGAGGAGAGCAAACGAGTTGGTTTGAACAAAAAGTAGTAACGGCTTGCCAAGAAAAAAAAAAGGAAGACCAGGATCAAGTGTGACTCAAACTGCATATTTTAAAACGTTATTATCCAAAATTAAAGGAGAAAACCAGAAAATGCATTCACCCATGACGTGAAAAGGATCCTCATTCCTGAATCCTAAACTGACCACCTACTCCGTCCCTAAAAATATATAGAATTAATGTAGCTGCTCAAAACTGTTTTCTAGCAATTATTCGTTTCAAAATATTTCATATCGGAATGTTTCAATCTGTTTACTATTTATGCAACTGAAATATACCCCGAAGCTTTCAGTTAATCACATCTTTCTCACCTTACTATTTAACGATTTTGAATCAAGGGATTTCATTTAACGTCTTCTTAGGTATATTGTATT
Organism: Marisa cornuarietis; assembly: GCA_004794655.1. Taxonomy (NCBI): domain Eukaryota; kingdom Metazoa; phylum Mollusca; class Gastropoda; order Architaenioglossa; family Ampullariidae; genus Marisa; species Marisa cornuarietis. The sequence continues at coordinate 3,385,909 of SMMW01000555.1, forward strand.
GAAATATATGTACACAAGGTTGAACTGGAACTGAAATATGTTCCACCTATCTACTCTATCACACATGCCACAGATCTAAAGCAACGAATCAAAGATAGTTTTGGAGCCTGTTTTAGAAGGCCTGTATCCTAGGGACCTTCAAATGTTTTAAGTTAAATTAATGCAAAAATATCCGTCATGGGATTGAGGCGAGTATGTTGCCGCACAGGACAGTATTTTCCCAGATGTCAATTTTCTTGAAAAGTACTTGCTCTTACTACCCTGTTGAGACTCTGGCGCTTTTTTTGGGGGGTATGGGGGTATTATTTGCAGTCTTGCTACGTCTTAGCAAATTATTCTTCAGAGCTGATCAATTTTATTGTAAACCATCTCTAGTATGACTAGAATCTGCAAACGTGAATCCGCGCGTATATATGTACTTGTGAAAAAAAGGAGAGAGGAAGGAAGTGAGAGACAGAGAGTAAGAGACAGAGATTCCTATCTGAATTTTACAAATGACAGAAGCGAGAGATTGCCGCTGGCCCACGAGCTATCCCCAGCTGTCATTATGCCATATTGTGGCCCCATGTGTTCTAACTGCCTGGGAGTCAGGCAGCTGGCAACCAGGACAGGGCGCTCGAGAGGCAGGAGTGGGAGGGGGACTGCAGGAGACAACTCTTGCATAATTGGCCAGGGGGTGGGGTGGGTGGGTGTTGGGGACTGTGGCTGGGGTGGTGGTGGTGGTGGCGGGTCGGCGACAAAGGTTTGCACTGGTTACTGTCTCGCGTCCCATCGAGCCGTGATGTGTTTGCCAGGACGACTGGGACCCTCTTCTGGCGCCTCTCTCTTAATTGGATCCCTGATGCTGAAGAGCCTCTTGGTAGCTGGACTCTGACGTTGGCAGATAGCTCTGATGGTGGAGGGGAGTTTTGGCCGGCGCAAGATAACCCTTCTTGGAGGAGAAGCGTCGGGTTGTCCAAGATAACTCTGACGATGGGAATGAGATGGTGGCAACGGCTGATGGTGGTGTCGGTGGTGATGGTGGTGGTGGTGGTGGTGGTGGTGGTGGTGGTAGCAGTTCAACTATTTACTCTATCCCAGAAACCGCTTTAATTCTCAAACTTCACAGGACAAGTCGAGGGCACATTTTTTTCTAATGATTGGGCAAGACAAGATTTCCCCAGATCTGGTTGACCACCCCTCTTAAGTTCACGTGTACAAATAGAACCATACACAGAAGGAGGTCAATATAGTGATGTCATGGATGTACACTGATACCCCTAACAGCAAAGAATGACAAAAATATGTAAAAAGTGTAGAAATAAGTATTTCAACCCGTTTAATTAAGGTGAAGTTCCGAAATACGTATTTCCTTAGAGCTTATCATTTTTAATAGTAAACCATTGCTGATCTTGATCCTATTCTTGGACACTTTGCTATCCATTGATCTGCCACTAATGACAAACTAACGATGACTATAATGATCAGCTAAAGGTTTAAAGTCCTAGAGGTGTGCAATTATATTTTTGTAATGACTGGATAAATGTATCCATTTCCCCCTACACCAACATTTCCTTTCGTTCTCGAGATACACCCCCTGCAAGCATTGTAACAGAAAGAGGTCAGTTCACAGATGCGTCTAAGTAACATATCATCCTAGTTCCCCTAGCTGTAGCCTTGACATCGTAAATATATCTCTGTGCAATCCTGACGCAAGGGAGACTATTCCCTGAGGTTATGTAAAACGTTATCTTGCGCAGAAATTTACACAGTTGCTAAAAAGAAAATCTTTATTAGCCCTTTAAATTTATTAGTTGCAGTCAGGTTGTGCGTGAGGCAAAGTCTGCAGTATGTCTTGAGATTGATCACTGAGGTCTAGCCAGCGGGAACTGGTGCGTCAGAAGAAGGGTGTGGGATACAAGTGAAAAGAAATTACAGGTGAACGAGTAAAGACAGAGATAATGTCACAGATCGCAAGCCCTGATCTGGACCTGGGCACCGTTACCGTCTAAATGTCAGTCTTGTGTGGGTCCAATTTCGTCGTGGGTAAGTGGCCTTAATAACAGCTGTCTGTGGTTTTTCCCTACCCGAGACTTTTCTCACAGTGGCTTCGTTCAATCAGTCAGCCGGTCAGTCACTCAGCCTGTCACTGTTCTCCTTGCAGCTTGGTAAGATTAACAAGTAAATAGAAATCGAATGTGCCTTTTGCAACCTATAAGAAGAGGGAAAGCGTGCCTAGACAAAGTTCGATTATCGGGTTACTTTAATCAGCCTTGGCTTCATTACCTATTTGAATAGCTGGAGGTAGAGAAGCGATCAGGGGATGTCTTTTGTATTTTTTTCCATCTGACTTGACCTATCCAGTGAAAATTCGCTCTAGGCCGAGATTACCCCCCCTTGTTGCACTTCTCTTGCTTCTTGTTTATGATCATGATCATTATTATTGCTATTTTTATACTAAGCACGAATAGCTGCCCGTAACGAGAACAATTTAAAAGAAATTGTTATTATGCTCGTTTCGTGAAAATAACCAGATACGTTTATATTTTAAAAAATTCATTGCGATCAAGCCGAATGAACAGACATTAATACGCTGTTGAACTCTGCGAAATAGCCGAGGTTACAACGGTCATTTGGTGTCCATTTTCATGACGAGCAAGACTTACGATAGCCCGATAGCGTCAGTATTCAAAATGTCAGGTCAGCAACTAATGTGTCATAAATGTCAATGCCCGATCATCAGGGACTGATAACGGTGCCATCTGCAAGGCCTTGGAGGTTACTCCCACTTGAGTGTTTTTACAGCAACTAACTGGCATGCTGCTTCCAGAAAATAATTTCTGGTAATTCTGGCTAGAGTCGCTCCATCGTGCTATGGTCTGTTGATATAGCAACGGAATGTGTTTATCGTACCCCCGCCCTCACCGTATCCATTAGAGACGAAAGAAAGAACTGCCGCCTCATGCACTGGAGCAGATAACTTACGACGCGCATGCGCTGGATTAGGCCATGCACTTGTCTCTTCCGGTTTTCCTTTACACCGCTTGTTCTAGAGTACTACGATCCGTGTTGTTTTAACTTGACATCTTTTCAGAACGGGGACTTCATTGTAACCCTGTGCTTGCTCTCATCAGTTCCATTAGAAAAAGCTTTGTCTATAAAATAATCTATAAAAGATTGAAGCAACAATAATCTTCACTATACGACGAGCGGTAAAACAAGAAGACTACATGTAAAGGTACAGGCAACTTCACGCGTCTAAATGCATTTTCTTTTTAAAAAACGTCTATCCCTTACCTCTTTACAAAGTTTACGGGAGGATCTTACAAAAGCAGAATAACATCATGAAATGAAAAGAGAGAAAGGGACAGAATTAAAAAAAGTTTTTTTGATTCTTTCCCTCCCTTAACCCTGACGAATAAAAAGTATGAGATGAGTGTGTTCTAACGGTGAACTATTTTCTGCCCAGGGTCGAAGTACGCTGCAAATCAAACAAGTAAAACTACTTGCTAAATTTGTGTACAGCAAATTACATTAAAGGACTCAACCACCAGTTAACTATAAACGTCAGGGACTTATTACAAATATAAAGAATAATAAAATATTGACGAGTATAAACATGTTTACCATTTCGTTCCCGCTAATAAAATTACAGTAATTTTAATTGTGTCCCTTACCCTTGGTCTCTTCAAATTGTCAATACAAATTCAGATGACTTTGGAATAGATCGGAAATATGTACATCTCTTGCAGCCTTAATCCTAAGAAGTGGAAATAGAACAAAATCACTACAAACTACAAACTATCGAAAACACACTCGATCTTTAAATATATATATATATATAATGATACAACACTTTTATTGCAAAAAGAGGTAACCATTTTAAGTTGTTCTATACACCTGTGCATGTGCGTGCATATATATATATATATGTGTGTGTGTGTGTGGTGTGGGTGTGTGGGTGTTGTGTGTGTACGACTGTCCAAGCATCCAAAGGACTTTTTGTTTAACACAAAAAAATTTCATCGCTAACGTGAGTTTGTCTTCAAACCTTGAATAGTTCGTCTGCAACCACTCGTGCTGACCGAATAAATATCAGCGACACTTTCTCACCTTTCAAGAAACAGGTCTCTCCAGGGTAAGTAGTAAGAGAGTGTGTCTTAGTCCTGGAGGGAAATGAGAAATTTAAGAAAAAGCGTCTTTTTTGAGTTAGGGGTGGGTGACGAACTTGTATGCTTGTAATTACACACACACACACACACACACACACACACACACACACACACACACACACACACACACACATATGGCCGCGAGTTTGTAACTCTTTTAAGAGCGGTTTCTTTATACCAAAACCTTAGACATTTTGCATGTGTTTTAAGTGAAACGGAATTTCTTGCCTTCAAATTAAGACAAAAACTTACCTCATCACGAAGCCGTTATTAGGAAAGGGCTGTTCTGAAGGTTTTCGCCAGCATCAACTACAAGCGTAATATGACAAGAAGAAGGCACCCGGTAATGATCCAGAACGAGGCCGCCGAAATGAGCGCAAACAATGTTGAAGAGAAGGCTCTAAAAAACAACAAAAAAAAATTCTGGCAACGACGTTCTATCGTAGAGTGAAACTAGATGCAAATACAGAAACAGCTGTCGCTGACTGCAGTGCAACAATGTCGATAGAGCTAGGTTTAAATTTCTTAGTACGTGTGCGTAAGAGGGAAACAGAGAGTGGGGTGGCTAGAAGTTACGGTCAACCTTTGTTTGTACAATTTGACATCTGGATTGATGATGGACTGGGGATAGTTAATTTCTTGTTAAATTTGTGAATCTAGAGCTGCTGTCTGACAAGAAAGCCACCTCAAAGCATAACCTCCACACACCCACACACATGGACCGGAGTTATTCCAAACATGAATATCATAGGTAAGAGTAAGCCATCAGACAGACAACAAGACCTCCCTACCGCACCTAACCCCCAGAAAAAACACCCACTGCGTGAGCACAGACATTTGATTGATTGATTGATTGATTGATTGATTGATTGATTGAATGGGGTTAGCTGTGGGTCCTGACATGCTATTGCCACTCAATCTCCACCCCAGGCCCACAACACTCATAAATATAATGTTATAATGTTATGATGTGTAAAATTCTAGCTACTTGCAGTCGTTGCATGCAGGAAAGATAAAAAAAGAAGAGAGAGAGAGAAGATGCATATGAAAAAGAGATGAAAAGGAAGATACAGGTGAGACAGTAAAGTCACGACAATTTCACTCACCCAACAACAGCGGTGACAATAGTTTAAGAATAATGCAACAATCTATTTTCCACGAGAGAAAGCTAACTGTAGCTACGACATTCAAACATAATGACAATTACCAACTTTATTAATAACAGTGGGCAGTTATACTCGGAAAGTGTACTACATTACAAAAGTTTCAAAACTAAAGACAGAGCACGTGGTAGTTACAAGAGCTGGTTATAACAGTCACTAGCCTGAAAAGTTCTGACTTAAAATACTGGCTTTGATTCCTTTCTTCTTAGTCTTTCCTTCCCCTTGCCTGTTGCTCGACTAAACTTAATTTATATTTTGTAGTTATCTGGACATGCTATAAATCTGGCTAGTTTTCTTGTTAGTACCATTAAGTGAGTTACAGTTTGTCGTAATGAAATCTCCGACTCTCATTCATTCCTCTCGTCGAAGTAGTTTCGAGATTCTTCACAGGCTACTAGCGACAGTCAGTGACCACAAGTCATGGATTACTTTTACTTGATCTCAGTGAACAAATCAACATGTATTGTTATTTTGCACCTATTTGACTCCTAATTGTAGCTTTTTCTCTATCTGTTCGATGCCTACTAATTAATTAAGCAACACAGTCCATTAGACTGTACGCATATGCGCTAGCGCAATATTCGCCATTAGCACGGAAACGCGGATGAGGCTGAAGAAGGAGAAGCTCTGTCCTGCTCTGCGGGAATCTGCCCTTTGACCTTTGCAAGTTTTGTTGTTGTTTTTAACTGTACGATGTCATGGTAGCACGCTAGTTAGTTCACTAACTAGCTATTCCGAAAAAAAAGTTGTGTGCATGTTGCCAAGCATAAATCTCTGATGTGATGTTGGCAGGCTTGAGTTACAGCCAATTGTGTTGAAAGGGAGGCAATGACATCACAAAGCAACGAGGGAAACGAGCTAGGCATTCAGGTGTTCGTCCGTAGTGAGAATGGTCAGAAAAAATTATAATAATAATTATAAATAAGGAAACAAAAATAGACAAACGGAAGAATAAAAAAACAAACATTTTTTAACATTTTAGATTGTTTACCCGCTAGAAATTTGTCTCTTTGATTCAATTTTTTACGAATCTGGCAGCTAATGCAGCGTCTGATGCAAATGTTTCTTACTAGCTGTCTGCTGCTACTTCCCATACTGTGTAATCACTTCTAATTCCACTTTCTACACAGCTTTCCATATTGTGCAATCATCTATAATTTCCTTTCTCTACACAGCTCTCAATAAATTATCTAATCATCTCTAATTAAATTTTCTTAAAGTGCTTCCTATATTGTGAGATCATCTATAATTCTATTTTTCTGCAATGTTTTCTATATTGTGTAATTACCTATAATTCCACTTTCCTGCGATGTTTTCTATATTGTGTTATGATATATTATTCCATTTTCCTACACTGTTTCCCATATCGCTCTGTTCCTTTCTCTCTTCCCACCCTCTTAGCCCTTCCACATGCGGAACGGGAGGTATCACAGGCAGATCATTGTCATAGAAACGCCACATCTCGCACCCCCAACCCCGTCAACGACACCATAAAAGCAGGGGAGGCTATCATGCTAGGCATGGCTGAGGAACGCACATAAACATGCACACAATGGGGCATAACTCTGTGCAAGAAGTGGACGAGGGGCGAAACATGAGAAGCTGAAGACTGTTCATGGCGTTTTAACCGAGTGGTGCATTTCGCCGATAGGGTGCGTAGAACGAGAGAAACAGGGTCTGGACACTTGATATCAAGAGCTCACGCTGCGACATAACTGCTCAGTCGCACACGAGCTACTTTGTCATTAGCTCCATGAGAAATGTGTAAATCGTACTGTGGTTAAGTTTCTAATACCCCTCTTCTCTTCCCGCGTGTTCTTGCTTCCAGCGCAATCGCTGCCTGGAGTATCTTCTTTAGATATTTTTTCCTGACTAGTCTATCGCCGCGCCAGGGGCTGGCCCAGAAGCTTCCAGCCTTAAGGTTTGTGGGATATGAGAAATGTTCGGTGCATAGAGAGGAAGATTAATTATTACATGGGGAGAATTTTATTCTTAGGGTGCGCGCAGACGGTGTCACAAATTTAACACTGCGTCTGATGTCTCGAAGAATTAAAAAAAAACATTATTCGAGCACCGTGTCTCTCAAACCCGCTGAGGAGAATTGCTGGAGATACTTTTACATGGTCAAAACATACTTCCCCACTTGGCGCTTCATCCCATAATGGTCACGTGGTCACAGAGAGCTTCAGAATGATGATCGTCATGGCAACATGTAGAACGTCTCCCCTGATCTCCTGTACTCAACGTTACTCCAGACACCCCAGCCTTGCGACAGAATCGATGTTGTTCTCGAATGGAATGTAAAGTCGTCAAACAAGGTCCAGATAAATGTTTGCGACCTAGGACCGGGTGCGACTTCTAGCAGCCAAACAAAATGATGCTAATTTTATGTCCTTGCAGCTTGCGCCTCCTCCCACTCTAAACTTTTGCTCGATGTTTTCCCGATATGGTTTTCAGGCTGAAAAGATCTTCATATGTTCAAACGGTATATGTAGATTTAGATGATACTTTATTAATTCTGAGGACTGTAAAGCATTAAATGTCGAGGTCAATGATAAAAAGAAAGCGTGGGATAAAGTGAGAGAGAGAGAGAGGGATGGGGTGGCTTTTTCATCCACTATCAGAAGGTCCCATGCTGTGAAATCTCAAGAGTATCCAAAAAAAGTAGCAAGCCCAAAAGAAAAGTAAAGGCAAATAAATAAATAAATAAATAAATAAAGATGTCTTCTGTCTTCAAGATCGCGCTGCACGACTGATGTAGTTCCTTTCGGAATCTGGAGCCTACATTTCCATAACTGGTAAATTTACGGCACAGAACAGCAAGTTACTGTTTATCAACGCGGGTACATTAATATTTATGTCGTTTGCAAAACAGTCTGAGTCATAAACTGGCTTCTTCTAGAGGTTATGTGGTTTGAAAAAGTAGGTATCATGAATATTTATGCATATTACGGAGCACATAGGTTCAAGCGATAAGTCACTGTCAGAGTGTACACCAGTCGAGGTTCTTGAGGAAGAGACGTGGAGCGAACACTGGGTGTGAAAGGTGCTACAGCGCAGACATTTCTCAGATACCGGAGCTGTGATAAGAAGCAGGAAGCAGATTTGTGTTGAAACAGTCAATATGAAACGCTATACAATGGGAAAAACTAGTGTAAAACAAAATGATGATGATGATGATGATGATGATGATGATGATGTCCATTTATAATGCGCAGGTATCCATTCAGAAGAATGCTCATTGCGCAGCAAAAATAGAAGAAAAGAATAAATAAAGCAGAAGGAAAGTAAAAAAAAAAGAGACAGAAGTGGTGCTTGGTTGTTGAAGTCCGTCTTAAGTAAACAAATGAGTCTTCAGTCATTTCCGAAACGCGGTTGCTGAGGTGATGGTGGAGAGTGACGATGGCAGAGATATAAAGACGTGTATGTGGATATGTATATATATATATTCTTGTATTCCTCTCTCTGTGTGTGTGTGTGTGTGTGTGTGTGTGTGTATTATGTGCGTTTGTGTGTCTGTATACGGATGTGAGTATTTGTGTATGTGTGTCTCTGTTGATCAATTTTTAGTCTGTGTACATTTTCCTTTGGCTCTCAAACAACACTTAAAAAATTAAGACGACATATGACAAATAGAATATGACATTTGACAAACACACACATACAAACATACATACAATACTGTGAAAGACCTCTCTCTCTCTCTCTCTCTCTCACACACACACACACACACACACACACACACACACACACACACACACACACACACACACAGAGAAACACAAAAGATTTAGTCAGTGTATTTTTCACCATTCTCACCTTTTACTTTTGTCCCTGTATGACCTATGACAAATGTGGTAGTGCAAAGGACCTCTCGTACACTTCTACACGGTAATGCCTGTACGTGGAATGGATGTACAACTCTACCTTATTTTTTTCCCCTGGGAGCCTGGGGCAAAATAACTCTTCTCGCATTTTGGCAGAAGACTTAGCAAGGCGGCACATTTGTTTATGTGGCCTGCAGTCAGCACTCGTTTGTCTTGCATCCAGGACTGGTGCTTAACACGCGCACCTTCAGTTATTATCCAGTGCTGGTAACTTTTATGCAACATAGGCAGAACTGTTAAAACTACTTTGAACTATTAAGTACTGTTATAGGCAATTAAGGAAGTCTTTAGGGTGCCTTCCCGGAACACTCAGCACCGTTGTGTTTATCGGTAAACGTTTATTTTATTACAGGCACTGTGCAATTTTCACAAAGCATAGATGTTAAGTGCTTTTTTCTTCCCTTCTTTCTCTGTCTTTCTCTGTGTGTGTGTGTGTGTGTGTGTGTGTGTGTGTGTGTGTGTGTGTGTGTGAGAGAGAGAGAGAGAGAGGAGAGAGAGACACACACAACTAAGGAGGCGAACGCTTGTACCTCTCCCGTCTAACTCGACTTCTGTGTCTTTCTGTTTTTTTATGTTTGTCTCTCTGTCTCCGTTTATTTTCTTTATATCTCTCTCATCTTTTTCTCTCTCTTCCTTTTCTGCTTTTTTTTCACTTTCGAGCAGGCAGATATTCGAAATAACACACACACACACACACACACACACACACACACACACACACACACACACACACACACACACACACACACACACACAGAGAAAATGTGTGGCCTTTCTTAAGTATACACGTGATTCATTCCTTGTCTTAAAAGACAGAGGAGAGGAGGCTGAATGCTAGCACGTGCCTTCATTAATTTAGCGTCTGCTTTTGGCATAACAAGATGTGCAAAGGGCTTGGGGTGTGAGAGAAACCATTGTTTTTTGTGAGACATTCTACGCAAGCACAGCAGTCATACAGATGATCAGCTCTCTCTCTCTCTCATTTAGACTGCGTAACAGGTTAAACATTCGTGTAATTATTAGAACGATTGGACTTATTTTTTCATTCCCTGACAGGAGATTCCCACAATATCAAAACTTCATTGAGAGGACGTCACACGCCATGCCTAAATAATAATCTTCAGATAAATTAGCTTAGTTTATTTGAATAATAACAAAGATAACAACAGCAATATCAATAGAAACAAAATGGCAACAACAATAGCAACAACAATAATCACAATTGTTATAATACTAGAATTTGTAGCCCACATTAAGTCCTGTTGTTACGAGCTCAATGCGCTGTGCACCAAAGACTACAAACGAACAGACAGTCAAACGCACAACGAAGAAACGAAAACAACAGTAAGCGGATGTCACCGTCCTCTTTTCGTGGAGGCAGATGAGGAAATGAGGAGTGAGAGGAAGAATTAATTGGACTTCGAAAGAAGGTTGTTTCTGAGGCCGGATTTGAAAGCTTCGAAACTAGACACAGTTGAAAGGGCAAGGCGCTGAGAGCTCAATAGAAAGAGAATTTTTCTCGGTTGGCGAGTGACACAGCGAGGAGATCGGTGCAAGCAGATCGAAGAGACTTAGATCGCCACGTGTTTAAGGAGTATACGTAGAAATCGATTTTGTTAAAACTGGATTGTGGCCAGAATAACTTGTACCCGCTAGGAAACAGGGCTGTTCTTTTACTGGATCAGCATCTCCCGTTTCGATGACTGTCGCACTACGGTCATGATTCTCGATAAATGCGTTAGACTGGTCAAGAGGTTATTTTTTATACTCCATCTCGTACCTATAGTCTCAAAAAGTAGACACATACACGATTTAAGAAGTACAGTCTTTATTTTCAGAACATCAGCGAAGGTGCCTGGAAGCCTTCTCCGTAATCCTGAAAAGAGATCTGTAACTAATTTAAAATTAAAAATGTCTTGGTTGTTGTGCTATTTACTTAAGGAATGAAATGACTATTTTTTTTAATCCACGTTTTTCTTCAGAATTTTGAAACTGTTCTCCAGTCGTAAAAAGTGTTTCCCGGGTTTACGGCCATTCTTTGCACTCCTTGGGTCCAGCACACAGCACGCTGCTAGTGAGTTAGCTGATAGTTTAGAAAACCTTTTAGCTAAGTGCTAGGAATTAGCCATAAAGCTGGGGGCTAAACTAATAGTGTGCACCCATCTCTAGGTCACGAGGCCTAGGTGCAAAGAACTGAACGTCCTCTTAAGGCAACATGCCGGCGCGCTGATGATGATTGGAGACAGCACAAGGCAGTGAGTCTGCTCTGTTGGCTCTAGTTCTGTGCCGTCGACCGTTATCTGGGGTCAGGAGTCGTCACAGAAGAGGCTGAGACGGGTATGGAAGGCTCGAGTTGAGACTGAAGATACTTGTCACCGGGGAAGTGGCGGGTACCCTCGTTCTCAGTGAGGCTAATGATGGGCGCAACAACGAACCGCAGCCCTCTGGCTCTTTCATCGTCTGCGCCTGCACGTGCAAAAGTCAGCAGCAAGGTTGACAATGACGTAGTCTGCTGACGTACAGCGCAGAGCAGGTTCCACGTGCGTTCTGTACAGTTTACCAGGATGCTTTGCAGTGTGAAGACAAAATTTGACAAACATAAATGAAAGCATTCAATCGGGCTGATCAATGTAAGCATTTTTTTCTAAGGTCACTTTCTTAGATCTTCTGTGTACTCTAAGTTTTTTTTAACCCACACACGTTTGTCTTGTTTTTCTATCTTTCTCCCTTTATTTGTGTCTCTGTCTCTCCCTTTTCTCTCTTTCATTTTGTGTCGGTCTCAGTCTCTTAGTGTCTCCCTCGGTGTCTATGTCTCTAGCTGTGCCTCTCTCTCTCTCCACCCTTGTCTTTTAGGTTGGCAGAATCAAAAAATAGAAAAAGAGCCAGAGAATGAGAACCATGCGTTGACAGTCTCTAAGCAAGAGTCGAGTTTCACAGCTAGAAAGCTGCGCACATCTCGTCAGAGAATTTATCAGCTAAGGCCATGCATTACAGCCCTCCTCTTTCGCCTAATCGTTTGATCCATCGCATGTTATTCATTTTTTCCCCTCCCCAGCAAAGGAAAACAAAATTACGAACTGCAAAAGCGACATAAAATGTCAAGACATGTACATTCTAGAAACAGTGCATTACGTTGTCAGCGCCGTTCTCAAGAGCGAGGGTGAACTCCACTCGAACCAGGAAAATGGGGCGTAAAAAAGGTTAGTGACGTCATAACTTGACCTGCGCGTGGCTTCGCCGAGGGCGCTGATCAAATTGTAACATTAAGGACAAAATCTTCAGAGCGACATGCTTCTTAAATATCCACGAAGAACAGATGACTCTTTGAATGACATTTAGGTCTACATCTATCTGTCGGTCCCTTTGTCTTCCTGCCTATCTATCTATCTATCTATCTATCTATCTATCTATCTATCTATCTATCTATCTATCTATCTATCTATCTATCTATCTATCTATCTATCTATCTATCTATCTATCTATCTATCTATCTATCTATCTATCTATCTATCTATCTATCTATCTATCTTACATTTCAAAGAAACTACAAAGACTCATTATTATTTTTGTTACTTTAAAGCCGCTCAATAACTGTCTTTGAGTCTTCGATTCACCTGCCACTTGCATTAATAGATGTTTCTTTCTGAAAAAACAAAGAAATGGGCGAGGCAGTACGATAGCAGCGGATAAAGCCAGACAAGTGGATACAACCTTCCGTTGCTAAGATAAAAATGACCATTGGTTGACCTCGATCACTTTTTGTCTTGCGTACTGTCCCCCATTTAGAAGACGATTATTTCCGCTATCATCAGGTTTTTATCTCACGATTTTATTAAAAGGCGCCAATATTATACCAAGCCCTCCCACCCAAGAACCTTTTTCTGGGTTCATGGAGAGGGGCTTGTGTAAGAAATTTTTCAAAGAGATCGAAGAAGACAGTGCGATCAGGATGATTGAAAATGTTCTCAGAGGGATGAATCCCCATCACCCTGTTCCCCCCCTCCCCCGTCCACCCTCCTGCCCTGGAAATGATTGGAAAGTCGACCACAGCTCAAGTGCGTCCCAGCCTCCATTTGATCTTTCCTTGCCTACAGCATGGAAGACTGTCAAGTCTCATCGGCCTGTAGTGGCTTCACCCGTTTCGCTGTGAACACCTCGAGAACCCTCGATTTCACTTGCGGAGCAGAGTTCACTTCCCTTCGCCCCCCCCCCCCCCCGTCGTGCAATCGTTGCCAGCAGCAACGCCGAATCAAACTCGAGGGGAAAAAAAGAAGAAGAAAGTGTCCGGAGGCGACTGGAGGACGCTGCTCCTTTTCCTCCGCTTTTAATGAAACGCCTTTCATGTTTGTCATGCAGCAGCAAGCAAACACTAAGTTCCTCGCGGAGCCTGTCTCCGTTGCCCTCTCCCTTTTGTCACTAAGCAAGCCGTTTTTGCAGACATCTTTTGAAGTGTCCTGTGGAATAAATAGATGATTCGGGGGAGTCTAGTAGCCGGGCCCGATCTCCTCTCACTAAACTGAAGTTTCCATGGGAATCGATACCCTGAGGTACTTCCAGCGAAGCTTCCCCTCCCCCCACTTTTTCCACTCTTCACAATTTTTAGTAGAATAAATTTTTAGAAGAAAGTAGGATAGAAAGAAGATTTACCCCCCCCCCAAAAAAAAAAAAATTAAAGCACAGCACAAGAGGAAAGGTTATTTGTGACTTTGCCGTGTTTTGGCATGCTAAAAATAGAACCATATTTTTTCAATTTCATCAAGTTTACCCGCACATTAAAACCAATCAACGCTTTAGCTTGCAAATGAATATTTCAGCAGTTGACTTAGTATCATTTACATCTGAGAGACAGCTGATATTTTTACATTTGACGCAGACAGCTGTTATTTTAACATTTATCAGCTGATATTTTTACATTTGACGCAGACAACTGTTATTTTAACATTTATCAGCTGATATTTTTACATTTGACGCAGACAGCTGATGTTTTCATATCTGACTAGAGCAGACAAGGGAAATTTTTACGAAAAGAATTTTTTTTAAACCTATTGGGTGTAAATCGTGAATATTTGCGTCAATGTAGTGACACAAAAATCAGTAACATCGTATTTCCATATACTTGCTCTCCTGAAGGTCTTTAACCAATTTTGTCTTGCTGCGGCGTAGTCACTGTTCTCTCTGAACATTCCACTTATCGCAAAATGAGTTTCTTTCCATTGACACAGGAAATGGATACCAAGCGTGAAGGACGTGTGCAAATATTATCTAAAAGACAAGCATGTCATTAGCTATTTCATTAACATGACCTGAGTTCTATTAGAAGCTTTTGTGAGGGTGTGTGTGTGTGTGTGTGTGTGTGTGAGTGAGAAAGAGACTGAAGACGAATTCTTTATTGCGAGGCCTTTGACCCATGGAGTCGTGAGCTTCCCACACCAGGGTAACCACGCCATTTCATTGTGGAAATGTTATAGTATAAGCAATGTAACAGGTTTATATCAGATTAAACACAGTAAACAAGTTGATAAAGTGAAAAGTGTGCTCTTGAACGCCCATACATGACTATATTACATAATGACATCAACTCTTTTACACACATATTTATATTACATCAACTCATATACGCACGTACATAATCATATTACATAATGACATCAACTCTTTTACGCACATACTTACTAGATCAACTCATATACGCACATGCATAATTATATTACATTTACTGCTGTTCCCTTCATCGTTTTAGCCCGTAGTACATTAATCGGGCAACATTTTGTAAACAATGGTTCTCAGTCAGAAGTACATTATGGTAAGTGTTTCTATATTCTTCAATTAAAAGTTTGTTTGATCATCGAGGTCGTAGTCACATGAACGGGAACTTACTGATTGTGCAATTGTAGCCGAATGTCTGTATCTGTGAGTGTGAATTTTAGCATCACCGAGAGAGAGAGACAAAATTAATGATATCTGTTTCAGCCTGTAAATAGACTTACCTGCAAAAATCACAATTATATTAGATATGTCAAAGTGATTATTGTCAAAATAATAATAAAAATAAAAATGTAAAACTTAGAAAATAGAAATTTTTAAGTCGCTGTCGCGTAGGTGACGAGAGGTAAACACCAGGACAAACCACGTGACTACTGAAAAGCAAACAAAAAAAATCCTGACACACCACTGACAACCATCAGAACATAGCGCTGGCAGCAATAAGAGCACTGTATCGTTACTGACAGTCAGAAGAACATTGACACACCAGCGACAGCAACCAGGACTGTGACACAGCGCCCTGCCACCAAGAGAATACTGACACACAGTCAACAGAACACTTAGACATCACTGACAACCCTTAGAACACTAATAGCGAGGACAGCCAGTAGAACACTGACACATCACAACACATCACTAACACATCACTAACACATCACTAACACATCACAAACACATCACAACACATCAGTGACACATCACAACACATCACTGACACATCACAACACATCCCTGACACATCACTAACACATCACAACACATCACTGACAAATCACTAACACATCACACCACAACACTGAGACATCACTAACACATTACAACACATCACTAACACATCACTGACATATCACAACACATCACTAACACATCACAACACATCCCTGACACATCACTGACACATCACTAACACATTACAACACATCACTGACACATCACAACACATCACTAACACATCACAACACATCACAACACATCACTAACACATCACAACACATCACTAACACATCACAACACATCACTGACACATCACTAACACATCACAACACATCACTGACACATCACTGACACATCACAACACATCACTAGCACATCACAACACATCACTGACACATCACTAACACATCACAACAATTCACAAACACAACAGAACTCTGTTAGAACTCACACTGAAGTGATGCGTGATACTGCAATCGTCTGCTTCTCGCTGGAGCCGAGATAATGTCGTGCAATGTGTCTTCTTGTAAACAACTATAATACAAAAAATATAATCAATCTGTTGTTTCGATGTTCTTTTCGTTGATTAAAGAAGATTGATTCAGCTTCATAAAGACATAATGCACGGGACTTGCGTGGTTCGAGAAGCTTTATTAAATGTTGTTTGCGTGAGACGGGGCATTATCGGAGGTTGGTGATTTCTCTGTTAGAGCGCATCCATAAAACATCAACCTCCTAATAGGGTTGAGGCGATTCAGTGCATATCCCTAGTTTTTCCTTTTAAAAGCAAAGTTTTCATGTCAGCTTTAGTAAATAACATGACACACGCAAAATAGCTGCAAAACCTTACAAGGATGCCCCGATTAATGTATCGGACATCTTGCATTTGTGGATCACCTTGTTCAGAAAATCCTCCTAATGGACAGCTCACGGAGGAACTCTGCACGGAAGTGCAACCCGGTAAACAGATTGTGACTTTGTGTGATCATTGCTGCACGTAGAAATAAACAAGTCAGAACAGTTTGTTCTCATGGCAACTATCCTTTGCACAAAAAAGGCAAAGCGACAATACAGGGTGTGCTCTCACATTAAAATGTTTAGAGAAAGAGAGGACTATGGAGTGAAATGCAGTTCACGAAACTCACATAAAAAGTTAGGTTTTTTTTCTAAAGCAGAACTTGATGCCTGCTGAAGGGGAATAACATGGGATTCCGGTCACTGGGGCTCTAGTCTCTCTGTACCTGATTTAGCCATCTTTAATGTAAGTAAATGAAACACAAATTCACATTTGCCGTTATAAGACATGTTAACAGCATTTACAACATTCCACAAAGTCTGAAAAATAAAAGTAAAACGCATTCAATTTCACAATCGAAAATATCAAAGCAACAAAACAAAACAAAACAAACAAAACAAAACAAAAGAAAATCAAAAACAAAAACAAAAGAGAGAAAAAATAGAAAACTTTGGCAGGGATACAATTTTGCTAGTCTGATAAAGCAGTGAAAAATCAGCAAAATAACACACCCCTTATTTTAAAATCATTACAGTGATTTAAAAAAATCTATGTCCATTAAAGATCAAACATTTCCGACGTTCAGTGAACACCTTTTTCATCTTCGAACTTAGATAATTGATGAAATCATTAACATCAAAATTTTTTTATTTTTGTCACTGCAAAAGTCGTAACCGTAGAATGAATTTGGAAGAGGACCTAATTGAATACAAAGTAAAAATGACAAAACACATTAATGAAAAATCTTTCTTTGAATGTGGCGTATATTATGGATAAGGGGGAGAAAGAGAGGATGTATTGCGGAAGACGCAGGTTGTATTTTATTTACTTACAAGTATTCTGTCCAGCTTTTCTTAAGGTTACCCCTGATCTCTACTCTTAAAAAAAATAAACTGGAACCACAGAGTGGCTGGTAGAAAACTGGCGAGACATCCGTTGAAAAAATATCATTAGATGATGAAGACAAAGCTGGTCTGGAGTTGGCGAGGACAAGAGAATCTGTCACACGATGAAGTCCGCTCTGACGGGGAAGTAGTAACCAGATGCTGTCTGTGAAGAAAAGGTTTAATTATTTACCGTCTGCAGACCAGAGGAAACTATTACTGGTTGAATGAGTTGTGGTTCACACGGGGAAGAAATGCCACATACGTACCAATGAACAGCTACAGCTAGATTCGTGAAAAACAATACGAAGGTCGTATTGAAACAGTCATATAAGGCATGGCATTCGAGCTTGAGCACGTGCACACACACACACACACACACACACACACACACACACACACACACACACACACACAGAGTATTACAGGATGGTGTGAGTGGCACACATTGTCAGTCGGGACCCAGTCAAAATCCCTTCATGCTGTACTTGTGATGTAATCTCTCTCTCTCTCTCATACAGAGACCCAGAGCTTGTTAGGATAATGAGCGATAGAGGCAGACGTCATCCCGAGGGGGAAAAATGCTTACATTTTTTTTTCTGTGCATCCCGGAAATAGTCTCGCTGGCTTCCCTCTCCGGTTCCCGCTATCTCCACACCCGAGAAGGGAGCATGCTTCTTCCCAGGTCTGTGTTACTGGTATGAAGGTGGCTCAGGCACATTGCTGCTGGCTGCATGATAACAGTTTAAAGTGTCTCTGACAGCCTTTGAAATTCAGAAAGCAAGGATTTTTTTATGCTTCACGGGCATTTTCCGCGAATTTTTTTTCTTTTTGAGGAATGGCGTGTTTATTTTACTTTGCCTGGAAGCTGAAAAAATTGGTTTAGCTGTTTGTTTAGTTCATTTCATGTTTTTATTTGTAACTGTAGAACCTCAGATCATGACAGGGGATTCACTCTTTGGTTTTATGTAAAAATGGTGTGTGTGTGTGTGTGTGCACGTGCACGTGTACGTGAGAGAGAAAGGTGTATGTAAGTTTGTGTATTTGGTTATGTCTGTGTGTTGCGTGTGTATGTGTGCGTGCGTGTGTGTGTGTGTATGCGTGTGTGTGTGAGAGAGAGAGAGGCAAGAAAAAGCGCTTGTCTGTATTGAACCAATTTGTTCTCATTGTGGAGCAAGCTTTTAAATACGTTTAAACTGTAAGAGATTACACAATGTATTAAAAATTTATTTCCCTTTAGTTTCAGAGACATTCAAGACAGACAGACTGTGCCATAACTGAACACATCCATCTTAGACACTAAAATTTAATCAGAAGATAAAATCCGGAAGTCAATATAAAGCTGCAAACTGGTCTTGTCTGAAGCACTTGCCTTCTTTCAACTTATTCGTTTTATGTTACTACTCAACAAAGCATTCTATAAGTAAAAAAAAAAAAACTTGAAATGCCCAATAGCTGTTGATGCCAGACATCTCCAAATTCATTTTCTCACAAATCGCGAGTGATTGAGAGAGACGGAGAGAGAGAGGCAAGACAGAAAACAAAAGAAAATTATAATAATTAAAAATATTTCAGTACTTTCATACTTAATAATTAAATTGACATTGCAAATCTGTCGTCTATTATACGACCCTCTATCGAAAACAAAAGAAAATTATAATAATTAAAAATATTTCAGTACTTTCATACTTAATAATTAAATTGACATTGCAAATCTGTCGTCTATTATACGACCCTCTAGGGTCGGACGTACTGCTTTTAATCCCGAGGCGCAAGTAGACCTCAAAAAACAGCTAAACCTGCTCTAACATAACATTAGTCTAAATTGTGGTCAGCGCTTGTCATAAGGCTAGCAACTAACGGCGGGCTGTGCACCCGGCCCCAGAAGGTCTTTCACAGGCCTCGTTGCCGCTAACATCAAGTGTTTGTGTCACGACAAGGCTCCGCTCAAAGTTCCGCGCCTCTCTTAGAACAACTGAGAGCAAGAGCGGAACTTCCTATGACAGCTGCACTGAAACGTGTGGAAAGCAGCACTAATCCCGGTACTAAACATAACACTAAAATCAGCGCTATTCCCGGTACTAAACGTAACACTAAATTCAGCGCTAATCGCGGGGCTAAACTTTATACTAAAATCCGCGCTAATCGCGGCACTCAAAGCAGCACTAAAAGTAACGTTAAAAACAGCACTAAACGGAACACTAAAGCAGCACTAATCGCAGCACTAAACAGCACTAAAATCAGCGCTAATCGAGGCACTAAATGTACTACTGCAAACAGCACTAAACGCGGCACTAAACATAACGCTAAAATCAGCGCTAATCGCGGCACTCAAAGCAGCACTAAAAGTAACGCTAAAAACAGCACTAAACCGAACACTAAAGCAGCACTAATTGCAGCACTAAAGCAGTACTAATTGCTGAACTAAATGCAGCAGTATATGCAACAAGCGACACTAACAGGAACATCAAAAGCAGTGGGATAAATTCTGTCTGATAACACATCCCGTAATATATTTTTGTTTTCTCTTTCTCTTTCTCTCTTCTATTTATTATTTTTTTATATTAAAAATCATTTTTTTCCACAATACGTACACATACAACACATACAATCATACATAGAATAATTCAAGATGCAAGCAACAGACAAACAACATAATATACACATAAAATAATAGAAATAATTTAATTTAAAAGCCAGTTGTGAAAGACTTGAACTGCAATATCTGCAGAAGTTGAAGATGCAACCATGTTAGCTCATATGACTGCGCTTAGTTCATTTAGAGGCTGAATAAGATCATAAAGCAGACACTTCTATTATTTTTTATCTTCACAATATACTTTCCGTTCTGTAATATCATGTCACGGATTTCACTCTACACGGAAAGCGTGAAGGCTTGATAGTCTTAAAATTCGAATTTGAAAGCGTAAATGTCGTGAATACATCATTGTTATGTGCTTAGATTTGAGTTCATGGCATTGTATAATAAAATAAACCACATCACTTCAAATTACAGAAAGAAGAAACATGAATAGAAGTCCTATCACGTTGCTAGTTGAGATTCGGGTGTAACGCGCGATCCTGAATCGAAGGCATCTTCCCCTCCATCCTTGCCCTCGCCATTTCTTCCACAAACCTCCATCCACCCACTGCCATCTCCTTTCTCTTTTGTCGTCCTCCTAGTCGCCGAGGTTTTGCCTAGAGACGTTTTACTGAAAGGAGGGGAGCGGAGCTGTCGGAAGCAGCCTAAAGTAAAGTGTCTGGAACTTTGATTTTCATCCCGGGGATTGAAAGGGGCACCACTGGACCTGTTCCGGGAAAGATGTTTTGGTTGGAATCGCCCGCCGCATTGAAAACGTGGTTTGCCTACGAATATCGGCGGGGCCCCACACAACACTGACAAAGTCTGCGTGCTTGTAAAGCAAAGCAGGTGAAGGGGAATGATTTTTTTTAATTTGAAAGAAAATGGCGAGAACAGATGTGAGTGAGTGAGTGAGTGAGTGAGTGAGTGAGTGAGTGAGTGAGTGAGTGAGTGAGTGAGTGAGTGTTATTATTGCTTGGGTTTTTCGAATCAGTTCGTAAGTTTTCAAAATGAAGCCATCATGCTTAAGCACGAGACGATTGTAAGAGGATAATTGGTGTTGTAGAAGTGTCTCTTTGTCTATCTATTGAAATGTGCCTGATTCGCAAAAAACAGTTATATACATATACCCATGAACCTTCTCACACACACACACACACACACACACACACACACACACACACACTAACACAACAAACAACACAGAGCAACATATGTACACCAGCTTTGCAAAGAGCGTAAGAACGGTCCTCCTTGTTACTAGAACATTTGTCCATATTTCTCAAATAAAGAAATATTTATTGTCATAATGTGAGCTTTTCCCGGCTCCCTCCCCACTGCTCTATGATTACCGGCGTCAACAGTTCTGTGAAATTTAAGAATAATGACATCCGACATTTTTGAACTTGCTTGTTGCCTGGAGGCTGTAGGAGGAAGCGATCATGTAGTCCCAAATGGCCTCAAATCCCGCAGAAAAACATTGAGTGCACAAAACATAAAGGCTCCATGCTTGTTAGGCAGAAAATTTGTCTCAAAAGACTGAGATTAAGGCGCGTGTGAAATGATTTGGTCCTGGTCGACGATCGTCTGCGATCGTGCACGACCTTGACCGTTTCAGAAGTGGGTGGGGTAGGGAGGGGCAGGGAGGGGCGGGGGTTATCGAAAGTCCGAGTTATTTTATGCATGCAGCTGGCATTAAAAAACTCTATGTTCCTCCCGTTTAGTCAATTGTTCTTTAGCTAGCTAGTTCTTTGTGATCTCTCCATTTATGTAATCGAAAAGGAAATTCCGCTTTTTTAGTTTTCAGATATTGGCCACTGAACACGTGACGTATACGTGAGCACTATCATCATGTGTATCACATTCACTATGATTTCTTTTGTCAAAAGTTTTTTGTGGGAAAGTAGCACTTGTATTAAGTTTCTGCTTATGGCCGTGTTTATGTCTGTGTGCCTTTGTGCGCACGCGCGCTTGTGACCCGTTAATGTCTTTACAGGAGCGGTTTGTCCGCGTCCACTGGGAAGCGCCAGGCAAGGGATGTTGCCCTCCTAGAACATTCGATCTCACCTCGCTCCTAATATGAACAATTTGCAACTGTGTGGATCACTTACCTCGCTAATCTTCCCAGCGCGCTCTCTTCATGCCCTTCAATTTATTTTTCCTGTAAAAGGCTGACGTGGCCTGCTTGTGCATGCATACACCTTTTTCACTCAACGACTTATTTGAGTCTGGAGGATCAACAACTCCCTCTCTCCTCTTCCGGCTCCCCCCCCCCATAGCCACAGCTAATGGACTCGCTGGCAGCGCCATCTAGCGGACCATTGAGTCTCTTGATGTCCCCGTCCACTCAGTCGTCTGGGAGGTCACTAGGCGGAGTTTTCTGTCCGTCAAACTTGGAAGGCTGCCAGCCGCCCCTCTTGTGGTCCTTCCGGGAGCAAGTCGGACTTTCATGTAGTTTCTTGATGAGGCTAACGATCGCAGGCTTGTGATCTATGATTTCCTTCTACGGAGAATCTTGTCCATCTGTACGTCTATCACTAACAATATATTACCTCCAAATTTAGAGTAATAAAGAGGACCTATGCAACAGGATAAGAAAGAGCAAAGCTGAGAAACAGTTATTTTGGTTTGTTATAGTTTGTTTTTCTCGCTCATGCTTGCAGACTTGTTGATTAACGGTTGACCAATAATTTTTTTTCTGCCATCGAATGTTGAATGTAGCACGGTGACACCATTGCCCACTACCATCCCTGTTTCACAGCAAGGTTTCAATGACTAGTTCACTAGCAAGATCTCAGACATTTGATCATCCCTAGACGCGATGTCGGCGGCAGACAGCATCTCTTGTGATGTTCTCCTGGGATGTTCTTTTACCGAGCGCCGATCAGTCTCAAAGGTCTGTTTAGAGGTGATCATTCTCTAAGCCAAGCCAACAACTTGCCAGTTAGACCCAGTGCCCACAAATCTTCTTGAATGCTTAGATGTTCCTTCCATCATAAATATTGTTAATGTCAGATTGTCAACAGCTGTTTTCGCATCTTTGTTTAAGAATTGCCTGGTGAGGCTACTCCTCAAGAAGTCCACGCTTAAATAACTATAGACTAGTTTCTAAGCTGCCATTTTCTATAAGATAATAGATAAAGTGTACTGCTCAAAACAATGGAAAGGCCACTATATTTTCTACATTTTTATTAATCGTGTTTGTACCAACAGTAAACAATGCCTTCAAAATCTTTTTCAGTTTGCTGTGCGGATGAACAGTCAACGTGAAATTGATGACAATCCCCTGTGGTCTTGTGGGTCCTCGGTACACCAGTCAAACAAAACGGTCATTGAACCCAGAAAACACGATTTGCAACACATGGCAAGGCAGAATTGAACAGGAGAAAACATGAAGTGCACGTGTAAGCCCTGTTCATTGTTTCTATGCGCCTTTTTAATCATGCCTCAGAGACGACATTGATGTACTGTCATCTAAGAGAGGATCGCTGTATGGCTTCAGGGGGACGTAGGTGTTTGAGAAACTGGCCTCCGATCGTTAGTTGCTCACTCTGTCATTGAAACTGTACGGTTAACTATCAGATAGTAGGAAAAGTGTATTGTTCAGTCGGCTCTAAAACAGAGAACAGCCACTGCCAGCACACTTAGGGGACAGCTGCAAGCAGCCACCAACGTAACTGTCGATGACGGTTCGCAACCGGTTCAGGGAGAGCAATCTTCGGTCAAGGCGACCCACTGTCCTCACACCTGCATACCGAACTGCTCGTCGTGCATGGGCACAACACCCATTGGCATGGACAAGGCTACAGTAGGCCACAGTCCTCTTTACTGATAGATCTCACTTTGTCAGGTCCTTCCTCGCTTGCCGAATCTGTGTCTGGATGGGACAGGGAGAGCGTTACCATCATCCCGCTGTAGTGGAGCATGGTCACTATGGTGGTAGATCCATTATGATGTGGACCGGGATGGGAACGGCCTACAGAATTCCATGTACCTGGTGCAAGGCAACATGACAGGTGTGGCATACATATATATATATATATATAAAACACTTTACAGCCCCTTTACTCCAGGCCACTGGACCAGGCGCCATTCTTCATGACGACGACACACAGACCGCACAGGTCCAGGGCCGTCAATGACATCCTTCAGCAGCACCAAGTTAACCCCATGGACTTGCCAGCCTGTTTCCCAGATCTGAATATCATTGAACATCTGTGGGTTGTCATGGGCCAGCAACTTAGAGTGGCAGACAATTCCTCAAAGGACTCTGAGAACATTGGTTCAGTCCATGAGACAACGGTGCGTTGACTGCACGCAGGCAAATGGTAGACACCCAGGATATTGACTTTATTTTTCTCTTCTATCACATTTCTGAATTTTTAAAACATGGTTAATGTTTGTCCAAGCTCAAACTCTTTTTTCTAGAATGATTCGTTTCAATGTAATTAATAATGTTTCATTTAATAAATAAAGAAATGCTTTGATTCAATGTTATTGTATGTGTGTTTATTGGCATGAAACACTGACTATACAACTGGCCTTTCGATTGTTTTGAGCAGTATAGCTATGAGACAACTGTGGTCTCACTTTGAAGGGCACCAGTAAATCCCTCAGACTCAGTCAGCATATAGACTTTATCACAGTACCGAAACTACTTTCAGTAAAGGACCACGAACATCTGCCTTCGACAGTGGTGATGTTTCTGCCTTAACTCTACTGGACCTGTCTGCTGCACTCGACACTATCGACCACTCTCTGGTCCTTCAAAGACTCCACGCCCTCCACGGAATTTCTGGATCCGCACTAGCAAGATTCGACTCCTATCCATCTGATAGGACCCAGACTATGTTCGTCGCGGTCAAACATCCTGTCCTGCTCCCCTTTCGTGCGGGGGCTCCTCAAGGCTCGGTACTTAACCCCGTTCTATTCATTTTGTAGACGTTCACACTGGCATCGTGCATACAGTCTCGCTGTTTATGATCAGCGATATGCCGATGATACACAACTGTGCTGCTCAACCCCCGCCGACTGCGAGTCTGCCATCAGTACTATAGAAGCCTGTATAAGTGATGTCAAAGTTTAGAAGATGCAAAACAAACTAAAACTTAACGACCATAAAACGAATGCCTCTCATACCTGAGAAGAAGAAATCGCTCATCGCTCATCAGTCTGCCAGAATAGGTCAAGGTGGGAGAAACCATCATCATCTTTGTGTCATCAGTCAGAAATCTTGGATTCACTGTCCCTACTGATATGACCCTCGGTAGACAAGTTACAGCTGTCAGTCTACCTGTTATGAGTTACATAAGATTATCCGCCACATTCTCTCTACACGCGCTGCCAACACTCTCGTCTGTGCATTTGTTCTTTCTCGGCTTGATTAATGTTGTTCCTTGCTGCAGGCTACCCTTTATACCTTCTTCACAAACTCTACAAAGTACAGAATTCCGCTGCACGTCTGGTGGTTAGAACAAGGAAACGGGACCATGCCACTCCTCTCCTTCGTTTTCTACACTGGCTACCCATCCGTTCTCGCATCCAGTAAAAACTGTCTGTGCTGTGATTTAATTTATTTACGGACTGCTGTCCTGATTATTTCTCTAAATTTCTCTTCCCTTACCTGACCTTCCAGCCAGACAACTTTGCTCTTCGACAGACAACCATATTCTTACTATCCCTGTCACCATTACAACAACAAACACTGTGCAGAAAAACTGTGGAACTCTCTTCCCTTTCATATTTGTACACATCCACCATCAAATCAATTAAACGTGCACTTAAGTCACGTGTCTTCCATGAGCATTACTCCTAACAACAGTTCACATAATGTTAGTCCATCAGCTAACCCTTTCTCTCACTTTTTTTTCTGTCACTTGTCCGCCTGCTCGTTTGCCTCTGCATATACATGAGTCACTGTCAGTCATTTCTGTTTGCTACCCGAGTCCTCTCTGTGTCTTCTATGTTTTGTCGCTTTTACTTGTCAGTACTGTTGTTCATCCTTCCGTTATTCTTATGCTCTCCCTATTTTGTTTTTGTCTCGAGTGCTGAGAGCATGCCTTTTACGAGCGTGATCATCATCATCATCATCATCATCATCATCATCATCATCATCATCATCGTCGTCGTCGTCGTCGTCGTCGTCATCATCATCGTCATCGTCATCTAGATATCTATGTGAAAAACATGTTCTATCTGGTTTTTAAGTTACAAACACTGTATTCGTATTTTATTTTAGTGTAACATAATTTGACCCTGTTTCTTTGAATCTTGAAATCTCTCTACTACGAACCCTGTGCGTCGTGAGTTTTTGATTCTTTTTGTTTCATCTACCTGTATATCACACTTCCTGTGACTTCAGCTGTGTGGGAAACATTAACATCTGTCATTCGCTAAATAGTTGTATGGGTCCCAGTGAGGAAATTATTCATCATTTTATGGAAAACTATGCTTTTACGCTCAAGCGTGTTTTCTTTCGTCCCCTTTGTTCTGTGTCTACTTAGTCCACGTCTCTTCCTTGTTTTAAGCACTAAGAGCATGCTCTCTATGAGTGTGAATATGCGCTGTAGAAATCTTCACTATTATTATTATTGTACCCCACCCCCACCCCCACAACAGCAACTATTTTACCCCCTAGTCAGTGTGTGGGAAAGTGGAGGCTGTATCAATGAACTATTGCTGTTTGTCTCTTTGCTTTCAAACTACCCTTTACGTGTGTGTGTGTGTGTGTGCGTGCGTGCGTGCGTGTGTGTGTGTGTGTGTGTGTGTGTTCGAGAGAAAGAGAGAGAAAGACGCTTCAACAACAAGAAGAACGGAAAATAAAGAAGAAGAAGAAAACCAACAAACAAAACCAAGCATATAAAAAGTGTGTTGCACGTCATGTTAGCATGTTAAGAGACTGGTATGCACGCAGGTTGCAGGTTTGATAGAATAGTTATGCGTGCGTAGGCAATAAGAGAACATGTGCATTTAGAGATAATGTTATCTAACAAAACTTCTAACAGAAACTGTGCAAGAACTTGTACACTTAGAGACACGTTATGTCAGAAGATATTCACTTAGCGATGACCTTTTAGTAGAAGGTGCATTTAGAGATAAAGTTATATAAAAGGGGTGATTGAGAGACTGCCTTATGGACATGCATGCATGTGCATGTTATTAGAGACACGCATGGAAATGAGGAATAAAAGATACTGGCAACAGGCAGACTGGAAGATAGAATAAAAGATGAAACAGTAAACGGGAATGTCATTTCCGGCCCGAATCCTGATGTAGAATAAGCAGATTTAAGTGACTCTTGAGAATAGAATTAGGGAGAGGGAGAGAATACACAAAAAATGAGATGGAGAAGATTCAAGAAAGATATCAAGAAAGAAAGAGAGATATAGTACAAGACATCTTTAAGTTACGAAATGCATTGTATTTTACTGGAGACATAAATTCTTTCCTTAGTCCTGACTGAGAAGAGCAAACCAAACATATGTGGTGGCAAACTGATTCTAATTAACACCACGCAAGTACCACAGGACCATCCAGACAGACACCGCGCCAGAGACAGAGATCGTCTCTGAACTGCCCATACGTAAGAGTGCGTGTGCGTGTGTGCGTCTGTTCATGCATGTTCGCAGCCTGATTCTCTCTAATCAGTCTCTTTCTCTAAAGCAGTCTAAGATGCGTGCTCACAGGACTATTTTTTTAACATTTCTTTCGGACACAAAAGCCTTGCAGGATGTGTTTGCGTTCACACTTTGCCGTCGTAGGAGGGACGCGTCCCTCCACAATGTGGAGTCCATTACAATTATTTGCCGAGCGACCATCAAGCCACTGATGTCAGGTGGGGCGCTCGCACAGAGAGGTGGGGCCGCTAACGGCACGTCCTATGTACATTAGTGCCGCAACTACGGCTCGACAACGGCAGCCCAGGGCTAGTAAAAGTTCTACATGCCTGCTCCACACACCGGGGGGAGGGGCAGTGGGGGAGAGGTAGAGGACATCAGGCTCGCACGAATGTTTCCATCAAAACTTAGCGCAGTAATGCGTGAACAATATTGAGGATGTTCCTCCCCTCCCCACTCCCTTCTGCAGTGGTAGCTCACCTCTCTATTTATTTATCCGACTACCTATTCCTTAGTTAATTTCTTTCTGGCATTCCGTCTGTCTGTCCAGGCATGTCTGTTAGAGCGACGAACGCTCTGTAAATGTTGTGATAAAAGGTAGGAGAATCTTGGGAGGTAGGGGTGCGTGAATGACTTTGCAGTAGTGACAGGTGGTGGTTCCTTTCAGACAGCTTGAGATGTAGAAATCGCATTTCCTCACGTCCCTCGTGTCCTGTTCGTCTTTTTGTCTGGATAATATTCTTTTCAGATCGTGTCACCAGAAGACAAACTTCTGTGGTGGGGCGGTGGGAGGGGAGAGAAAAAGTACGGTTGCTCAGGCAATAACCTGTGCCAAACGTACAAATTAAGCTCGAAATTGCTGACAATAAAGAAAGATTTATCACTGTAATTAATTTATTACAGAAATGCGTTGTAAAGTTTTCTATAACATTTTTAAAGAAGAAGAAGAAAAAAAAGAAAATGACATACATTACCGAATGCTGCATCTAATGCGAGCCGAGTGTTGTGATGTTCTCCGAAATGGTCTTCAAGACCTCGCAAAGTTTTTCGCTCAGATTTAGCAATTTGCTGTCTTCAATGAAGAAAAAAACAATCATTTAAAAATGTTTCATTAAGGATAGCCTTCAAAACTGATTTCTTAATTTCTTTGTACGGATAGGATTTAATGAAAGGCACGCACCCGAAACACGTTTGCTGTCAAAGTTCTAGAGCCAGATAAGAAAAGCACACAGGTCAGTGAGGTCAGAAGGACATCCTCACTTTCGACATTAGGAAGATTCCTATTTTAGAAACGGCGCAAAACTGCATGAGGTTTTATTTTGTGCATTCTGTTGGCCGCTTTTACCTACTGTGTAGACAGTCATTTTAAATCTGGTTTACAAGGATCTGCTCCTGATCCCTTTCAAAATCCCGACCCATAGTCCATCGGCTTAACATCGGAGTTGTTCGAAAAGGACTGCGGGAGATGCCCCACAGCTAAGGCATCTTAAGTATGTAAGTCATTTTCTCATAACCTAGCAGTTGAAATAAGCAGCTCTCTGTTTGGGTGTTGTGGGCAGGTAAAAAAAGGAAGATTACTCTCCCGGAGTTAGTCTTTCTCGTGGCTTTACGCTCTGGTGGCAAGAGTCTAAGGGGCCTCGTGGATGAGACGATTCACCGCACACACAGGTAGTCTCATCTTTCCTTCTGTCATTTACAACATCGTTCATTTACACATCTGACAGCGGGAATTGGAATGACTGTGAAACATTAAGCAAAGAAAAAAGAGAGAAATAAAGAGAGTGTGGGAAGAAAGAAAAAAAGACAAACGAGGGAAGGTATGTAGAAAGGAAAGACAAGCCAAAACAATAAAACCAGAAAGAGAAAAAAAGGAAGGATGAAAGAAAGTAAAAGAACTAAAGAAAGAAGGAAAATGTAGAGAAGGTAGAGAAAAGAGTAAAACAAAACAAACAAACAAAACAAACAAAAAAAGAAAAAAAGAAAAGGGAAAGAAAAGAACATGAAAACAGACATAAATAAGAAATAGATTAAAAAACACAAAGGCATGAAAAAGAAAAAAAAAGAACAAAGTAAAAATGACAAATAAAAGCCGAAGGAACAAAAGAACGAACGAACAAAAACTCCAAACAAAAGAGAAAATTATTTGAAAATTAAGAAGGAAGGGTCAGAAGTTTATTACATGTTTGTGACATGCTTGTTAGAGAACGGGGCAGATGAAAATGTTATCTTGCAATGTTAATATTCCCATAAAGCTCTACGGAAAATGTGTTGAAGAAGAAGGCTGGAAAATGTTCTGCGTGGAAGGTCTCCTACAAACTTTGATCTTTGTAAAAGTTCACTGCAAAGGTACGGATGCTGACATCGCAGGAAATAAAGGAAATCGTTCGCGTGCTATTTTAGGGCGTTGGCTACACTCTCTTCTCAGTGGATGACAAGATGAAAGAGCCGGCATGTACAATTAATTTGGCTAAACTCTGTTCTCAGTTGATGACAAGATGAAAGAACCGGAATGTACAATTAATTTGCATGTTTTTGTCCACCCCCCACTTTCTGTGTCAGACAGTGCACGCATATTTATTTTGTAGAACAGATTTCGCTGATGCTTTAATTTGCATCTTCTTTCTTGTTTGACGATTTCTTCATGGACATGTGTCGAATGTCAATTTTTTTTATTATAACCGTGAGCATATTTTTGCTATTTTTCATTTGCAGGCTGTGCGAGATTTTTTTTTTACAAATCTTCATTATTTCTGCGCCTCTCAACTTTGCCTATAATTAATGCTTGTAATTTTTTTCGAGTTTGTTACTTCGGCTTTTAAGAGCACATGCTCATTACTTATCGATGAGCTACTGTCGTAACAATCAGTCTCTAGTCTGGCAGCCATTCATTTTCCTTCTTTTTTATTTTCACTTTTTAAGAAAATTTCGACGGTTAATTTTTAATTTTGTTTTTATTTTCACGGAAACTGATTTCGGAGCAAAATAATCAGAATAAAAGAAAAACTATCACTAGCTTCTGATTAATTCTAATGTGCTCCATGTTTCATGTTGTGAACGTTGGTAACAAGTAATTGAAATGACATTTAAATTATACTCAGGTAAGAGTTTTCTCTGAATCAAAATGCAGTCTCTTTTGTCAAGTGACTTTCTTAGTCACCAAAAGAAATATCTGGAAGTGATGTAAAACAGAGTTTAGAGTGTCTCGCACT
Source organism: Marisa cornuarietis (assembly GCA_004794655.1). Lineage (NCBI taxonomy): Eukaryota > Metazoa > Mollusca > Gastropoda > Architaenioglossa > Ampullariidae > Marisa > Marisa cornuarietis. The sequence goes on from SMMW01000555.1 coordinate 3,416,892, forward strand.
GTGAAAATCAAGCTACTCTCTTAAAATGTACAAACGCAGAAATCTTTCTTCCTTCTTTTTTCAGTCTGCAAGACTGTCTTTTAACTCGGCCAGCCTGTTTCCTATAAAAGCTAACAGAAACCCCAGAGAAATGATAATCCATGGCTAACCACAGCCTTTGAAAAACGATGCAGTATTTTTGCTTGAAAACTAAACTTCTGAAACCATTGACTACAAAAGTGGTACTGGCAGGCACCGGTGTCTTCTTGATTGATGTCATGACAGGACACCAATGTCGTTTTGATTGATGCCATGACGGAAGACACGGAATGTAGCACCGCAGTCATCACGAAGGGCCGTTTGAAGACATTTTGCTCGCATCACAAGACAGATTATAATAGTCGATATCTCAAACTTTGCTTCTCCCTCTTAACTTATTCTTCTTCTCGCTGCCTCCCCTTTGCCCGAGATACTTTCTTTCTCCTATAGATTTGTTTTCCGTCCAAGGCCATTCCTTAAATATACTTTTTCTCCTATATTTTTTCTCTAAGATACTTTAGCTGTACAGTTTTTGTTTCTCCTAGATACTTAACCTAGAGAGGAGAGCTTTGACGGTGGCTGCAGTGCAAGAAGCCATATAGTCTACACTTACAGGTTTGTTATCACAATAGCCTGCACTTACAGGTCTGTTATCACAATGGACTGCACTTACAGGTCTGTTATCACAATAGCCTGTACTTACAGGTCTGTTATTAAAATAGCCTGTACTTACAGGTCTGTTATCACAATAGCCTGCACTTACAGGTCTGTTATCACAATGGACTGTACTTGCAGGTCTGTTATCACAATAGCCTGTACTTACAGGTCTCTTATCACAATAGCCTGTACTTACAGGTCTGTTATCACAGACGAAGTTGGATTTGTGTAGAGATGGCGCTTTGGGGGGGGGACCACTATATCACCAGTTCCTCTCTTGTGATTGCAGAAATAAAAAATAATTTGCTTCACTTTCACAAAGGTGAGGCTCAAGTAACAGCCTGCGTCAAGGGAGAACGTTCGAACTTCTGACGAGGACGAGGTGTGGAGAAAGAATTAGTGGCACGAGAAAGAGCGGTGCAAGCTGGTCCGTCTGGTCTCCCCTATAGGGTCTTTATCTCTCCTACAAAACTCTGGCATGGTGACAATCAAACAACCGGCTATGAGAGCGAGACAATAGCTATCCGCAGTACAGCCATAAACTTTATTTCAATTAAAAACTAAAAACGTATAATAACAACATTTTTCGGCATATGACCCTTGCTTTTCAACGCTTTTTCTCCCAAGTTTCCATGCCCAGTGGCGTAGGAACAGGGAGCAGCCGCCCCCAAAAAAGATGCTGGGAAGGCAAGAATGTGAACGTTATTCATTGTCAGCATGGAGCTTGCCCCCCCCCAAAGCCGAGCATCTTCCTACGCCACTGATGCCCTTAGAAAAAGGTTTTGGTAGAGCAGGTTGGAGGACAATATAAGCAGCAGTGTGCGGACGGGCAATAACACAAAGCCTTTCTGCAGTTGGACTTCGAATTGCAGGCTTCAGCCTGTCAGTAAGCATCTCGCTGTAAAAAGCACTATTTTTTCTTCCCTTGATCAAATTTCAGTACTGGGCCGACAGTGCTGCCAACAGAAAAACAAATGCAGCTGAACAGGGGATAAATATTGACTCATCCTCGTATCCAACCTAAAAAATAATAATAAATAGCAATGGTCATTGACGGCTTGCACAGAACACAATCACACTTAACTAAGTCTGTGTGCTCGCCGCGCGTGTAACAATTCCCCATCAGAATCAAGAATCAAATGAAATACATGTCAGACGCCGAGAAAATGGATGTTAAGGAGCAAAGAAAATCTATATCAGACAAATAAACAAAAGGCCTGGGACCTTCGCGAACGATCGAGGTGTGTTTTATCTTTTGTAGGTGTAACGGTGGAAGGAAGGAGCGAGGAACTGTGGCACATCAATGTTACCGTTCTTGTCATTGAATGTTCGAGTTGACTGACCGAGCATCTAAATGGAGTGCAAGGTGTTCACCCCGAGCACTTAATGAGTACCCATTATGTGAAGGTTTGTCCCATGGCTCTCTCTCTCTCTCTCTCCTCCCCTTCTTTTATTTCCTTCTCTGGCTGTAAGCAATGTACCTGAAGCAATACAAACGACCTGTTTCTCTCTCTCACCTGTAATGATCTTGAGTGACGTAGCATAGGGACACTTAAGGCTAACAGGTCAAGCGTGACTGTCGTGAACATGAGCAGGTGGCCACGCGTGATGGACTCGCTTCAGTGAGAACCTTGACCAGCCACACTATCCTGGCTCTTCTAGCAATTTCATGCCCCGATGCACTCCACTGCGTGCTTAAAATAAGGGCCTTTGATAAGCTTACAGAGAAGGCTGCTAGTTCCTATCAGTGTCACCTGACCCTCAGGACAACTGCAGCAATAATAACTTTATGATTATCTCCCCTCTTTTTCCTTCTCCTCAACCCTCCCCAACCCCTGCTTAGTTTAGATGATAGCCCCTAAGGTTCCACGACTGAGGGATATGCATGTTTTGTCCATTGTGGAATGGAGGGGAGGTGATGTCCATGATGGCGTAGTGCAGATTGCCGTGCAGTTAGTTTTTGCCCCACTTTGCACAAACACTTTAGCGCGTGTTTCCTTGTCTGCAAATGAACAGTGTATTTAGTAACATTTCCTTTCTTGTGCGTGCGTGCGTGCATGCGTTTGTTGGTGTGTGTGTGTGTGTGTGTGTGTGTGTGTTGAGGGGGTTGGTGACAGTTAATGCGCCGTGTGTGTGTGTGTTTGTGTGTGTGTGTGTGTGTGTGTGTGTGTGTGTGTTGGGGGTGGGGTAAGAAACAGTCCATGCGTCATGCGTGCACACATCAGAAGTGCGTGGGTCTTTCGTGGGGGGTGGGGCGGTGGTGTCAGGTTTGTTTTAGCTAGTCGTACCAGGTAACATGTGACGCCCGATCATACGATAAACATCAAGTAAAGATCGTAAATGATATCCATTCTGTTTCAAAGCAGCTCCCTGCAGATGAGCGATGGAGGGATCAGAGCTGAATATTGCAGATATATCGGCAGATTTACCTCGGCATTACTTCAACAACATCATTTGACAGACAGACAGACAGACAGACAGACAGACAGACAGACAGACAGACAGAGACTGAAAGGTGATAGGTAAGAAATAAAGATTGCATAACAAAGGACAGAAAAGAAGGAAATACACTAAAACAAACAAACAAACAAACAAGCAAAAGAAAAAACAACAGATGAAAAAATAAAATTAAAAATGGTAGTAGTTAAGTAGTAAGAAATGAAACTAGAAAAGAAGGAAACAAATAAAACAAATAAAAATGACTCACAAAAGAAACAGGTGTTATGGTCTAATGGTGACTATGTTGGTCGACAGGAAGAGAAGAAGGTGCTGCGGGTAAAGTGGTCGCAAGATTGACACTTGACTGCAAAGGAGGTGGGAGGGGCTGCAGGTCTTTGAAACTCAAACTCGCGCCCTCGTTCACTTCCTGCACCTTCTTCAGTCTTCATCGTAACTGGGTCAGGCTGGTGTGGTGACGTCACTTCCGTGGAAGTGGCTGGCGTGCAGGGGGGGGGGGTGATAACCCGACAGCAATTTGAAACTTGTGACACTTAAGAGCGCATTGTGCCTGTGTTTTAAAACAACTTTTGCTGAGATGAGAAATTTTATTCCAGAATAGCTGCCGGCAGACTCCAAGACCTGTGCAGTGCAGAATGAGTGAGGCAGAAGTCCAACCCCTTTGCTATCGCGTGTGAAGGTTTTGAAGCTGGTGACGGGAATAGAACCGAGTGTCGAAAATAGACCTCTTTTTAAAGTTGGTCCCTCACTTTGGTTTTTCCTAAATGTTTGATGCCCTTGACATTTTTCCCGTTGTGCAGCATCTTATATCCTTTTATGGTTATTAGGCGGAGGCGTTGCAAACTTGCACCCACGGTGGCGAATGCATGCCACGTATACCTACCTACGGATACATTAGGATGACATATCTTCCACAAGCCATTACCTAGCAATTTTTTTAATAGCGAAGAAAATCCGCGAAAGGTTGTTTGGAAGACATCCTCGGAACATTCATTGATTACAATCATTAACCTGCGTTTCTTTTAATTGTCACTCATAATAATCGCGCACGTATCCCCCCACTCCACAAAGGTTGACACAATTATGCTGACATTTCAATATTGACTGCAACATTATGTTCGTACATTATAATGATGCCTCTCAAACTTGGTTCATCTGCGTTCTCACGACTACAAGGGTCGCGGTGAGAGTAGGGGAACGGGTATTTTATGCCGAGCAAGCAGCTAAGGTTATAATCATGACAAAGCAACCGGTCCTGTAAACAGATGATATATGCAGAGATAGATAAGATGGTTGAGACGAGATCCGAACCGAGGACAGCCAAGAGTCGCACGACTTGACAAGAGTAACTTACTTCACGGGCCACAGGAGTGGCTCTCTTCATGTCTTACAGAACTAACATAATGTTTCACATTAACAAATAGATTCACATTTCACAGAAACACACACACACACACACACGCTCTCTCTCTCTGTCACACACACACACACACACACACACACACACACACAAACACACACAAGCAAAAGCACACACTGGCGATTCCATGTCTTCTAACCTTGTCAGATTTTCAAATTTCCCTTTTATCATCGTAAACCTCCCTGCTTCGTCTCGCAATAATTATCTGTTCGTATGCATAACACGCTGCAGAGGGGACAAGGCGGTGCGTGTGGCATGCTGAGATGATTTCTCGGCCGACCCAGGTAATAGCTTCATGACAGCCCTGCTAGGATGTCTTTGAGACACTCTGTTAATGGACAGAGCTAATACATCCCACGGTCTGCGCAAACAGCGCCGTATGGCTGAGGCTCTTCCTTCGTAATGACCAACACTACTGAAGGATTATCTTGCTATCCCTGGGTTTATGAGATCATCCAAGACACTGTGTGTGACAGTGTGTGTGTGTGTGTGACAGTGTGTGTGTGTGTGAGTGAGAGAGAGAGTGTGTGTGTGTTTGTGTGTGACAGTGTGTGTGTGTGTGTGTGTGTGTGTGTGTTCCCGGATATCGTTTTTTTGCAAAGCGAGCACACAGCTGGCTGCCTGTCATTGTAAATCTCACAAGTCACTATTCGGATACCAAAAGACAGACAGGTTTCAAACAGCCTGACCTGTAATGGCACTTAAATGTGTCACGATGTCTGATAGGATGAAAGCTAAAAGGTTCTTGATGGATGAAGAAAATGAAAACATCGAGCTTTGGATTATTTTCGGTGGTGAATAGCTCAGCACCAATGCAAATCAAATTTCCGGCCTGTCGGCAAAAATACCGATCATTCTGTCTGTCCATCTGTCTGCTTCCTGTTCGGCATCATATATTCTTTCTTTCTTTCTTTCTTTCTTTTTTTCTTTCTTTCCTTCTTTCTTTCTTTCTTTCTTTCTTTCTTTCAAGATGAGTATAAACAAAGGATTAAAAAATCTAAGTAAGATGTTATCCACTATATGAAATTATTAATTATTAATTATGTAATTATTCCCATTAAGCGCCTTAACTGCCACGCTTTCCTTATCTCACCCTGCACCAAGGTCGTCACACGTGTCTGTTTAGAGGAGCCCAGCACGATCTGCGTTATTGCCGGTGAATAATCAATCACAAGCTAGAGAGTGAAACATCATAGCAAACACAGCGGTCTTATCGCCTGCCCTTCGGGAATATCACTTCCGTTGATGTTGTCAGCATAACGTATCTTGTAGCCTTGCGCACGAAGCGCCATTCGCTCACTGCAGAAAAAACGTCGCCTTAACTGAAATAGGTCAATATGAAATATGAAATATGTTTACTGAACTGAAATAGATCAATATGAAATATGAAATATGTTCACTGAACTGAAATAGGTCAATATGAAATATGAAATATGTTCACTGAACTGAAATAGGCCAGCGGTATGCTATGTCCAGTGAACTGAAATAGGTCAGCGGAGAGGCTAGCCAAAGGACTGACGTTTGTCTGAAAAAGTATGAACAATGGTCACCGCATCTTTCCTTTCTTCGTTAAGACTTTTTTCGATTTAAAACTATTTTATGGGTGAGGGGTAGGGCTGGGTGAGCACGTCGTTATCAAAACTTCTGTGAGCAGGAAGTCTGCGTACCGCTGGTCAGTGCTCACGTCGTTAAAGCGGAAGGTTGCTGGTTCAAAGCCTGAATGGGCCTGTGGTGCGGAGACTTGGTTTGCACACCTATCAGTTACAAGAAACGGGGGAGGCACTTTATTAGGGGTGGTATAGACAGCGGAAGGGTTGGTAAGGATCAGTCTTCCTCATGCTGATCACGTTCACTGACTGTCCGTACAATACTTAGACTAAAGGCTTCTTTATCTTTTCTTTTTAAATCACCAAAAGCATATCAAGTAATAAAACTACACCTGTGTGTTTCAGACAGTGAGATGTAAAATAGCATTTATTTGCCAATTACCACTTATAAACTGACAATAAACATATAAACAATTGGTGTAAAAAAATCAGAGGTATGTCTGGGAAGTACAGTGTATAGAATGTGTAGCTGACAATTTATTCACTCGATCTGTAATTAACAGACGATACACCCCCCAGCCCCACACCCCCTACATACACACACTTTCCATCTCGCGAGTAGACCACAACGTCGACGTGGAATGGGAGCTTGGAATCTTGGCCATTAGCCCACCTGTTGCAGCTATCAGCGCCGCCTACTGACAAGCACATCACCCTGTCCGCCTCGTTTCTAAAACGAGTTTCTTGTCAGGCGCATCTCTGTAAAATTCGGTACCCGCTCCCAAGACGATCAAGTAGGATTTCGACTGCTATTAAATCGTACCTCCCTGGCCTCCTAGCCGGCTAGTTTTACAGGTAATTAATGTTTCTTTAATGAGCCCAGCACGAATACCTCTGGCGCCACCTTCCGCCTTATTACCTGTTCTCATAGATATTAGCAGCTGCTTGGTGTTGTCAAAATTAAATGAGTATAGGCAGTTGGTTTGAAACTTTTAGAAGAACAGACTAGAATATATTACTTACATTCTGAAGTGATATGAATTAATTTTTGACTTGCCGCACTGTGAAATACAGCCTGGCAGAGGGAGTCAATGTACAGTCAGCCCCGCCCATCCGGAAAGTTTCTCACGCCCGGAGACCGTGTCGAAGGGAGGTCACGGTTCACTTGGTGAAGCACGAGCCGACTGTTTGCAGAAAGGGAGGTAGCTGGCGAGAGAGTGGGAGGTAACAGTCGTCAATGTTTGATAATTTGCTTTAAAAGACAGCGTCGTAATGTTAACAGTTTTGTTTGTTTGGCTTTTTTTTTTTTTTTGAAGGAGGGAAGGCGTGCTGTCTGACATTTTATCGGCTGTTGGATGTGTTAATGTCATTGCAGTCACCTAATGTGGGAAATATACTCCGCAGTACCTTATTGCCTCTTGCTTATCCAAATTATCCTTGAATTTTTAATCTCTCTCTTTGTCTTCTTGACCACCCTCACCCCCGCCCCCCAAGACCCGCGCCTTCATCCGACCATTCACCAGTTTGATCTCGTCTGTTTCTTGTGACCCTCCCATTCTCTTTTACTTGTCCTTCTTTCACTAATCTGTTCCAGCTGTTTCATGTCTTCAAATATGCCCGAGTCCAATTTACGTTCTTTCATTCGTCTGGTCCCATTAGTTCAAGTTGTCCGGTGTTTCCGTCTAGGTTTTAATTTTTTATGTCCAAAGACTACGCCAAGAGAGAACATAAACAGCGATGTAATTAATGTTGCATGCTGGGATGCTTGGAGGATTAATACGTCAGGGCAAGTATGAGGTACGCAGAATGTAAAGCGGTCTGCCCCAAGAATCTGGAATGTAACACACTAGGGCGGGCATAAGCTATTCTTGAAAAAATTCTTCAGAACAGTTCTTCTCACTCGCGCACAGGCGCGCACGTGCGTACACACACATAGACACCGAGAAATCATCTGTTTGTAACGGCTAAAAACTTTCACCGACGATAGAATTCAGTCTTTAGCTTTCAGCACTCCAGATGAATTTGCACCGCTCTAAATCCAGTGATAAAACAAACACCTCAAATGAGCTCCCAGCATTGCACTCACCACTTCTCTCACCATTTCCATCACCTTTGGCACGAGGCAGAATCTCGTGCTGACGCAAGAAGTGCATGAAAAAAGTGTCGTGTTTTTGTCAACTATTCCATTAGGCCAGCAGACTGTTGAACAGAAAGGGAAGGAAAAAGAGAAAAGAAAGAAAGAAAGAAAAAGATGGAGAGAAGAAGAAAGAAAGAAAAGAAGGAGCCTTAACCAGTGATGTTGCAGAAATGTGCTGATGACTTTCAAAGATAGCTTTGTGTCGGCTGACTGTACTGATGCAGGTCATGCCCGCCAGGGGAGTCGTCAGCAGGCGCCGTCTTCACCCTTCATCGCCTACCTGTTATCTCTTCTCTCATCGTCGTGGTGTGAGCTCCAGACCTTTCACCGACTACTGTTTGGCTCTCGGCCAGCAGGGGGAGAGAGGATAGAGACCGTCTCTTTAAACTTCTAATGCACTTATTGAGCAATATATGTATATGTACATATCAAAAGACTTTCAATTCTCAAAAATATATATGTGCATTCATATGTACAGATACATGAAAGCGTCCTTACATAACAAGACTAGGCATTTGTTGCTTTGATAAGTTAATTTTGAAAAATATGAAAAATAAAATCAGCTAGACATCAGAGAGTTGACTCCCTTCAGCCCCAAAAAAACCGTTCCACTATTGTCTACATGGGAACATACAGGTTGTCCAAGCAGAGCACCCAGTTTCATATGCTGAGGCAAAATCTTTCATCCAAAAGCACATTCCCCCTCTGCCCGAAGAGAACGATTGACGACCTGCAGCTTGGCAGGCAGGAGAATGTCATTATCTTGAGACTACGAACGCAGGCCACTGCCGACTCCTGGCATACCTGTACAAACTGGGGAAGTCCCACACCAGGGAATACCCTGATGGTACGAGGACTTGAACCCTAGATCATGTCCTAAAGACAGGCCTTAGTTTTGACGACCTACGGCATGCTACCTGACCGGAGCCAGTGAAGGTAAGGGAGAAGTTCTGGGGCCCTTCAGAATTACTGAATATGACTGCAGCCTTTGTTGGGCTGACAGTGTAATGCAGGGCAAAAATGAAACGCAGACGACGAAAAACAACAACAAACACCCCAGATGTTCTACCTCCCGCGTCCGAGCAGTTTATTTTTGGTGGCGACGAAGTTTGCTAGTCTTACCGCATTCAAAGGACACGATCTCTTTTGGGATTGTATTCACAGACATGAACCACATGTGGCAGGCCTCTTTCTATTCTATTTAAAAGGAAGACATCCCTCTGAGGCCGTATTATGCTGTTCAAAATTGCGAAACTATCCTCTTAAGCGATACAAGAGTACGCAGGAGGGGGAGGGGAGCTTAACCGTCGACTTGTTCAACTGTCGTGACTATCGAAGTCGTGCCTGTCAGCAGAGACTATAATTTATTTTGTCAGGAGGGGGAGTGGTGAAGGGAACTCACTAGCTGGTCTCTGTTCCTTAGCTTAGTAAACAAGGCAGGAGTGGGAGTAGGGTGACTGTTGACTGCGCGTCACCTCTGACGTCATATCCGTGATTGTATCGGGTAGTTCCGTAACCGCACGTGCGGTGCAGACAAGAATTGTCTGATAAATAAAAGGAGCCGATAAAGCAAATTCTGTGTATGTTCGCGGCCAAAGATTTGCAGACTCTGCCCCTACGTGGTCGAAAAAGAGTTTGGGAGTTCCTTTTGGAATTTAAGTATCTATAATAATAGTAATGATATAAATAATGTGAACAGGGTTTTCTCGTGCGAAAGAAAGTTGAAATAAAAGGCAGACGACACCTGACTCTTGAGAAAGACAATGTTAGAAACAATAAACAAACAACAACCTATTTTTCTTTAAACCAATGTCTCCCTTCTCCAACCCGACTCGTCAGCGATGGGCGCCTTCTTTTTGCCCCTCGTGTTCCACGTCTTCCGCTGCCCGTGCACAAAACAAAGGGAGGCTTCTTAGTGGGTAGTCCCTTTCGAGGTCTCAGGTGGACACTTCATGTCGTCTGCTCTTTCAAATGTTTCCGCCACATGTCAGAAAATCAGAATGGTGCCTTCTGATATGACCTCCTGACCTCTTCACCCGCTTGCAGATGAATAATTTGCAGTCATCAAGCACCTTGACTCATACGTGAATTTTAATCTTCATCCGCAGCCATGGAAGCTGTGTCCTTTTGTGTCTCCGTTCTTTGCAGATAAAGGCCAGCTCAGAATCGGATGTGCTTCAATGTTCTCTTTATTTTTATTTTATTTCAAGACACCAGCCTCTTCTAAGCCCTTTTAATTCTCTCATTTTCTCATTCTCTCTCCCTCTCACTCGCACACACTCTGTCTTTCGCTCGCTCTCTCTCACACACACACAGACAGAGCAAAAGTTGGCTCTTCACCAGTATAAAGGACGGGATCCTTGTCAAAGTCAGTCAGATCGTTCTCACACAGAAGGACAGGAAATAACGACGGTGCTTTCCAGCAGCCGTTCCCTTCGTGTCCCTCCAGCTGACATCATCAACGACACAAGAGTAGGACCTCCAGGTATCAGTCAACACTCTCAGCATGCAGTCCCTCACAGCCCGCCACCCCCACCTGTCGCTCTCTCGAGAATCTCACTGAAAACGAGAAACTGCCGCTCCCCATGCTCGGCTGCGCCTTTTGTAGCGCTCTGTTGGTCTTGAAGTCTGTCCCCTTTGAGCGCCCGTCGAATGCCTCCACCTCTTGTCTGCTGTGCTCACTCGGTGTCCAAGGGGGGTCCTACGAGCCATCGACAGGGGCCCACGTACTCGTGTTCATCCTGTCCTGCTTGACCATTGTCGGTCTTAGCCCTATCCTAAGTCCTTCGGCTTTGAAGAGGGGTGAGCTCGGTGAGCCCGTCAGAGTGAAATAGTGGATTGGAACAAAGACCTGGCAAGCTGTCGTCCCGTCAGTGGTGGGTGATCATAGAATAAATGAGAAATGGAATGAACGAATTAATGAATGAATAGACGATGCTCGATTGTGAGAAACAACAAGAGGTGGAAAAAGTAAGCAAATGGACGAACGAAATCATTGAAGGAAGGCTGTTTCACCTGCCAAGATTCTTATAACTGTCAGAGCACGTAATTTTTTTCCTGGTTCACTCATAACGACAAACAAACAAAAGCTGCAGAAAATGAGTGATCAGGCGAAATATCGGACAGTTATCGCAGCACGTAATGGTTTCCTCGATGTTGTCTTTGTCGCCTTCTTGATTCGGTTCATCCATGTCAGCTTTGTTTGACGCAAGTGCAGTTTGTTCTCTTAGATAGCGATCAACATTTATAGTGTCAAATACCAGCCCTCCTAACAGCACTTGCATATCAATGTACTGGCTTTCTAAACAGCACACACAGTATATCATCAATACTCTACCCTACTCCCATTGTAAGACATAATCTTTTCTTTCGGTCTCTTTTGGTAGTCTTTATTCTTTCTCAGCCCTCTTTCCTAAACCCGTTCTCTTTCAATTTCCTCCTTCCATTCTTCTTTACTTTACTGCCAGCCTGTTGCTCGCCTCTCCTTTCTCTTAGGAGTTATCCCTCTTTTAATTTGAGAAAGTCAAATGAAACCGCTTCTTCCTGGCACCTGGCTCTTGTCCATGCTGAAGACGTCATCCCAGCCGAGGGCCTTTCAGATCAGTCATGCTCACTACGACAGGAAACCAATCATCTTTTTCCTCTCATGCAAACCAAGCTTCCACAGCTGAAGACGCCAGACAGTGATGGAGGAGGCCTGCAGGACGGTTTACTAACATTCCTTCTGAAGAGTTCCTGCTTGGAAATTTTGTCACGACTATTGGCCGTCGCCACTCCATCACCGAGGTTCTCCCGTGGCACCGAGTTGTCTCCCTTGGCTTGCCACCACGCGTACTTCTTGGGGTTTTGATGGCCCCTCCCGGCGCCCCCTTACTTTCTCGAGTCACCGCCCTGGCAGCGTCTCCAGAAACAAGACATGTAATGTTTATAGTTTTACTTGTTCTTCACATCAAAAAATATATTTTTTTCTGTTTAATTGCTTGCGCGTCTGTGCGAGCTGATGTTTGAGTGCATGTGCACGTGTATGTGTGTCTGTGTGTGCGTGGGAAAAGCGGGAAAATGCGGAAAGCGTGAGCCCGTAGTCACGTGACTGTAACCCAATATCTTCGTTATCGCAAGCTTTCCGTAGAAACCCAGGATATGGAGAACTGGAATGCTTAAAATTCTGTTTATCGTGATTAAAACACCTTAAAGTGAGGGCTCTGCAAGTGTTCACGGTGTGATGCCACCGCGAGCAGCGCCAACATCGACACCGTTCATATCTGTCCTGACGTTACGCACGATGAAAAGCCATTGACGACCGCAGTCAGCGGCGGCAGGAAACTCGAGACAACAGCCGACAACTCATGTGGACTCTGAATCGGAAAGATCATGAATTTCTCGTTTTGACTGAGGGAGACGTGGCGCCTCTCGGTGAAGCACGAGAGAGCGCGTGCGGAAAAACACGGACGCACACACACACACACACAAAATCTTTCTCTCTCTCTCTCTCACACACACACACACTACAATCTCTCTTTCTCTCTCTCTCTCTCACACACACACACACAGGCTCACAGCGGTGGTATGTAAAGAATTCTCTGACATTCGATCTTCAACAAAGGGCCTGACGTGAGAGATTTGTCTGTGTAATATAATGGCTATCGTCGCTCCACGACTAGATCAAGTAAGAAATAATGACACTCTTAGACATAGTTCTGTAAGTAAAGATCACTAACTACCCGGATCAACTGAAAGCCTATCCTACAATTACGTCTTTCATACCCCATCTGAGGAAATGGATATGTTTAGGTGTGCTTGCAAGCGTGCCTGCATGGATATGTGCTGCCCTGCCTCACTTTAAAAAGTAAATGAACACAAAATAACTTTAAAAGAACCACAATTAAACAAAATGCGTGATATTTCAAACAAATGTCTCTAAATTGTATAAAATTGTATTGTTGAACAGGATAGCCGAATGGTGGCGTGCGAACAAAGAGCGCGCTGGTTCGATACCCGAATAGCGCAGCAAACTTACCCCAAGTCGACCCAGCTGGCGGGAACGGGTACCTGACTCCACAGAGGGTTGGTGAAGGTAAGGCAGCGAAGGAGAGGAGCTGGCCCCGAGAAAAGTGAGGTCTCTAACACATCTCTCCCCAACGATCTGAAAAGGTTAGGGGATGACTTTTACCTTTACCTTAAATTCTATAAACTATTTAAAATCACTTAAAATGTACTTCAGCATAAGTGTTGCATTATTCATGAAACTTAACATCCACAAAAAAATCTGCTACCAAAGATTTTCGTGGCACGGACAATACCGGTCTGTCGACACATTTTCACTCTACGCATCGTTTGTCGGTCGTTTATTCCTGTTGGTCGTTTAACTCGAAGAACCAGGCCGTCTTTGCTGTTTCGGAGGTCGTGCGACACTGCAAACTTTTCAACCTTGGCAAGTATATCAGGAGTCGGAGGAGACAGCCTTCCGCGGATCCCTGCAGAGCCAGACGTTGCAAAAGGAAAATGACTATAGGTTTAGGGCGAAGGGGACTTTGAGGGGTTGGGTTGAAGTCTGCTCTGCAGTCTATCAGCGGACCGTGAACTATTCATCGACTTCCTGTGGATTATTACATTTTTTTTTCTTGTAGCCCTGTCTGTCTAGCGTTTCTGCCCTGGAGACGTGAGCTGAAAAGGATAAGAATTAGCATGGCACGCTGGGATAGGGGGGGGAAGGGGTTGGGGGATCATGTGAATACCATGCTGCGAACTCAGTTGTCGGGTCGCAAGGTAATCAAGCGATGTAAGTACTGGCCCTAAAGTGTATGATGAACTCTTTTCGTTTCTCTGTGTATGAAAGTAGTAGGAACTACAGGGACGACCTTAAATTGCGCTCTTGCTGAAAACTCAAGGCGCGGCGAGAAAACGACATTCAAATGAGAAAGAGGATGATTCAATGGCGAACGTTTTCTTTGCGTAGATGTCGAAGGTTATCTGTGATGAAAAGAACACTTTCTTTAATCCAAAAACTATTCCGACTATCGGTTTTGTTATCGAAACAGAACCATTTTGATACTTGTCTTTTAAAGTGTTGAAATATGTCCAATGTGATTTTGTAAGAACATATGCCCCCCCCCCTCAAAGCCTCCTTCGCCGCAAAAAAAAAACACATTGGACATATTTCAACACTGTAGGACACATCCAAGTGTGTAAAAGGATCTGCCAGTTTGATAGCAGAAATGTGTTCAGAAGTGGAAAATTCAAGTTTAGAATGTACTAGAAAGACTCAGCCTTGCATGTGATTTCTTTTTGCATGATGATAAAGGCCATGGTCCCCCTGTCTAGTTACGATGAGACCTGAGCTACTTAACTATGCCATTCTTTGCTATGTGGTACAGACACGAACATCATGCAGATTACTGACATTTCCTCTGCCCTGCCCACTAGTATCCGACTTCATTCTGTCCTGGTCATGAGGCAATGGAACACAATATTCTTCTTACAGAAATTCATTACGTATTCAACAATCAGAACATGTAAATTACAATGTTCAAAAAGGCATAACAAGTTCAGAATTCACACACCATGCAACACTTAACATGCAAGTGAAACTGTTAGAAAAGGCATCAACATAAATCAGTGTTAATAAGGCCTTCATCTAGCTCCACACACAGGCACGTTACTCAGTTCTGGCCATTTTTCATATCGTGTGATACGGAGATTATTGAGATTACTCAATGCTAGCATGTGATCTTGACATGACTCAGGTCTTGTGCGTGATACCGACATTACTCAGGTCTTGTGTGTGACACCCACATTACTCATTCGTGACATGTGGCACTAAATTATTCAGTGCTGACATGATTGGGAGATTACTTGGTCCTGGCGAGTAATACGATGCTGTTGATACAACACTTCGATATGCACATACTTTTCTCCCTGTGGATGCAAACACCGTCAATGGGATCAGACACTTGGCTTCGATGTGAAGCGAAAAAGAAGGACTGACCCTGAAAAAAGTCATAAAAATATGTATCAAATGTATCAGTATATCTCTAGTTCTGTGATTATGCAAACTGCACGGACCATAAATATAAAGCGAGAGTTAGTCGTTGCCCCCAGGATAGCATCAAAAACCAAGGGCAAGGATCTTGTGTCCGTAGTTATAAAGGGGTTTCCTACCCCTGCTGATGCTGCTTTGCCCCTAAACATTAGCTATGAAAGAGTAGCAAAGATGCCCTGGGGTAAAACAATATTCGCAGGGTCTGGACTCCGGTTCGTGTAGGTCAGTACAGGTGTTAAAATTATTGAATGCATAAAACACATGAAGATGTATCAAGGGAATAACAAACAATGCGAATGCAATCAGTGACATGACATTAGACTGCAGCCTCCAATGTTGTTGTGGATCGAAAATGCGTTGTTGTGATGAGCTCATCTAAGAGAGAGAGAGATGGAAAACAATTTATGTCGTAGCTTTTTTCAGCTACCTGCAATTTTAGTTACTTTCTTCTTGCAACTTAACCATTTACAACAAAAATATGTTTACATGGTTGATCTGATGCATTGATGTGCTTAAAATATGTTTTGCGTTAATAAGTAGAAATAGTTGTTTGTGTCTTAAGCTAAAGCAAAAACAAACATAAAATAAAACTATTTTTCTGTGCCTATTCAGATTAAATTGTTAAAATAATCATTAGGAAAGGGTAACCAAACACTCCGGCTGCTTAGGTCCATCAGACCCAGAACAAAAGGAGGAAAAAAAAAAACCCCACCTAACACAATCATAAAAACCAGTGGCGTTCGCTGTCCGCGCTTTGCACGACTTTTGTTTCAATTACCCATAATGCCCTGTCCCTCTCTCACCACTTTACGGCAGGATCATTCGACCACCACGTGCGACTCTGTGAAAGATGCAATATGACAGCCCTCAAAGCCAACTTTCGTTTGCTGTTTTTTTTACTTGTATTTTTAACTGGAGATGTAGGAAGGACGGGGAAGACCTGTCTGGCTGACAATTCCCGGTGCTCGCCCGCCAGAGACAATGGAATCTGACTGGCTGTGATGATCATTCAATCACGCGTTGCCGTCTTCGACTAGAGGGAGGAACAAGGAGCTGACAACTTCACGGCGCCCAAAGCGCCAACGAGATGGACACGATTTTTTTTTCGAACGAGCAATTTTTTTTTTTTTTTTTTTTTGGGGGGGGGGTAGGCTTCCAGCAACACGAGTAGGAGAATGCGTGCGTTAGAGGCGCGTGGACTGGAAATTACAATCAGCGCCTCATTAATTAGTTAAGGCCTTTGATGGATGTGTGCAAGAGCGTGAGACAATGCTGATGTAATATTTAAAACATAACAGCCTCGATATTCACATGTCAGGCGCAGACAACGTGCGAATGAAGGTAAAAATGTTAGTATTAAATTATTCTGTCATCCTCTCGCTCGCTTGCTCGCTCATGCACGCACGCACACACGTACACGCACGTGAACACACACCACAAACACTCTCTCTCTCATTTGCACACACACACACATTCACACACACACACACACACACACACACACACACACACACACATATATATAGTAAAACCTTTCTCTTTTACGCTTTCTCTGTCACACTCACAATCACAAGCTATCTCACACACACACACACACACACACACACACACACAAAGACGAGACGACAACGACAAACGTGACAACCATTCAGGTCCAACAGTTTCACACTAAACTATATTTGTTCCTATATTTACTATTGTTATAAGTGAAAAAAAAATCACAGACATAAAAATTGTAGAGCGTATATTTTTTCTTAAAATGTCTGTAAGTTCTACAACAATCTTTACACTAGAAACGTTTATTAAATATAAAGTAATGGATATAACCACGACTTCTTGAACACACCTTTAGGATACTGTGGCATAAAAACTACCATCCTCAGAGGACCCCCTGCCTCTCACCTCGTTCAGAGAGAGAACAAAGGATGTAAATACGACGGTCTTTATAGAGAGGGAGCCAGTGAGTGTAAGATTAAGTGTAAGAGTGATGTATCCCTGTGAGGAGACCTCTACGCTTACGAACCGTTAACACAAGTGTGGGAAGACCGCCAAAGATTCGAAATCTCCGTGAGAACTGCATACGTGCTGTCACAAAACAGTTTACAACCCTGACAATGTTCTTCTCTCAGCCTCGCAAGGACTTCGAAAAGCTCACACAGACACACACACACTCTCCTCTCTCTCGCTTCTATTTGTGTTTCCATATTTTTTTTTAATTCACGCTTCCTCTCGGCGCAATTTTACCTCAGCATAATCAGGTTTTGTCAGCAGCAGCTGGGGTGTGCAAGCAACACAAACGCGGTTTCTGATTTCCAGCCAAGGATTCTGGGATCGCGCACCCGGCGGGTGTCCCGTTGCACGAGCTGTTTGTCAACGTCAACAAGCGACCATTAGAACATCTGAGATGGCTGAATCGTGTCGCACAAAAAACTCTGGAATATGAGGTGAGTGGCTCTATGTAATAGAGATTTGCTTGTTAAAAGCCCTGTCGTAAAGAGTTTAGGCTAAGAAATTCTATAAAGCAGCATAGTTTTTATAGCGTTGCTGCTTGGACCGGTTTCAAGGGGGGGGGGAAGACAAAGAAAACAGCAAAGCTTATATGATCATGGACACTATCCCGTGATAATATCAACATCTTAAGAATATTATGGGCGTTAAGGCGTTAGATTAAGACGCTTTTTACATATGTACATGTCAGCCACTGAAGATGAAACTTTTGGAATGCAAAAAACGCGACAGTTATAAGCTGCCCACCGACGGCATGAAGACCCCGAGATCCAAATGAAGGTCATTAATTATTAAACAAATTAGTCCTAGTCACGAGGTTCAGCGGTTTCCAGGTCTCAAACGTGTCTGTGCCTACACATTTAAAAGCGTGGTATACCCATGCGAAAGCCTTAAAGTACTAGCGAGCTACAATTTTGTTGTTGTTTTGGTTGTGACTGGGTAAAAATCACCACAAGATGATGTTGCCTGACATCACGGTAAACATCCCACTCCGTTCTGGAAATACACACCTATAAATATCACCATTCATATAAACAGGTCACATTCGGGATGTCGTGTTTATTCACAGATCCGCCTAATTAACACACGAGCCCTCGCTTTAGTTAATAATACAGCTAATAAGCTGTAACTTTCGCAACAAAACCGTAGCCAACTATAATTCTGATGTCCAAGTTGTTGACCTCCTTGTACAGTAATGTTTATAGCCATGGAGCTCGAGAACGGAAGAGATACTCGTGAACATTTTGTGGACCAGTGTTTTTCACTGGTTGGGCTTTATCTAGTTATTAGTGATTAAAACCTTCGTGATAAAGGACTAAATATGAAATGGGCTACTAGAGCTTCGCTACATGATTCTCGAACCGAGTAGTTTGCTCTGCTCAGGCCTGAGATACCGATGATCTGATCACTTGGCTGCCAGTTTCCCGTCAAAAGTAAAGCGCTGTTATCAGAGGTGTGTGCAGCTCCCATACACAAATCATGTATACACTACTTTGATAATTACTTAGTTATTAATTATTTTTGTTCTTGCTCTCTCTCTCTCTCTCTCTCTCTCACACACACACACACTTACCTTAAACGGGACAAGGCAATATTATCGAATTTTAATGATGCCCCCAAAACAAAAGGCTCTCAGGGTTAAGTGGTTTCAAAGTCATGGGCGGCTACTTTAAAGACTGCTGACCGGGCCCTATCCGAGACTGAGTAAGAGCTCGCAGCATGTGGGTAGGACGTCATCAGGGTGCCTAGTGTCAAACACGGGTGTGTGGAGGACAGGCAGGTGTTAAATGAGTACAGGTACCTCACCACCTAGCGGCGTCTTTTATCTTTGGCGTTTCTTGCTGACGTAGGAAAGTCTCCCTCATGAGCGAACAGGTGCAGTCTTTTGCTGTTTGGGCCGTTAAAGGCAAATCTAAGTATTACGTTCTTTCTTAACTGGACAAATATGCGCCAATGTTTGATCAAGTGCGGCAAACATTTATACACCTGCCATTGCAAACTTTTACAAAATAATAATAATGGGCATTTATATAGCATTTTTCCAAAATACTTTGCTCAAAGCGCTTTACAAATAAGACAACTACAAACAGGCCAATTCTGAATAAACTTACACGCTAACACACGTGTAATCATACAGCAGGCACATCCACAAAGTAAACACGTTACGCCAACACACGGTCAGAACACGCAAGGATAAAGTCATTGATTTTGTTTTAAAAAAACGTGGTCGAACATTTGACTTTATTTGTTAAATTAAGAAAGGTTATTGGACCTTTCAAAAGGAATGATAATAATAATAATGTATATTTGTATGGCGCTCTACCACAACATTAGTGTCAGGCTTTGAGCACAAAGTATATAAGTACAAGAACATGATGAACGGTAGAAATTGGGACAAACGGGAAAAGTGAAAGCTAGAGATTATATGGAGCAATATCCAGACTACAACTTGGGGCCTAAATCTCCCAATGTTTTTTTGAACAAGTGTGTTGGGCATGTTTGAAGGACTGTTGTCTGCTGGTGGCGTTTAAGTCATTGAAAGATGCTACATCCCCAAATATAAGCAAAAAACAATTTTTTTCAACCTGTCACAAGATACAAATCTTTAAACGTTTCTCACCTGGATGTTTAAACACGTGAATTATCTTTCCCGCAATGTCGCACATGTAGAGTAATTTGGCCACGTACCTCCTTAACATATTGTAGACCTTCTTGCTTTTGCTGCCTGTAACATCTCAGGCTAAAATTTGTCAGTTCACTTGAACATTCCTAAAAATTTATTTCATAATTAAAAAGTCAATACGTTTTGTGTAACTAATGAGAGCTCTAGGTTCCGTTAACTTGCCGTCATATTCTAGCCTAATTTTGTCTGAAAGGGGTTAGTCTTTAAGTGTTTCTGTCTGGCTGGATGTCTGTATGCATATTTTTGAGCCACTAGGCACGCGCGCGCGCGCACACACACACACACACACGCGAATGAAGGGGAGGTAGATCACTATCCTCAAAGTACTACTATACTTGCAGTCTTCGGGTAAGGTCCACGTAATAGAGAATAATAAGTCCTGGCACTTTTACTACCAACGATAGGATAATTCAGGGAGAAATAAATTTAGAGAAAATAGTCTTGATCTGTTTCTCATCTGCTGCATAACCGTGTGTGACACAGGACACAGCGGTAGCACACAGATACAAAAGGGAGCTGACACTTTTGTCTCCCCACCACACACACACTCACACAGACACACACATTCACACACACACACACACACTCTCTCTCTCTCTCTCACACACACACACACACACACACATTGCAAGTGTTTCCATTATAAGTGACTTTTTAAAGAGTCGAGCCAAGGATGTGCCAAGAGCTTGCTGTCTGCTTGAGAACGCTTGGCTGTTTATATTTAGATGCCATGACTTGGTCAGTCCTCGCCTCCCACTCACTCCCACCTCATAAAAAGTTGTTTTTACGTTAATGCTTCGGCAGTGTTCATGATGGCCTGTAATTATTAAATCAGAAGTTTACTGTTTCATGAGTATCTTTTGTCGTTGTGAGCATCTGTTGTGGATCTTAACAATGTTATTTTCAAATATATTTAAAAATGACATGTTACAGGCTTACGTTATTTTTATAACAGTATTTTCAGAATTGTTTTTTAAAGAAAGAAAACAAAAGATTATAACTAGTATCAGAAGGTGTGCCCTCTCGTCATTTCATCCTAGTTTGCGGCCTGCTACACGAGAGGCTGGAAAACCTAGCGTCTACCCCACTGCCCACCCAGCTGTTGTCCAACAGAAATGAGTACCCGATTAATCAGGGGGAGGAAAGAGTTCAATTCTGCCTTTCAAATACCCTGACCTAGCTACAGTGAACCACTCAAGATTCACAACCCATACAATCGCGGCTGTAGGACTTTTCTCCAGTTGTTCCAGAAGAACAGCAATACATTGCAGGCCTAGCGAGCAAACACGCTACCTTCTGTTTCCAAACATGGTTGGCAGTTGCGACAAGATCTTGAAGAGTAAATAATATTTCCGCGCTTTGCCTAAGAGAACTGATAGTTTTCTGAACGTTGATAAACATTTTTTGGGGGGAGTTCGGGTCGGTGTTGCTAAAGCAGACCAGCATGGCCTCCAACCTATTGGGGTGGGGGTGGGGTGGATATGAGATTACTCTTCAGAGTAGGGCTCATTTAGCCGCCTGAGAAATTTGAGGTCAGGGGATGTGTAGTCTGTGGGTGAAGTCACAGTAATGCATATACATGGACCATCTTACCATTCCCAAATGTTCACGCTCAGCGGTCCATCTGTTCGGGTAGGGGCTGCCACTCTGATAAAAAGTTGATAATGGGGAAAGTTGTTTGGGTTCGTGTGCACTCATATGAGGAGAGAGAAGGGAGAAGAGGGCTGTTTAAAAAAAAACTTATCTACTTCTCGTGCGACTACTCCAGCTTCACTTTTAATTCGTTCTTAATTGCAGTCTATTCACACATTGAAGCAAACATCTACGTTGCTTTCATGAGTGCGCTTTTAATTAATTGATTAATTGATTTTCATCTTGATGACGACGGCGACGAGGAGGTAGATTCGTGCTTCTGAAATGGCCATTGCAATAGAAATAATGGCAATGAACTGTCATTTTTCTCTTTCAATCTCTGTGTGTGTGCGCTTGCGTCTGTGTGACGCTCTGTGTGTGCGTGGGTCTTCCTCCCTTCACCCCGCCACCCTCACTCTTCAAGACTCTGGTGTCAGTGTTGCCACTCTCCTCCCCCCACCAGTACCCCCAGTTACCCACGTCCATCACTCTCCATCCTTCCTTACCCGGTAGCGCGTTCTTCGGCGTGCATGGACGAGTGAGCTGTCTTTTCATGCACCCGAGCGCATGCGCAAAGGGAAATAATGGGAGCACATGGAGTCTTGGGCATGAGGGTTACCTGCTCGATCCTGAGTGAATGAGCGACAAATAATGGGGGAAAAAGAGAACAGAGAGAGAGAGAGATGAATATACTGTTTGTGTTTGTTTTTGAGAGAGAGAGAGAGAGAGAAGGAAAAGAATCTTTCCATTCCAGGTCGAAACACTCCAATAAAAATACTCCATTAATTTTTTCAAGTTCTTACAGATCCTTCTAAAACTCATTAAAAAAAACGAATCCTGCTTCATTGATAAACATAAGAAAGTTTTATATTTTTGTGGTTAAATCAATGTTTCGTCAAAGATTTTCAAATTGTAATAATTATGCACCGATGGTAACACATATCACCGTAGAGAATGGTTTCCGCTGTGAATATATTTCCTTGCGATAATGTTTCCTAGAAACTTTGAAAAACTTGCTCTCATTTTGGACAACACGATGTATCCCTAGGGCAATATAAACTCCCAAATGTTCAAGATTTCTTACCAACCCCATTTCTTTCTTCCACTTCTCGTGTCTTCCTGCAATATCGCATGGCGCGTAGATCTCATTTGCTGTCTCACTCCACCGGATCGTGTTTGCTTAGTCATTCCAGGGTTCCATTTTCTTATTTTTCCTCTCGCCTTCACTGACCTTGTGGCCCTGCCAAGGTCAAGCCAGAAGAGTTGCTAAACACGAAAGATACCGGAAGCGGAGAAAGAGCGCCGCCTGGTGGCTGCAGCGGCATCGGATACTAAAGAGTTCTTTGCCGGGTGCGTTGATGTGGTGGGTATTGATTTTCGCGAGCATTTCCTCGCCGTGGTGTAGCCACTAACCCACTCATCGTCTGACGAGTTGATGCTGTCTGACTGGATGGGCTCATCGTCAAACAACATCCTCCCTCACCCTACCTCGTGCCCGCCACTGCAGGGAGAGAGATTGTGTCCCCTTTATGCCTCTTAGTGCCCAGTTACCCTGCATCGACCGACATGCAACATCGGTGGTATGAAGCACATCTTACCTTGGCACCCTGGTCCCTCGAATGGACTATGTTTGATGCTAAAAATGCGCGAAACAGAATGCTGTAAATTATTTTATTTCTACAGTGGTACGGATAAATAAGTAAAAATTATCTTTTAGGGTTTTTTCTAGCTTCTAGGGTAAAGTGGTAAATATTAATTAAAAAAATTTTTTTTTATTCTCACTTGCTTTGCTGTCTGATGACAAGACCACTCTGCAGTGGTCATGTAACCCCAGTTAGCGTGGAGGGTAGTCAGGACATAGGAAGTGGATTCATGATTCATTTTTGATGACTTGGTAAAAGTTTGTGAAAAATACTGTATTTTCCCAAATCTCTTAAAGCTCTCAAAATACATACCTACTGACTTGATCATGCACACAATAACGTTAGTAACATGGACATTTGGATTGTTCATAATCTAAAGCTCTAGACAATGGAAGAACTGGAACTGTAACTTAATGAACTGTGGACAGATGTAACCTCGCGAGTTTGACGCATGGTGATGTTTATAGGCGTGTGTCTTAGGACAAGATGAAGGGCGTTCGCCAAACAACATCCTGTACTGAGCTCTACCCAATCATTAGACAGAAGACTACACCCCACTAGACCTTTTAATGTTCGGATAATCACATAAAGTTTTAACTTTACGTTTTACACAACCAGGACTTTCTCTTTTATTTATCACGCGATGGCGACCGCACATAACACCAAGCAGCTATGTGCACGTGCAACTCTGTAAGGGGGTCGGGGGAAGAAGAAAGAAAGAGTCGGGTGCGCATGTCACTAGACGCCCAAGCAACTTGGGGTAGAAGGCTGTAATAGGTTGGCTGTAGATGACGTCATAGAAACGGCTGGCTCTAATCACATTTTCCTTGTTCTACCCACCAAGAGGGGACGTGTTTCTCGCTGTTCAATCTGTCACTCGTTCAGCGGTCCATTAGCACGCCTGTACTCCAGTGGGTGATAACCTTTTTCTTTTTTTAAATGTTCCCGATTAAAACCTACATGCGCGTGTCCACCCCACCCACCCCACCATCACACTCCTTCCCCTCATCACCTGTTGCGGCTGTTGTGCCTTCGTCACCCGTATTCTCCAGAGAGCGCCGCGTGTTTGCGTTTTATGGACCAGGGCGGCAACAGGCTGCAGCTGTGCTCGTTCTTCGCGTGCAGCACGGACTCCAGACTCGCGTCTGAAAAAGAATTTTTAAAAAATATGGTGCAGTCTGGTCTCGTCTGGCAGCCCATCTTATGGAAACTAAACAGACCAGCCCTTCCTTACCTGCAGGCCGAGTGTTGCGAGAGAACGCTGCCGGCACGCGCTGATGAGCCGCTATTGAGGTAATCGGAGTCAAGAGAAAAAAAAACTAATGAATCGGCAAATTTGCAAGTCAGTTTTTCAACATTTGTCACTAGTTCTGTCGCGGCTGCAGTGGTAGTAGTTGATATTCAAGAAGAAGAGTAAAAGAAATGATGTCTGGTTCTCGTCCTCTCTCTCTCTCTCTCTCTCTCACACACACACACACACATGCGCGCGCGAGCGGGAAATCAAAACCAGATCATACAAAAAACACCAAGCAAATTTTGAAAAAGGTAGAAACACCCGGCCTGCCACTGAAGCTAAGGGCTCGAAATGAAATGACGCGCTAATTAGAAGGATCAGAGCGATCGACTAACAACCACCGAGCGCTTTATACCGCCAGCCTCAAGACAAGATGGCGCCTGGCACAGCCACAGAACGTGCTGACCAGTTCCGCCCTGCCGTCTGGCGGCCTCCCAGCCAGACTGACCGCCTCGTCAAGCAGTCGATCGACTTATAACAAGGGCCATAACTTGCCGCCAGGGAGCGTGGTTTGTGCAAACGGCCATTAGGGTGTGTACTTGAAGGGGTGGGGGAGCGTAAAGCATCTCATCTTCTCCTGTCCCCACCTTTAGCAATTCTCGTAGTCGGCGCTAAGAATTTCACGTCCCCCGTCTTCCACCGGGGGACACTAACCACCTGAAAACGATTTTAGTCTTTAATAATTGACAGTCAGATGAAGACATTTTTGTTCACGCTGATTTCTTAGACGCTTAGAGACAGTTAGTTGGTCCCTTGGTCTTGGAGAGGGAACGTGTGTGAGACGAAGCAGCTGACGGGATTCTTCATTCTGACCTGTCGTCTGCTAGACGCGGTAGGGCTGGGTAATCGAGACTAGGACCACTCTTTGAGGAGTATTTGCATTGCCTGCTCTTCTTTCTACCCTCTTCAAGCATTCCTTGTAGAAGTCTTTTCAAAAGTGTTGCGGCATGTCATTTTGCGAAAACCATGACAGCTTCCGTCTCTTGAATGTGGCCTGGAGTGGGTCTTTAGGATTGGCATGGGTGTCTACTCTCCTGCAGACGTAGACAACAGTTTGTACTCAGTGCTTGAAATGTTCTGGAGTCTCTGCAAGCACTTTATCACGAAGACTTCAATCTTCTTTTGCGGTCAGCTGTCAGAATCCAGCTTTCATAGCCGCCGAGAAGATGGCGATGCCAGGCTTAGTTTGCTCAGGAAACTGAGTTGCTGCATGAATATGGTTTGATAGAGAAGATGACGATGCCAGACTTAGTTTGCTCATGAAGCTGAGTTGTTATGTGTCTGTATTCTTTTGAATGTGGTCATTGCTGGTTTCGTGTAAGCTGGTTTCTAAGCTCTCATGGTCCTTGGTGAGGTTTGGGCAAAGATATCCGAAAGCCTCAAATTCCTTCAGTTTGCATCCGTTGAGACACAATGATGTGTCACAATAATGAGGATAATGCGTTAATGGGGAGTTTAAAGGAAGCAAAGGAGAAATTTTAAATATTTATAATAAAATAGTTCTTTGAAAAAAAAGAACAGCAGAATAAATAAGGGAGGGGAGAGGAAGAGGTTAGGGATGTTAGTGAGAATAAAAAGAAAACAAGTAGATTCATTAAACGTAAGACCAAAATAAAATCTGAATAAACTGCTCTAACAATTCTGTTCTGAAATAACTAACAATTATTTCACGGGGGATGAGAATACCAGTATGGTAATGTTGTATGTTGTCGTTGCTGCATGATTCAATCTGCGTAACACAGAGACACTTAACTGATGAAGGCAACTGATCTCTTGAGCCCCTAGGGCGTGAGAAGAGACCGAAGCAGGGTCACTGATGTCGTATCGTTATTCTTAAAAAAAAGGAGTTTACTCTTATCACAGATGCGCGAGTCGAATGCGCAAGTGTGAGAAGGGTGAAGGGAGTGCCCGAGATCCCGGCATCTCACCAAAGCAGGGACAATTTACTCTCGGATCAAAGCAGCAATAGTCGGAGGTCACAAAGAACGACGAAATGATTCAATTAATTCCAGCAGGTGTTAGGGAAGAACGGCAAAGCAAAACAATCTCCGACTGTTAGTCGGTGCACATAGTACTTACATGGAGTGATTAAGGTTTCATTGTCGTTCAGCATCTGTTTTGTCGGAATTTTTAGCTCAGCACATTGCACGAAAACTAACTTAGGACATGTACTGTTTGTCTGTTATTTAATAATTTGGATACCAAAACATAAATTTAAAAAAATTGTGAGCTTTAGTAAGAATTAATTTATTTTTAACAATATGTATGCTTTCTTTTTTCACTTTCTCTCCTTTTTGTAAGATTGCTTACTTAATCACTTTTTGTCGGGACGATTTTGTGTTTGCAAGTCGCCATTCTGACATCTTTACTCATTACCACTACGATCCCACCACCACCTCTGCCACCACCTTTAATATGGACAAAAACTTCACCACAACCATAACCCATTTGGAAGGCACTGTTAGATGATTCCCGATCCTCATAGCCGAGAAATTGCCAGGCTGTGGCAGTGTGCCTGGGTCACACAGACCCGATAAAACGGTCCTAAAACCGTGCGCAGCGTTTTTACAGGGATTTACGAAGTCTGTGGCACTCTGAGGTCTGGATTCTCTTCCCCACACATACCTGGCACGAGTCTCGAGGCTGCTTCAGCACCTTTCTTTCGTTAAAAATGCTCTCTGGTATGAGACTGATTTGTTTTTCTTCGAGTCAGTTATTGCAGGCAAAACTATGACTTTTTTGAACTCAAGCTTTCTGCCTTCTTTAGACATTGCATTTCAACGTCCTTCTCTCTCTCTCTCTCTCACACACACATACACACTTTGCTAAAAAAATATATTTGCATGTTCTCTCCGTCTGCTGACTATCTGTTATAAGAATGTCCATGTAGTTACTGTCTCGTGTGCTCTTGACATTATGGTATTCTTTAACATAATAGGATGTAGGCTAAAGAACACATATAACAACTTAAACACCGTGCTCACTCAGACGAACTCACATCTTCAGACATACTGAAACTTTTCCTCACTGCAACAGTTCCGATGTTGCCAAGGAGTGTGACATGCTCTTCTGCTTAATTTTTTTTTTTTTTTGGCAAATTTTCTTTTAACGACATATGTTTGTTAAAGCTTTTTACCTGAGCTCTTTCATCATTTTTTCTTTCGGTGTTGTCTGCCCTATTCTTAACGAGCCCAAAGAGAGCTTTCATTTGGTCCTTTTGCAGATGAAAGAAACAGATAGAGCTACTCAGCTTACCTTGCACCTGCGTAACACAACTTTCTGCTCTTTGGAAGGTGTTATTTCGGCGTTCAAGCTACAGGCAACGGAAGCTGAAGTCGGTCACGTGACTTTACATTGCATTCTCCAGGCCACGGCTGCATCTCAGTCTCTTCTTACTAATTTAGCGGGTAACCGTTTCGTTCCCAAGAGAGTAGAAAACTCAACTAGATACAGTCGATACTGTATAAGAAAACTTATAAGAATCCAGTTACCTGTCGGAAAATTGTGTCACCTTGAAATCTTTCATCCTGCTTTGAAATCTAAACCTTCGGAATGTCTTCAAACCGGTGAACACAAGACGCACAGCCGACCATCGTCAAAAGAAAATCAATGTTTAATCTTTATTTGCCACACAGCTCTATTGAAGATCGATTTCTTGTATTCTCAGTTTTTAAATTTAATGAGTAAATAAAATTACCTAAATATTAAATTTTAATCTCCCATTTCACTTGTAAGACTAATGGTTAGCGGGCTGGACACCAGAGGAGGTCATTCATTTCAGACTGTTCTTTAGAGAATAGATATTCAGGAAAGGCAAAATGATGATAAAATTCTTGTGCAAATGCTCCTACAATTTTTATTCTGAAGGAATTTGACATTATTAACATAGAGAATTAAGGCCTATATCGTGATATAAGAAAGCCAATTAAGGGGCTAACTTTGTGGTCGTTGGTATGGTGAGGTGTGAGAGACCACAGTTTTCTTCCTGCTTTCCGCAACCGTCTACAGAATCAGGTACCTGTTTCACAGCTGGGTCAGATGCGGCAAGTAATCTACGTCACGTGAGTATCGGATCAGGTCGTGCGGTTTTAGGCCCTACTCCCTCGGTTATCGGTCTTGCCGAGGCTGTAACGTAGTCAGGTAAAGAACGAGGAAGAAAAGAGAGAACAAAGAAGGATGGAGAGAGAGAAAAAAAAAACTAAAATAAAATAGCTACACGAAATTGTACTAAATGTTTAGCATTCTTTCCAGCAAAACGAAAACATTGCCTTCTGGTGAAGAGGTAAACACCAAGGCGTCGCTGGTGGCTGGCCTGAGCTGCTTTCCAGCAGACCACGTGGTGTCTGTTGCCCACGGTACAAATAACAATGGCCGGCATGCGTTTATTTAAAAGGTAAAGTTCACGTAAGCCACTAACCTGGGACCGCACACCGTATGTCACCCTGCGAATAATTTAGTCCAGCGGAGCATACGGCTGCGCCAAACATGTGTTAACTGTACTCAGTAAACCCTAGTCTCTTGAGGTGCAGGTCGAAAAGACCAGCTGACCTACCTCATCCATCTATGTCCGAGCTGCGTTTAGAGAGACACTCGTTCCCTAAAGGGCTTTGGTTTGGTTGGACACGTCCCTAGTGCACTTAGATGTGTGCGCATGATCAATAACTGTACTATGGACTCAAGAGATGATGGGTGTGTAACTAATTATTAGCTGATGCAAAAATCGTGCCGTCGGAGGCAGGACGTGTATCTTGTTTTTAATTCCCTCATTCTATTGGTTTATTCCCCACCCCATCCCATGGCTTTGACAAAACGCTCTAACTTCTCATTTTTAATGAGCGCTTTTGATGGCAGAAAGAACAGAATAATTCTATATCAGTGCCATTCACTATCACGTAAACACTTTTTATATTATTCCGGCTAGCTGGGCGTCTCTTTCTGACTTCAGTTTGGCACCAAATATTTGCTGTGAGGATTGCACGACAGAGCATTAAACTATTGCGAAAGAAGCTGTAACTCAACAGAGTCTTCAAGGTTTCAAATTTTCATGCAAAACAAAAAATGAAATAGCGAGAACGAAAAGATCAGTTTACCGGAAGAGCAAATGCTCCTCAGCGCCCTCTGTATCAATTATCGCTTCCTTTTCGCTTCTAAAGTCGATCATTATCGCCGTGCACCTCTCTGAGTTAGTTTTCTTCATAGCTGGCTAGAGCGAGCAGAAGGATAAGCCCCTTGGTTCCAAAATGAGGTTAATTCGTAACATACTTTCTTGTAGGGCTTTAACTCTCTCATTGCTAATGTTGCAAGAGAAGTATCGCTCTGGCGAACTGGATCCATTGCACTCTCAAACTATCCTCGATAACGTAATGTTTAGTTGTCATAGACTTCTCTTTTACAGCGTCTGCGCCTGCAACTCGTTAAATGAACAAATCCAGGGATGAGCACTCTCATGTACGACCAGAGTGCTGGGACCTTTTAAAATGCAAAGCGATAACGTCGGAAAGGTCCCGCGAGAAGTAATTCGAACGTGCGAAATGTGATCTTGATAGATTGGGCTCGCCAGGGAATGTGAACAAGTGGAGAAGGCCTGCTTTGCGGCATGGAGATTGTATTGACAGACGAGTGCCAACATGGAGCCGGAAAGGGCATATAAAGCAGATAAGAATCTTGCAGCGCTGTTTTAGACATTTTAAAAAAGTGGAATTTTGAGCCCCTAGCTCCTCCCTGCACTATCCACCATTGTGTCAGAATTTACAGAGGGTTCCCCAGTCTGCGATCGCTTTGAGATCGAGACATGAAGAGGGGAGAAAATGAGAAGTTTATTACCTTATAAAACTGCCGTGCAAGAGCCGTTATAATGTAGTTGTGTGTAAACATGGGGAGCTGCTGGAACTGTCAGATGACAGACTTCTTACAATGACAGACATTTTTATTTTCATCAAGCTGGTCTATTTATTTCTCCAGACACTTTATTATATATGCAGATGGGGGCAGAGTCTTCATTAAAAACAAAACATTACGTTTTAATAGAGTGACGGTTACCTCAGATACGTTGTCAAATAAACAGGAAATTATTCTTTTAAAATATTATTCTGATTTCTCTTACAGAACTGATTTCAAGTACCCTTTTTCAGTAATGCTTTTTAGCTGTTAAAAATTACAGAATATAACTGAAACAATAAATAGTTCATTATCTCAATGAAATGATGTGAGACTTATTATATATGCTTTGCAGTGATATTAGCTCACCACTCGCACACAGCTGTGAAGAACCTAATAAATACAAATGCTCAATAAACATTTTATGCTAGTTGTGCAGTTAAATAGAGCTTAAATATCATCGAGTACAGTTAGGTCGGGGAACTGACAACGGTGAGTAATCAAATTATTCTCCTTTATTGTCTCTGACTGCCAGCACTTTATTCGACTTCAACAATTGTAGCATTCATCATAAGAAATCCCACAATATCTTCTGCCAGCTTCGCAACTCATAAATGAGACAGTGTTATGATAGTTAAGTCGGCTACACTTATGAATACAGCACTTTTATGACAATTCAGTCACCTTTACTGTGGGACACAGCAAGCACAAAATCTTCAGTTGTTAACTAAAACAAAAACAAAAAACCAACAACGTAGTGATGTACTTTGTAACGTGAAGATTTCACTAACAGGCTCCAGACAAGGGAAATAAACTGTAGACAATGACAATGACAATGACAATGACAATGACCAACTTTATTTGTCCCAGTGGGCAATTTGAATATGGAATGTGCTCTAGTTCAACTCGGCATTTTTAATGCACCTTTTGAAAGTCGACTCCGCATTTACAAAGGACAAGAAGAAGATGAAATTTAATGTTATCTTCCTCCGTCCATTCGGCCAAAAAGAATGTTCTTAACGTCCGCAGCTTCCTGATGTAGAACGAAAAAGGTTTGTTTACCGAGCCAGAGTTACTGCCCATGCCAAAGACTGGTTTTTGCTGGGATGCAAGAGATGGGGAACTCAAGTGGTCTGCATCTCCGATCGAAGGCCTTTGCGAGCCGCTAAGACGTAGACTGGAGGAGGGAGATGGGCTGCTGGCCAGCAGGTGGCGGGGCTCAAATGACGGACGTAGGGGAGGCAAACCGGAAAGGATGGTTGGCCCGTTCCCCTCCATTTAGAGAAATCATGTAGAAATCTCGGATAAATCCAAAAACAGATACTGTACTGTTCCACTATTTAGTGGCCGTAAAGGTTAAATCTGATGCAGAATGATTTTTTTTTCCAAACCAGATTTAATTTGATTTCTTTCAAAATGGGAACGAATAACTCTAAAGTCTTTGAGAAATACAAGCCTCTTAACATCTGTTTTCTCTCCATTTGGAAAAGAAGTTAAAAGAGGTCAGTCACCGCCATGTCATAAAAAGATGATGGGAATCGTTGGTATGGCAACGCATCGTCAGCATGAGAGAGAAAATCTCAAAATGGCCGCGGGTTTTAGTAATGTCAGAATTTACACTTTAGATCAACCCCCTTGAGCCCCATACCCCCATAAAAGCAGTGCACTTTTAGCCACAGACTAATGACAGCATCATACAGGAAGGAAGTTTGAGATTAATTTCAGATCTGACTCGGGTAAAACATTAATAGCCTAGTGTCGCGCGACTTTTTTCTAATGACTGGGGAAATATTAGCTCAAGATTGCATTGCCCCAAATCGAAATGAATACCTCTCCCCATCTACGCACTCCTATCTCGAGTTACACAAAGATCGCCATGCGCAGAAGGAGATCAAACCACAGACATCAGGATAGTTTACAAAAATCGCCATTGGGATAAAATCACAGACATAGTGTATACGTGGATACGTTTACGGTGTAAAGGAAATAGCCGAAGGGAGAGCTGGGATCGTAAAGGAGGTGTATCTATGTACAAACGTGATGTCACAAATTTCCCGTTTCTATGCATGGTGATGATTCATCTTGAGACCCGAAGGTGGTTATTTGCTTAGAATTTGGAGAAATAGTATCTTGCACTGAGGTTTATCCAGGCTCCCAGCTCAACCTTTAAGGGACTGAAATTTCTGTATCCACGCTAGCATTAGACTGATGTGTGAAATAGGGTTAGTTTGTATAGAGGGAGGGGCGGTGGGGAAGAAGAATAAGACAAGTTCTCAAGATTTATTTAAGAAAGCACAAAAATTGATTCAGCCAATGAAGATACACCAAAGCGCTCTCTCACGCTTAGTCTCTGTTGCTGCATTTTCCAATGAAAATGCCTGAAATCTCACGTGACAGACGTTTGACCTTTTCAAAATTTAGCGCGTCTCCCACGTCTGGTGTCAAAAGAAAAGTTAAAACAAAAAAATAAAACTTTCAGCAGATAGCAGGACAATTAAATTGTTCTCTATCAAAGGATTTAGTTTTTTCGTCTCTTAATTTTGGAGAGGAAAATTGCTGTTTCCGTGCATATTTTATCGAAGTAGTCCTTAAAGATTCCGCTGTACCACGTGAAAAAGAAATTACGCTTTTGACAAGAAAGAGAAATTATATAAGCAGTGAAAGCACTGAAGATGACACAGCAGAAGAGATCAGTGAAGAGATTTAACGACGACGACGACCATGATGATGATGATG
This sequence comes from Marisa cornuarietis, assembly GCA_004794655.1. NCBI lineage: Eukaryota > Metazoa > Mollusca > Gastropoda > Architaenioglossa > Ampullariidae > Marisa > Marisa cornuarietis. The sequence goes on from SMMW01000555.1 coordinate 3,450,039, forward strand.
ATGATGATGATGAACAAACACGACTGGCTGTCATAAAATAAGCTCTAAGTGCAAACATATTAGAATATTGCCAAGGGCATAGCTGAACGGACACTGTTTGACGAAATGACGGGGCGGCCGGTAAAGTAGCGTTTGAGCCACTCGCTTGTCACCACTGCAGCTAGAGGCCCTGGGTTCAGATCTCATCTCGGGACGATCTCTTTATGTTGACAGGGCTTAGCGTAGGTATTTTTATCCGGATACTCCGATTTCCTTCTCCTTCCCTCTCCCCTCATGGTGTGAAATCATCTCTAGGTAGACGCACTTTCCCGCCAAACCATCCCAAAACGAGCCACACTGAAATAATGAACGAAAAGACTACCCAAACCGTATACTGTAGCTTGTTAGCTGATACATCAAGAGGAAATAATTGGACTTTATTAACAGGCACAGCTTATATTCCTCTTTTGTTAGTTTGTCCATTCATTCATAAATTAAGTAGATGTATCGTTCTACTCCACTCGTTACAAAATAATATAGCTCCCCTTCCACATTATACAGTTATATAGTTATCTCGCACATTATACAGTTATATAGTTATCTCGCACATTATACAGTTATATAGTTTCCCCTCATTACACAGTTGTATAGTTTCCCTCCCTCATTACTGTTATATAGTCCCACTACCTCATCACACAGTTATAAAGTTCCACTCCCTTATTACACAGTTATATAATCCCACTCTCTCATTATACGGTTATAATGCTTCACTCTCTCATTTTATGGGCGGTCTGATTGCGCAACAGTTACCGCCTGTCACAGTGACAGTTGTCTGTCCTGTGTTCACATCTCGTCTCGACACGCTGTTATTTCTCTGCATGTAGCACCTGTTTATAGGGCTGGGTGCTTACCCATAATGTAACCTTAGTTGCTGGCTCGGCGTAAAGCTCATTTTACACAATTATATAGTTCCCCTCCCTCATTATATAGTTGTATGGTTCCACTTTCTCCTAATACAGTTCTTTAGCTCCCCCCTCATTACACAGATATATAGTTTCACTCCCTCATTTTACACAGACATACAGTTCTCATCCCTCATTACACACTTGTGTAGTTTCACTTTCTCATGACACAGATTTAAAGTTCAACTCCCTCATTAGACAATTATATAGTTTTATTCGCTATTACACAGTTGCGCCGTTTCCCTCCCACACCACACAGTTATCTGTTGGAAGAAGATAAGTTTCTGTATCGATTGAAATAAAATCACCTCAGCGAGGCATTTTTGAAAGAAAAAGAATTGTCCACAGAAAGAGAACGAGTGCAGCTTACCGCGAGATAAAGACCCCTGTTTTTCCGACCAGTATAATCGCTGAAAACTAAGCAGAAGATAGAGAAAGAGAAGGAGGAGGAGAAAAAAGAAACGAAGGAGGAAGAAACGAAAGATGAAAAAAGAGCAGGAGGGAGAGGAAGGGGGAGGAGGAGAATGGGTGGTGATTTCGGCTTTCCTCTGTCAGGGTCGCACTGACTACCAAAGATAGGTTAACCACGTTTGTTGTGTCGGACCAGTGACAGAAAGTTTTCGGGACTGTACATGTTTCATCGCGATCTGCTTGTCAAAGACAACAACAACAACAACAACAACAATAAAACAAAGGTCACACTTTAGCCATTGTCACAGAAGGGCCTTTTACTGCTTATACAGACTGTAGGCAATAACTAAACGGATTTCACCTTTAGGGCAAGAACTGCTCGGCTTTCGAAAATTGCAACATTTTCTCGCTTTTGCTCGCCGCAAAGAAATCGTGTTTCCACCCCATTCAGCGATTACGTAGCTGCATCTGTTACTGTTAATGTCACGACCCCTTGGTAACGCTTGGTACAGCAAATAAAACAGCAGGAATTTGCATCCCACCTCAGTCAATATTTGCATGAGTCCCCTTTCTGCACAAGCAGTAAGTGCTCATGTATAAACTATTAACAGTGAAGTGGTAGCCATAGTGGCAAGAAATGTTACAAGGCCGTCTCCAGATGCCGCCAACTTGTGAACAGTTCCAGGTCAGTTCTTTCTCTTTTGGTGAGGAGGGCAGGGGAGGTGTCACACAACTGGCCAGGTTTGGATTCTGAAGCCACCGCATATCGGGTTTCAGAAACTTTCTTGCACAGATATCATCATCAGTACAGTCGTCGGTGACAAACGCCTCGAGCATCTCGCCTAACCCTCGTACGAGCGCGACCGGGTCAACTTGAGCGAGCGAGAGACTCTGCTGCTGCTGCTGCTGCTGCTGTTTCATCGATTTGAATGCTAGGGAACGCGCCTCTCACCTCGCCAAAGTGTGAGACTCACCTCGCGAGCAAGAATGTCATGACGTGTAGAGTACTGCTGGTGCTGCTGTTGATGATGATGATGTTGATGTTGCTATTTCTTGGGGTAGGTGCAGTCACGTTCAGCGCTTTTATTGACAGGTCACGGCACTGCTCAACAGTCGCTCACATCTTCTTCTGGTAGGAACCATGGCACTGTCGTGTACGCTGACGTGTCGCTGACCTCTTTTGTGAAGAGCGATATTTGTAGGCGCTGTATCTCGAGAACAAACAGATTGTGTGTGTGTGTGTGTGTGTGGGAGGGAGGGGGGCGGTGGTTATTCACGCGTATTTGAGAAAACTATCTTGCAATTTCACGTGGTGATTAAAAGACATTTCTTAGACTACTAGCGCTTTACAAACTGACAGCAATCTACTTTTATAACTCTGTCTTTAGTCGATAGGAAAGGATAATGCCGCCCTTTAGTATTTGTTGAAAAGTTGAGACTTAAGATGAGTTTTGTAAACTGAGAGTGACTGGGCGTGTCGGATATGGTGCATGTTAAGCCACTGCTCAACACGTAGAGAGAGAAGCGCAAATGAGCAGACGACAGATAGAGGACCAATCAGTTGGACGGACGGAGGAAAGGGAGGACACGATTTTGCGCATTAATTATTTATACACCGTTTAACATTTCCTTGGAGACTTTGTTGTACTGTTAACATGCAATGTCCTTTCTGTTGATGACAGCCACATTGTTTTTCCTTTCTCATTGTTATTTACACGACTAGAAAGTTTACATAGTCATCTAATCCTTTCAAACGCCTCTGTCAGTCGTATGGTTGTAAACTCCAAGAATTGTTAAGACATCATCTCATATGTCTCTTTCATTCGCTCGATTGTTAAAGCCCAAGGATTGTCACACACACACACACACACCTTTGTCAATCTTACCATTGTGAAGTCCACGGACTGTCACGCAGGCATTTCTCAAGCTATAGTCATTGGTACTATAGTCCATGAGTATCCTGAAGGTTTTCCAGAGCCTGTGACTGCCATTCTTGTTGTTGTCATTTTCGTGACTGCTGCTCACGCTGTTAAGTAGTTAAAGTTGTCAATAGAACTTTTTTCAAAGTGACGAATGTTACCTGTGTGACTGGACCCTGTGCTGTTACATGCCGTGTGGTGATCCCTCCATACATTCTGCTTTTAGCCCCATCTCTGTCTCTTTCATTGCGTCTTTGACGTGTTTATGTTGTACATGGATTTCCCTTATTATTCTCCTTAACAACAGTTTACAGCCAAATATCATTAAAGGACCTTCCCCACTCCCTCTCTTTCCCGCTCCTGCCTGCCCATTATCTCCTTTTTCCTCTTCCCTTCTTTATCTAACCTCCTTCTCTTTTCTCTCTCTCTCTCTCTCTTACGCGCTCACGCCCATATATGTATTTATATTCATGATTGTTTTCGTTCGTTTTGTTGCTTTATGTGTTTTGTTTTTAATGGAAACAGATTTTCTTAATCTGGCAGCTGCTTTGCCGTCAAGTTTTTTTAAATTTTGATTTTGCTTTTCCTTTCTGTCACTGGCTCCCGGATGGTTCCAGCACGCAGCAGTACTAACATCGGGGTTAGTATGACAGTCGTGTTAAAGTGCTATTTGCTTCCCAGCATGCATTTTCGGTGTTTCCGCTGTCTTAACACGGTGACCCTTCCCAGCCTGCACCAGTACTACAGTCTGGGTTATTACGGCATGTCGTAGTAGGCCTGCCCAGCATGCATCAGGACTACATCTAAGCGTCTTTTAGTGCGTCCTGAGCACGCCGGATGCGGCACACATGCTGCCTGCTGCTACTAACTCTCGACCGCTGCCTCGGGTGCCATGAGGCGTGCTGCTGCAGCTCTGCAGCAAGTCAAGGTACGCAACGCGTGCGGCAATCCGGCACTACGACTCCCGCCCGCCATCTCCTGCTCCTCCTCCGCTGCAGCAGTAGCAGCAACAGCGCCAGCCTCGTCAGAAGGAGAGAGAACAAAAATTGGATTGGAAGCAATATAGCAGGCTCGATTTTTTTCTCCGTCCCCCCCCCAGCCCCAGCCCCACTCACACACCCCTTTCTCTCGCATTTGGACCGTTCTCCGACCTCTTCTCCCCCCTCCCCCCTAAAGCGCTCGATACGTGAACAACGGAGCCAGCAGGGAAGGATGGGAAAGTGCTAGTCAGGAGAAGATAACCACGTCACGGGGTGCCAGCGTGCGCACCACGCAACAAACAATAACAGCCTGACAGTGTCACAGCCTCGGTCAGATCTCCAGCGTGGTGCCGTCAGTGCCAGAGACTTGAGAGGACATCGTTCTCCTCCTTTATCTTCACACTGTGGGACAATCACAACCAAAAAAAAAAAAAATCACACCAAACAACAAGCAGCCGAGAACGGGGGCCCGAAACAGTGAGTACAAGCTGTTTAGCAGAAGGCCGGAGTAGTCGTGGTGGTGTGCGGAGGGCGGTTGTGTTGCGGTCTATGGGTAGAAGCCTCCTACCGCAGTTTCGCTGCAGGCGGTAGAGGAGGATGGAGCAGGGAGGCGGGGGGCGGTGAGGGGAAGGGGTGTGATGACTGTGTTGTGGTGTCGATGAGAGATCATGACTCCCCCTTTCCTTTCACTTTTGTGTCAGCCCCAACGTACCCGACGGCATGCAGTGACCCTCCCTCCCCTATCGTGCCTCGCTTTCGCACACAGCTCGTTAGACCTAGTTTTAAACACGAGTTTAAGAGAGTTCAACCGCTAGTCTTGATCAAAAGCAGCGCAAAATTATTAAACAAAAAAATAATAAATAAATAAATACGATTGTTTTTGACTGACGTGTAAGAAGCAGCCAAGTATGGTTCGTCAGCAACGATGCTAACAGAGGGGCAAAGTGTGTTGGCCTCTGTGTGTTGGTCTCCGTGTGTTGGTCTCCGTGCGCTGGTCTCCGGTTGTGCGGTAGGCAGGCACGCAACGCTGGAGGTATTGATGTGCGCGATGTTGGCCGTGTCGCTGCATGTCGCATCGTGTCTTTAGGAACTTGCTTGAGTCACGTGACGTGAAGGGCGAATGAGTGGGGGGAAGTGATCGAAGACGGGCCCGCCGTGAGACTGAACCCGCCAGCATCGACTCCCAAGAGGGTTTTTGGGGCTTCCCCCATCGTTTTTGTTTGTGTGTGAGTGTTATGCGAACGAACGCTGGTAGCGAGGGTTTGAGATTGCGAGAGGGATGTAGGTCACGGTGAGACAGATTGACCGATAGAAGACACTGGGAAACACACACACACACACACACACACACACACACACACACTCACACACACACACACTCGTGCATAAAGACAGACAAAGGATTATTTTAGATACAAAACAGGGAAGGAAAATAATGGGTAGGGAGACAGATTCTTCTTTTTCTTCTTCTTCTAGGCTAGTATCTGTATAAGTGTTGATCGATCCCAGTTAGATATTATAACAAGATATAATTACCGTATTGCACCAGAGTTATAGTCTCATGACCCAAAATTAATTGGTTGGCTGCTTGATTGAATGGTTGGCTGGTTGGGTTGGTGGGTGGATGGATGGGATGGACGGACGTGTATTTTTCGCTCCGTCTGTGGATAAACAGAAACATTTATGCGGAACTTTCGCAAACACTTACCTGCAGAAGTTTGCGAAATAATCGAGCAGTCGAACTTTGCCGGCTTACAGCCAGTTACTCCTTATAGCCAGTCGCGCAATGCCAGTCTATAAGGATTAATCGAACCCCATGGTAGAGAAGTACGGGAACAAGGCTTGACGGAAACAGCCAGAGACATTCAAAAACCGATCACTGTCTCTTATTCACTTCTGGCTGTAAATCGCAACATTAGCGACATCTCAGAGAGAGAGAGAGAAAGAGAGAAAATGATTGACACTGTTTTTTTTTTTTTTTGTCTCTGTTGTCGACCTCAAGAAAAAAAGGGAGGGGTTACAAAAGTATTCGTGATGAACAAAGATTGCATGCTTACCTTTTAGCAAAATAATGCATGCTGATAATGATAGATGTAGGAACATCTCGCTTACTCGAAGTCAGGGGGACTGGGTTAAGTTACTTCAAACTATTGAAAAACTGTAACTGTATATATATATATATATGTCTAGATCTATGGCTAATGCAGACTAAAATACCCGTATTTATACATCACATACACAGATGCACTTCCTTAATATTACTTGTATCTACACATCCACATCTACATTATCTATAGGCTGATGAAGTATTCACGGTTATGATGACCAGTCGACCCAGCTGGCGGGATGGGTACCTGACTCCATAGAGAACTGGGGAAGGTAAGGCAGCGAGTGAGATGGGCACCGCCCTCATGTAAACTTGGTCCCGGGAAAAGAGAGGTCTCTAACACCCCACCCCCACCCCCCACCCCCCAAGGACCTCAAAATGTCAAGGACGACCTTAACCATTCAGGAGGTCTTGTAGTGGTTGTCATCTTTTCTGGTCCACACTCTAACTCTGAATTTACCATTGATAGGTAATAATTCTAAGATATTTTTCGGGCTTGAATAGGCTTTTGAATGATTGAAACCAGATGTATTTTTGCTACTATCTTGCCAGTTTTGTATAGAACATAATTTAAGCCGGTCTTTAAATTCTGCTAAAAAAAACCGCTGTTCGTCCTTTACTCCTTGATGTAGCTATACAATCCAAAACCCATTTTTCATTAAAAACCTTTTTACATAAGAGAGAGAGAGAGAATGAATGAATGAATGAAATTTAATGATACAACCATCAGTTCCTTTGAACGTGAGGTTTTACAAACATATAACAAAATTCATCATGACAGTCAAAATCACGCATCAAGTGAATAATGCGAACATTTACAAAACAATCGTAAAAGCACACAACACAATGCAACGCAGTTCATGAGAGAGATGGGGGCTGGAGGGGGAGTGGGATGCGGGTAGCTACTGGTAGCAGCTGCACGAACCTGTCACCCAGGTGGACCGCTGCCTCCTGGGATATCTGCTCGCTGGTAAGAGGACATACCCCTGCCAGATTCTCAGAACAATGCCACTTAGTACCAGGCAAAAGTGAGTTGTGCACACGTCACAACCCAAGTGCCCCACTTCATGCGCACGTTTAGAAGTGAGGAATTCTGAGCTTACCTGGTCAAATTTGCACAATGCGAAGTAACATAAACATCCGACACGCCACTTTCTCCCGACATTTCAGACCCGGACAGATGCGAGATGACCCCAGTGACCCGGCGAACAGAGAAAGACGTTTTTTCTGCTTGAAGACAGAGCCTGGCCTCAATGTACCCCAAACAACACTTGAACACGTCAGTCTATGAGAAACTTAAATGTCATATTTTTAACATACTACTCAGTCATGGGAATCGAGTGGTTAGAGTATTAGTGTCGGAAGCCGGAGGTGCGCTGTTCGATACACGTGTGGCGCAGCGAATTTCCGTCAGTCGACCCATCTGTCGTGAACTGGATTAGGAAAGGTGGGGCCGAGTGGGAGAGAAGATGGTCACCACCCCCATCCATATAAGCAGACCCAGAGAAAAGAGCAACCTCCAACATACAAGACGCCCGATTTGTTCAGGGATGATCTTTTTTATAACCTAGTCGAAATGTGAATCAAGCGTTATATATGTATACATGTATTCATTACATATATTTGAAGACATGTATACATTATGCAGATATGTAGGCATGTATTATTCATATATATGGCTGCCAGAAAGTTCTATGGTCCTGCTGGTTCGTGCGTGCGATGGATCGTCGGTTGAAGTCTGTGACTAGGAAAAAAAAATTAAACTTTCAATGAGCATCATTGATATCTGCTTCCAGCATGACACCAAGGAATCTGTCACACGTGAAATCTCACGCTTCACACCAAAACTTCCCCAGCCACCTCCACGTCGGTCGTTGCCGCCAACCGACAAGTGCGCATCGTCACCAAAAGATTGACACTTCTCTCCATTACTACCTCTATCCCTACTCCCCTCCTGCGATCATAGCGGCGGTAAAGAAACTGCGCGGAGAAGATTGATCGATCATAGGGCTAGCGTTGCGCTCTTATCAGTCTACGGCTGTCAGTCTCTCGCGCATGCGCACGGCAGGAATGGGGAAAAGCTCTTTCTTAGACGGGGTGAGCACACAGCACGCGCTTACCCCCCCCCCCCGTCTTCTACTTTTGTTCCCTCCTGACTCGTTTTCCTGAACTATTCTAGAAGTTCTGCTGTGTGTCGCCAAGTTTGGGGGGGGGGGAACAGAGTTACTGCATCTCAACACATCTCTCTCATCGTTAGTCACCTTGCTGATGCCATTGTAATGTTGTATATTTATTTTTATTTTATTTAGTAGAGTTATCTTTTCTTTTTTTTCTTTTCTTTTTTTTTTGCGTTGCTGTATCTGTAAGTTCTCATGTGTGTGTGCGCGTGCGTAGTGTTTGAAATAATGCACGAAACTGTTTTACAGAGAAGTTTAAACTAGAGAGGAAAGGATAGTAGTGTTTATTTTATTGCTGTTATGTCTGCTCAGATCTGCTAAGCTTTGCCGTAACAAAGACTTTAAAGAAAAAGGCTTTTCACCCACCTGCATCATCAGTGCACAAGAACGCATCTGACAAGCATGAGAAGATTATTATCAAACACGCTGCGAGGGTGAGTCTGGCAGACAAAGTCAGGTTTTTTTGAGCACAGGAAAACCGCCCATGAAAAATGGAAACTAATTTCATTACCCGATGAAGAGCACTGCGACCGATAGCAGTCATCCGGAAGAAACCTAAAAGTGAGACATCGGCAGCTGTTTAAAAATAGATGAGAGCGATCATCGCGGTGCTTGGTCTGGGAAGGGTTCCAGTAGATTGGGTTCCACTGCCCATAAAATGGCGGAAAGGGAAAAAAGATCAAACTACATCTGTGAACCCAAATATTTCCATTGCCTATGTTGCATACGACTGTGATATCTCTATGCATGTGTATTGGTTGACAAGAATATCCCTTCCTTGCCAGCACCCTCATGAAATTTGTTACGTGCCTTAGGGTAGTAGTGCCCCTGGGCCGAGATCATGTCACACGAGACTGGCTATTACTGACCTGCTTAGTCTGGGTGGCTAGAAACCTTCCCCGCCGGGTGGAGCTGTGGTCTGCACCTGTACCGTATCGTCATCCTCGGGTCAGTGAATAGATAAAAGGAAGTTGTTGGAGGGAGAGCGGGATATTTTTTTATGACCTTTTGTCGGAAATCGAAATAAATCCTTTGAAATGCTTTTTCTTAAATGCAGTTTCTGAACTAGGGTAGAGCATATGAAATTATGTTAATTATGTACTTAATTATGAAAAAGCGGATTGTCGTGCTTTAGAGGACCAAATATAGCAGCTTAATTTTTAAATAGATAATGTGTATGGTATGTGAATAATATTATAAATATCAAAATGGGCGTGGGAGGAAAGAAGGTTCCCCACTCCCACTCCTGCCCTAGAGGATGTCTGTAGTGCGTTGTCAGGGGTTTAAGATGCAGTGAATGTGTTGAATATTAACGATGAACTAGTATTTCAGCTGCGAGCCTAGAGCCTCTGGACAATGCTATGGGGGCTTAAAGACTAACTTGAAGGCAAAATTATTTTCAAATGAGTGAGTTCAGTTTATTGAAAGATGCGAACTCCGAAAATGTGAGCTAAACATGATGCTCCCTTCACGAGATACAGGTTCAGATCCGGGAAGGAGGTCAAGGCCTCAGCGCCTAAGACATCCCAGTTATCGGCTCACTGGCTGGGTAACGCCTCATTAGCATATTTTGAAACTCTTGGGAGGGCTGGAACCACCAGTGATGTCAAAAGTACGAATTTAGTCCACTCCACTTGCGCTTTTATTTATTTAAAAAGTAAAAGTTCCGTACGCATTCTTGTAATAAAATAAAAAGACTATGTTCTGTAAGCTTGCTAATGACTTTCAGGTTTATTTCATGGTTGACTCGGGTTGTACTTTATGAGTAGGTGTCTGGCAACATGGAAACACTACAATGAGTATCTCAACTTTAATTCCAGGAAAAGGGCCATAATGCACAGAAGCGACAAACTAGGACACAGCGACTTCGAACTTGTTACTCATTTTGTGCATTAGAAATTTTCCAGAGGATTCCGTAAACACAGGACACAATCTGCCAAGTGACTGCTGTAGTCGCAACAACTTACAGTTCATGACTAGGTCACCGGCGACATCGCCTCGCTTGCTGACTCGGCGTTAAATGTCATCAACCCACCAGCCAGCTGCGGTTCCATGTCTGTAAAGGAGGCGGAGTCACGAGGCACACGGGAAAAAAAAGGTCTTGAACTCTTTTTTTGCGGCCGACATGCCACACATCGAGCGACACAACAACAGTTGATGCAGTGGTGCAGGAGGAGGTGCCTTATACGTCTGTGCACTTCCACATGCCTGCACGCGCGCGCATGCGCTTGTTCCCTCTTTCTTTTACAAACCATCCTACCTACTCATCTACCTTCTTCCTTTACTCTTGCGGAAACAAACGACTAGTCTCGAGAGTTTTAAAAACTCGTAGGTAACCTTCGTATCTGTCTGAAAGATGCTTTTCTTAAATTTCCTGTCCGCCTTAGCTGCCGATCCACGAGTTTCAACGTGATGTATGCTTAAAAGGTCATGACATCATCGGACGCCGTCTTGATATTCCAGCTCTCCAAATTATGTATGATGAACACACTGATCGAATAGAAGTCAATAGAAGTCGTAATAATGAGCATCAGGAGGGTGAACTCATTGTAGGAGAATTATCTGCGCCACTCCGCGTCAACTACAAACACGACATCTTAGTGTGTCTCGGCAGTAGCATAATCCTTGGTCTAGGTAACCACTCTATAAACTGAAACTCCTTCATGGATCTTCATCTGGTAGACAATATGGTAGTCTGTTTTTCTCCGCAATCTGGAATTTAATTCGGCTGCAGTCCCTTCTTACTTTTAAAATTCATTTCATGCATCGCTTTCTTATCCAATGCGCCATCGTGCTCACAAGAGCGGGCGACGACCTGAAAAAGGTTTTGACATTCTCGGGGAAACAGTAGAATTTTATTAGAGGAAGCATGTGTGTGTGTGTGTGCACGCAAAAGAACGGTCCCTTGTAGAAACTGCCATAGGTTGTGTCGTACTCTAAGCGGGAAAGAAAGAAAAATAACATTCAGTTGTGAAGATTGTGTGCAGGAACAGAAAGGAATAAATGTACATGTAAGACTGTCAGATAATTTGTCCCTGGATTAGTTTTTCTAGCAAAAAGCAAAGAGACAGTCTGCCTTCCTCATTCAGTAAAATTTTTAATAAAAAGAATGGTCTGAAAACTTGCTTTCGTCGTTGTGTCAGTCTCCGCCGCAGGGAGCCAAGAACGTTTCATGACCTGGCTGTGGATCAAGGTGGATAAAGACCCTGTCGGCTGGACTTGGTATGTACATCCTTCCCTTACTGTCACTGGACCTTTTTCTTCAAACACTGTGCTGTACACTGGGCAGAGAGTAGGCGAGTAGAGTGAAAAGAATAAATGTGATTTGAGGTCGTCAATTCATAAAATGAAAAAATAGTTATTTAAAAATGAGAAATTATTTTTCAATGATAAAAGTGTCAATACTTAAGTTTTCTAAGTCTCTGCGAAGGAAGGACTCAAAAGTAACAGTACAGCCACTGTGCAGCAACTATGTGAAAATGTTTGGAGATGCGAATATTTATAGAATATTATTCTTATTTCTGCAAATAGTTCCTTCACGTTGCATTTAAATTATCTTCCCTGGTCCTTCTTTTCTTCTCTCGATAACACCTGCCTGCATTATCTTCAATCTTCTCCTCTGTTTAATAAATTCGAATTGATTATTTTCCAACGTTTAAATGTGCAGTGACGTCATGCAGGAAATCCCCCCCCCCTCCACTTGGTCTTTAAAGCAGCTACAACATCCTTCTCTAACAACCAGCATGGGATTCCCGTAATCACTACTTGGGGAAATACGATCGTTTCTGAGTAAAATCAGTCTAATAGGCAAACTGTTGTTAGCGGAAGAGAAAATGACGGTGGTGTTCCTGCATTTCTCTTGGTTAAACATTGTTTTTCCTTCTGTTTTTTTTTTTCTTTCTCGATCACCTTATGGATGTCTCTTTGTTCTGTTTTGCGGGTCCTTGTGATCATCTCTTCTGTAGTCCTGACGACTGCTTCTCCTTCTTGTTGCTGTGGTTTGTTTATTTATCGATAGGATCTTCCTGGCACTGGAGGTGAAGGGTAGGAGCTAGGAGACGACCTGTCTTGCTGCTTAAGGACTTGGAGATTCTCTCTTGTACGGTGGTGCTGTGCCTGATGGATGTCTTGTATGTGTCTATTCTAGACTTCTATTCTATAGGCATACAACATAAGTAGCTCTACATTTTTCAGTGACAATTCACACATGTTTCATGTCTACACTAAAGTTATATTGTTGAATTAGGCACTGATCTAAACCTGTCGGATACACCATGGCTGGCTCTGCTTGAAGCCGACTAGATACCATTTTACTTCCCCTGAGTCATTACTTTGTCAGTATAAGTGACACCCTTAATTTTACCACTTACCACTGTTCATAAAATGTCGGCACTGCATGCTCTTATTATATTTTTTCTTTTACTTAGTTCTTTGGCTTTAAAAATTGAGGAGGAAGGTGTCAATATATTCATGCTCTATGCTGGAGCATGCCATACGATGTTACGAGTGGTAAGATGGCTGCTGCCTTCACTAAAGTTCTGTCACAGTGTACACATGGTCTCTCCAGTAGTTTTAGATTACCGGTGCTTGGAGTATCTCGCAAACAGAAAGGGTCGTTTCCTCTGTTAGTAAATATAACATTAAATCTACTCATTTAAAAACAATAACTTGAACCATGGCGACATGCTAATCATAGTATCTAGTCCTGCTTCCCTGATCTTTCACCTCATGTTGGCCACTGTGAACAACCTGCCACGGCACTACACTAGCACGCGCAAGCTGCTAACATATCTTTCACCTCATGTTGGCCACTGTGAACAACCTGCCACGGCACTACACTAGCACGCGCTAGCTGCTAACATATCTGTCTGTTACGACGTTCTGTTATTGCTGGCTATATATCTGGTTGTCATTTATCTGGTCAACATGGATAGAGGTAGGGGTTGGGGGAATCGTATCATTGTGAGGTAGTCGTTGGTTGTCTACACGATTCAAATCCCCCTCCAGGTCAGCTCGGGTCATGATGACAATCACCTTCGACCGCAGTTCCTTTTGAGCAATTTAGTCCGACTTTACCTGTACGCTATAGGATAATGGCTGCTCATGTCTGTCTGTCTGTCTGTCTGTGAAAGGGTTTTCATAAAGCCTCGGATCTTTTTTACGCTTTGTGGGGTTTTCGTGATGTCCATTTTCCTGCTATTGCGATTTTTATTCTGGGGGCATTCGTGAACAAATCTTCCACCGCTCGATTTTCCCTTCAGGGGGATCCGGACATAATGGGCAGACAACTCCAAAAACCCACGTCATCCATCAGTTATGTCCACACATGTTCGTAGCGCAGTATTACGGGACCGAAAATGCTTGCTTTCTTTCTTTCTTTCTTTTTTTCTTTCTTTTTTTCTTTCTTTCTTTCTTTCTTTCTTTCTTTCTTTCTTTCTTTCTTTCTTTCTTTCTTTCTTTCCGATCTGTTCACTTTAGAGAAGGGGTGGAAGGGCTACAGATTTGGGGACGTGTCTAGTTAACAACTGGCCTTAAGGTCTGCCGAAACGTTCATAAAAAAAAACTGTGAAGAGTCAGTGAAGCCAAAGTTTGGTAAAGAAATTACCCAGACAATTATATGGCTATACAAAACACAGCTGGATCTCTTAACTCTTTGAACCTGTAACAGACATGTTCTCCTGAAGGACACCGTAGTTCTATCTAATTGGAAATCTCTCGGGGAGGACAGATTAGCGGCATGGGTATCTGATGAAGTGGACACATATACTGAAATCTGAAGCAATGCAAGAAGATTGAAAGAGAGGGAATGTTTGGAAGCTCCGTTTCTTTTCTTGCTTAACTGCATGCTAGTTCGTTTCCCTCATTAGACAAGGATACTTTATCGTTGATTACGTTTAAGGTATTTTGATACTGCGTACATAAAACGTAAATATCACATCATATTTTTTGTGCCTCATCTATTTTTGTTTCTTTGTTCGGCCGACTCATTCGCAGTTTTTAATTTCTCCGTGTAAATTAAAAATAAATTAAAATAAATTACAATTACTATTCAGTTTGTAATTGTTTTTAATCAACAACACTCAAGTAAACTCTGTGTGTGTGTGTGTGTGTGTGTGTGTGTGTGTGTGTGTGTGTGTGTGTGTGTGCGGGCTCGTGCGTACGGGTTTGTCAGCTCGTGCTCTAGTGTATGCAAGCATGCTCGCCAGTGTGTGTACGTGGAACACACGGGTATCAGAGAGCCGTAGTGCTGATAGAACGTTGGAAATAGCGACTGGACAGCAATTTCCGTGTCTGTGGAAAGGTAACTGTAGAGGCAGGCGCCAGAGAACGGCTGTAGTAATTACACTTCGCTTGTGGCCTGTGGATGTGTTACTGGGCAGCAGCTGTACTCCACATCCATGTGCAGATTTTATTGTCTCCGCTTGACACTGCTTACCTCACTCCCTCTGCGCTCATAAATCAACTCGTTGAACTCTGGTCGCCACTGACTCCGAATAACACAAAAAACAGATTGACTCTTTGAGATCCGTGTGTCTGGGATGTACATCCATTTTTGTTTAAACCTGACACATTTTGAAAATCATCTCATATGGGTATCTTTTTTAATTGACAACATTCAGTACATTTATACAGGGATTTATTTTTGTGCATGTTGTTTAGAGTACCTTTCACTCTTGACGCATTCTTTCAGAAAGAGTGAAAAGCAAGAAAAGGCAATATGGAAATTCGTAGAAAGAAGACAGCGAGAGAGAGAGAGGAACGACTTCTTGTACCACTGTGTTTAGAGCATTATTTTACTGTATAGTTTCTTCAGTAAATCACATCAATCCACGTAATTTCTTATACCTTCTTAGTTGTTTCTATTCCTATCAATATTTTAAAATAATATGAAGATATGTTGTATTTTTTCCATTTGCACATTACAGATATATATATATATATATTGCTTTGCATGTTGTCTCCCATACAGTTTGCTTTCTTTCTATAATATATGTGAGTTTAATCTGTAGTTTATTTTGCTTAACTGCTTTTATGACTCCTCCAGACTATAGAAAGTTAGTGGTCAAGTTATGAAATTTTAGTTAAAATTCCTTTTTTAGTTGTAATAGAAATTTGACCTTTTGTTCGAACATTTGACCACTTTTCCTTTCCTTTCCTTTCCTGTGTGTGTGTGTGTGTGTGTTATTTTATTTCGTTAATATTTTTGATGCAGTCTCTAATCATACAGATAATCTAAGCCGAGACGGACAGACAGGAGCAAGTGCTAAAAAAAAACGCTTTTTTGGTCACACATAAGTTCATGTTGACGGGTTTTTTTTAATTTCTTAACCCAGGCCATCTGATTGCCTCATTACGCAGTCATTAATTAACAGTGTGTGTGCGCACACACACGCACGCACACACAAGCACGCACACACACACACGCACACACACACACACACACACACACCCAAATCCACTCCGCCTTCCAGGTGCTGTGACTCAGCCAACGTCATCGCCTTAGCAGACGTTTCGCTTCAAGTTTTCACACCTTAGCCCCGCCTCAGGTGCGAAGGGTTCTGATTGGCCACGTCGAATGCCAGACCTCAAGCGGCTGGGCGACCTCCCGCAGGGAAGGTTGGGGGGGGGGAAGACTAGTGGCCAGTAATACCAGCCCCCGGAGGTCTCGGTGAAGGTTAGAAGTGAAAGTTTACATCACTCGTCACCTCAGCTGTCGGCTTGTCTGGCATCTCTGTCGTGTCCCCGTCTCTAGGCTTTACCAAAAAAAAAATAAATAAATAAATAAATAAATAAATAAATAAAAACACAGAAAAAACTACGATGAACTTCATTCTAGGTATGACCAGTGACCAGTGACCTTATGTCCAGTACCTCAAGCTGCGAGTCTCGTTTTCCTGATCTAAGGAGGGGTGTAGTTTTGGGGTGGGGACGATACTGTCGGCCATCTATCCCACTCTGGCGGTGAACCTTTCCTTATTGGTTCTGCCGGTTCAGCTGGCCAATACTTTGAGCGATCATTCCTTTTCTATCAATCAATGAAATCCCCATGATTTCTCCCTGGCTGAGACGGCAGTAACTCCTCTTACTGTCCTGTCCGCCTTAACGGTCAATATCCTTTTAGCAGGCCTGTCCACTTAGGCGGTCAGTATACTTTTATTTACCACTTCTTAAGGATGCCTCCGTTGCCCATTACCGCAGGGTCGCAGTACTGTAGACAGGATGTTAAGCTACTTCCAAGATAGCAAAGGAGTTGGAGGTACTCAAAGTACTTAAAAGCTTATATTTCGGAGATCAGATGGAAACGTAGGGACCCCTAGCTGCAGTTTTAATGTGTTTCCTGGGCCAGGGGTGAAGGAACCTTGGATGTAGGTATGAACCTCCCGGCATGCTTCGACCTCACTTCCACCTCACGTTGACGTCACCTCGACCTAACTTCCATCTCGTTATGACCGAAGTATGACCCCACTACAACCTCACTTTGATTTCTTTACGAAGTTTTACTTCAGCACACTGGCTACAGGATGATTGGGCTTCCACGTGTTCTGACTTTGCTTCATTGTGTTCGTGATTTGGGGCCACGTGATGTAGTTCCACCACACTTCTTTCATCCTGCCCCATAGCTAGCGACTCCCCAGTAGTGATGGAACATTTAGTGTCACAACCGCGCAGACGTGTAAAAGTAATCCCAGACGGCCTTGCTTTTTGTTGAAATTAAAATATTGAGATGGAGGGTAGGGGAATGAAAATCGTCCAGTTAGATTACGGCATCCAGGACAAAGTTTCTCAGGTAACAGAGGCAACACGCCGCCGCAGTAAAGCTTAGGCTAACATTACCCCTGGTTTACTATAAAGGCTCATGAGCGTCTTCAACTGTTATCGTCTCCTCTCTACAGCATCCTTTCTTCGTCTTTCTCCTCTTTCTCGTCTTCCTTGTAGAGCGGTTCGGTGTTGCAGTGTTTAAGTGGTCATCGCCTCTACAATAACAATCACCTGCCTTGGGTTCAAATCTCATCATTTCTCTGCGTGTGTCACCTGTTAACCGGACCATCTGCTCGGTTGTGATACAGTCTCAGAGTTGCGTCAGTTCCCTCCCCTTTCCGGTCCTTGTCTCCCTCTCATCGACTTTTCCTTCTCCCTTCTTTCCCTTTAACAGCACTTTGAGCTTCCTCTTACTAACGCAGAAGTCATTTAATGGCTCTTCAGCTAGATAGCAACGCAATCTATTTTTCGAAAGGGGGGCAGGGCGGGCTTCTTATTTTTTTCTTTTAAGAAAGAAGTCTAGACAGTAAAGACGTCGTATCAGTCAGAGTCCTTTGAGCTAAAACTTTAGAAAGTTACCTCTAGGACTTCCGTTGCTGTATATAGTTGCACTAAAGTAGTCTTCGGATGCGTAAATGAAGATGCCGACGTAGGGACGTTTGATCTACGAGAGGCTGGCTTGCTACTCCCTCTTCTACGTGATCATTACGTGCTGTTAATTGACGTCTTAGCAACGCTTTGGCCAGTGTTCCTCGCAAGGACACGTTTAAACTAGGTGACGCTTTACTTCTGTACGTGACCTGCGTTTGACAGCCTTACAAGAAGCCTCACCACACCCTACAGTCATAATCCAAGTTTATATTTTGAATTTGTCTGCTCCAGGTCACTTCTGTAACACACCACCCTTCTGTCAGTTAATACAAATGAACAACCTGAGCCAAAACACGCCATCTTCAAACGATAGTTACAAACAAATCGTCCATAAGTTGATTCCGGGTGAATATCCAGTATGTTTACTGTTGCTATACATACCATTTCTTTGCCTTTCTGATGCACTAGCTTAATTACGCCAGGAAAAGAAAAAGAAAAAGCAAGAGGAAGGAGAGAGTTAGGGTGACCACAAAAGACAAACCTTTTAACGATGACGACGAAGTTCTTTTAGGATCAAATCTCTAGATAACCGGACATAATAACCGTCATGTAAAAACATCGTCAAATTTGATCAAATGTTCTTCCCTATTTTAAGATTAATAGCAGCCTTTACGGCTACGTGACATGGAAACATTTTGGGGAGGTAATTTTTCTGGGCTCTGCGTATCTTCAGAGACGATCTCCTTGCATAAGCTGAGGTTCGTTGACCTCGAATCGATCGGCCATCAACCTTGAACTGCAGTTCATATTTTGAGTCAAGGGTATTTTTTTTTTCATTCTCTTTCTCCACCTCCTCGTTTTCCGTTTTATTTATTTGTCTAATGAAAAAGATGTAGAGAATAGACGTTTGCGGCAGAGGGTAGATGGACAGTTAGTTCTAATACAGATATTTTATTGACGAATAGGAAACGTTTTTTTCTGTATGTAAGACAGTATGTCCTCTGCTGTAGCATATATCCGTAGAGTACTGGACAGTGAGGAGTGATCGTTATTATCTGACCTGCAGTCATAATCAAGATTAAACTGAAACATGAGCTGTTCATCACCCTTTTCATTTCGCTGTCGCCGTTCTCCAACCCATTGAGTGTCGTCAGCCCAGTCTGATCCTAGGGCTGGTTGCACAGCATGTTTCTAAAAGTGTTCTAAAGAAACAAATTACAATTTTTTTTTTCAGAAATCGCTTGTATGCCATTTAGATGCACTGCATCAGCGCATACGAAAAGTTGTGAAGACGGGAACGGAAGTCTGGCGTAAGCAATTTTTTCTTTTTTAAAACAATTTTTGGTTTAAAAGTTTTTAAATTGTGTTGTGCACTATTTCTATAAAATAGATTTAAGGCCTAACAGCGTTTAAAATTAGAAATGAGAAATGTAGTCGCCTCTCGTCTTTGCAAAAAGCATCTTCTCCAGAGAGACTGAAATGCTTTTAAGCGCCTCTAGACCGAAAGCAGTGGATGTCGGGAGTTTCTTTGATCAGATGCTTACGTTGTGGAGCCGATGAGAATGAGGTTCGAAAACCTTCATTGGTTCAAGTCGGTAAATAGATATAAAGGTTGTCCCCTAGCCTTTTTAAGTGTAGTTGGGAGTAAGGTGTTAGAGACCTCACTTTTCTCGGGGCCAGCTTCATGTTAGGTTGGTGCCCACCTCTTCTTCGCTGCCTTACTTTCCCCAACACCGTATGGAGTCAGGGAATCGGAAGCGAGAAGTTAGAGGACTGGGGTCCGAACTGTTGGCGCGCGGATATCCGCGGGCATACCTCAGTTGACTCAGCTTTTGGGAAAGGGTACCTGATTCCATAGGTCCGTAACAACCAATGTCACATCCAAAAAAATTAATAATGTAACCCAAAAAACATTCAAAAAGAAAGGAAGAAAAGCAAGATGATAAAAGATTTTTAAAAAAAACAACGATATCGGCATTAACAGCAGCGGCAACAATAGTATGGACACAAGTCACGTGGCGATCAATAATAACAACAACACAAGCATAAGTCAAGTGGCGGTCAATAACAACATGAGCACAGGTCACGTGGCGATCAATAACAATAACAAGCATGGGTCACGTGATGGTCAATAATGTGTGCCTGTGATTTCAGCTAAACTTTCAACGATCACAAAAGAGAAGGTCATCAGCTAAGTTATTATCTAATTAGCGGGGTTTTGAAAGAATAATGTGGCTTGGCTATGTTTCCCTAAGCGGTAATGTCTTTTTTCATGGTCTTGGCAACTAGTGGGGGATTCTGCTCGGATCAATAGCCCTCCAGGGACAAAGATTTCTAACTAGTAACTAGTTCTCTTAGGTTTGTTTTCATTTCATTTGTCTAGTCCTGGTCTGATGGACCACCCAGCTGTGAGCGGCCTTCTTCTTTCTATCTATCTATCTATCTATCTATCTATCTATCTATCTATCTATCTATCTATCTATCTATCTATCTATCTATCTATCTATCTATCTATCTATCTATCAACCATAGATTTATCTATTTTCCACACTAGGAGCAAGGTGACTTAGGATTTGTATAGTTCTCCGAGACATTTGTTTCGAACCTTTTACAAAAATAAATGCTTGACTACAACCAACAAAAAATGGTGGCCTGATATTAAGTCAGAAGAACGATTCATGTCGGTCAGTAAACATTTGTGTAGTTTAACAAATGGTGATGTTCAGAAGATAATTTTTCTAAATTTAAAATTGGAGTTCCAACAGTTATGTAGATATTGTTATTCGCTCATAAAAAAAACACAGTTTGGTGAAATAGGCTGACGGCTTAACCAGCAAAATTCGCTCCTTGAACTTTAATTCTTTTTGTTTGTTTGTTTGTTTGTTTGTTTGTTTGTTGCCTCGCTCGTTCTGTCCTTTGCTTGTTGTCTGTACAAATGCGTGTCGTGTACCGATGTGTACATGTACAAATGCATTTCGTGTGCACATGCGGTTGATCGCACAATGACTGCGTGCACGTGGGCTCAGGGTCTGGTTCAGCCACGTCCGTCTGTAGATGCGCGTGTCTGCGCACGCCCACGCGTCGATGCACGTGCCAGATTCACTAGGATACTACTCCCGGACGCCGACCTTAAGAAAATTAAAACGAATGCTTGCGCTGAGAAAGTCGTCATACGGTCATGAAAATCAGCTCCCGCCCCCTCCCCCCCCCAGTGGTTTTCTCGCTCTTACGGTGTCATTGGCCAGCCTCTGCTCTTCCTCACCCCACTCTCCCTCTCTCCCTCTCTCTCTCTCTTTATACCTGACTCCCCACGAGCCATCATGCTTTTCCTAGATATCGAAGACATTTTACATTTGTTGCTTTAGAAATGGCGTACGCATTGAGCGAAGGAGGGCTGACGCAGTCTGGATACAATTCCTCTCGGGGGCTGTCTGGCATTGAATGCACTGTTTTCTTCATGGAGTTATAACTGACCCCAAGCCCGGAACACGAGGTCAAACCTCGCCATGGAGCGTGAGTCCGAGGTCAGACCAGGCCGCAAGGCGACGACAAAACATGGTACCTCTCCACAATGCGATAATATAGTTATCCCTCGCCATCATAGGATACCGCTGACTCAGTGCTATTATTAGACATCATTGCACTGTTGGGATTTGTGCTGCTGCGCGCTAAGCGAAACCTCTATAATTCCTGCACAATTTTCTGTTATCAAAACTAATCACTGTTTCGCTTGAATGTGTTTTAGTGTGATGAAATATGTCCGCATATGGACATATAGTCGTCCAAATTTGAATATATGCGTATACATGTAAATGTATTCAAATGTATATCATACGTATCAGGACATATCAGAAACGATTTCAACACTTAAAAGCATATTCAGACATATAAAAGGAAGTACTATTTTGGTAAAGAAAATGTGCGATACATTGGTTTAGAGTGGAGTCGATTTTTGAGTAAGTTCTTCGTCAAAATTGTTTATATGCTCTTAAATGTCGATGTAATAATATCAATAAAAGCTTGATTAATGATTTTTATTGCTATATCTATGTTATTATAGTGTTTGTAAAGCAGTCTATATCATAGGACAAATGCATATTTCTTACTAAAAAAAAATATTGCTAACTCTTTTTTCTGTTTAAATCATCCTAATAGTTTTCTGGTTTTCATATTACCAATCTTACTGAGGACAAAGTAGAAGGCTACTTGACATTTAGGGCCAACAAAACCAGAAAGGGATATGGTTGTCTAAAGGGTTGAATTTCTGTTTTATTCTCTTTTCACTGGAGAAGCTATTTTATACTTTAAATCTTGGTACAACGAAACAGCAGGTTTTATATTACTCACCGATAGAGATAAAGCTTTTTTGGTAAGGGTTAATGCCTTCTTAAAGTCATCCAGTGTCACTTTTTATTTTTGTTACTTTTTTTAATTTCGCATGTCAGAATCTAAGCTTATTGCTAAGCATAGATGTCTGGAACTAATACAAGACAGAAATCGATGGATTATGTTACAAGAAAGAGATTTTATTTGGGAGCTAATGAAACAGACAGACAATGTGAGTAAGATTTATCATATGATTATGAATATGATTGGGGATGGTATGGGATGTACATAAGTAACATGAAATCGTTTGCTATCTGACGTCCGCTATTGTATTCAAATTGCCTACTGGGACAAATAAAGTTGGTCATTGTCATTTGTCATTTGTCATTTGTCATTGTCATTGTCATTGAGCCAATAGCACGAGCTTTCGACAAGTCGTTACATCTCGCGGTGACCGTATTTTGTTAAATCTTGCGTCCAGAATGACCAGCACTAAGAGTTTACATCAAGAGGACAGAAATGTTTGTCTCTACGCAATTAAAGTTGTCATGAAGCAATTAAAAGCGGTCGTGACCGCCCATGGCAAAAAGAACAAGCAATCTCCTCATTATCTGCATGACCAGCCCTGTGCATGCCCAGGTGAGCAGAAATCCTGACGTCCCACTTGTTAGCGAGACCAAGCAAGTGGGACAGTTCTTCATGTATGACTCAAACCTAACTGTAAGGTAGGACAAACAGAACTAAATCACAACAGCACACTCACTACCTTCTTAACAGAGGTGTGACATGCTTCACAAAAAACTCTGCTACTTGTTATGTTGAGATAAAGCAATTGCACCAAAAGTGTCGCTGTAATTTGGAAACTTGGCGCGACGACTAAATGAGTTAATTATACAGCCTTTACCTCAGGTTTACCTGAAGCTGTTATAGTTAAATTATGTGGAAATAGGTAATTTAATTTTTTCGTGGCTTAGGAAGCTGGTGTGGTTTTACGCTTAAGGTATCTAGTGTTGTCATACTCCTTAACGTGACATGGTTGAGACGCGTGTAACTGATTTTGTTTCATTCTGAGTGATTAACTTTCTTGGGATGGGGATTTATGGGAATCTTGCATGCCTACCGAACATGAAATAGGCATTTGGTTTAATGTTATCATATTTAGATATTTGACAAGAGCTTTTCGCTCAGCAGTCTTAGATGGTTAGGTCAGAAAAGGCTTTCGCTGATGAGCAGTAATTGTTATTTTTATTAAACTCTCGCTTACATATTTGCATCTGTTGGGAAAGGGCCTGCAGCCTTCTTGTTTGGATAGAAACCTGATTTTAAAGCTTCATCAATGAAATAAAATATGTGATACTTGTGGAAATGGGACTTGCGCATGGCAGAGATGTCAGATATTTGCAGTGGGTGAAGTGAAGATCGAGAGGTTCCTGTGATTCACGCGCTGAACTTTAAAGAAGATAGTCTCCGGTCGAAGGTTAGCTCCAATTTGGTAATGGTAGCGTAAAGAAACTAAGAGCGCTAGGAGGAAAGAGTTGGGCTTGCCATGCCCTAGCCACGATGAACCACCCACGTCTCATTGTCCCGTTTACAGCGACAACCTGGTCTTCCTCCTCTTCCTATTTCTCGTTCCTTCCTCCCTTATTCAACTTTGGTTTTAAAGACAGAAGTTTGGCCATTCAGAAGTTTCGTGAAGATCACAATCGTAAATTTCCAAATGACTTGCCTCTCTTTCGGCAATGTGAAATGAACCTTTCTCAAACATTTTCCCTGAAATCAGTGGGGTCATTTGTCTTCCTTCTCAAGGGGACACTAAGTCCACACGAAAATCACAGTTCGGATGAGGCTTTTCACGGCACTGGACCTTCTTTGCAGATTTCTCCGGGGGTTGGGGGGTGGGCTGGGCTGTGGTTGTCGCATTTATCACGTGCAGCATCATTTGGACTTCATGCTTGATGGATGCTGCGCTCTTCTTAAAGGATGGCTTCTTCTTAGGCATCAGACAAAGAGACATTTAGGCTAAAGTTTGCTATAGAAGGAACCAGAATTGCAGTGAACAGCTGTAGCCATGGTTCGAAGAGCGTGGTAGAGATAGCAGCTAATCTTCAAGGATGGTCACACGCACACACACACACTCTCTCTCTCTCTTACTCACTCGTTAACATTCTACTCCATAAAAGTCTGGAAAGCAGCAGGAGTTAGCAAAAATTAGTCTCTCATCACATGTACGTCTTCAGATCTGCCTGGACTTCACAGGTTGAAAAAATTGTTTCGCTGCTTTGAATTGTGCCTTGAAGTTGATACAAATGTTTTTCTTGAAGGTGGCCAAATGTTTACCGGGAACGTGTAGCTGGCTTCCAGGAGCTGTGCTCTGAACATCTGTACAGCAGACACGTACACAAGTATGCATTCCAGGGGCCCTCATGCTCAGCAGCTGAATCCACTTACTCTTCGCTCTACGTATAATTGGTCTTTCGTAGAAAAAGTAGATGCTCTCCGCTTCTTCTGTTGTCAATTTCTCACAAGGGTAGCTTGCTGGCTTGACAAAGCACTTTTAAGGATTTGCCCGCATCCTATGCAAAATAATGCGGATTGTCAAAGTGCTTTGGATCCTCAGAGTGATTCGTATTCTCATAGTGATTCATAGTCTCAAAATGATTTAGAAGCCGAAACAATGTCTCTCATTGCGAGCAAATGTTGTAGAAGGCTTTGCCTCTGGTGGGAAGTGGAAAAGCTTCCTTAAACCTGATTGCAAGAGACATTCAGAGGGCAAGCATTCCAGACTACCATTATAATAGTCTCCAGACTGCTTCAAAGTGATGGATGAAGCAATTCCATGTTTGAGTTAAGTCAGTAGTTGGAATGCAGTGAGGAGAAATTGGACCTCGTGGTCTGCGGGCAACTTTATTAATATTAGAAGAATGACTATTTAGCTATCGTCTAAACTTTCAAAGATATTGTGAGTGAAAACAACCTCACTCTCCAAAGATTTGTCTATAGCTTTATCTATAAATACATCAATCCATCTATCGTCTTTCTCTTTGTCATTTATTGTCTGTCTGTCTGTCTGTCTGTCTGTCTGTCTGTCTGTCTGTCTGTCATTCTTTCTTTCTTTTCCTTATTCTCTCTATCATTTTTATCTCTCATTTTGTGACATTAAAAGCACAGTATTCTCTGCCTTACATCTTCCCCCTCCATCCCAACCCTCACTTCGTATTTCTTACACATCACCGCCACTACCACTACCACCAGTAGACTTCTGCTTCTGGTCTTTCTTTACCTTCAGGCTCTAACAAATACAGAAGGCTATCTCTCCGCTAACCGAAGACCTAGGATGTCGTTGGAAGTATCCGAACTCATCGAAAGGGCTGCCTGCAAACTCTGGAAGCGAGTGGCTATCGATCTGTCTTGAGAGAAAAAGCTGGCCATCGAAAGAGAACGCTGTTTGCCAGCATTTCAAAATCAATGTGACGCTTAAATGACATTTTTGTAGCCCGGGCATTTCTCTTCAATCGAAACCCTTTACGCAGTTTTTAGGTCTGGTTTTCCCCCATCTTAGCGCTTTGATTATCAGCATCATCAACGTCATCATCGCCGCCATCATCATCATCATCATCATCATCATCATCATCATCATCATCATCATCATCATCCTGCTATTTTTCTTGTTCTCGTCTTTCTTTCAGTTACATTTCCCGTTTATCTTCTGTGGATTTTTTTTCTTTTGTTTTTGTTTTTGTCTTTGTTTTTGATGATTAGTTTTGCAGCAAGTGGCGGTGTTACTGTTGTGTATGTTAGTACAATACCACCCTTGGTACATTTATATACTTATTTTGGGACCAGCGGGTATGACAGTGCGGGTGTCTCGGAGCAGCAGGTTCTTAATGACTCACATCGAGTTGGATCTTCTGAGTACACAAGAGAGTGCGACAAATCGTTGTAAACTGTAGTCCTCGGGAGCTCCCTTATTTCTCAGTGCATCGGTAACTAGAGTCCACGTATCGTTGCATATCGGAATTTCGATAGATCGATAGTTCTAAGCGCCGAATGGGTAAGGATGGGAAGACTGATGCTGCTTCTCACTACGGTGTTCAGAGCTTATCGATGGCACTTTTGCTGCAGATACACTAAGCAAAAGCACTGCCTTTCATTCTCCCCCCCCACTCCCACGGAAACACCCCCCTCATCCCATCAACCCCATCATCCTTGGCCGATATCCCTTTGCTGCTGGGCGGACAAGCTTGTATTTAGAAAAGCGGTTTTCGTTTTACGATCCTCCTTGCTACTCAAAGGTGAAAGAAGAAACCTCAAGAGAAAATGCAAACTGCTGGCGTGTGATTTGGCTAATTTGTATAGGCTACCTCCCTCTACCCTTTCCTTGTACCTCTGTCAGATCATGGCGGCATTGATGAGTTAATAGCACCGTGTGCGGAGTGGCGTGCGTTATTAAAAATGATGAGCGTTGTCAGCAGCTCGATTTCGAGGGAGCTTCTTCTGTTTCTCCTCCTACCTCCCTCCATTTCTTCGCTCCTCTTTCATCCATCTTCAGCTTGTTTCAACCATCAGTTGCTTCAAAAGGAAGAAAAACAAGAAAATGGTGGGAATAGGAGAAATGGGAAGGGAAAGGAAGAGAAAAACTAAAAATTAACTAAAAAAATTTATTTGGGAAATTCTATTTTTTAAAAAACAACAACAACAACGACAAAACTGTAAAAGTCGGTTCCCTCATGAGACGTCGTTTGCAGCTAGTAGAACAAAGCAAGTTCGTATCCTAAGGGCGAGGGAGTCGAAAGGTGGAAGAGAGGAGCGTGGTCTGAATACGGACAGTTGCGCGCGCAGGTCACGGAAGTCCGCGAGACACATGCGCAGCTCTCCTCGATCGCCACAGACTGGGGCCAGGCAGGACAAGGCTTTGATCAATGGCTCTCTCGCTGGCTCCTTCAGGCGCCACGGCGATTTTGCACTATTGATCGGATAACTGCATCCTCCACGTTTGTATGCTTACACTTTTTTTTTTTTGAAAGACTGAGAGAGAGAGAGAGACGAAAAGCAGTTGCAGAAGGATTGAGCAGGTGAGAGAATGTGTGCTATGTTTGTGATGGTGGTACTCTTTCTGTGTGTGTGTGTGTGTGTGTGTGTGTGTGTGTGTGTGTGTGTGTGTGTGTGTGTGTTGTCAATGTCTTATTCACACTGACTTTCATCAAGTCAAGAAACTGTGTGTGTGGTGTAAATGTCACAGTCACACTGACTTCACCCGGTTAAAAACTTGTCCGCATACTGAAACATTTTTGATATGATGGAAAATAACCTTTTCGTTTTTATGATGCAGCTTTGGCAAAAGGTTCCCCCGTTTTGTGTGTGTGCGTGTGTGTGTGTGGGATGGATGGGTATGTCGTGGAGGGGGGGGGAAGAGGGAGAGAGTCTGTTTTGTTAGCCGGTCACGGAAGCGCTTTCGATCTAAAAATATGTTTACTTTGCCGGTGCCTTCGATTTTCTGTTCGCGAAGTGGAAGGAGCTATCCACAGCGACTTGTCTTACCATGTGACAGCGTTAGTTTTCATTCTTTGGAATTTCCAAGTGTTCCCCCCTTTAAAGAAAAAAAAAACGAAAAAAAAAACACATGTGAGCGTGCACTCTGGCAATCAATTGTTCTTAATCTCTCGCCATCTCTTTGCATCGATACCCAGTCTGCGCATAATGCATGCTGGGCTATTTGCGCGGCGGCTAACACAAATCGTACGATGTGTTTGTCTTGTCTTTTATCTTTGGCGAGGCCTGTACGACCCGTATATCTGCTTGAAACATCCAGTCCTGCGTCCTGTGA
The DNA here is from genome assembly GCA_004794655.1 of Marisa cornuarietis. Lineage (NCBI taxonomy): Eukaryota > Metazoa > Mollusca > Gastropoda > Architaenioglossa > Ampullariidae > Marisa > Marisa cornuarietis. Next base: position 3,478,075 of record SMMW01000555.1, read on the forward strand.
AAGGCGAATGGCGGGCAACAGCGAATCGGGGAATGAAAGAAAGAAAAAAAATACAAGAAAAACTCTGTTTTCCAAATGCCAGCCGCTCTGCGCTCTCCTATTTCGCTTGCTTTACTCCCAACCCCTTCCAGCTCTGGCATCTACCCCCAGGCCAGCTTCTTCGTTCCTGTGGAAAGTCGCTTTTCCTGACCGTAAACTTGCAGGCGATTGGGACTGAGAGCCAGTCTATAGATAGATCCTCGAAGATAATGGATCGAAAGTTAGCTTTTTCCTCTGTTTCTTGTTTTCTCCTGCTTTTGCTGAAAGGCCGGCAGAGTCACTCCCCGAGCCAATTAAGCAAGACGTCAATGATGTGAGAGAGATTTTTGGCTTTTGATCGATCTGGAAAGCGTCAGGTTAGCGGGGGAATATAGATGACCCCAGCCTGAGAGGGTCAGAAAAGAGGAGGACAAGGGCTTAGGCTGCTCAGAAACTCATACGCACCGAGACCTTAAAGGAAATGGACAATAGAGAAACGAACCCCTAAAACTTAAAAAAAAATGAAAAGAAATAAAGAAAATGGACAGCAAAGCCAAAGTAGAAATAGGATAAAAAAAAGCTGTCCCTGCTCACTGAATTGGACTGGATCTTTCGGGCGTGAATTATGAACTCGCTGGCAGGTTTGACTGATTGATTGATCCTTTGTAGCACCCCTAGAGCCCGAGACACGGTGATTTTATTTTCTCTTGTGCTTCACGGAGTTTTTTAATATTTCAGTCAGAGAGTCTGCAGAACGCTTTGCTGATGTCGATAATTCTTTAGAACCTCGGTGCTGTGAAGCCCGCAGCTCACTCACTGAGTACTCCCCGTTTTCATTCGTGGATATTTTTGTAGTAATTCTAGCCATCTTTAAATATGATACAGTGAGTGATGTTGCTTCGTTCCACCCGCATCTCACCTAAAACTTGCGAGAATTTCCGTTGTGTCGTCTTGTAATTTATCTTATTATTTTTTTTAACCCTGAGCTGTTTATGCATATAATTCCGAGATACTCTGATTCTGCATTCTCTGACTTATAAACTTTGTGGTTCTTGATTCACTGTATGAAAACTGTATCTGATCTTGTATTTTATTTTTGAGAACACTGGGCTGATTCTCTATTTACTGGCTTATAGACCTGATAGATTTGCATTCACTGACTGATGACAATGGGGGATTCTGTATTCTCTCTCTCTCTGACAACACCTGTGATTGTGTGCTTTCTTGCTCATAACACTCTGTGCTTCTGTATTATGTGTCTGATAACCTCCATTACTCTGTATTCTGTGTTTGATAACAGTGACTCTGTATTTCTGTATGTTTTATGACAGTGATTCTGTATTTTGTGACTGATAGCATTCAGTAATTCTGTGTTCTGTGTTTGATAGCATTTTATGATTCTGTGTTCGTTCTCAATCCCGTTCCCTGTTATCTCTTTGTTGTGTTACTCTTACTGCCTATTATTGTAACTGACAGTGAAAAATGTTCAGAAGTCTTCACTGGGTACTGTGGTTATTAAGTTTTTTATGGCTTCACTTTATTTCTATGAAACAGTTTAAAGATGATAGTAAAGGCTTTTCTCTAGGTCATCACACTTGCTCACTTCCTCGGTTGCGCGCAGACGTGCACACTCGCGCGCAGGCCCACACACGCGCGCGCACGCATGCAGAGAAGGAGAGAGAGAAAGGGAGAGAGAGCATCACTACCATCTCATCATCAAACTACGCCATAAACACATATGACAACCAGAGATTGGGTGCCTGTCCATCTAATCATACATCGTATAAGGTTTCACGTCCCAGTTCCTGTCGATTACATCCATTATTTTAGTAATCGAGTGATTGTGTGCGCCACTCGCGCCATCCAGGACGCTCGGCACCGGAAAAGGGGATTCATGTCAACGCATGCGCAGTGCGTTCAAAAATCACAGCCTTAGACTGCCAATCCATAGTTAACCTGTCTATTAATCCGATCAAACTAAGCTTGATGGTCACAACCCAAGATCTTCTGCAGAGACAGAAGGTCTCTGATGTTTCGCTTATCGACTGCTTAGAAATGCAATAATAGGATGCTTTTATTTATCCCACCATCAAACCTTACAGAATGGAAGTCGGAAAACATGGCTGCTCATGGCAAGTATCGACACGTCACAAACACACCAAATAAAAACGCTCAATACGACGAAATGTCATCGTGTAGGACGTTTCTGCGAGTTAGACGATTTTTTTTTCAAAGAAATGGGTGCCAATGGGTTCTTTAATGCCGGAACAAAATCCGGAAACAAGTGCCTAGGAGCTCTTTATTTGATTTCATTAATGGCGCCACTGAACAACTGTCTCTTTCTCTGTATCCATTCCCGTTCTTGTGATGATGTCAGACTCGGATATGAAACCGAAATGATAAGACATATGAGGCAGGAAAGAGACCGGAATTAAACACAAACGCCGAGAAAAGAGGACGAACAGAAATGAAAATGAGATGGACTGCTCCAGAGAGAGAGAGCAGGAACAGAAATCAATGTCTCACGATCCGAGAACGCCATCTTGTACCCCACCCAAATTTAGGAATCGAACCTGCGACTGTGACGAGTAGGGCAAACAGTAGTGCACGTGGCATTGTGTGGGTGTACTTACCCCTAACAATAACAAAGGCAAGATACACAGCGGGTCACACAGGTGATGCAACCTTGGACAGTCTATGGTAGGAAAGCTACCGCACGTGATGAGTGAAAAGAGTGACAGACTGATAGCAGCACTCGGTATTCATGGCAGATAAATATTTACGTGGCAGATGGCGCTGCGTGTTTACCTTGAACTCGGCAAAGTGACCAACATTTTTATAATCCAGGAAAGGGAGAATACTCTCCCTTTTTTGCCTCTTAGACTTCTTTTTTCTTCCAACATTTTTCTCTTTCGTTTCTTGCTTTTTTTTTGTTTCCTTTCTGGGAGAGAAAAGAATTGAGAGAATGTGTGCGTGTACTGTGTCCATGTATGTTTGTCTGTGAGTGTGAAGGAGATCGGGGAGACAGAGAGAAATGGCCTTGATGGCAACACCTACGCCAAGGGCATGCTACTCCCATGAAAGTGTTTTTCTAGGAGTCTGCGAACCATGCAGTCGACGGGAAGCTGTTTTCCTGTCTGGTCAGCCCAGTGCGCGTGCATCTTTCTCCATTTCCCAGTAGACTCTCACAATTCCCACCTCCCATAGTACCCCTCCCTCACCAACTCTTGCGTGATAAGTTGTACAAGTTGAGGGAGGTGAAGTATTTTGATATTTATATATATATATATATCACAACCAATAACATTAGGGACAATCAAACCGAAAGGAAGCAATGCTGTCGAGTGGCGCTGCTATTCTCTCTCTACACCAAACCCCACACCACCCTACACACACGCTACGCTGCATTTACGATTTAATTCGGAGAGCAGTCAGTCGTGAAGTCAGACCGTTTCATTTTGTTTACCCGCCAACGCTTTTCCTCTCGCTAGATACCTCTATGACGTCCCTCAGCTAACTCCTGCGTTTTTACGTTTGACCACCTGTTGCTAACTCATCTCTCCCATGTCCGTCCTGACATGTTTTTTTAACATATTTACCCTACATTGACTCTCGACTCTTGTCACCACCCACACATCTGCCTTAACCCTTTACACGCTCGCATTACTCTCGACTCTGTCTCAGTCAGGACATCTGCTTTAACCCTTTCACGCTCGCTTGGCTCTCTCCGCCGCCCCCAAACGAGTCTCGCCGGTTTGCGTGCAAGGTACCTAGTGGAACGATTTGCTCTTTCGCCGAACCCACAATGAGAGTGCTCATAGGTCATCGGGACAAGTTTACGACAAGTCGTAAAGTAAGCCGCACTTCCGCTACAAGATCTCCTGCTGCTCATCTCTTCTGCAACTCTCCAAACTTCTTTGCACAGGTTAAGCTGCAACTGTCGTCTCCATGGTGTCTGATCTATGCCTCTGCCATCAAGGGGCACTCTCGATGGTTAAGTCAAGTCCTGGTCCTTTAAACACTAATCTGTTATATTTATGCTTGAATTGGTTGGTTGGTTGGTTGTTTGGTTGGTTGGTTGGTTGGTTGGTTGGTTGGTTGGTTGGTTGGTTGGTTGGTTGGTTGGTTGGTTGGTTGGTTGGTTGGTTGGTTGGTTGGTTGGTTGGTTGGTGTATTTTTCCACATTTGCCCTCCTCATACATGGTCATATAGCTGCAAAAGGATCAGGCAGAAGAGTTTGTCAGTTACTTGGGTTTTGTCTTTTTTATTTTGTTTTTATTTTACTTTTTTGGGTTTTTTTCTTTTTATTTTGCTTTATTCTTTTTAGTTTTTGTAGTTTTGCAGCTACAAGTTTTACTTCTTTTTCGGCGTTACAATTTGAGAATGAAAACAAGAAACACCGTAGCTTACAATGACCGGTCTGTAGACTGTAGATAAGAATGATAAATTAAAAAATACTAAGAAAATATCTTGTATGTACTTCAGCAGAACGTTTTGATTTCTGAAGAAAGGCGTCCGACAAAAACACAAAAGCAAGAAAAACAAGGCACGAAGATGTCTCACAGATGTCAGATTGCCCAATCCCCCCAAAGGTCTATTTAGTCAAATAGGCCATTAATGAGGTGCTAAGGGCGTCCCGCGCCATGAAAATCCGTCCTTTTGAGGCGGTTGTTGCTGCTTTTGTCTTGTTTTCTGCTCCTCCTGTCACGAGCAGTCTATCAGAAAGGAAAGCAATAACAGTTTCTGCGCGTGCGAGCAAAGTTCTCCTCCCTCTTGTTGGCACTGTATGAGAAACAAAACATTCCACTTGCCAATACGGTTCAGTCAACAGCGACTGTTCAACAACCACGGTGTCCATAAAGGAAGCCAGCTGTGGCATTTCCGCTTCAAATATGCCCTGTCCTGTCCTGCCCTGCCCTGCCCTGCCTTGCCCGGTATGTTTAACAGTTATCGACATGTTTTGGAGGGCTTCGGGTCAGCCATTAAAAAACAAAAACAAAAAACACCCCCCCCCCCTAAAAAAAAATAAACAAGAATGGTTGGACGGAATCTTAGATGTCTGTAGCAGTCCTATTTTAGGTCTTGTTGTTCTCTTCGTGGACATCGCCAATGTCGTTGTCATTGTGATAATCATAATCATCATCTACGTAATAATCACCATCATAACACCAGCAACATCTGCAGTCATTGCAGTCGTTGCTGTATTATTACCGCCATAATATTCACTATAATGGACAAAAAAGAAAAACAAATACTTGTAAAAAAAATCTTTGAAACGTTTTTCTTTAGGCAAAATTAATTTTTAGGACTCGTTATTAAACGTATGCTTTGCTTTAACCTCGCACAGTCCTGTCACTGGTGTGATAATAACCCACTGTTTATTCTCGCCTGAAGCGTGAATGTAAATGGACACAAAAACAGCTGTAACTGATACCCATGTCAAATCTCCTACCCACCTCCCTCACCTACCCCGACACTGAAAGTTCTGCGTCACTTCCGCTTCACGTCAGCGCGCATGTGCGTGCATACTGACTGGAGGATATCGGTGCAAAGACCAGGGAATCCTTACAGACAAATGTAGTCAAGTCAGCCTTGCATGTGATTAACAGAATCACTTCATTCTTTGATGCATTTTTAAACAAATGTATCATGCTTCTCAGCTTTCACCTCTTCCAGACCATTGTATTAAAACGCAGCAGCTACAACAGATGCTTGACAAAAGAAGGTTGATATATTTACAACACAGGTCAAGATCCCCTACTTGCAAGTTCCAGACAGTAAGCACTTAAAAGTCGTCGTTCAGTCATATACCTGTCATTCATGCGAATTTGTGAATAATAATAATAATAATAATAATGATAATAATAATAATATACATCTATGTGGAAGCCCCAAGAACAAGTACCTGCAAGAAATGGAGAAAAATTTAAAACAAAAACAAAGATAAAATATTCAATATGACATGACATTCAAGAAGACATCAACGTGTAACGGTCTAATGGTTCGTTGCAAGTTATGAATGGAGCGGCTTACACAAGCGGCACATGATTGGGTTTCTACTGTCTGGTTGCCGAGGTGCTGCAGCTGCTACGTCGTTTTGTTGCTGTAGTGCTGTGCATCAGCGTTGATAGGAATTTACTTCGCTGCCAATCCTCATTATTGGCCTAAATTTATTTAGACTGCTCCCCGACACGGCTGGGCGATTGAATGATAATGGAAGCGCCACGAAATCTTTTCTCTTAATGATGAGAGAGCAAGCGAGCGAAAGGACGGAGAGAATAAGGAATGGAGGCAGACAGAGAAAAACAAAGTTCTCTGACAGGAGCTATGAACTTTGACATCTGTGATTGTAGGTCAAAGGTCTTTATTTTTAACAGCAATAACAGAACTGTTATTGTACAACGTTGACTGTGTGTGTGTGTGTGTGTGTTCGCGAGTGCATAGACGTTTGCGTGCCAGTATAATCACGTGTCTGTATGTTTCTCTTTTACATGAGTGCGTTGGGGTGCATGGGCTTGTGTGGGCGTGTGAGTGTACATGGGGTCGTTTGCATGTGTACCATTGTAATGTGTATGCGTTGTTTTGTTTTTTTTTTTTCTTGCACGCCCGTGCATGCGTGCGGTCGTGAATGCGAGATAAGCGTTTGATGATTGATAAGGACGGACGCAAAAAAGCTTGTAGCGCCTGCGCACAATGAAATCACCAGCAAGGAGGAAAACCCTGCAAGGCACCAAAGGAAGAGAAATACTTGAGACCCCGAGTGGTTGGCAACTTCCGGTTTCTCACCCCGTTTGAGCTCGTCATTCAAAGATCTTTTGTTTGCGACTTGCGTCTGAGGAAGAAGGCTCTGTGAGAAAAGTCTATTGTTTGTGACCCTGAATCGCTTAAACAACTTTTCTTCTCGTCCCCGCCCCCATCCCCGTATTTACCTCTCTCACTCTCCCCCCTTTCCTTCTCTTCATCCGTTAGCCTCTCTTTTTGAAATGTACGCAAAAGTTGATTTATATTTTTAATTTATTTGCATTATATTTACAACTTTCGTGTTGTCTGAGACAAGAGAATCGATATAAGAGAATAAAAGAGATTATAATTGTAGTATGCGTCGTATTTATAATTTAACTATATTAAATACCTTTTCTAAAGAATTTATACAAAGGATCTACAGAAGTGTACACATCCAAATAACTTTTAAAAGGTAAAAAGGTGGAGGAGAGTTAGTCAGGTAACCTTTCGGCTATGAGGAGTTAAGAGTCCGCTCTTTTTCCCTAGGCCAGCTTTTTTTTTTGTGCGGCGCCTGTTTCCTTTTCCTCCTTGACTGTCTGCCCTTCCACCCAACCTCCTAACCTTCTAAGGAGTAAGGTTCCCATTCCCATGCTGAGTAAACTTTGGGAGGCGTGGGGACAGTACGCTTGGCTACTCGGGTATCGAACAAGCGGTGTGCACCTCTCCGGTTTCGGAGGACGATGTTCTAACCACTCGGCTGTCAGCTTCTCCTGTACATACTACACACACACACACACACAAGCTCTCCATATCGAGACAAAACATTAACAATCAGAACATACAAACTACGCTTTTAATACCCTACAGCAGCTTCGTCTAAGGTGCTCCCCAGAGAATCTAGTTGAAGTACTTCATTGTAATTGCTGACCAAAAAAGGACAAAACTAACAGACGATCTGCGCATGCGTCGCAGAACTTCGTAGGCGGAAAACATAAGCGCGAGCCGGACGTCCTCTAATGAGGACCTAGCTTGCTGCTAGATTAGACTGACATAGCCATTGACCAGATGGTTTAGCCTCCTCTGTGCACTTCGTTTTCCTTGTGTACAAATGTTCCAGCCCTCCTTGCTTCACTCTTCACCACGCTGCGTTGGAGAGAACGAATTGCCATGTTGTGTACTCCTTTTTAGTTTTCTCCCTGGTTGCACACACCCGGGACAAGCCCGCAATCTGTCGCTACCAGACTTCAACAAGGAAACATTATTTGAAATCCGTGAGGGGCGGGAGGCTGCCACAGAGACCCTACTGGCTCGAGAATCAGAGTGCCCTGTGACAACATGGCGGCACCTCGCTGCCCAGTGAGTCATCTCTCTATAAAAGGGGGACTTCTCCTGCCTCCGTTGCCGTGCCAGACCCTTTGATGTTACCTCATAACTCTTGACACCTTGTGGACTTCGGCAGCATTTTCAGCCCTATGACACTGGCGAAAGTTATCGGCTTCTGTTAACTAATACCCGCATTGTTTTGTAAGACGGGTGAGGAGATGCCAAGTGAAGACTGACGAAGTCGGGAAGCCACTGTGTGGCATGTTAAAACTGAAAACGAACTGTTTTAGAACCTGTGCACCTGGCACGAAACCGTGAAACCACTAATCTGCTTCCACATTTCAACAACTCAGATCTTTCGTGAAGAACAGTCACATTCCTGTTCTATTGTCTTTCTTCTTCTTCTTCTTCTCCTCTCTTCCTCTCTTTCATACCATAATGTTCTCTTTTTTATGGGAGGGGTGCTGTGCGACAGAAGAGGTCAGGCGGCCTGGCAAGTTGAGGGACGTAATTCCTCGTTGAACATTTCTGGCATTCGTTTCTCCTGACTCTCCTGGCCGCACAACGCATGCGCACTCGTTGTTTATTTCGCTGACGTTGCCGCACGCACCGCTCGGAAAGCCGGGTTAATCTGGGTGGGTATTACCCGCGCATTTTAAACGCTTGACATTTCGCTCCTCTTACGCAGAGCTCTAAATGGGTGGGTGGGGTGGCGTTGAGTGGATGGGATGGCCAGGGAAGGGGTATGATGAAGGGGGAGGGTAGGTCGCCAGTGTGGGATGGGATCCCATGTTCACAAATCTCTCACCTGCTCACGGAGTTACAATCCGGTTAAGTGAAGCTATATCATAGAAATCTGACTCTGTTGCTCCATATAAGGAAATGGAAGGGTGTTGGCAATGCATACAAATTAAAAGGAAGTTCACAAACGTATAAGCTGGACTCTGGAGACTATCAACGGCCAGTCGGAGCTAGGATTCTCCTGCAAGCGTAGCCATGAAGTACAGATAACGTTTTCTCCTGTTAGCTATGGACCAGATTCCTTTCATTGGAAACAGGCTCAGACCTGGGAGACCTGATAATAATTTAGAGATTCCGTCGTATGGTCGGTCCACTTTTCTGGCTACAAAAGAATTGTTATGTCTGAAGGTGCAGAGCAGAGGAAAGGTAAACCCATAGTTATTCTTCTAGTTTATAACTACGTCCACAGAAATGAAATTACAGAGAGGATAACTCACAGATTTAAGTTGCAGCATTGTAGAAATTCGATCCTTTGGCACCTGCTTGTTTCCCCTCCTGAAAAAATGGTCATGTCATATGCTGAAAAAGAACATCTCGTTACAGTTAGGAATGTTAAATGATCGCTGTTAGCTGGAAACAACAGACGGAGGACCAGGTTCGCCTGAGAGAATGCCCTCAAACCATTGTATTGCAAGCATGTACAACTTGAGCAGTCGTCTCGCCAAGGCTGGCGTGCATGACCAAGCCGGCTATCCAAGTAACAGCTAACAGAACGAAGCTGTGGTTGGTATTTTAAAAAACATTTCGGGGACTGCGCCTGCCTGCTCTGTACTTCACAAATTAAAAATGATTAAAATCAAGGATAACACCTGATGGAGATGAAAGACGTGAAAGAATAGGAGAGAGGGATGAACGTGGGATGCAGACAAGGAGGAGAAATTCAGAACAAGTGAATAGGGAGGACGTAGCGAGGTGCCAGACGTTGCAGGCAGTCCACTAACTCCATGCGCCAGCGCGGATACATCCGTAGCAACGCGGAGTCTGTGCAACATGGCGGAAAGCGGAAAAATTGGAGATAGGGAGGAAAGGATGAAAGAACACCAGTTAAAGAGAACTTTCATAAATTTAATTAATAAATCAAGTTAGTTTTCTAGATCAGTCTTTCGGATGACGTTCCTATGATTAATCCTATATTTATCTCCATTGCTGATTCGCAGCAAATATCGCGCGCGCGTGCCTGCATGCGTCCGTGTTGTGTGTGTAGTGTGTGTGTGTGTGTGTGTGTGTGTGTGTGTGTGTGTGTGCGATAATGAGAGAGAGAGGGAGAGAGAGAAGTGAGTTTAAACAATGCGATCGATTTGTTATCTCGGAGCGGCAGTGAAAATTTACGCATGGCGTGAAGTCCCCTGCTGTGAGGTATTGTTGACTTTGCTGCGTATTTTTTCGATATGGCTATAGAATTACACAGATTTCTAACAGGTTTCTACTGTTTGCCAGAATATTTTAATAGCTGACACAAGTTCAAGCAGAGAGCTGTGTACCCGCACACGGTGCATGCGCTCATGTGTTGATACCATTAAAGGCTTAAGCTGGTCAGTGGCGCGCGGATGAAGCTTTTGTCGCCACAAGTCGTTGATAGCCAGAGATGGTGTGTTCAGATCTCCTCTCCGGTAGAGGTAATTTCGCCCTGGACTAACTCACCGTAGTGTAGCCTTATTGCTATAGCCTTTTTTTTTTTTTTTTTGCTGGCTAAGCATAACATTCCACCAAGGAGCGACGGCACGTTCAGTGAGTTGCAGTCTTTCACCGACCCACACACGTACACACGAGCGTTCTTGCTTGCATAAACCCCCGCATACACACACGCATGTGCAAACAGGTAGGCGTTCATAGACACATCCGGGCCCACGCAGGGAATGGCTCAGTAGTGAGGTTTCATTCACTCAGTCTGGAAGCCATAGTTCTCTTGGCGTTATTTCATGCAATGGCGGCGTTTGTATGGCGTTGGAAAAGAATCCACATCTTCCTTGAACTTTGAACCAAATCTTGAGATGGCATTCACAGACGACCCTGAGAACTGTCGCAGACCACTTCCCAAGGCATCGCAACAGCAGTTGTTGCAAAGGTACATGTAGCTGAAATCTGAAATCCTTCAGAACATTATATCCTTGGTCTGGCTAGTCTTCGCACAGGTCAAGATCCTATTTATCCCACTTCTCCATGCGGGTGCGGAAATTAATTGTCCACTCATATCTGGTCGTCGGCATTTCTTTAGGCGTAAGCAAAATCTTGTGGCTTTCTTGAGAGCTTCCAGCAGGCGGAAATGTCGTCCTTGAGTAAAAAAAAATATCGTTAATGGAAAAGAAGCAGCTACCTACTGACGATACCTACCACAGCACGGGAATCCAGAGTATCGGCGTACCGTTAATTTATCTGTACACCCATTGGGATGGGCTTGCTGGCGCTGGGGTCGAGATGTGTGGCAGCTACTGATGGTTTTTTTTTTTTTTTGGAGGCTTAAACATCAGCGCCCGAATCCCTTGTCCATCGATGCATGACATTGAGGGGGTGATTTGTAACACTTTGGAGAAGATTACACAGCCGAGCCAAAGAGTGCGGATATTATTTTTATTACTTAACTCTTCTTTAAAGTTAACGTCTGTCTTGCGCAAAATAAAGAATACACACTAATATTGTATGCTCATACGATGCATACCAAAAAACGAAAAAAAGAGAAAACAAAAACATGCGGGTAGAAATAAGTCATTTAAAACGAAAACGTGTTCAGCTATCACTTATTGTAACAGATGATGATCACTGTAACAACCGGGAAGATTTGTGAAACTTACGAACTCGAGGTCTGGGTGAGTTGTCTCCATTCATGCACCTCTTGCAGATTTTAGCATAGGTGAGATCAAGCAGGCAAGCAAGCTATCTTCCTGCCTGCCAGTTCCTTTACTTGCCTGTCTGTTTCTTTACCTGTCTGCCGGCTTGCATTCCTCTGTCTGTATCTTTATCTGGGTGTGTACAGAAAAGATTACGAACTCTCTCCCTCTTGGCACCTGTTCAAGCTGCCTCTCCAATCGTTTCCACCTGTAGTCCCGGAGACGGATTAGGCCAATGCCATACGCAACAGAAGGCATCCCCACGTTGTAGCACCAGGCAACGTGAAATGGGACTCGGGGGGGGGGGGGACTTTACGAAGGGAAAGTTTGACGAGGTCGCCACTACCGTTACTCTGGTCAACATAAACATCAAACAGTGATACACAGAGACAATTTGTGGCTGACAGGTCGGCAACATGAACAGTCTTAAATCAAAGAATTCGTGTGTGTTCCGAAGAACCGGTAGATGTGCAGTGCCTGGCTTCCAGCCTTCTGCCAAAACATTTTAATCAATGTCAGCATTATCGCTGGGTGGACTGCACCTGCACGTGCAAGAGAGTATTCCCATCAGTGACTATCAAAGTGCACGAGCACCTAGATTATTTGACTCCATTATCGCGTTAACATATCAAGTCATATAATGTTCATAACTGCATATTTTATTTTAGCGGCCATCCTGTACCCGAAAACGTGGCGGGTCATTAAGATGAGTTTTCTCGTCTTGATGCCAATACAAAGACAGAGTTCTCTCACCTTTTAACGCAGCCCAGATGTGCACCGCAGATAATGTTGAAACCTGTCTACGAATTCCGAAACAGTCTTTTTTCTTTTCTTTTTTTTCCCTCGAGCGCAGGTGCAGTACATTTAAAGATTAAAAGCAAGAAATAAAAAAAGAAGGTTTGCACACGGTGCATCGGCGGCAGCTGTTCTCAAATCGTCCCCGTGGTGTCTAATTAGGCAGTATTGGGAATATCCGGCTAGTGTCGGGTATTTCTATAAATAAGTCTTTGCAGCCAGACTTGCGTGGTGTGCCAGATGCACTCCTTATCATCAGATGTATTGTTCTTTTATATTTACTCTCTTCCTTCCACTCACCCACCCGCCTACATTCTCTCTCTCGCGCGCCCCGCTTTCTTACTTTTCTCTGCTTCTTTTTGTCTCTGGTGTGTGTGTGTGTGTGTGTGTTCCGCGTGATACCAGGTTTATGTCTTTCACTCTATGTCTGTCCGTGTGTACCCCAATCTGTGTATACCTGCGCTAGTTTGTAGATCCCTCTGTCCATCCGTACAATGAAACCACGAGTACTTGCTTCAGCAAAATAAGAATAAGGAACAAAAAGAAACAAATTAACCCTCCTCTCTCTCTCTCGCAGCCCCTCACCCTCCTCTGCCGCCAGTTTCGGCCACTTCCGTCATATTAAAGCTGTCAGTTTGAATATCCTGTTGTTCGCTTGTCACGGCTAAGAGAACTTCAGTCGGTTATGCGCTAATTACGGACAGTTTTCGTTGGTCACAATGAAGTTCTCCCGGGCTAACGGAGACTTTGTAAGTAGCGGCACCAACAACCAGACTGCCCGGCTCGCCCTGAGGGACCAGCAGACGCCGAAAACAGAGCACACGGCTTTCAAACGATTTGCACGCTGGCATTCTCTGGGTTTTCTCCTTCACCTTTTCTTGCTTTTTATATATTTCCCCAAGATGTATTGCGTAGGCATTTCTGGACTGGGTGTGTGGATGGTCCACTGAAATAAAATGAAATGACCAAGCAACTGGCTCTAGGGGCTTCTTCGCAGCCAGAATGACCCAGAAGTGGGCAGTAGGCAGTGGTCAGTAGGCAGTAGGCAGTGAGTAGTGGGCAGTAGGCAGTGGGCAGTAGGCAGTAGGCAGTGGGCAGTGAGTAGTGGGCAGTAGGCAGTGGGCAGTAGGCAGTAGGCAGTGGGCAGTAAGCAGTGAGCAGTGGTCAGTGGGCAGTAGGCAGTAGGCAGTGAGCAGTGAGCAGTGGTCAGTGGGCAGTGGGCAGTAGGCAGTGGTCAATGGGCAGTGGTCAGTAGGCAGTGGGCAGTGAGCAGTGGGCAGTAGGCAGTGGTCAATGGGCAGTGGTCAGTGGGCAGTAGGCAGTAGGCAGTGAGCAGTGAGCAGTGGTCAATGGGCAGTGGTCAGTAGGCAGTAGGCAGTGGGCAGTGGGCAGTAGGCAGTGGTCAATGGGCAGTGGTCAGTAGGCAGTAGGCAGTGGGCAGTGGGCAGTGGGCAGTAGACAGTGGGCAGTGGGCAGTGGGCAGTGAGCAGTGGGCAGTAGGCAGTGGGCAGTGAGCAGTGGTCAGTAGGCAGTGGGGCAGTGGGTGGTGTGCTGTGTCTTCTCTCCACATTGTCTTCTATCCTTATTTCTGTAAAACAGTGCTACATGATTACTACGTTTTATGTGTATGTATGTTATGTATGTATGCATATATATGTATGTATTAATAGGCATGTATTTTTCTATTTATAATAGACTATATTTAATATATAATAGACTTTTGTCTATATATAAAATATAATGTGTGTACATCTCAACACATCTCCGTTTTTTCACAAGCGTGCTGTTCTGTAAATACGTCCATGAAACAACGAGAGAAAGAGAGAGATTAATTAGGGGCACCTGTTGTTTTGATTTTTGTTAATCAACCGATCGAGTAAAAATCACTTAAGGGCAAAAAAAAAAAAAAGCTCCGTGAAAGCTAATTCCCCTGACTAATCCATTTTTACACAAAATGTACCATAATAAAAAGTTCAAGACAGTGTGAGAAAAAGCTGTGCGTGTGTGCGCGCGCGCGAGCGCTGCCTGCCACATTAAATTTTCGCACAGCAATTCTCATTTGCATAATGAACTCGTGAATGCTGCAAAGAGGTCAAAGTAAGGCCATCAAAGTCCAAGAACTCGCTTACATGTGTTGTCTCCGATGACAAGCACGTGTCAGATTTTTATCCGATTATCTCCCGCGTCATGTAAAGATTAGCGCGCCTGTTATCGTTGGAGGGAAAGTGGGGTGTGGGGGGGGGAAGGGAACTAGTGGAACGCTCCTCACTGAGATCCTCACGGTCAAGGATCTCACTCTATGCTTCTTCAGAGGCAGGAACTAATAAAAAATTTTTTTTTTTTTCCTGCTTGCCTTGGCCGAAAACTGTAATCGTAAAGCTGCAGTTGGTGTGCTTTGGGGAAAATGCCAGAAGAGCAGTCTGGATGCCAAGTACAGGAACTGGAATTGATGCTTAGCCTGTAATCCACTTACAGGTCAGTCCTACTGATAATCTCTGTGTGCCGCAACGAGTGTGCCCGCCGTGAGCTCAAATTGTTGTGGTCATGGTGGGCGTTCCGATACGTAGGACAGAGGTAAGCAGCTTGACCGGCCTGTAAATACATCACAAGCATGACATGAATTTAAACTTAGAGGTTCGTAAACATTCCCTGAAATCAAAGACGTTTATTAGCGCGTTTCATGTGGGAATGACCTGCTGATGTCAAAGACGGAGCGTCACGTGATCTTAAAGCCCAGAAGGGGCGGTAAGTGGGATTAAATCCCCCTGAGCGCCGCTCTCGAGGTCCCTTATAATCCTTCTGGGATTGTACTGAGACCGACGGCGCCAAGGTGGGTGGCTTAGACAATCTTGCTGACTAAACATCATTTAAAGCAATGAGCTCACCTTTCCACTTTTATAATTTCTTACGAGGTTCTCCATCACCACCATCACTAGAACTGCCTCCCCGCCTCACTCCACAACCCCAGCATCACCTGCATAACTGTGTAATAGGGTGGGTGTGAGAATGGGGCGTAGAACTTGATGACCAGTGTCACTATCGTTGAAGAGGAAAAGATAACAGTCAACACACTGATGAGAGTCGTTTGGTTGGTCAAAGCTTTTGAGCCATTCTAGAGGAGTGCATGACAAACAGAGGGACTAGGGCGCAGGGTAAGACCTGTAGTGACCGGTGTGTTTCGTTTGAAGGCAGCAGTTTGAGTTTAGTCACGTGTGCAGCAGTCGACTTGCGTGTTTGACTAGATACACTCTTTCTTCACTGATGTGAAAGGAGAGTTCCCGCTCCAGTTTTTCTTTTTAAAAAGATACGTATACATTTATGTTCTAACGCTACAGTAATGTGTGTGTGTGTGTGTGTGTGTGTGTGTGTGTGTGTGTGAGAGAGAGACTAATTACATCTGTGCGTGTAATTCTTATTTGTGCGTGTGTTTGTTGCTTTGTCTTTTTTCATGATTGGCGGGCGCGTGTGTATCACTATTGTGAAGCGCGTAGATCATTTATGAGAACAGTTCTATATAAAATGTTTATTTTTATTATTATTAAGATACAAAATCTAGAAAGTAATAGTATGAACGCAGGAACAATGCCGTCCAGCTTAGCAACTGGTTAGTTACAGTTCTTAGCATGAAAACCAGTCTGAACAAGGGGGGGGGGAAATACCCCTTCCTTTGCCAATAACAGTTTGTCAGTTGATGGAATTTCAACACGCAGTCGCGTCTGTCTGCCTACACTGCCTTCAGTATAAGGTCTTGAGTTAAATACGGACAATCAGGTGACCACAAAAAAAATAGAAAGCAATTAGTCGTCTGGTTCCACCTACACCGTCTGTGACGTCCTCTGGTTTGTGTTTGAGACTTGAGCAGCCCTAACATCAAGGCTCATGCGATGCAGTGAAGTGGACTGGCCAAGACACTAACGCAATAACGATACCAAAGAACATGATAATAACCCACATGGCGATCATAAAAAGGAGGAGAGTGGGGGATGAGGAGACATAAGTAGAAGATGAAGAAAAAGCGAAAAACAAAATTAAGAAGAACAAAAGAAAAAGAAGAAGAGTCGCCTCTCATGTGGTAGTTTCTTTTCTCTGCGAGGATGCTCTCTCTCTCTCTTTTCGGACGGCGACAGGATGGTGTGATAGGGCTAAAGAAGAGTCACGCTGCGAGTCTGGGTAGTTGGCAAGCCCCATAACCTGACACAACCCTCTGTCGGGATCGAAACCGCAGTAAAACGCTTCTGCATCAGTCCCCTATACTCTCTACGTGCACACACACACACACACACACACACACACACACACACACACACACACACACACAAACACACAAACACGAGCGCCCCATCTCTGTCCACCCCACCCCGTCCTAAGGCTGCAGGTGAATAGTGTCACTTGACGCAAGAATGAAGTGCGAGCGGAAAGGTAGCCCTGAAGGATTCATATCAATAAAAGCCGTTTGAATGTTTCTCGCTGCCGTGACGTGTGAAGAACGTTTGTGCGGTCGAGTGCGTACACAGCCGAGTAAACTTGCCAACACTGGCGGCCTGTTTGCGTGCAACCCAGACCAACGCTGACTATGTGTGTGGTTGGCGGTTTCAATTTCGCTCCGTGTTGGAACAGTGACCTTTGCTTATGAAAAGTGACTGTCTGGACATCGCGCCGTTAAACAACCTTGCAGACTTTTTCTTTCCACCCCTCACCCACCTCATCCTGTCACTATCACTCTCTTCTCTCTATCCCCTCACTCGCCTTCTTCCTCTTTTTCTTGTTATTTCAACCTCTGCTCTCTCCACCTTTTTCACCTGTCTTTTTACCCCCCCCCACCACCTCTCTATCCCCTCACTTCCTCCCCTCCGTCTTTCCGTGTGTGTGTGTGTGTGTGAATAGTCAATACATTTTGGGAGGTAGGACTTTCAGCTCATCAACATGGCACTGAGTCTTGGTAGAGCTCACCGCATTCTATATCCCACAATTCCTCATCTAAGCTAATATTATCTTAAGGGCGAATTATTTCACAGGTGAGCTTGTATCACCGGTTACTTCTTCAAGTGTGGCGTTGAGTACACTAAAGTGCGCTTAGGAAAGATGTGTCTTGTTTTAGCTAAAAACTTTTTAATAGTTTAATAAGCTTATTTTCGGTCTCGGCAAGAAGACAGATACTGAAGTCATGTACTTTAACGAATCAAACGCTCTACCACTTATGTATTATTTTACACCATCGGATTCAGACTTTTTAAATCTTCCATTTTGTCGTGAACCTGCCTGGTTCAACAGAAGAAAATGGTCGGGTCAAGAATGCAGTGAGAGGCTGAACTGGTCACATCACTGGGAGGGGATGGGTGCAAGTGAATTGAGAGAGCCGCGGACTTTTGGCTCAGAAACGGACCCTGGGTCCGGGTGTATGTGTGTGTGTATATATATAGAGAGAGAGAGATGGCACTGTTAACTTGTAATATTTGCCACTGATCGTTATACAATACAATTTTATTTATCCCCAAGTGTAACTGTCTGATTTCATACTAATCTTTTAGCTTAATAATATTAATTTAAACTATTTGTGTGAATGCGTTGTTAGTTATGTGCTCACGCGAGTGAAAAGATTTACCTGTGCGGGAGTGTGCGGACCTGCGAAATCGGGTGAGTGGGCGAGACAACAGAGGAGTCCCATTTCTCCTCCCCTCAGTTTCGTCACACATTTCTCTCTCTATCTCTCTCTTTCTTTTTAAGCTTATGCCAAGCAATGATGTTGTTTCTGAGATTCTCTTAAAAATTAAGAATCAGAGTAACTTAAACTTACAGAACTATTATGAAGGACTTTGCTTATACAACAATCAATTCCAGATCCATGCCACACTGCCAGTACCCCGTGTACAGATCTCACGCGAAAAACAGCAACAACTCGGGTATGTGTGGTATTTATAAAAGCATACTTCCCCTATTAGCTGGCATCTTTGGCAACAAACACGAAAACTCAAGCTTTACAATTTTGCCCTAAAGCCATTTTGTTGTTCTCAAAAAAAAAATCTTAACTTCCTCAAGCTGTCTGCCAGACTTCAGCCTAAATGTTTTCAGCTGTGCTTTATTACTGTTCCCCCCTCCTTCTTCTTTCTTCTTTGTTTGTGGCATGAAGATGAGGCGCATGAAATGCTCCGAGAGCGCGTGTGCTGCATTCTGCGCTTGATGAGAGCCGGCGTGTCGTCATTAAAACAACCTGTCAATCGTTTGCCGGTGGAACATCGTGACTACTTTGTTTGGCAGGTGTGATCCTGAATTTACGGTTGCGGTTGATTCGAGCTTCCTTTTTATTAATTCATCACGACAGGCCACGACGCAGAGTACGAGCCAAATTCCGACAGATAAATGTCAGTCATGGCTGCATGTCCATACACCTCTGCCTTCCTCCGCGCACGAACTAAACATGAAATCGAAATCGCCCAGGATAAATGTCACGTGACAATCTCTCCTAGTGAGGATTATTTTTTTTAACAGAGCCTCACAGTGATGACTTTTGAAGATCAAAGCGTGAAGGGCTTAATAGGATAGAGGGATATTGAATTTCTTCTGGCTGCTAAAGCTTCATCCATTTTCTTTCCACGTCACATTTGAAATTTAACGGGGTTGGAGACTTTTGCAGGAGAAGCGAACGGGAAAAGCAAGGGGGGGGGGTATCTTTCTCGAGTCCCTCCTCTGACACGACCGAAGGGAATAATAATTTTGTTATTTAATCACGACCGTGCATTCCAGAAGCTAGCTTTTCAGGCACTTGACAGGGAGTAACAGGAATTGCAGGCCACGTGTGAAATTTTCTTATCACCAATGCCGAAACCTGAAGTAGATTGTTTGGGAATTGGAAACTCGATTTAGCTCGCATCACTGGTAGTTACAGGACCGTAACACATTTACAGTTCAGATCGCCGAGTGTATCAGCAAACCATCCTCTTCTTTCTCTTCTTCTGAGCTCCATAATGCAGCTTCAGATGGTGATATGTAGGCAGATAAGCTGTTGTGATGTGTGGGTAGTCATCTTGTGTGGGCAGTCATATCCTTATATACAGAGTCTTAACGGTACCCTGTTACAATATTCGAGGTGTTGTTTTCTGTATGCACCATCCTTTGCTGTCTGGCAAAAGCCTCTTTTGTGAAGAGTATCCTGTTTGGTGGGCAGGGTTCTATTCCCGCATGTGGATAATGGGATATTTTCGTGTGGGCAGAGTCATGATATAAAGTAGAGAGTGTGTTTATCAGAGTAATACTTTGTCCTGTGTTCCTGGTCGTGGATTGTGTTTCTTCGATGTGCACATGAGTTTGCCGATACCACATGTCAATGGTTGTGTGGGTCAGGTCTTTCTGATCTGCGAGCCTCATCACCACTGAAGTCCGCGTCATAATTTTATCCTCCGGTAGTCTTTTTTCTGCCCACTCATTACGATTGCCACGTCTCGGCGAAATGGTGGGTAGGGTAAGAGGAGTAAAGAGTCGGCCTTGTTATCCTGCGTAGGTTGGTTCGCTCTTTGAAGCCGGCGGCATGCACGGTTAAACCCTTTTGCTGCTTACCTCCCCTCAAGATGAACCCTGTCTTCTCTGTTCGTACGTGCACGCACTGGAAGGGTACACGTGCTTTCCATACACGGACCAAGAGGATGATGGCTGGCTGTCACTTCACTGAGTGAGCAAGATGAGGTGGAGGGAATTGGTGTTTTGCGCTTAGCCAGGAACTAAGGCTATAATCCGACAAAGCACCTAGCCCTGTAAACAAATGCCACAGGCAGAGAAAAAACAGCTTCCCTGAGACGAGATCTGAACACAGGAAAATACTAACCGTACTGGTGACAGACGCTAACCGTTGCACCCCAGGACCGCGCTTGAACAATTGGAGGAGGGGGTTGGTGAAGTGGATGAGAGGGGCGAGTTGGAGGCGTGGATTTCGTCCCCTTTAATGCTCTACAAGTTTAATGTTTTAATTCGTCACCTTTCATTGCCTAGGCAGGCCTGTGCAGACAAACTACAATAATGATTTCCCTGCAAGTGCATTCAGACTGTCTTGATCTTGCACATTTTCTACACACCATCGAGACTCGAACTGCGTGCACCCCACAACGGCCTTCGCTTGGAATTTGACTTTCAAGTGACGAGAGGCCAGACTGTCGATGCTTTACCCCGCATCAGCAGGTAAGACTGCAGCACGGGACACTTGTCCAGCCCCGCTAAGGAGTTAGAAGTGAGCTGTACTCACCACAAGTGGCTTAGGTGGCAAAGTACCAAGGACCTGGAGCCTCCTTTGGTTGACCAATATCAGCTAACGACATTGGTGCAGGAGGATGTTGGGAGACAAACCCCCTTCCCTTCCCACCTACCTACCCCCCTCTTTTACTTACTTTCGACTTGCACGCTACAAAAGAACTTTGTAAGGTCGCGCAAACCTGTCGTTAGGAATTGGCAGAAGTGCCAGATTCTCTACACGTAGCAGTCATACTTTTATTTTTATGAGCATTTGAGCTAAAATCTCTTGTGGCACCGAATGGCTGTGTGCTAACGACTTCTTCCCTTGGAACAGCTATAAGGATACAGAACTTGTCTGCGAAGACATTCCCATCTGGGAAAACATTTTCCAGTGGCCATATTGTATGCAAACAATTGTTTCTCTCCTCGTTCTTCTCCCCCTCAAATACAGCAGAGCCAGGTGGAGGGAGAGAAACTCATCTCTTCCATTTATCTACCATGTGCTGTAACTGCTTGCCGCCACTCTGCAAAGGCTACAGTGGTGAACTTTGTCAGCTGCTGCAACGACCAAACTCTCCACCCCCTCCCCAATCCCGCCTCCTTTCACCCTTCTCTCGACGACTAGTACAGTTCCTTGAACTGAAGGGAACTTCCGGGTACAGAACAGTCTCGGGTGGAGTGACTAAGTAAACGAACCCTCCTGCAGGGCAGCAGCTGATAAATCATCACTGGATGAAATTAAAAAAGAAAAACAAACTCGTGAAGCTTACGCTTCAACCGATACCCCGTTCCTCTCCTTATCGCTGCACAGTGTGATGGTACCTGTCGTCTAATACCCTACTCACCTGACACGCCGGCGATACCACAATCTCTCGTCTCTGGTACCCAGCGACCGCGGCGTCTGCAGGATGCGGGAGGTCTGCGTACTGAACCTGCTCCATAAGCCTCGGCACTGACAGAAGGTCAGATACGATACGTGGGTAGGTGAGAGGGCAACAGAGAGTTTGCGCATGTGTTTAACTGGCGGAGCGTGACCCTCGCTTACGGCAGCGACCTCGCTGGCAACAGGTCCCTTGACTATCACCGCGTCTTCCCCCCGTCAGATGAACCAGCTTAGGAAATATGTACTGCTGCTCTCCGGGGGCTGATACGATTCTTCTGGGGTAGGTACCCCTGGAAGCGGCAAATTGAAAGATAGCCGTGTAGTGCCTGTTACTTCTTCTTCGACATTGTTGGTTAGTGTGTAACATGTCTGTCGAAATTAAATCTAATGAAACGTAAAAAGTGTACATAAGTTAACAAATATGTAGATAGCAGTATGTTATGAATAAACGTAAAATAAAGAAAAGAACAGAGAAACTTCGTGCCCTTCTCTGCCTGGGACATAAACAAGAGAAATGGTAAGTTGGCTTTAAATGGTGTAGACTGATGACTGACGTCCTTAATTGTTCCGCTCAAAATTTCGAGCTGCTAGCCAGTAATTTATCTACAATTCACAAATCACAGCTTTGGGGAGGTACAAGGAGGCTACTGTGTTTTGTTGCCGTGGCGGGCGTCATTCAAAGCCATCTGGCGCGGGAGTTAACTGTCTAAGAGCCGCGAACTGCGGGCATCATGGTCCTGAGGATCGTCTGAAGAGTTTTTAACCGGAGCGCAATAAAGAGCTGAGCGAAGTGAGAAAGACTAGCGTGACAGAGAATGCTTCTTCTTGTCAAGTGGTTCCTTCTACATCACGCATTGGGGTCAGTTTGTTTTCCACTGGGAATAAGCACGAATCATGGCGGCCTCCGAGAACCAGGCGCAGCTGTGTTTTAGACATGATTGTAAGTAAACGGTTTGTTTCAAACCCGAAATTTTGATCGGAAACAGTTCAAAATATATCATTTAAGCACTTATTTAGCAACTTCTATTTCACTTGCATATTCCTTTGACATTAAGGTAAGAAGAAACGTCAGTGCAAAGTCGTCCGCAACATCTTCGAAGCCTCAGCTATAGGTTTGGGCAGATTATTAAGAAACGGAAATGAGATCCCCAATTAACGCAAAACCAGTTGTCCTTGATTGACTTTCGAGGAAAAAACGATCCTTCGACTGCCTCAACCTGGTTGTTTTTAACCAGGTAGGCTGGCCATATGAAATCTGACCCTCAACCCCTGCTTCCATCACTCTTAAACGGTGAAGGAGCAAAGGTCTCCACCCAACAGTGCGCACTGAACCTCCTCAGGGTGAACTTTTGCAGCAGTAGTGGTCCCTGCCGAGGAGGTTAAAGGTCGCCCGTAGAGTTTGCAACGGAGCATGATGGGAAGGAAAAGTGGGCAGACGTTTACAAACAAGCGAAGCGAATTTCCAACCATTGTCACCTTCACTCGAGAGGGCTTCAAAGTGAGGCTCGCCGCGCTACCCTCCGCGATCAAGATCTCCCCTGCCTGGAGACAAAGGTCATTTCCGGGCAGAAATAAGCGGGGGGGGGGGGCTCTGAGGGGTTTCACTTGCCCAGCATCCAGACAGTTCTGTAAAAATTCTTGCGCAGCGGTGCCGCAATCTTCTCTGTCGGACAAAGATTTAGATTTATGGTCTTCTTCTAGTACAGGTGTGGAGACTATCTAAAGCAGTTGTCACGAAAAGTAATGTTGCTAACACAAACACAAACAGCGTATGTTTCGTGGCAGACGCCTTCTTTTCTGAACTTTTGTTAGGAGGAGTGATTCTTGGTTTTATTATTCTTCATATTTCTATTTTTCTATTATCTATTGTAATTTTTTATATTTTCGTTTTATTTAAAATATACGAGCCCCTCCTCCCCCCACACACCCACCCACACACACACACTCACACGCGTGCGCACACACACGCACACACACGCACGCGCGCACGTTTTAACTGCCATTATCGATTGTAAAATGTTTCTCTGGAGCCACGGAAGCCACGTGGGCCACAAAAAACGCAAAGTTAATTTCTCTTCAATGTTGTCGTTAAAAGATGGAGATTACCGTCTGAAAACTCAGCGTTTTCATTTTGACATTCATCATTCCCCTTCCGGGAGAGCGCCTCGTCTTATCAGCTTATCGCGTCTCCGATAATTTCTTTTCAACTCTGAACGATAGTTTAGAACGATGTAGGTGGCCCGCCAGGGCAGACTTTTTGTATCAAAAAAGTGTGTTTTTTTGTTTTGTTTTTGTTGTTTAGATTTTGTCTGCATGACCTTATATTTGTGCTGGGTGCGCACGTCCGAGAGAGAGAGAGACATACTGAGACACAGAGACGCAGAGACAGCGAGACAGAGACGGAGAGATAGGATAAAGAGCAACAGACGAATTAAAGAGGGTGGGGGGGACGTAAAGGAATTGTCCTTGTCTATCGAAGTGCTCTCGACTAAACCAGATTCATTCCTAGAATCTCATTCTCGCAATGGATGACCTTCCTTTTAGTACGGAGGAAATCCCTCGACACTGAAAATACATTACTGGGACCATGTCCTTTCTCGAACTTACATTTTGCAGTCCTAAAAGCATCCTTTTCTTCTTTTCTCTGAGCTTGTCAGGGTATTAGTGTCAACAGAGCCTAGTCTCGATTCGGGAATTTCTCTTGTCCAGCACACGTACACCTATGTCCTGGTGTCCTTGTTACAGCCAGCATCACGCCGGCGGGCATCGTGGGGAAGAGGGACGGTTGGTGTTTCCGTTGGAGTGACATTGGTTTGCTTTATTTATTTATTTATTGTTTTTTTGGTGGGTTTGCTTCTCTTCTTCATAACGAATATTCAATGTTCTTGCTGCACGTGCGTAATTGTCCTGTCACTGGCTAGCGGCACGAACCAGGAACACCAATAGGTGTGTATCCGCAAGTCTCGAACAGATTAGATGGCGGTAATCACAGGTGTTGTTACTACCAACAGTTTTTATGACGTAGACTTCCACTCCAGTCCTTCACCTGCTGTCTGCTGTTGATAAAGCGAGATATCAGGCTTCAAGAATTTGAACTTGTCTTGAAGTACACGTAAACGGACAAGAACAGAAAGGGGTGGCGAAGCATTTAGAAAAGGTGAATAGAAGCTGTAACGGCCACAAGGAGGGTAGCACGTATTCGCCTCTACAAAGAAAGAGCGATAAGATGAATGAAAGTTGTTGAAATTGTGTATTACGGAATGCTTTTTTCGTTTATAGTGAAAGTAGATAAAATCTTCGAGATATAAGGAGAATAAAATATTTATTCTTTGATCAAAGGTCGTGATGAATAATGGATAATTGACAAAAGTTCTAATGCTGCTGTGTCTCGCCTGGTATCAATGACTATTACACCTTGCTGAACCAGTTGTGTCTTGGGATTACTGACAAAAAAATTCTCAAATATTTTTGTTTGTATTTATTCCCTCTGCGACTAACTTCATTTGTTCCTGTCTATATTTGCTTATTTTTTGTTAGTTTGTTTTCAAGCCTAAGCCAATCTTTCCATGTGTTGTATTGACCTTTATTTATCTCTCATTATTGTACATTGCTGGGACGGGAAGGGAGAACGTTTACTTTGATTTTTGTCTGCTTCTTCACACTAGAGAAAGAAGCAAAGAAATCTAAATTAAGAATTCTTTATCACATCCATATCTACTATAAACACAATTGACAATCACAAGGCCATCAAAGGGCACAAACACATGGTCATGTACATATGTCTTGGTAACACAAAAATTACAGGTCAATTACTATGACAATTATGATCACTCAAATATAACTAGCTCCTCAAACGATGCGAATATAGGTGAATTTTATATTAATTTGTTTTTATTTTAATTTTCATGTGTATTAAAACTTACAGCAAAATGATCACACTGCCTGTGCTCGTATAGCATCTTGCATGTGCATGTATATTTAAAATACAGTAGAGTACAATGATATGACCTATACTGACTCAAGCTATATGTGTCATCGCAGATGTAGTAATGTAGTGCAACAAAAATGAGGACTGTTTACATCAGTGTACATCAGAAGAACCAGGAAAAGCAACAATAACAGCAAAAACCAATTCAACAACAAAAAACTGCAACAAAAACCGCAAAACAACAAAAAAACAACCAAAACACCAATACAACAAGTACAAAAAACAACGGCCAAAAGAAGGACGACTGGCAATAAAAAAAAAACAGAAGAGGAACAGCAGCAAAAACAACAAAAGAATAAAAACAACAAAGCATTATCCAAGAAAATCAACTACAATAGAAACAGCAAGAAAATAAATCAAAAGAAAGAAATAGAACAAGAAGACGCTAATAAAGACAAGAATATAGACAGGAACAATGAAGGAATAGATAAAAAACAAGATAAGAAAAAGAAGATGTGGCTGCAGTTCTCCCCCAACTCTGACGGAGTGGCCTGACAAGAACTGAGAAAGGATAGTTATGGGGGAGCACTGCACAGAACCCATTCCACTGAATCCCAGTACGTGCCACAAATAAATAAATAAATAAAAATAAGGAAAAACCATGCGACGGCACTTTTATTGCCTACGGTTGCTGCTCTTGACTTTGGCCTTCGTCTGGCAACACCTGCCGCGGTGTTAGGTTTCCCCTTTGGTCGAAAGCCAAGTAACGGCGGGGTGGACAAAATGGTTTCCATCTTACCCTGCGTTCTCCCCAATTTTTAGCGCTGCAGTTTCCTCTGGTTACTGTCGTATTAACGTGGCTGCCCTTCTCCGCACTCAGAGGGAAACTTACTTACATAACCTCCACCCCATCACGCACTTATTATTATAACGGGGTGGCCCCAGCACCGCGATTGGTTCCCCCGATATCCTACCCGCAGAATACCTGG
This sequence comes from Marisa cornuarietis, assembly GCA_004794655.1. Lineage (NCBI taxonomy): Eukaryota > Metazoa > Mollusca > Gastropoda > Architaenioglossa > Ampullariidae > Marisa > Marisa cornuarietis. The sequence continues at coordinate 3,504,577 of SMMW01000555.1, forward strand.
CCCCCGCTTGACCTGTCGTACCAGGAAGATGCGTCTCCATTACAGACTAACAAGAAAGAGAGAAAGAGAAATCAGGAACGAATGCTGCTGGGCATCCCTCTCAACCAGACATAAACGGGTGTTTCCCCTATTCGATATCCTGAGAGCCACCTGCATTCGTCACAGAGACAGGGAGCAGATAGATAAGAAAACGGTTATAGCATGGAAAGGGAAGTAGAAAACATAGTAATGAATTAATTCCCAATGGTTTCCCTTCAACAATAGTTTATTAATTCCACTACAAGCAATTAAACACAAACGTCCGCACGCTAAGCTTAACCCAGATACCTACTTCTACAATTTAAATATATCTTACTTTAAGATCAGAAGCTGAGATTCTCCCTCCAGTTCACCTCTCAGACCCCCCCCCCACTCTCCTCAGTGTGTGTGGCTGTTGTCACTACATGTCTGCTCCTGTCTCTTCCAAAGTGATAAAAGGGGAACAAGAGAAACCTCCACGCGTTTCTTTTGTTGTATGTACCATTTCTGGATATCCCTTCATACGTATACCTGGTTTTCCTTCGACTGATTGACCAGTCCTAGCGGAACCCCTAGTCATGTGGTCAATGGAAGTCTCGCTTTATATGGCTGCGTCCACTCAATTATCTCTCTTCCCCTGGCAAACAAATCATGTGGTCAGCTATTCTGTCACATCTCCCTGTGATATGTCTACGCGAGAACATCTCGTAATTCAGACTGACCAGAAGGCTGAGGTGAACATGTCAGCTAAAACCAACATAAATTACTAAACATTTAGTATTCAAATTAAACAAAAGTAAAATCCTAGAATTTAGCGGTCATCTAAATCCAACCCAAAATAATGTACATTTAGCGGACTGCAACGCATTAGCGCCTATTGACTTGCTGTACACCTGTCCCAGGTGAGATGATGAATGACTGGGCGGCCGATGTTAGACCTTCATCTCCGGACCTTCCACACCTGTATTCACGTGCTTCCGATTCGTTTCCACACAGGTGAAAAGGGTAGTTCCCGTACCTTACGGTCACTGGGGAGTGAGACCGCACTTAAGTTGGGGGCCAGCATTTTTGTGAGGGCGGTGCACTTCGCCTCCTCGCTACCATATCTTCCCCAATTCTCTGTGGAGTCAGGTACCCATTCCATAGCTGGATCTTCATGGAGGGGCTGGGAAAAGAATGCTGCGTCACGCGGGTATCGAAGCGGCTAGTGTTCAGCCCTTGAGGTTCGAAGGGTATTGCTCTAGTCTAACCACTAGATTATCCGCTTCTATCAATATCTTGCATAAAGCTTTGCACGGTGCATGCTTTTTTTCAAGCTTCGGGATGCTCCTGCATAGTTTTCCTACAAATGTACAGCACGGACATTTTCCAGTATGACTGTGACTACGAAAAGCCGGCATAAAAACTATTTTTGTCAAAAGATAACTCAGATGGCTCAGTATATGGACAGATAAAGAAGCCTACAGTCCAATACCTGTCCAGATAGGTCTGCTGATGGCTCAATGCATGATCATATGATGGCTTAGCACGTATTGCAAAGACTAGACAAGTGCATTTTATGACTGGATTTAGTTTTAATATCAATATTAATACTCAAAATATGAGAGAATATTTCTATTTCGATTGTGAGATGCAAGCGTCTGACAATCGTCTTTCTCACCTGTGTTTAGAAAATAGGCCAAGAATTGATTACCTGTGATGTCACATATGTGGTCTCACTTCTATGGCATTGCTTTATTACCATGTAACCGAAGTTCTCTCCTGAGCTACACCATTTAGTTAGAATTTAGGTCGATCCTTTTTCAGTATAAAATTATCACAAATTACGAGCAAACACACACAACATATTTATGTAACAAAATATGGACAGCGGTGAATCCTATTAACATCTCTGAGTTAGTTGAGTTAGTTGAGTTAGTTTTTAGTTTGATTCGAGTTCTGCTTTAAGATTTTCCATGACTCAGGCACATGGTAACAGGGATCAGGACATGAATCAGGCCAACTGTGTTGAGAGCCATCACAAACCGAAACCCCTACCCTGTTAAAAATTTAAACTTTTTGTCTTGGCATGCGTGTAGTAGTTGTCCTCTCGTCCTCGTGAGTTGAATACGCCTCAATGCTTGTGAGTCACGGTCCGGATGCAATCAATGGCGGTCATTAAAACTCAAACCTTCAATGCCATAGGTCCGAAATTGCACTGACATTTTCATCCCTCGTGTCTCATGGGAAGTGTCAGTTATTTTGTCATTTTATTATCATTTTGTCTGGGCGTTCTCTGCATGATCCTCGCGCTGCCATAATGTCTGTGTGACCAACGGTGAGCTAATGATTGGTTGTGTGCCCCTCACGCAAGGTTGCCGGGTTCCTGGGCTTTATCTGTGCTCTTGTGTTTGGTAGCTTGTGTGTGTGTGTGTGTGTGTGTGTGTGTGTGTGTGTGTGTGTGCGCGCGCGCGCGCAAGCAGGTGCGCGCCTGAATGTGTTTATGTGAGTGCGATAGACAGACAGATAGACATACGTTCTTATTGTCACTTTGTTATCGTTTGGGAGGAGGGGGAGTCTAGTAGAGGTATGTAGTAAGAGATAAAAGTTTATCTCTCCACACGTTACAACAAGTGTGTTATCTGAAGCTTGTGAACGGGGTACTTTTTTGAAGAGGAGATCATGTCTGGCGAAAATGTAGGTCTTTTTCTGTTGAGACCACAATTTTAATCGACCATTATTCATTACAAATTTTGACACAGCACTGGCTGCCTCCTCTCCCGATGTGTACATAATTTGGTCGCTAAAACGCTTGCTGAACACACCCGTTGTGTCAAATATTTGACCGTGTTTGGCAAATGACTGAATGTGATTATGTACTCATTTCTACAGTCGCAGCTATATCAGCGGGTAGGAATTACCTTGAGGTAATCGGTGCCGAGCCCCTTGTCGATTGAGAAGTCATCTCCATCAGTTTTACAATTTCCGCTGATCTAGCGAGGAACATAACTGTGACTGTACTTTGATAAAAAAAAAAAAAAGGACTCGCCGCCATTGCCAGTGACCGGGACCCTTCTTTTCTTCACCCCACAGCGTGAGTAACCCGTTACAACCTCAGACGAGAGTCTGAATCGAAAGTACGGAAAGAGGGGGATATGGGGATAACCCTATGGTCAAGGAGCTGGGCCTGAAACTAGTCGTTATAAAAGAAAAAAAGGAAAGGGGATGGGGACGACGATAAAACTTTAGACTTAAAAGTGAAACTTTGTATTGGATGAGAAGAGATAATTGCGAGAAATGATGGGGAAGAAAGAAACGATAACTTTAAGATCAGAGAAGAGAGATAGGAATAATGGTGCATCCTGTTTGAGTGAAGTCTTTTATTACCCGGAGTCAGGCACGAAAGTCTGAAAGATTGAGAGTTTGAGTTTTTTAGGGGGGTTGGGGTTAGAGGAGTAAACGAAACTATAGCACATTTTCTTTCAAAATGTCGTTGCCATCGTCCACTTAAACACTTTAGCCCGTCGCTCTTGACTAATCACAAAGTTCAAAGGTCTGCTGCTGCAGCTAACTAGTAATTGCATTCCTCAGGTCAGACATCCCCCCAAAAATGCTCAGAAAAAGTTCAATCCCCTGGCTGAAAAAAGAAGAAAACAATATCATTTTGTCTTGTTTTCATGACGACAAGTGTGCAAAATAGAAAACATATTTTAAGCTCCCTTAATTTTAAAAGCTAAGAAAGATCTGAATTACGCGGATTTCATGCATACAGGCACTGCACTCCGCAGATCGATTCGGATGAGAGTAGATTCATCCGCGGTAGAACTACTTTTACTGCTTGATTTCACTCGTGGACATGATGCTACACATGTAGACTTGTATTCTATTGTCTTCTGTTTTATTCTCTCTCTCGCACGCACACAACTACACCTACACACGTGAATCACATTCATTCATGCTTTCGTGTTTTCATTTTTTTCTTTCGCTGTCTCTACTTTTGAATTTAGAACAAATAAAACTCCGATGGGAGGTCCCTATACAAAGAATGACCTCTCATTTGTTTTTGCGCCTTTCAACAAAAGATCGAGGGCACTACTTTCACACTTCACTCTGTTTACATCTCTTGGAAATACGAAAGTTCCAGAGCCACGCACAACTTCGACCTGCCACACCGTGTGTTTACCAGGCCAGTCAAACTGTAGGAGCAGTTGCTGTCTGCACAAACTGTCCACTACCCCTTTCTCCAGCAGTGAGGGCGGGAGAGAAGACAGGACTAAACAAACTACTTTATCTAAATGGGGGAACGAAATAAGCAGTTTCTCGGCTTTCGGAGCCAGTCACTTGAATTACTTGCAGAAACTGTCACAGATCTCCGACAGTTTATTTTTTGTTGTTTATTAACTAACTTGTTTACAGGAGTTGTCCTCCATTTTTCTCTCATCCTGAATTATTTCTTGTTTTTAGTCTCACGGTCGTCTCCACTCTCAGATTATGTGTGTGTGTGTGTGTGTGTGTGTGTGTGTGTGTGTGTGTGTGCGAAAGTGCAGTTATTTCGTCGTTAGAGCATGGGAGGGACTTCATTTGTTCTGACATTGGTCTGTTCGTGCGACCTCTTAGTTCTGACTGGTCTCTGTATGCACGTGACGCCCATGTAACGCTGGTGGTTTGTGCATGTGAAGTCTTCCTACACGGGGTTAAAATTAAGCTGTATTTTGCTGTTTTTACTTTCTACCTATATTTCACGAACTTCTGAAATTAAATCAAATGAAAGAAAAAAAATTAAGAAAATAGCCATTTGTTCTCAATGCCACTGAATATGATTTATCTTGGGAAAATCAATAGCTTAGAAAATATATTAAAACTCTTTTTCCTTTCAGGGGCCAGTTGCACAACATATTTCTAAACCTTAAAACTGTTCTAAAGAAGCAAAATCTCTTCTCTGCCATTTAGACGCATTGCACAAAAACATACAAAAAATTGTACTGACAGGACGGAAAGTCAGACTTAAACAACTTTATCTTACTTAAAGCAGTTTTAGTTTTAAAAATTCTAAAATAGTGGTGTGTACTTTAAACTATCTAAAAAGATTTAAGGCTTAAAAGTGTTTAAAATTAGAAATGTGTTGTGCAACTGGCCCCAGGTGTAGAAGCGACACCAATAATTTTTTATGTTTTAATTTTTTTTTTTACAGACGCAGATACACGCAACGCACGTGCGTTTTTGATCAAACGGAAAGGAGACGGCGCGTTCTACGGCCTCGACTGTGTAGTTGCCGACGTGTTGGCTTCTTCTCCTGTCCCTGGAGTGGTCCACTGTGACCTGGGCTGATACCAACGGCAAACACGTCCTTCCAAACGTCTGTTTGCACAAGCGTGTCACTCAGCCCTTCCTGGCTGTACTACTAGGCGGAGGAGAAAGAAAGAGATAAAAAAAAAACTCCCAATTTTTTTTTTTGGGGGGAAAAGATTTTGTGCTGAACTTCATTCTCGCAATAACATGCAGTGGACTGAAATGCGCACGCACACAAAAGAACTGACGAAGCTCACAGAAATGCGTGTGCAGCAGTGAAGGGCACCAGATGATCGGATCCCTGGTGCGCGTGTGATTTCACCAGAAAGTGGTCTGCAGCGCCCTCCAACCTCATCTCCGTCGACGTCTGGCAGGAAGTGTCGCAGACCGCAAGCGGAAGAACAGAACTCGTGACGTCACGACGTGCGTACCACGTCACGACACGCGCCGGACGGAGTTGGTTTACTCCTGTGTCCGACTGCTGGACAGACTATCATCGAAGCTGACCCTTGATCGTCGTCTTCACTTTCGGAGTAAGTTTCAGCTGGGACCCACCCGAGTATAGTCTACACCCTCGTGCCATTCCTCGGTTGTGCAGCAAGATCGAGGACTGTCGAGACATTTATTTAAATGTCGCGAGACATTGACATCGTGCTCTTGAGGCTGACAAGTGGCTGCTTGGCGTGAATAGGTTTAACTGGGAAAGGGAAAAAAATATTCTTAGACGTCTAAATGTGGTTGTACTGTTAGGATCCTGGTCTCACAAACCTGCCGACAAGTGGTGGGGGAAATACAAAAAAAAAAAAAACCCTATGAAATTTTCACTGAACTTCTACAAAAATGTTAACATTTATCTTGCGCTTAAATGTTGCAAGCTTGTGAAAACGTGGCAAGTGAAGTCGGACACTTCTTTGTATACTTGTCGGATTTGGGGGGTTGCAGGAATAATAGATTGGCCAAATCCAATGACAGTCTACTGTCGGATTATCAACTGATTTAATTATCACGGGGTTTTTTTTATAATACATTTAGAGCAAATTTACGTCCCTGTGATGAAATAAAAAAAAACACCCGTAACAAACGAGCATACTGGCAATAGAAACTGGCGTTTTTCTCATTCTTGTGACTGGATATTAGCGGTTACTGACGCGTTTAATTGGCTGGCAATACCCATGTAGCGAACCCGAACCATTGTCTGCCATCTACTCCACAGAAGCACGGCGCGGGGGCTGCTGGATGAATGGTGACGGATATGAACCTCATTTCCGCCCGTTACAGCAAGTATGCTTTCAAGTCGAGGTACTGTCACTTGGGTCTGCTACTCCAGCCGTGACTGCAGCGGGTCCGACTTTCCCTCTCTGTCACGGATGGCGGCAGCGAACAGCTTGCGAAGGTAGAAAAAAAAAAAAAAAGGAGAGACATATTTATGGCCGCTACCGGGCGCTGAGTCGACGATCCCATCCGTCCCCCCCCCCCTAAGGGACACCACCACGCAAACGAGGCTCGCCTGTGGCTGAGTCGTGAATCGTCAACCACCACCAGTAACCTCCCTGGCCGACCACGAGGATCTCTCGGACCCACAGTTCGACGGCTCACTGGCTATTTTAGCGATACGAACAGCTTGTAAGAGAGAGAGAGAAGCGTAGGCGGGCCCGTATGCGGCACGCGATAGGCGCAGCATAAGATTCCGACACCGAGCGATTGCGTGTGTGTGTGTGTGTGTGCCTGCGTGTATGTGTGTGTGGGGGTTGTGTGTGCGTGCGTCTGTGCGAGCAGGAGGGCCGAACCGGTGTTTCACGCGAAGCGGCTACGAAACGACTCTTCACCAAGCGGCAGGAGTGGGAGGGTGGGTGCAGATTGGGAGGGTGAGGGGTGGCCACCGCGCGACTTTTCCTTCCTTCGCCAGCGGAGAGTTCTCCATTCACGCGAAGGCGAAGGATTGAGAGAGAGAGAACTTGCTGCTGTTAACAGGCGTTTGCCATGCGTGTTGGTGGTGGTGTTGGTGGCAACGGACGGACGTACGGCTGAAGCATCGCTCTGGGTCTGAAGGAACTGAACGAAGAAGAGAGAGAGTGAGCGACGGACTCCTGCCATCGCTTCTGTCGTCAGTGGCATCGTCCGTGGTCGCCAACTTTTTTCAGAAAGTCGTCAAGACATGTCAGTGTGCTGCATGGATTTATCGTTTTTCGCCTTCACCACGGAACCGCGAAATTGAAAACACGACGCTGCTGGGAGTGGGAAGGAAAAGTTTGAAGCAAGTGGTTGTCGGCGTGTTGTCGTGCCTGTCGTCTACAGCACATCGTCGGAAGAAAGCAAGGTGACGAGGAACGGGGCGGGGTGCGCGACGAAGCCAGCGATGGATACCAAGGTGTGTGGATGTAGGCGGCGTCGTTGTTGTGGGAACGACATGGTTCCTAGGATTACCTGGGTATGTGTGGTAGCTGTGCTGGTGATGGTGGTGGTGCCTTCTGTTCCCGGAGCTTCCATTCCTCCCAACAGCTGCGACTCGGTCACCAAGCTGTATGCTACAGGTAGGTGAGATTTCAGTTCTCAGCATGGTGTACCCCCCCCCACTTCCACCCATCATTTCTCCTCTTTCATCAATCGTTCTCTCTTTCTTTTCCCTTCTTTCCTTTTTCCCCAACTCTAATACTCTCCCCAACCCCACGTCTCTCCGCTCTGTTTGATGTATAGTTTCTAGTGTCTCTGAAAGCACACAGTGTGGTTCACTTGTAATAAACTGTAGACCTCACAATAAACCAAGTTGAACGCATCCTTCACATCTATCCACACGCATGCGCGTGCACAGCCCCTCCCCCACGCTAGAGACAGAGAATGTATTCCTGAACATCTTGTAACAAATGGTATGGTACGAGCGGTGCTCCCTGTGTCAGTAACGGGACCAGTGTAGCACGTAATCGACAGAAGGTGAGGGCGGCAGTAGCTGACATCACACAAACGTGGCAGCTTTGTACCGCGCTGACAGGTATCCTCCCATTTCCCCCCTCCTTCCTCCCCACACTTTCAGATTCAGGTCTGGTCAGCCGCATGTGCACCCCATTCAGAGCACCTGGATCAGCATGTGACAAGGGCTTTCAGTTGGAGCCTGTTAAATTCAGGCCGTTGTCCTTTGTATGGGCAAGTCCCGGTTTTATGTGTTAAAAAAAACCTCCTTAAAATGCAAAGAGGGGGCTGCCGTTCAAGACCAAGCAGAGCTATAGCTAAAGAGTTCAATTACATTTCTACAAATTTAGCGACAATATTAGAATTGTTAAACAAGCTTGAAGCAGAAGGGTCAAGAATACATGGTTGCTTTGATGCTGGCTTGATCATCGGTTAATTTTTTATTTTATTATTTTTTTTACGAAGTATCTCTCGGAGTTAAAAAATTTTTTGAAGACGCAGAGTTGCGCAGAAGAGTTAGCTGAAAGGGATTTTCAGTCTTAGCACAGGATGGCGCGCGGAACCTGCACGTGTGGAGTTGTTGCTAGCAGTGAAGCACTCGGCGTCCTTCAACCTGGGAAAACTGTGGGTCTTCGCAGCAAATTGTTGTTTAACTGCCTCTTGTCCCCCGCCACCCCCAACCCATCACGCCCTTCGTTCCTCTGTTCGCTGTTTACTGGGTAATGAGAGCTGTTTCCCATCGATTAACCCTTTCGTCGCTTAACAGTATCTCTCCTGCTAAGTCTGTTTCGCACTGCGATGTTGTAGACAGCCGTTGAAGATTTCAAGATTTTGTTTTAGTAATCGGCGTACAAAATTATTTAATTCTTGTCGAGCATGGGCCGAGTCTCAAATGCGTTCTTCAGTATTCTGAAGTTTTAAGTTTTTCACTTTTCCTTGTTACAAAGTTTAACATTTTAAGAACGTTGCTATCAGCTTTTACCCCCCACCCCACCTTCATTGAGTGTGGGTATATTTTTTTCAGAATCTAGGCATGCTTTAGACTTGTTCTTTCTGTGTCTTTCTCCTAATCTTAGTCAGATTTCTCTCTCTCTCTCTCTCACTTGCTTCCTTTTCAGTGCGCAACAAATCGTTTCCTCCTTCACACCTGTGCACCTTAGGGAGGATGAAGTACAGGTCACGTCTTGTAGTAGTGTCTGAGTGTGTGTCACGGTTCATTTTCTGCGCAAGCAGTTTGTACACGTAGCTCTTTTGGGCTTTGGGTATCCTGGAGTGCAGCAGACTCGTATAAGTTCGTGTGTGTGTTTTTTTTTTAGGTCCACATTCTGTACTCATATCTAAAGTCACCTAGTTTGCCCTGCTGTCTACAGTCTTGTTTCTTTCCTTTGTACCCGTGTAGGCAATGTGCGTGCGTTGTACCCGTGTTCGTGGACTGTCGCTGTGGTGTGTCATGGTGTCTCTGCACCATGGGGCGGTTCACTCCTACTTGTCATCCTGCGATGACGGTCACTACGGTCCGAGGTGACATCTCATCTTGGGCCACAAGCACTTCTCTAAGGATGTGGCACCCGGTTACAGGTCACAACGTCGGGGGTCTTCTCAGGGTGCTCTGGTTTCCTTCTCCTCCATTGTGCGAAATCGCCGGTGGGTGGACGCCCGTTTTTGTTAAATAAATCACCCAACCGTATACCCTTGCCCGCTGTGTCCTCTTGTCCGATAGGGTTTGTCTCCGACTGGCATTGTCGCCCCGACGCTCATCATAAAGAGTTTATAGCAAGTCTGTCTCATCCTCTCACCATCGGCTCTTTTAAGCCTTCGTGAAAAAAGAATAATTGTGAAGTACTCATATGAAAGCGGGTGTCACCACAACGCGATCTCGTAACCCGCAGTTAACACTGACCCGTCAACGGCCGCAAACCCTCGGCCGTTAGCTGGGCAAAGCAAACGCCGCACAGGTAGGACTCTACCTGTAACAGGTAGGGTTTTCCAGTGCCGAGACGACAGAGGAGGCGAACGTAAAGTTGCCGCTGTGTCGACTATTTTCCTGCGCTCACGTGTAAGTCGGGCTTATGAGGCTTAAAAAAAAAAGAGGAAAGCTCGTGCTGTGGTTAGAAACAGTTAACTTCCTTCTTACGTGAGCCACTTAAAAGATGGGCGTCTCTTGGGATCACGTGAACGAATTCACGTTTTGTAAGTGAGTGTGCACGCGAGCAGTCATGATGTCTGTATACATGCGTGCGCGTGTCTGTATTTCCATTTTTTTTGGTATGCACAGGTTGTTTATGCGTGTGAGTGTGTGTGTGTGTGTGTGCTCGCGCGCGCGCACGCATCTGTGTGTTTATGAAACTTGAAGCTTCTCTCGCAATTTGCAGTTTTAAAACCGTGAACGGTTTTCCACGGTCAACAGCTTTTCGTACAAATTACACAAAGCTTCACGCTTGCCTCCTTTTTCATGTTTCTGTCCTGAAGAAAAACATTACACCTAATTTTCTCTGCTCAGATGTTAGACATAAAAGTAAAAATGTCTGGTTTTAAGAATAGTTCGCAAAATTCGGATCCGGCACTATTTTGAGGACTACTTTTTGCTGGATGACATTTCTCGGGCATTGTGCCAATATTTCCGCCATTCGTGTCATGAAGCAAGAGGGTTTTGTATTTGAGAGCGAGAGAGGGTAGAGAAGGTTTCTATTTCATCGACAGACCATAACAATTATTTAATGAACATTATCTTTGTGTTAAATTGCTCCTATAGAAGATTCCAGAAAGATGATAGGGATAGCCTTATTATCGATATACATAGTCGACATTTCAACATGCTGAGGTGTTCTGGTAATATGCCATTCTCCGCCGTTTGCCACGTGTATGTATGTATGTGTGAGAGAGAGAGAGAGACCTTTGAGGGTTGCCGCAAATGTACACTGGAGTAGGCACCACAATCACAACAGTAGCACATCTCGTCGAAGTAGTGGTGGTGGTGATGGTGATAGCAATAGTACTGGTCTTACAATTGTAGTACACAAACACGCTATAATCTGTGCCTACAGAGGTTGTTGTATAACTGCAGCGATGATGATGATGATGATGATGATGATGATGATGATGATGATGACGATATAGGCAGTGACTGCTAGTTTGTGCAGCCTTCCCAGTCGAGAGCAAAGAGCGGGCACACAGAAGCTGTTCGGAGTACACATGAGGGGCAGTGCAGCCTGCGACAACTTCAGCCCTCAGTGACCCCTCCCCCCCTCCACATCATCCTCTACTCCCTCTTCCGCCCCCCTCACACACACACACACACACCCTCCCTTTCGCGTTGACAGAAGCCGTGCTGCTTTGGGGAAGTAGGGGTCAGATTGGTTCGGAGACATCATGTCGTGTCGTCGTTGACTCCAAACCCTTGTCATGCAAGTGACAAAATTATGGAGGATTATGTAACTGGTAACTGCGCTTCTCACCCTCTCTACGTACGTGTGTGCGTGTGTGCGCCACTATTTTGGAAACTAAGTGATGTCGGTTTGTCATATTCCCTAAGTCGATACCCTGTCCCAGTCCCAACTCATTTGCTAACTCTGACCCCATGTGTCAGACCACATTTGTTAACTTGTGTGGATTTGTCTCACTTCCATCATCCGCATCGAGGGAAGCCTTAGTTGTGCCTTAGAGTATCTAGATTATTACACAAATGCGGAATGATTTCCAAAATGTCAAAATAAAGAGAAAATTGTGGGGTATGGATCCACTTTTCTTTATATCTATTTTACACTACCCTCTCACACACACACCGAACACAGAGTCCTAGAAGCCCCGTGTCCATTTTGTCCCACCTTTCAAACGAGGAGACAAGGTTGGTCTGGGAGCCAAACCAGAGAGGGCCGATGGAGCCGCGAGGGTGGAGCCAGGTCGCCCGGCGTGACAGGCGTGACAGGCGAGTGGTCACGTCGCTTGGGTCTGATGGTGGCGGCATGAGGCGGCGGTTTGTTTGGACAAGGAGACCACTCCCGCAACTACTTCGTGTAAAAGTTTTGCGTCAGTTTGATGGGCAGATAGCCTTTGCTGCGTTCGCGAGCTTACACTTTACCTGTCCCCCGCTCTTTCTCTCAACATCTTTGCATTCATGTGAGTTTGCATGCCCCTCTAAGTTTTCTCTTTACGTTTTGGTGACACATGAGGGCATAGTGCCCTCTTTGTTAATCTTATAAGCTTGTGTGAGATTTTTGCACTTCACTAGTCGCAGTTTCAGTCTACTTCATACTGTAAGGGTGCAAAGCTTTCATGGAGCATGCATGGTTATTGTTACGGTCAGTCTTAAGGTTGCTGAATGTGTTCAAGTTGAATTCCTTTAGAGCTACGAGTGGCACCAAAACTGTTATGCGGCGAAAAGATATTAGTGTTTAGGGTTGGTCGCTCTTCTCTCATAGCAGAGGGTCGTTACTACAGCGAACAATTCTTGCCCCTTGCAGTGTTTCTCATTACTTAGAAACGCCTGTAAATCACATAAAAAGAAGGGAAAAAATCCAAATCACACTAAGAAAATTTGCCAACTGGGTCTGAAAAGGTAAACGATTTTTTGGGCGTCGGGTGGTCTGGAAATATAAGAACTAAGGCCGAAGGTTTCACTGCGTGAGACATTGTGTAATACAGTGGACATATGAAACCCGTATATGGTTATCACTAGTTACTAATCAATGGCAGTTATACATGCATAAAAACATTATGCTTATAATTAAAAGTTTCTTTGACACCAAGGATAAAGATCACTACAATATTATCACAGGTAAACGATGTGGGTTTTTTTTTCTGTGGCCGGTCGATAAACCCTTCGCCACCCCAAATAATTGTATCTGCCCAGGGAGTCTGAAACATTTTGCACTTTATGGATGTTACTACCACAGCACTTCCACAAACTGCATGCGGGTGGACGGACAGTCGAAACAAGGACAGTCTGACGCATGCGTAGAGGTGGTGTGCGTCGTGAGTCACCCTCTTACGACGGCGCATGCACGTGTTTCAAGGCCATGGACGCGCGTGAACAGCAGCAGAAACCTTGTGTGCGCAATATCGCGCGTGTGCAGTGTCGTGCAGCACGTGCTGCCTGCTTCTCCGAGCGAACACACTTCGTGAGCAAGGCGCAAACCCACCGAGCGCGCGCCTGCCCGCTTCAGGGGGAGATGATTAATTGGCCGCCGAGTCATCGCGGGACGTAAAAGGGAGATAATCGAGCTCGTGCGAACTGACTCGAGCGTCGGGTGGTGAGAGGGTTGGACTGGAAAGCGGGTGGCCAGGCTGGGTACGAGGGAAGGGGGCTTAATTAATGACATTTTACGTCACGCACATCTGAAACTGGTCTTAATAACTCATTCATGACGTGATGTTGTTCTTGACTGCTGCTGCTGGTTGCCATCCAAGTGGCCACCCGTCTTAACTGAGTTGACCTGTGTACGTAGACATTGCAAACTTTCCAAAGTCGAAATGATAGCCGCACCACCACCAAGCCGTTGCTGTCATCATCATTTTCTTCCCCTCAGTCTTCTCTCCTGCTCGTCGCCGTCTTGGTCATCTAATGGCTGCTTTAGTCCTCGAAATGGGGAAAATCTGTTAGTGCATGGAGGAGATTCTGCTTGCCTACGTGCTCCCTGTGTGTGGTCTTACACAATATCCTCCGTACTGTTCTCAAGTTTCAAGATTCTTTACATTCGCTTATATTGCTTCCTATCCTTACTCGCATGTATTCCGTTTCTTATCCTTAATTGCGTATTACCTGGTTCTATGCCTTGTATTCCATGTGTCATGGCCTTACTCGCTTGTATTCCCTGTTTCCTAACCTTGTATTCTGTTTTCTAATCTCGCATTCGTTAAGTCCGTTGTATTCCTTGTTCCATCGCCTAGCTTGCCTGTATTGTGGTTCCTAACCGTCCCTATTCGTTTTTATTCCATGTTTCCTAGCCTGACTTGTACTCTTTCCTATTCTAATTTATATTCCCAGTGTTTCAAAATCTTGCTTTCTTGTATTCCATTCTCTCGTTTCCCATGCATCGCGACCGAAAAGATGCCCTGAAAGCTGTTAGCGCTTGTATGAGGCAGCGACATGCCAAAGGCATTAATATACAGATGTAATCTACAGGAACATGGGAATGAAACTACGTTTGTGGGAGAATGGGGGAAACCCATGAAAACGCCTGCAGTTGCTAAATTATGTGCATAAACTTTATCCCAAAAGTTAATTTACTCTTGATTCTTATCTTTCTTATGTTTGTGCATGCGCACGAAGACCAAACGAGCTTTAAAGAGTAGCTCAGTTGTGTAGACCTTGCGCTAAAATAATCAGAATATTAATTGGGATCAGAGGTATTCAAATAGTCATGTACTTATCCGCACTAGCAGCATGCACAGACGCGTGCTCGCACACACAGGTGCACAGACGCCCGCGTGCTCCTAACGGATAGTCGCAGATAGGCGCACATCCGTTCACATTTGCTTGAATGATGCATGAGGCACTAAACGACCTGCTCGCTCCTAGCCTTTGCTTGCAGTGACATCCGGACGGTTGATAAGTTGCTCTTTGATCTTTGTTGCCGTTCAGAGCTTTTGGAGGGCGATCGACGTGGCTGTCGCTCTCCGCATCTGCTACAGTCAATCATCCGAGGCCGCTAGTAACGAGAAAATAGAGGATGGACCGAGGAACTGTCTGATCTGTTGTCGTTGTCTCCCCCGGACCAGATAGAACACAATTGAATGCATAGACCACTCTTGTCTGGAATCGGTTTTTACAGCCCGCAAGGGTTTGTGTGTCGGAAGTATATTACATAGCCAAAGTATACAACACTGCTGTACCTGTCACACGTTTGTTAAACGACTGAAGTGCGCGACATCATTGGTACCGTCTCCCTCGCCAAAATTTTATTGAGCGGTTGACAGACCTTCTTAACTGGCCACTTTGTCGAATGTGTCATACTGTTCGGCAGTCTTTTATATGTTCAGTAATATGTGTCTCATTAAGAAGACCATTGATTCACACACCATAGGCATCGAGAATTACATGCGCTTTAAGGGCCATAACTGAGAATTGAGGTTGTAATGGGCCGGAAAGAAGCAGGAGGTGTCAGCAGATAACCTGGAGGTCCTCAGCTCGTCTTGTGTTCGTGGCGGAGCTACGGCTGCAGGAGACCTAATATAGGCAGCTGTAGGCCGCAGCTGTTGCTTCAATATTTTGGGCAGCTGTGGACCGTAGCCAACCCTCGCCTTTAACGTGGGGACTAAAGGCGATTGTGTGCCCAGGATGTGTGAATTCAACATTGCCGGAAGTGGGTCAGAGTTCTCCCCCCTAAAAAAAGGAGGCATATCAGCAACTTGCATGCGGGAACCTGAGAACTCGTGGCAGCGTACGAGGTTGACCAGGTGCGTGAGAAGGAGCAGGTCCTTGGTAAAGAAACAAGCAGAAGATGAAATCTTGATATCAAAGAAATGAGGAGCCCTAATGACGGCGATGGTGGTGGTGGTGATGGTGATGATGCACACACAGTCGCATGGACATTCACACACACACACACAGAGTCGCACAGACATAAACGCACACATTACCCACACACAGACGCACACACACACACACACACGTCGGAAGTGTTTTGGGCCAGAATGCGGCTTGAGTTATGCAGCGACATCAACGTCGGCCTTCTCGGCGATGACCTGGCGATGGGGTTGGGGGTTGGGGGTGGGAATGGGGAGTGGAGTCCGTTTGGTAGGGAAAGAGGGGGTGGAGACGGCTCTGCCGATCGACGAGGCAAAACATAATGTGCAGCTTGTTCCGATGACATCGTGTGGGCGGGCCGCGCTGCTACATGTCGACAAAGGGCGTGGGTGGGTGGATGGATAGGGTAGAACGATAAATAGCATGGCAAGAAGAGGGTGGCTGGGGATTTGTGGCCGTCCGACGCCTGACAGTAAACGCTACCTGTGCAGAATCTCAGATTTCCGCACGTGAGTGCATGCTGTCTACAAAAATAGAGGCTTTAAGCTGGACTGTGTGGCGTGGAAGAGCGTGTTGTTAGGCTCAAATTAAAGAAATGGAACACACACACACACACACACACACACACACACACACACGCGCGCGCGCGCGCGCTCGTGCTCTTTCATTAGAAAAAAACTCTTATATATATTATATATATATTAAAAATTCATATTTCAAACACTTGTTACATCAAAGGGGCTTACATACCAAGCTAGTATCTGCTTTTCTTTCTGGAAAAGGGGAACAGATTTTCCAAGGGTATTCCCCCTCCCCCTAAAAAAAAACCGCACACACACCCACACCTGTCTGCTTTGTCGTTACGTCATCAGTTGCTGTGGTTATTGACCCACTCGAGTGTTGACAGATCGTGACGGGTGGTGAATACCCCATTTGGAAACCGACGCTTGCAGTACAGTTTTTGGCCTTATTAGCACTACATAAGTGTGCCGTGTGGTTACTTCTGCATCATGTCTGTGGCCACATGTTTCTGGGTACAAAAACTAGCGTCTGTTGATCACGGAGTTCAGTTTGTGGTGAAGTGGTTAAAGTGCTCGTTTGTATCACAGTAACTGTAATGTTTCGGGATGCATAAAATTCCGTAGCTTGTTTCTGCGCCTGTTTACAAGACCGGCGTGTGTGTATAATTTTATGTATGTATGTATGTATATATATTATTTTATTGTAGTGTTTTGCAGTTCCTCCTCTTTCGCTTTCCTCCGCAACCATCCAGCCAGCCGACCAGCCAAATAACTAACGAACAGACCAAAAGCAGTCTGGGTGTTTTGTTTTGAAAAACTACCGAGCCTTCTTTTACTAGCAGTATCCATAATACTTTGAGGCTTCGTCATGTTCTGTAAGAAACTTTCTCATGCGGTTAGTATTATTAATTGGCTGATATTCTGTGACACAAAGCGTTCAGAATATTATATATATATATATACACACACATCGTTACAAACGGTTAATTCATCAACGTCTCAGAGCTGACTGTCGGGTTAAGCAATTTTTCCCATTTGCTAACTAAAGTTTAATTTTGCGGTAAGGATATTCAGACTAGGAATTTTTGAAAGGTTCTCTGCGGTCGAGGAAAGACAAAGCAAGAATGCCTGACCATTTTCAGGTAACGTGCTGCCGTTGTCAGTGTGTCAGAAGTCTGGTTACCATGACAAGTTCCGCAGGAACGGTTGGAACTGGTGAACTAAGCCTGGCATGTTAGTTTGCTTACAGTCACTTTGTTCACATGTTTACAGTTTGCCACGATGTTCAGGCTGATGTGGCTGGGGTATCGCTGATCGCAGGACCCGTCCTACAAAAGAAGGCTCTCTATGCCAGGATGTTATCTCCCTTGTTTTACACACTTTCGGTTGCCAGTTAGCAGACGTGCGAGAGAAGATCGGAGTCGCCATCTTTGACATATATTGCTTTTCCCTTTGTGCTTCCACGCAAATCTCTGAGTGGTCAGGATGGGGTGCTGTCCAGGGGAGCTCATTCTGACAGTCTGAGGTGACGTTACTTTGCTTTCAGGTTTCTTAATTCTCTGGAGATTTTGTATTTTTATTATTTGCACTCACTAGGCAGTGCCAGCGTCGGTACCAGTTTCAAAAGCAACGGAAACGGAAGCACATGTCATATACAGTAGCCTGAGCCTTCACTGTCATGGAGCACTTGGTAGACCCTTGCTACACATGCTGATTCTGTTTTAAAGGAGCCAGATGCATCCTTGGGTCACGACCACCCCCACCCAAAACACACAAACCAATCATGGTAATTTTAAAATATAAACTCATTGTTTGAAGATAACATGCGATATTTGATTTGAACAATCTGCGAATGTTTTAACTCAAAACATTATGTTCCATCATATACACATGCGTTTTGCTGCTCATAAATTTTTTCCTTTTAATTTCATGAGGTGCAATTTTTTCGTTTGTGTTTGTTTTTGTAATGACTGGATATACCTCAGTGTGCAAGATACTATTTCCCCAAATCTGGGTGAAAAAAAATGCCCATTCGAAAAAATGACTTCAAACATCGTCATTCCCTGAATGAGGTGAACAACACAAAAGTGTAGACTGTACATAGATTGTCTTACTTTGTCAAGGCCTACGCCAATGGGGGAAGTTGTAACTAGAGGCGTTCAAACCTGTCGTCACGAGTTTGGCCCCTTTCTGTGCTTGGTAATGTCCGTAGGCATGTAGCTCCAGGTGTTCACCCAGACTTAGAAAAATAACATTTTTGAAGCAGTTATTAGAAGAGATTGCACCTAACTAGACCTTTAAATAAAGCAGAAGCAACTGGCCTGCGGTAAGCAATTTGCAGATATTAAAATATCGTTTTGTGTTTTGTGGTTGATGCTCTTGCCTCCAGAACAGGGCAGTACACACAATAACAGGAAAGTTGACAGCATTACACGGAGATTGTTGACAGAACGATGTATGAAGGTGGTGATAAAGAAGGGAAAGGGTCGAACAGAACCGAGAGAAAGAGAGAGGGAAAGAAAGTGGACAAGAAGTAAGTTCTAAGCACCAGAGAAACGGAGGAAGTTTTAATTTTCTTGCTGTTGTCATCGTCTGTGATAGATCTGTCGGGTATGCCCTTATTTTGAGTTCAGGGTGTTGTCATGACGACGGAGGAGAGAGACGAAGGTGGTGATGGTAAGTGAAAGGGAAGTGGGGGGGGGGATAGAGAATGGGGCTCGCTGTCATCGGTCACCCGGGTTGAGGACTAGAGGGCAGAACCTTGGCAAGAGGGATGAACGACGCCTGCGGTGACGGCAATACATCATTCCGCTAGGTGGCGCCGCTGACCCCATGGTGACCTAGTTTATGGCGCTGCCCGGGCGAAGGTCAACTGAGGCTGTCTGACCTGCCTTCAGGGAGAACAACTGCAGGGGCTGGCGTCGAGTGGAAATGTCATAAAATTATGGGAACATAATGGAGAAGGTCATTACAAAAGGCGTGGATGCCGCCACTTGTTGCTCGTGCAGCCTTCAAGTGAGGGCTTCTGAGCGGGATTCATCATCAAGGAGCACGAATGTCTGGAAGAATTGGAGCATTATGGGGCTGACGGCCCGAATCCAGATGCACAACGCGGCGCGGTCATTTCAAATGTTGATAAACTCTGTGGGGATGAAGCTGTCTCCTGGTCATTAGCCCTCCGTCTAGTGCCTAGCAATGTGCGTGAACCTGTGGAGGTTATGTCTCTCTGTACGCCCTTAAATTAGACAATTATGGACGAGCGTTTCACCAAGTTTGGAAAAGTTTTGGTCTTCAGAAAAACTTATGTAAGCGATGTTGTAGCATTATGATATTATTAACAACACGATTATATTTTTTTAAAAATCCTTGTAAGTACCGGGAGTTTGAGATGTGTAGATTAAGTATGTAACGTTCACACCTGTGTGTTATCGGTCATCACTGTTTGATGTGACTGTTGTCTTGATGTGTAGTTCATCAGCGTGAGATGTTATGCATGGTGAGCTTGGTGCATATATGACTTATTATTATTATTATTTCTATCGCTTTCAAAGATGGGGAGAATGGCAGTCGTTCAAAAGTTTGCCAATTTCGAAGGACTCCACTCCAGTAAGCGGTAAAGTTCAGTGCGAAAGGCGAGGCTGACTTTATCAAGCGGATCAAAGGATTCCGCAAGAACTTTGGCACGAGGACGAGATTGCCTGCAGAACTCGGCATCGCGGCGTCCCGCCCTCTGGGACAAGGGGGAAGGACCAGGAGAGAGACAGGGTGAGGAGGCCGGCACATTGCTTCCTTCCGGCTGGCATCAAAGCCTTTCAACCGTTTTGATCAAACAAGCAATGGAGGGTCCCAGCGTGCCAATTTATAGGTTGGTCACTGAGGGTGCTAGACCCACGCCACGCTGGTGTTTATTGAAAACTACTCACGGCTTCAGAAAGGAGCGATGCGAGGCGTCGCCTACACGAGAAATCAGCAACATTTCACTTGTTTGGTTTCGACCTGGGCTGCAAGTTAATTTTAAGATGCTGTGCCGGGAGTTTAGTTTCGAGAAGCCTGCTGGACCAAACCTTTGGGAGTGATCAACTAAACTCTGTGACATGTCGCTAGGAGACAAAGTGAGACGAAATACAACTAGGAGACTTGCAGTATCAGTAGGAGACGTATAACATCGGTCCAGCATCTCCCGTAACACGATGCCGTCTGCATACAATTCTGGCGGCACGACCTGTTGGACATGTCAGACATTTCGGAGAAGACAAGAACAGATCGTTTTGAGTCCGTAATTGAACCAAAACATGACTGGAACATGACGTGAACGCCGAGCACGCTATGTATGAACACGTTTCAAGCGCCTTGCGGGCTCCTGAGTTTTAGAATGTCAAAGGTTGATCTCGAGAGCTGGTAGTTTGTGGTGGTGCAGGTGGAGTCACCGACACTTCTTCCTTTGTGTCATCCACCCCTCAGCCCTCCTCTTGAGACCTGAGGTTCCTGGTTGTGCTGGGTAGAGTGTGACGCCAGCAGTGAGACCTAGACAATAATGAGGCGTGGTCTGTGCGTCAGTGATGACCACACGAGGGTCTGTGTTGTTGACTGAAGTGAGAATATATCGGAGTCCTTCTTAACCGGGGAAATGTCGAAGGTTTGACGAAGATCGAAGGAAACCTAAGGTTTGGGGGTGAATATTTGGGGCATTAAAGCCTTGGACAACATGTTGAGCTAATACCAAACCTGGTTGTCAATAATAATAATGAGGATGCGTTTAGCGCTTTTCCAAAGATTTGCTCTGAGCACTTTGCATAAAAAATATGTAATCAGAATCATAAACCATTTTCGTATATAACAGGCGCACTCACTTCTACAGCACACACCCACTCATACACAAAGTACAGACACACGTTATGCACGCTCATGTCGGGCCAGGGTCACAGTGAGGTCGTAGTTCTGAAAAAAATGCATGTTAAGTTTAGACTTAAAGGTGGTAAAAGAATCAGAGAGGCGAAGACTGATGGGTAATCCGTTCCAAATTACATAGGCTTAAGTATAACTGGGACTGTGGTACTTGGAGGCACTTGAGGGTTTTGAAACTTCGACACTTTGCCCGATTAAGAAGAACTGCCATTCTTTCTCACTGCAAGTTAAACGTGTGTGTGTGTGTGTGTGTGTGTGTGTGTGTGCGTGCGCGCGCGTGTGCGCGTCGTTTTCTCTGATTTCATTGAGCCTAATGAATTACGCAAATGTTAAGCACTTTATTCTGTTGATTGATGGCGGGTACCTGGGTATGTAGGTTACCCAATCAACGTCCTCCCGTGATTGTGCGTCGCCTTAATGAAGCATAACGTTGTTGCTCCGACGGACTTAATTGACTTAATTGGCTAGCGGACGAGTTTCTAGCGGGCTGGGGGAGCTTGCAGTTTCCTGTGGCGCCGTCTTGCGACCCATTGTTTGTTTGGCCTCCTCTTTAACCAGCAGAGAAAACACACACCTTCTCTCTCTCTCTCTCTTTCTATGGGGGGGAGGAGGCGTTACCACACACAGCTACAACCTTTGCCCTAGTCCATTCGAGGCCACACAGATCCTGTCGGAGCATCTGACCCCTTTGCTTTTAAAAAAATGTAGACTTGCTTTCTTGCTTAAGTGCCCGGATGTCTGTAATCACTTTTAATTGCCACGACAACTTCGGCATCACCCTCGCTGCAGGACGTTGAACGAACTGTATCTGCACGGTTCATTTTTCCTAGCGCTCATACCAGGCGGGCTAGCGAGTACTGAGGCACTGACTCCAGGTATTACTTGCACGAGAAGTACTGAAGTACCAGAGTCCAGCTACAAAGAATTACTCTGGGATTACTTGCACGAGAAGTACTGAAGTACCAGAGTCCAGCTACAAAGAATTACTCAGGTATTAATTACATAGTAAGTGCTGAAGTGCTTGAGTCCAGCTACGAAGCATAAGGTAAGAATTTATAAGAAAGAAGTATTACTTGTACAGCAAGTACTGAAGTGCCAGAGTCCTGTTAGGACGTGTCTGCTTGGCAGTATACGTATGGCTGTATTGATGAAACCGGCGCCGATGGAGAAAAGATTGATCGAAAGCAGCAACTAAGTTTGTGTTCCTGACATCAACAGATCAACATGGGAAGCAAGTGCGTGCAACAAACATTAACAGATGTGCCTGTCTGTAAAGGCACCTGCTGCGGACTTCATAGCTGCAGCAACCTTGGGACAAAGTAAGATATTTATTGATGAGGTTATATCTTTCAAAAAAAAAAATAAATGAAAGGAGAAAGGAAAAGGAGAATTTTTTGTTACAATTAAGAAATTGGTAGCGGTATTCTGTTATTTTTAAGAGCTCATGACAACGCCAGAACTTGAGGCTGCACACAGCGAGGCGAATAAATGGATGAATACCTTACAGGGTTACTAGAGAACTTGAAAGGGACCGACCTCTTGCCCCCCACTTTAGTGAGGCATCGATGAAACGCTAACTTGTGCAGCTTGGTTCAAGTACTTGTCGAGTGCTTGAGTACGCGCAACGTTTGGCAGCGTGTGGCAGGAAGCCCACCAAAAAGGGGGGTAATTAGCGATTTTTCCTCCGGACAGACCTCTTGGGAGTCACTTCCCCCTGCATGCCTGACACTCTCCCCACAGAATAGGCCTTGCACGTTTGGCGGGGATTTACTTTTTTGAACAAAGGCTCTCGTAGATTTGCGTTGTTTTGCGTGGGAGGTTCGGTACAGCCGTTGAGGTAGCGCGCTCGATCCGAGAGGAAAAGGTCGGATGAAACACTTTTTTTTTAATCAGAGACTGGAAGATTCCCGCTGGCCACCCAGCAGCGAGGGAAGACGAGGGAGAACGGGAGGGGAAGCCAGATTTATCAAGAGAGGATTGCTCTCTGCCATCTATACCAATATTAGACACTGTGAACCACTTACACCTAAGGCGACTAATCTTTACGATTCCCCTCTCTCGCCTCCCTCCGTTTTTTGTTCTGCCAGCACAAATGCGTCAAACGTCACTTCCGGCAATGGTTATGGTGAATCACGGCTTCTGAAATGGACCATGACAGCAGCTGCTTTCAGGTCAGACAAGAGGTCACTTAATGCCGCTCCTCGCCTACACATCGTGTTCCAAACTTTCTCTCCCCTCCTTAGAATCGAGTGTTCGTCGAGCACGCAAGTTCTCACTGGCTCTATTCTTAGGTCTGTCCTTAGCTTCGTACGCCAAGTGCAGCAGAGGTGGAACATAGAGTTACTAAGTTTAAATCTTATAGAATCAAACCGCACGCATTTGAGTCCCTGTCTGTGGATAAGTATTTAATTATTAATACGTCACCGACTGTGGATAATGACCGTCACGTTTGTGGTTAACTGTTGCGCCACTGACTATGCCTTTGTGGATAACCATTGCGTCACACCTGTGGATAAATATTAAATAAATATTATGTCTGTAGATAAATATTACATTACTCCTGTGGATAACATACGCATCACTGACAGTCTAATATTTCGTCTCAAAAGAAGCGAATAAAATGTTAAATTGCTCACTTCTTTCATTCTCATTGCAAAGAATCTGTTCCTCCCCTTCTCTCTATCTCTTTCTCTCTTTCACTCATGACACCTCAGATCGGGACATTGCCTTTGCTGTCAGCATGCAGAGAAAGAGGCAAACATCCTTCCATTTATCCATCCATCCATCCATCCAGGCATGTAGCGCACTTTCTCACGACTTGTTCACGCACACTGACCAGCTGCACGTGCTCCCTGTTGCTAAAACAAAAGCCAGTCCGCGCCGACAAAACCCACGGGAGCCTCTTGACCACGAAACTCAGGAAAGCAAACCATAGCAGCGGGAATGTTTGGTCAGCTGAGTCGCGTCCTTTTCACGGTCACCTGACTCCGCGGCCAGGCGCAGCGCCACCCGCGAGCCAGCCAGTCTGAAGGTCGGCAACAGATGGTCACGTGTTTATCTTCACTTCCGGGGGGCGAGTTTGGTCTCGTCGCTGCTGTTTCATCAGATGCACCGCTGCATCATTTTCTTGTTGTGAAATGTCTCACCAGACAGGAGCGGTCCAGGCTGGTGGGTGGTAGGTCTCAGCCGCGGCGAGGGATGCAGAATTGTACAGGACAGGTCTAGCAAAGGCCATCTGCTTGAAGTCTGCGGCCCATCATCGTGTAGGCTTGCGGCCGTCTTGTACATGATAACCGAAGATGATAAGCACTGAGGCGCCGTAGGTAAAATGAAACATTCCATGTCGGAACAGCGGCGAAGCCCCGACTGGAATCTTTCTGGATCATTTATTAAAAACGTAAGGACAGGCACGTAGGCTAATAACCTGCGCCTTGTTCCATATCCTTAATACATCTGACATCTTTTCTCAAGAGAGAAATGCTATAGCATATTATGACTTGCATGTTAAGATATTAAGCATAAACTGCATGTTGCTTCCCTTGATGTAAATTGGTTGGTGGAAGCTGATGTTTGATGCTGCGCCAGCAACTTTGCCTTTAGCGCAGTCTAGCCTTGTAAACAGGTGTCACATGCAGAGCGAAGCTACCTGGACCCATATTGCACAATCCTGACCTACCTGGTGACCCTTGATAGAAGACAATAGTTGTTGATGTTTCACGCCGTGTCAGCATCGGAGTCTACGATCACGACGATTTTGCTAGAAGGCAAAGACGACGAAGAAGAATGAAAAAAAAAGACGGATCTTTCAAAAAGAAATAAACCTGGATATGGCATGAAAGGTAATATCGACCCTATCGTGTCTGACGGTGAGGCGGCGAGAAACTCCAGGACACATCCGTCACTGGTACCGCCATTTAAAAACAAAGTCACAGCTCCGATGACATTTAAGTTTTGTTATTATGCATTTGCGTCAGCATCAACAAGGCCACTTTAAACAGCAGAGATTTGCTACTCGATGTTGACGGCAACTAGAAGAGTTAGTCGATGGAGATTCTACACAGTATGATTCACCTTGGTCAGGTCAAGATTCAGCAAACCAGGCGGATGTATGGTTTGAAGACTTAAATGCCAAGGAAGCGCCGTACAAACCATTGACAAGTCCGAGATTCTTGGCTTTTGGGGAACAAAGTGTGGATGAAGAATCATTATTACCAGACCTTTCTTAAAATTGGCACGAAGTTTCGCAACTTGTTGCTGTGTGTGTGTGTGTGTGTGTGTGCGCGCGCGCGTGCGTGCGTATGTGGTAAGAAGCACATACACATCTATCACATTAAGCATGGTGCATTTCTTGTGTAGCAAAATTGTATATTCGGCGTTTTGGTGCGGGCTAAAGCCGTAGCAAAGCTGGTTTGTTTATAGAGCCGACAGAAAAAAACCTGATCTTGGTGTACATTCAAACATATCTCTCCCTGTCTTTCTCTCCGTAGTACCACAGCCTCACCTTTTCCCGCAATCTCAGACATGTCAGTTATCTGTGTCTGCTCTCTGCACTCTGTTTTCTCTTGGCTGCAAGCAAGTTGCCTACACGCTATCAAATCCCAGAACTGCACGCTGAAGTAGGGGAGGCCGAGTGGAAGGGACGAGAGAACTGGTCACCGACAGGACAAGGTGAGCAGTGTGCATCAGCGCGGAGATAGTGGTATCCTCTGCCGTCGCTCACCGAAAGGGTTAAGCTGACAAGCGAAGAAATAGAAAGATAGGTGAAAAAAAGTGGACTGGAAGCTGAAAACAGCCTGGGGTTGCGAGCGGCTGCCCACATCTAAGAGACAAGAGGCTAGGGGCCCGGTTCCTATCAGCCCACCTCTGGCTTATTTCACCTTCGCTTTGTGGTAGCAGCCACTGTAAGCAGAAGATCATTTCGCGCGTCCAGGTGAGGCAAGCGCGTGCGATACGGAAGGGGAGTGGAGCTGAGACGGGAGGGAGGTTGGGGGGGAATGGACGTGCCAGCAGAAAGGGTTAGAGTTTCTTGCCATCGGGGGTTAAGAAGAGGAAGGGTCGTGTCAGGACAGCACGTGCCGGTTAACCGCCCGAGACCGGAAGAGGAGGAGTTGCTAACAGACCACGGACGTTCACCCACGGTCTAAATCGCAAAAATCTACCGTATGTAAACGACAGCCTTTTGCCTAGGGGGCTTCTTTTCTGACATTCTATGGGTACGTTTGAAACTGAGCATAAGGGCGTGAGAGATTTAGAGATTTTATTTGGTGTTCCAGAAGAACGTTATTTCCTTTGTTAATACTTCGCGACAGATATCCTTCAGATTTATTAACGAGCTCAAGATGTTTCCTTTCTTCGTCAAGCAGAAATAATCACAAAATGGATGTATGAGGGGAATAATCAGTATATGCGAAACAAAAATGCATTTCCTTCCCCAGGAAATGGGACCAAGCGAAAGTTAACCACAGAGGACGAACGAAAATGGTGAATTCCTGAACTAAAGACCCTAAGGACAAACCCGAGTCAGAAATTTACATCAACGCTTTACATCTGGGGCTAGTTGCACAACATGTTTCTACACCTTAAAACTGTTTTAAAGAAGGAAATCTAGAAACTTTTTATTCTTCAAAAATCGCTCTTATGCCATTTAGACGCGCTGCACCAAAAATGTGCTGACGGAAACGAAAATCTGGTTTAAAAGGCGTTTACTTAATTTGAAAAAAGTTCGGAAAATGTGTTGTGCCTTTCTAAAAAGAGTTTAAGCCTAAAAGTGTTTAAAATTAGAAATGTGCCATGCAACTGGCCCCACTGGAATTTAAAGCTTTTACTAGTTTTTTTTTTACATATTTTTTTAGAAAGACAAGTGGATTGAATAAACTTTAACTTAAGTCCACGTGGAAGGCCCCAGCTAATACAAGAGCTTTGAGTACATGCTATTAAGGACGTCCCTAATCAGCAAGTCTACCTTTGCGATGTCACAGAAAAATTACCTATTGACCTTTTTCAGAACTCAGGTGAGAACTGCGATGTTCAAAGGCATGTGAATGGAAAAGAGCTTTTCGCTCAGAATCGGAAGATTATCGTATTGTAATGATTTAAACTGAATTTTGCTATCAGGTTATCTTTTAACGTCTGTAATATTGCTCTTTCTTTTATTTCTACTTGCGAAAAAATGCCGCTAGACTGAGCATTGTACCAATGAGCTTGTACCTAGCTTCAGAGCTTCTACCCTAACCATCACCTTCTATCACCATCTCCAAGCTTCCACTACAATGTTGTAAAGTAGCTAGCACACAATATTCACAGCAGGCTTTGTCTCGTTCACATGGTCACTCTTCGTTGCGATAAAGCAGAAAAGTAAAAAAAGAAATAGAGACAGATTATAGGGCTTTAGAGGTTGGGGAAACATGGCGGTGTTGAATGATCCGGTTGCCTTTAAACCCTCCGTGTCACGAGCCCTTAATCATTACTGTGACCAGACAAAGAATGTCAGGCAGAACTCTCCCCACCGTTGAAAAGACTTAAAGCGACATGGCGATTAAGGAGCGCCGACAGATATTTTTATTTATTCAGGAGCTTGAGGTAAAAACTACGTCCATGTCATTCTACTACGTCTTGGCCACCTCATCCTCAAAAGAGACCAACGTCATCGTGTCAAACTAAGTAGATCAATCATGAGCATTTTTCGAACCGGAAGTGAAAGGTAGTCTCCCGTGGGCTAAAGTACTTTAAAACCTGTTTGAGGGTCGCCCCGAAAAGCAGTAACGCGTTCTTTCCGTATTTTATGATCTTCTTATGTTCCATTGTGTGAAGGAAGGAATTCGTTAAAAAAAAGGAAGGACACACACACACATATATATATATGCACGCGCGCTTTCATTTTGAAGGAGTGAATAGAGTTGTGAATATTATTCTGCTCCCCAAGGCCGCGAGACATATGTTTATACAACGTGCGCTTAGTTCACCTTCACAGCCACATCCCATCTTCTTGCTGTAGGCGCCATTTTCTTAATATAGCAAAACCACCTGCAGTTTGCATATCCCAATGGGAGGCTTCGTGTACACGCATGTTGATGAGTTGTCGGCCATGGATACTTTGGCAAAATCACTCGAATACCAGTGGAGTGGTCGTGTGTGTGTGTGTGCCTCCTGAGTTTACCCCACTAGAACAGGGGCTCCATATTTACGTATAGAACTGTAGATATCTTGTGCGACTTGGAGTCATTCACGCTGTGAAGGTATTAAAGGTTAGGTCGGAGGTTGGGGTGAGTGGGTGAAGAACATTTGTTTTGCGAACAGGACTGAATATACGCACATAAGGGCACAAGCGATAATTGCACGCGCTGTCTCTTTCACGGTTTTTGTTATAACACGATAATTTGGCAGTCAGTCTGACAGATGCTTAGATAAGTGAGAGAGAGAGAGAGAGTGAGAGTGCGTGTGTGAT
The DNA here is from genome assembly GCA_004794655.1 of Marisa cornuarietis. NCBI lineage: Eukaryota > Metazoa > Mollusca > Gastropoda > Architaenioglossa > Ampullariidae > Marisa > Marisa cornuarietis. The sequence continues at coordinate 3,533,102 of SMMW01000555.1, forward strand.
TGTGAGAGAGAGAGAGAGATGGAGAAGGAAGAGAGAGAGGCAATGTCTCGAGCCACGTCATCCTCATAAATGTTTCCCAATATACCCGGCGAGACGACCAGACCCATCGAGACAAGAGCTTACCAATGGTGCTAGACGTAAAATGGTGGGAGGTTTAAATCTGGATGCCGAAAGACCGGGATAAACTTGCACGCACTCTGTCCAAATTGTCGTTCGGAGAATGTGTGTGCGTGTGAGAGAGAGAGAGAGAAGAAGGAGGTAAGTTATTGGGTATAGTGGACGGAGTTCTGGGAATGCCAAGTGGTGCTGATGGCTCGGCTCCAGACCTCGCTGTTCAGGTCATACATCATATGCTCGAGAGAGTGTCTGTATCGATATACGGGTGATATGTAATCTTGTCACGTGACATCCTGGTCAAAGGGAGCGAGATCAGCGACATTCGTGCGTGAGATGGTGTAAGTTCGTGCGTGTGCGCGTGCGTGCACACGAGTGCATGGAATATTCCGATTTAGAATTTGCGGGTTTATCCACTTGTGTGTGTGTGTGTGTGTGTTGCTTGCATTCTTCATTACACGTTAACAAGTAACGCAGAGGTCTGATAAGTGACGCAAAGCTATTCGGGTGATAAGTGACGTACACCTAAGTTGATAAGTGGCACACGACTAGTTGAATAAGAAGTGACGAACAGCTAGTACGTGAAGTATAACTAATCAACTTTTACCACAACTTGTCAGCTAATAAGTCCCATACAGCCAGTCAGCCAAAAGATGATGTACAATTATTTAGCTAAGAAGTTAGAACTAGTCAGCCAATAAAGCAAGTCATGTCTGGAAACAGAACTCGCTGCCCGTTTTCTGAAGCAGGCACTTCACATGACAGATTCAGTTCATAAAACTGCGAGATGTTTGTAGAAAGAACCAGCGAGAGACAACTCGCACCGATCTTCCTTCACATAAAAAGAAGCAGAGGTGGATGTTGGCAGTTCTGCTCCTGGAAGAGACGTAGACAACTGTCACGTGGTTATTTTTAAACCTGCTTGCGTTAGCACATTTCCCTTTTCCTCCCGAACCTAGCCACCAAACGCTCGTCCCCCAGTGTGGAGAACCCGAGAGAGGAATGTTAGTGCTAGGCAGGAGTTGTGTTACGTTGTTGCTAGGCAAGATGCTTCTCGCGAGAGAGTACGAGAAAACATCACCTGTACTCTCGCTGCGCTTAGACGGGCCTACCTCCTCCTCCTCCCCGATGTCAGATCCTTATCTCTCTTGTGGAGGGCTTCATCGAGAGTAGCGAGATCTACGTCTGTTGAAGAATCCCTCGCTGGTGAAATTGGCGTTGGACGGATGGCTGACTTGCGCATGCGTTGACTGGAAAAAAATAATAGCGTGAATAGTTTTCCCAAAGATTCTGATTAATATGGATGTCGAACATACCACGTGGAAACATTTTTTTCTCTTCAGACGTCACCTTGTCTTTTAGTGAAACTTGGTCGCGTCGAGGGTGAGGTGCGACTGTTCGACCGTCAGACATGACGCATGCTGTGATTGATGACCTGTGTCTGACTTGTGCCAGAGTCTGTGCAGTAAAAGGTAACGCAGGTAAAGCTCACACTTCTCTCGGGCTTTCTGAGAGTGTGGCGCCAGTCTCCTCTCCCCACAATCTACGGAGTCGGATGCGCACACCCACAACTTGAGCAAATCACAGACGTTTATCTCCGTATGTGTATATCCGGGGTCAAACTGGAAAGTAAATACGGGGGTCCCACGGGATAGCTATCTTCCTAGTGTGCGGCTTTGGTTGGTTGCTTTGGCGGGGAAAAAACAAAATTCATTTCGAGTTGATTTCGCACTATGAGGAGAAAGGAATAGGGAAGGAAATAGGAGTATAAGGAGAAAACACCCGACGGCCGGCGTGTCACAGAAGTTGTCCCAATACGAGATCTGAACCCAGATACCTGTCACTGCAGTGGTGAACAGCGAATGGCGAATGTTTTAACCGCTATATTACCGGGACCACCCCACCCCCCCGCCTTTTCCGACGCCATCGCTCTAATCAATAGGCAATCAATCCCCCACCCACCCACACTAACTTCTCCCCCCCCCTCGGGGTGTTAAACTTGGATCTTGCAGCTTTGCCAGAACCTTCAGCTGTGCTCGCCATTCCTATAATTACCTCCCTTGTACGTAGCGTCCCTTTTGAGGAAGCCGCAACGGAACTCCGCGGAAATGTGTGAATCCGTCTGTTCATTACTTACATCCTGTCATTCAACGTCTGCTTCATGCAGGTGGTTACCGACAGCCGAGATCAGTGTTGGCGTCACACCCGCGACGTGCTATGAAATAAAGAGAAAGAGGCGTGTGGAGGAGAGGGGTGGGGTGGGAGAAGAAACGAGAAGGGAAAAGAGAAAAAAGAGAAAGGCCAAAGACTCCGAGAAGGGCAGGAAAATAGCGGAGGATCAAAACGGCAAACTGCGCTTCCCTCGTAATCTGTCCGAGCCACCCGGAGACGCCAAGATTCAGTGACGTTTGTTCTAAGGTTCCCACCCTCTTAGGGACACCAAAAGATGACCCGGGTTTCTTTCATTCCTGTTGGTGAACCCTTTCCATCACCATCATCCCCAACATTCCACCCGACACTTATCCGTCCGTGTGTGGTGCCATGAAGGAGGCAAAGGGAAGTAGAGATGGATGGGTGGAAAGTAAAACAGATGTAGATGAAAATCAGGAAATCGGGGCGTCAGCGTCACGTGACCCAGTGGTGCATCGCGTGCCATTACAGACGCCACGTGTCTCAGATCGGGCGTCATTGCAGTGACGTGTCACGAAAGTCAGTTGATACACAGCAGTCACGTATCATGCAGCAACCACTCTTCGTGCAGATCAGTCACAGCCGGGGGATGGTTGTGGTGATAAGGAAGGCGTAGCTATAACCCGAAGGTTTATCATCACTCGCTGGGAATCCTTAACATGCCTTCTGTTGCTATCATTGTGGACCGTGCGCAAGAGTGGACATGGAGATCATCAGCCGAGATCCACTGTCTTTGCGTGTTTCCAGCGAAAGGACTCCGCAGCGCTTCTGATCCATAGCTAAGCCTGGGATAACCTTACTTCTGCTTTATAATTACGACCCCGGGGCCCTACAACTCGCGCTAGCCGGCCCGTTAGCACGAAGCAATCAACTAAAATGCTTGGAGAATGCTGCCTTGTTAACCACTCACAATGCTTATATTTGACGAGCACTCTAGCTGACTGAGTGGAAAGAAAACTGCAATAGAGATCAGTGAAGGTGAAACAAATTAATTGACATCCGAGGAGCCACCATCATTGATCGGGTATAGTGCTCGCTGATTAAAATTGAGATTCAACTTACAGCGTAAAGCAATGTCTAAGGGTTTTCATTTCTGAAGCCTCTTGGAAGAGAGAGAAAACTCTGGTTAAGTATCTCGCAATATAAAAAAAAGTCTTTTTAGCCGTAATTTAGTAAAGCCTGCTTGCTAGCACTCAGCCTTTGAAGACCATCAAGCTGAACGAGCTGGTGAGGGGATTAAACAACGAAATCCTATCAGAGACGGGAAATACAATTTTCACAACATATCCTAGTGAATAAAAAAATAATCACGAAGGACCATCCAAATGCACCCAAGTCCATTTTTTGACCACTTAATAAAGTGTCGCCTATAATTCTCTCTTGGAAATTGCTTCGCTACCAAATTAGTGCCTTGGTTGTATTGATCAGCTCTGAACGAACCCCTCCCAACAATGGCGAGGCCCACTTGTGATATATTAGCGGCCTGATTGATACCTGGCGCTGGTTCTGCAAGAACGAGGTGAAATTTGCGCAGTGTGGAAGGTGGGTTGGGGGTGGGGAGGAACAGAGGCAGGTAGCCGTAGTCAACGACGTTGATGTAGGCGGGACATGACTGACCTGAACTAGACACCAGCACTAGAAGCGTGAGTGACACTCAACAGCTTTCAGTTTACGACACGCCATACGTGAAAGGAAAAGGGAATTTGGTTGGGTTTTACTGATAGATACTGATGTTGTGAATCGTTTCCGTTTAAAATATCGGGTAACAATATAACTGGTTACTAACAGTCGCCTCTAAACCGCAACTCTGAGGTGGTCGCCATGTCTTGTTGCGTGACCTCATCGAAATCAGCCAGCGATCACCTTCTCTGAAAATTTGCATTAAGGATCTGGAAACTGTGCCAAACTATTTAGAACGCGAGTAAAGCCAGGATGAGATGAGTGGAGAATGACAGAGTCGCATTTCTTGTCACAAATTAGAGTCAGTTTGTTTTCTTTCACGAAAGGGTGCAAAACGTGGTGACCTCCGAGGACCGACGCACAATGATGATGATGTCCATTTGTAATGCGCAGGTATCCATTCGGAAGAATGCTCATTGCGCAGCAAAAACAAAATAAATAAAAAATAAGAAAAAAAGTAAATAAATAGATAAACACCAGGAAAGTAAAAAATAAAGACACAAGTGTTGCTTGGTTGTTTAAGTTTAAGTCCGTCTTAAGTAAACAGATGGGGTCTTCAGTCTTTTTCGAAACGTGTCTTAAACCGGATTTCATCAACTACCTCAGTTAAAACCAAAAATCTTAAGCGAAAACGATTCAGACCGTCAGAATCTCTCATTAAAGCTCTCATCATCCTCAAATATTCGCTGTGTTCGCCAGATTTTTACATAAAATCATTTACTCTACAGGACCATCGTAACTGGACAAGTGTGTGACTCGATGGGGAAATGTTCATGTATTCCCGTGAGCTAAACTTTTTCAAATGAGTAACTGTCGACAAAAACATGTTTTCTGTTTAAATGACCTTTAAAGTTCGGGTCCCGAACCGAATGGGCAGCACTTTTTGTTAAAGTTTCCTGTCAGATATTTTGACCTGCCACTGTTGGAGGATCTGACAAACGTTGTTGGCCAAACTCAACATTTGCGTGCGTCTGGGTGCATCGGCTTATTGCGTCTGCGCGTGGGGGGGGGACGGTGAGGCTGGGCCCCCGGGGGAGGGGGAACGAGGTGCGAGGTGACCTCGCGCGCGCACGCACCGCATGTTGTCTGCACCTGCAGAACAAGCATGCGACAGCTGCTGCTTGCGGACTGCCTCAGGGTGCAGGCATCATCATCATCATGTCATCATGACCAGTTGTAAGGGCACCGAACGATACTTCTACCAACTCACCAACCTTTTCTCGGTAGTCTGGCCTTCTCCGCGCTGCGCCAAACGACAGGCCAGTATATTCCTGGTTGTTGCCTGCCCATTTCTTCTGCCATTTTTCTCCCCATCTTTATTGTTCCCCGTAGGATGATGATAGTATTATTGATACTTATTAGGCGCAGTATTTCCAAAAAAACATTAATCAAAGTGGCGCATAGCCCATGTTTACATACATATGCAAGAAATTAATAATATCAGTAGAAAGTCCATACAGAAATGCATGTATCAACTAAATACGAAAATAAGGTTATGTATAAAATGGATAATTACTATAGGGGCCGTAAGGACATACTAAAGTAGCTCATCGTGTTAAGGGCATGATATGGCATTCAGCCGACTGTTTCCTCCTCTGATAACATCAGGTACTCTTACTGATACTCTTATTCTTATGGCGATACTGGGTGAATAGATGATTTTTCTTTTGAACTACAGGCCCCAAACTGGTACCCTGCTGCACAGTCGATGGTGATTGTTTAAAGCCCAGTCAGCAGCAGTCAACAGTCGAGCATACTAGTATGGTGCTATGGAGTCTCTCCAGCCATGCCATACATACACTGTAAACAAAATAGAAAATATAATTTATGATATATAGTCATTTTATTGAAATCTTAGTCATGCAGATGACAGTTTTGTGAGACGCGACACGTGTGGGGGAAAGGGGAGGGTAGGATAGGAGCCAATGCGCAAGCGTGACCCGGCTTACAGGGTCAGAGACCGTTGACATTTCACATGCAATCTCTGAAACAAACGCGGGGCTTTCGAATGATATTTCCATATGTTGACTCTGAGCCATCATTCTGATCTCCAGCTTCTGTGACGTCGGCAAGGCTGAGGACCATGTCACTCTAACAGTTCGTCTGCCCGTTAGCCGCCATCTTGCTTGGCGCTCCGCTGGCTCCCAGACGATTGGATTATGGGAACGGATCGTTAGAACCATTATTTGTGTGTCCGAAAGCCTTCGGGCCAACGGGGCCGAAGTCTCGGCGAAGGAATCTCCTTTACAATGCAGATTTCGCCGCTTTGGAGAGACTGTGCTCAGCCAAAGGCGAGGGGAGGTCACTCCAGGGAATACCGAAGGACCTGCTGGGGTGCCTGGCGAAACGAGGAACCTCTGAACAAAGCGTAGCCAGGACTTCAGAAATAATTTACAGCGGCTTTGTGTTTTATGCGTACTAAGGTGGTGGGGACTACTAGGGTCAGGTCAACGCCATTGGCTGCTACAGCATCCCTTGGCCAAGGGCGACGTCTTTGAGTGATTTATCTCCCCTAGGTTATGCAGCGCGCCTAACGACCCGTGGGGAGTGGGGTTCAGACAAACTATCGGAACGGACAAGGATGGTGTGGGTAGGTGTAAAAACGCTTCTGTACAAATGCTCGTCTGCTCTGTATGAATGTTGTATGCGCCTTAGACTTGCTGTTGTAATTTCTTACAAAATTGTGTCCTACATCAAGAGCATATTCCAGAACTATATTCATGTTGCACACACCTAGTTTCTTCCGTACTTTCTTATTTTACCATGAGAAAAAATTAAAGACTGTTTATATTTTTTAGACAGAACGGAATAATACGCGTATTCGTATGTGCCTAGTTCTAAAACTGTTTCACGATCATTACTCCTTACACAAACCAGCGTAGCTGTCAATAGTTGTGATTACATGTATAGCCTGTTGATTAGCCAGCCTCGTCGTCCTCATCTGAAGATTTATGCACTTCTCAATCCTTACTATTTGTTCGCTGATTTCTCTTTGTTGTCTTTTATGTTTTTATTAATTACTTGTTTCAATAATCTCCTTTCGTCCGTCGTATTCTGTCCATGTCTCCTACTTTTCGTAAGCGCTGAGAACATGCTCCTTCCTGAGAGTCATTATGCGCAATGTAAATCACACGTTTATTATTATTATTAGTTCTTTCACTTGGGGGTCTTCTCAGGCGGGCGGCAGACCAGCTCTGCAGGCGTGAGTTCACCCCTGCTGCGGTCCATCAGAGCTTCCCTGGTAACGCCTTGCTAGTTTTCGGTTGAAATGAATGACTGAATGCCTAGTTCTTAAGAGATATCGATATGCGATGTGTGTGTGTGTGTGTGTGTGTGTGTGTGTGTGTGTGTGTGTGTGTGTGTGAACTTAAATTGTGTTGCAATGTGGACAAAGTTAAAAACAATCGAGAGATGGGTGGAGATCTGTTTCGTTCCGGTGCCCCACTGCACTGCTTATGTTATTAAGATGCCGGCCTTTGACCTTTGCTGCAAGAAATGGAAATATGATCCCTAGCAAACCCGCCCATCGGAGCCGGTGCCACGCATGCAACAATTGTCCCAGCATTGTGACAGCTCACGTGCTGATGTGCAGGGTCCGCTGTTTGTCACTGATTCCTCGTTTCTGTCATTTTCTCTAGCTCCCTAACATTTTTCTTTCTTGAAAATGTGTGTGTGTGTGTGTGTTTGAGAGAAAGGTAGCAATGATTGACAATAAACTTATCTTGCTGTACGTGTATTACTGCGTGTATTTAATTACTCTAACATGACCATTAAACATAGCTAGAGATTATACTATCCTATCACCCTACAACCACCATCCGATACCCTGTCACCACGAAGCTGTTCCGTTCTTTTGTTGCTAGTAAAAGGTATTTATTTATTTATTTTAGTAATGTGTTTATATATATACTTAATGTGCTAAGCCAGGGTTCCCAAGCTGGGGTGCCTGCACCTTAGGGGGTGTGAGATGGAATTTCAGGGAATGCAACAAAGACTGTTTTGTGTCCTTCAGCGACGAGTCAGGAGTCAGCAGTCAGCAGTGTGTGTAATGAAAAGTGAAAATTAAAATAAGCTTATTTTCGCACTGAGTTTAAAGTTTATATTTTAGGTTTTAGGTATTACATATGGTTTAATTTGTGGTTCTAAAATTAGATATTACTTTTGTAGGGGGTGCGAACATTAATCAAACATTTTTCAGGGGTGTGGACCATAGAAAAGATTGGGAAGCATTGCGTCAAGCAAGCCCCATGGAGCTGGAAATGCCTTTAGGAAAAATCTGTGACCAACACAGTGAGGATTGTGGATCGGGGCTCAGATCTCGTCTCCGGCTGAAGGATTTTCTCTTATGTGGCACCATGCTGCAGGACTGTCCATGTTACTGTCACGTGACTTACTAGGGTTAAAATATTCACGACTTTGGCAGACGTGTGCAGCCTTGTCAACATCATCCGCCCACCCGTTCGGACCCAGTGAGACGCGAGGCTTTTGTTCTGACCAGTTTATTGTCAATGTGGTTTTGTTAGTATGTAGTAACTAACCTGTCTGTAGACAGCAAACGGATGGTGCATAGTGAGGGTGGGGTAACGACAACTTGACACGTCAGCGTTTTCTTTACGCTTTCTCGATAACGACTGCATCCTAACACGATTTTACAAACTACATTTTCTTGTGCTTTATGATGAGAATCGCTGTTAGCCTTTTTCCTCATAGCTTTTCTTCTCACAGTTTTTCTTCTGCCATTTCGATTTTTGCGTGTCTCCGAAAGTGCCTTCAGCAGACGACATAAATGAATTTTCGGACGGCGTTGAGGAGCAGTGGGAATTAGACCCGGATCCATGGGCGCGAGCACTTGTGTGAGCGCGCGTGCGTGCGTGCGTGCGTGCGTGCGTACAGGACAGAAAGAGAGACCTTAGGTCTTGTTATCTCACAGCATAAAACGCAGTTACAGGGAGGAAGGTGTTCTGCAAGGAAAGCATCGTCGTTCCTGTATATCCAAAGCCAGTGCTATCGCCTGATCTCCTGTTCTTTTTTTTCGAGTGCAATGCAAAGAAAAACCGCGGGAGTTTATAGTAGATAGCATAAGCGCGTTGAGCGGGAGAGATAAGCCTCAGGAACTTGGCAGTCAGGTATGAAGTTATTTTGATGTGGCCCTGGAAGGGAATGATGGTATGCAGTATGTCTAAGTTCACAGACTTGTTTGCCGCTGGGATTTCCCAGGAGCCTCTTCGACAGCAATTGCAGAGTAGGTTTGCACGTGCTGTCGCTTTTCGGTACCAGACAACATCCGTGGTTGACTTAAGATGCTAGGATATACACTGGACTCACTCTGGTCTCCGCGACTTGAACGAGGACGCTTGGAAAGTCAGCTTGAAAGAGCCCTATCTTCAGATTCTTCAGATCTTTACAGGATCCTCCTCCAAATCAGAGCAGATAAACCTGTTGACGAGATGCAGCTTTTCAGACTTCAATGCAGAGGGGAAAAAAGGTCGAAATGACTACACAGGGTCGCCATTGCTTCATCCAACCTCGGTTCTTCAAAATAATGAACTGGAGTAGGACTTTAAAATATTTTCGCACCTATAACGACTTACTCCTACATTCGTTAACACCTTTATTGAAAAATCAAATTGAGAACAGCTTTTCCGCTGGCATATGTCTTATTTTTCTTATCTTTGTTCGACACGAGGTTCTACTGTTCAACGCTTTTCCCCCTAAAGAATGTATCTTACTGATGTATCTAAATGAAACTGCTGTTAGCTGTCCGTTCTTGAGATGTGGAATTTAAATCCTAAGTGACTGTATATTATCGTATGTCCCCATGAACGTTCGTAGACACTCGAACTTCATTAAAAGATTTGTTTTCTACCGACCGACCCTACCCTCTGAAAATAGTCAAAAATGACACACACACACACACACACACACACACACACACACACACACACACACACACACCATAGGGAAATTACCTGCCACACGTTTTTTTACGGGTGAATTATGTTACGTATGTGGAAAAGATGGATGTGCTTCTTCTAGGCACGTGAGGTACATGTAAGTCTACGTGAGTTTTTTTTTCAAAAAGGAGCCTTTTAGGGTAATTTTTGCAAGTTGGCGATGTTGCAAACTAGATTATAAAATTGTGAGTTTCTTGTTACGACGTAGTTTGAAGGTTAATGGTGTAGCCAGATTCGCATCGGTGACCCACTCTCTCTCACAAACACACACTCTCTCGCTTAAAGTCAAACTCTCTCTCTCTCTCTCTCACACACACACACACACACACACACACACACAGAGACACACTTTTTCACTGGGAGAGGCAATGTTTGCTCTGGAATCATAGGGGGTTATCGCAGGATTCCTGTCGGCAACTTGAAACGAGACATGTTTATTAAATGTCCGCAGGGCTGAGAGCACCACGCCTGCCTCTTTTTATTGCAGCTTATAGCCCACCAAGAAGTGCGCCGCCTTTGGCCTCAGTAACAATTGTTTCAAATTGTTTCAACGTTTACGTCTTGGATTGTCGAGAAAAGCGACAAGTCCTCCTGCGCGCAAGAAAACAAAAAGTACTAAGCGGGGAGAACCTGGACATGCATATACATTTCTCGTACTTGACGTGGGCTCACAATGCCTCCCGCTTCTGGGTATTCGTGACACGCCTGGGACGCGGCCCCCAGCATCTGTTCCCACTTTTTTTCTCTCTCTCACTCCATCTTCTCTCCCATTTCTCTTCATTCCCTTCCTGTAGGAGAAATGCCTTCTGTCTTTTGTTCAAGAACACAGGCAATTATACAACTCTTGCTGGGGCGAGATACATAGCTGCAGGTGCAGTCTCGTCCCTAACCCCTGAGGGCGGGGAGGCGCCTGTGTGCAGCATCTCTGTAGTCTCCCATAACCCCGGGGAGGTTTGGGAGGGCAAGGAAGGGAGGTGTGTGTACCACCGACAGGTTGTAAAACCGCAGGAAACCTCTCGACAAGATGCAGGCGAACGGGATGGGGTGCTAGAGCTCGAAGAGGGATCCAGTGGACAAGTCATTGGCCTTTTGGCATTTCCCATCCGGAGGAAGAGTCTTGGGCACCGAGGCTTTTAGTGATGGCTGACGAGCAAGAAGCTGGCGTGTCTTGAAGCTGCTATTTGTCAGTGTCCTGTCGGCTTGCTTTCGTCGGAGATTGCGACTTCCACCTGAGGGATCCCTCGCCTACTTTTGCTGATTTCCATTCATTCTTTCCTTCACTGGTGAGGCCAGATTTTCTGAAAAAATAGATCTGTTACACAGCGTGTTTTTTTTTTTCTCTCTCTCATCACAAAGCTATCTGCCAGTTGTTTGTGTGTGTGTGTGTGGGGGGGGGAATAAATTGGTGTTTTGCGCCGAGTCAGCAATTAAGGCTATATCACGACAAAGCAGCCAGCCCTGTAAACAGATGTCCTATGCAGAGACCGAGGTGTGAGTGTGTGTGTGGTGGTAGTGGTGGGGAGAGAAAGGCGGCGGATAAAATATAGGCGACGTTATGCTATGTAGTAGCGTTCGTTTTTTGTATGTTTTCTTTTTCTTCGTATTTTTTCTAATCGCTATGGGTTCTGCAGACCATCTTTTCTCAATAGAAAGACACTTTATTACCTGTCATCCTCTGCCATTATTAATATTTCTAAAGGTCGGCGTAACCCTCATACACATAGTTACGGGAAGGGCAGGTTACTGGGGGCGGTGAGTACAGCATACAGCAACCTGTCACAAGAGACCTAACCCCCCCCCCCCACGAGCCAGCATGACGATTTTGTATTTGTGGCTACAATATATATACATTTTTTTTAAAAGCACGTGAAAGGGCCTTCTGAACTAGATTGTGGAATATGTGTCTTATATTTGGCAACACTTTTCTGTGACAGTGATGTAATACTTTCGAGACCTGTTTT